>LR990856.1:3807945-5007945 GCA_905163395.2 Endotricha flammealis | reverse complement strand
TAAACAAAATGTATGATTAATTTATTTGTTTGTATGTATCAATATTGTTAAACATTTGCTACATTTTGTAGTTGAATCTGCTTTAAATACAAAATCTTATTAATTATAAAACTTCCCACATATTAATTAACTACGGCGCACAATAGTCCACCCGAGGCGGGCCACTATTTTGTAACCATCATTTCCGCGCCGTCGAACACATAACAATATCAGACTAATAAAGGTTTTAGTCCATTCATTTGTGGAGATATTGTCTCTTTTAATTGGCATTGAAATTTGAAAGAAGTGCGGTAACCCCCACACAAGCGCTTATCGACACATCAGTGCGCTAAGTCCCAAGCCCAACCCCGTGCAGGCTAATGAATACATAGCCCCAGGTATTGTAACAAGACTCGTTGGCTTACATCACCGCTATCCTTTGAGATTCTATAGCACTTTTTAATATCACCTCACCACTGCTATATATATTAAAGACATGTAGCTTTTTAAGATTAAGATTATACCATTTTCAATTTCACCAATATTTAATTTGATTTTTGATACCAATTTCAAAACAATTTTGGTCTTTTTTAATACAATAACAATGACATACTCATATAAAAACACATTTAAATTTCGAACGTACGCCGAACACAATAGAAATTAAATTGAAACTTAGCCACACATTCGAAATTCAATTAAAACTCGATTCGAGTTCAGGAGACGTGTTTGGTGTGGTTGAGTTATACAATTTTATTTGTTCATTCCAAAACCGAACTGACGTAATCTTGATAATTGCCGTTTGCGGCGTATTTTGCCCGCGAGTACGTAGCAACGCGTACATACGCCTGTACGCATTGTATCAGACAACGATGGGTATCATATTCGTCGTAGTGGATACAGACCTTTTTCGTGTATAGATCAAAGAAATAGATATTTGAGTTACGGACTTTTAAATTATTTTTATCAAATAAAATTGTAATTTATTTTAAATAGTTTTGGTTTTCAACTCCTCCGTAGCTGAAATGTATTGAAATGTAACTTGTTATTTTTCATGTTGTTTATATTTTTTCAATATCATAAATTAAAATAAATCATTATTGATATTAAATCCTACAAAACATATAAGAATGAATTTGTTATTATAATTACTATATATTATATAACAAATTCATTCTATTTATTTTGTAATTAAAATTCACCTAAGTACATTTAGGAAAATAACAAAATGTTGACTATTTTTTTTTTCCAAATACAAATGAATAAAAAAGTTTTAAATGAAATATCGCAACTTGATAAACATAAATTCTATGTCCACGTATACAAAGCGAAGGGTGAAAACCCTCAAGGGACGCGCCATATTATACCCATAATATCTGCGTCGTCACTCGAGCGCAATAAATACCCAAATAAAGCGCAAATAATACCCAAATCGCTCATCAGAGCCGCCAGACTCCCCTCACTATAATTATCTATAATCAGAATATTCCCCGCACTATAATCGGTGACGTGATTACGATTACCTAACTGTTATTTGCATAATAATAAATAATAAATAAATATATAGGGACAATTTATACAGATTGAGCTAGCCCCAAAGTAAGTTCGAAAATAGATTATGGGATACTAACTCAACATATTATATTTTATAACAAATACATACATAGATAAACATCCAAGACCCGAGGCCAATTAGAAAAAGTTCGTTTTTAATCATGACCCGACCGGGGATCGAACACGGGACCTCCTGGGTCGGGTGGTCTGGCGTGGTAACCATTACGCCACGGAGTCAGAATATAAATTATTACATTTTTCTAAGGGCCGATTGTTTAAGTTATGTATACTAATGGTTCAAATTCGTAGCAATTTTTAACAAATAGTTAGTTTTTTCAACGAATTTTAACCATTAGTATACTTAAGTACTGATCAAATAATCGGCCCTAAGTAAGTAAGGTATTTTCTTTTTGTTCGTGTACTCTCGTGTAGTCAACTAATGAAATAGAAATGAGTATGTAGGTAACGAGAAATAAGAACATAGATTTTTATGCTAATAATGTAAGCAAAAAATTTATAAAACTTAAATTTAAATATTTCAGAGATTCGAAATCATATATTTTTTACAATTATTGATAATTTAAATTGATTGCTTACATAATATTTTGAAATATTTATTAATATTACAAAATACAATTTTCATACAATCCGCCCTACATTGATCCGTTGCATTAGTAAAAAAAACCTCGACATATATTTCGGGAAAATTTCCAAAATATTTTGGCGTTTATTCGTCCGCATAAATTATTGCCAACAGAGGGCGCTGTGACCCCGACCTCCAGTCGATTAACCATCGCTTCCTTCAAATTCATATTTATAAACGGAGGCTTACGTAAAAACGCCAGTGTAATGGATCACCTACTGGACTTAGGCCGTTGTTGGGCGCGGGGGTGAGGGCAGGGCAAATTTCCAAGGGAGGGGCAAGGGACTGATCGCCGAGCTCATCCATCACGGTTCACGCATGTGAATCGGACCGTTTTATCTAGAGATAGTCGTGGATACCTATTTAAATATTACGTCGTTTAGCCCAAAGGTACACGCCGCCATAGTGAGGGTAAACTGAATGTTGTTTAATGATTTCACGCGAAGTTTAATGTAGTAGTCACGGAGGTTTACTCTTAAAAAATACATCGTTTTTTTAGGACGATTGCATTTTCAAAACAACAATTCATCATATCAACCCATAATCATCCCACTGCAGGGATACCCTTCAATCGGAGGGGACTAGAGCGTACTCTGCCACGCTGCTCCAATGCGGATTGGCAGAGGTGTTTTTAAGCCGCCCGAAGGGCACCAACTTGGCTTAACGACTGTCATCTACCGATAACAGCCGGGACCGACAGCTTAAAGTGCCCTCCGAAGCACGGAGAAGCTCGAGTTAACGAAACTCATCCAAACACGGGCTAGGGTCGACGTCGCTTGACTTGCGTGTACCACATAACATAACAATTATTTGGTTTTTACATTGCACTCTATGAGGAGAATAAATCTAATAGTAAAATATAAAATAAAGATCTCTCGTCGAGAACTAATGCTTTAAGCTTGTAACGTATCCTTTGAATACAGGTAAAATGTTTTTCATTCAGAGAAGATTGTTATACATATAATGCTGAAAATCGAATCATAATTATTTATTTATTTATTTATTTATTTATTGGAAAACCAACAGCTTACAAACTAAAACAGTTTAGAAAAACAGTATAAAAACAGAAAGCCAATTAAAGGTTTTCACGAGTATTATTAATTATTTTACATTAATTATCAAATATTATTATTTTAAAATATAAGTCTGATTGGACAGTTTTTCATATATCCACTCCACTGCAAAATAACTGTCATTTGACAGAACTGGTGAAAATATGTAGTTGAACTGAGCTAATCTAAGTTTAGCTTGGAGGATGGACGGTCCGCTTTAAATTAACAATATTTAATTGAATCGGTCACTTTTCTTTCAGTAAGCATTGAGCATGCTTATATTCTTTGCTGCAATACATTGCGTCACGATAATTTAGCTTCTCTGTGTAGATAATATCCTCTGCAAAATGACGTAGAAAGACAATTTCCCGATTTCTAAATTCAGAAATTGCAAGTTCAGGAACTGATTTGAGGATTGCAGACTGGAGGTGTCTGTAGTTACATGCATGACTGTAGTAATGCTTGCTTTTGTACATACTCCTAAGTATAAAAAGGACTAACTGATGACAGCTGTTCTATCCGTTTTTACCGCTCCGGGATGGATTTCCGTTATAAAAATGAACCTTATTAATCCGGGTTATAAAATACGTGTATGTGTGAACCAGCAGATAATGATGATTGACCCTGAATAGTGTACTTAATTTACTTCGCTAAGCTGCACTGCGATTTAACATTGTCTCTTGGGGCGTAAGTAAGCACAAAGATATAGAACCAAGTCCGACCGTACCACGCACCGCACGCCCTGCACCGCACGCCCCGCACCGCACGCCCCGCACCGCACGCCCCGCACCGCACCGCACGCACCGCACCGCACGCACCGCACCGTCCGGTACCACACCTTATTCGTACGACGGATCTTCGTAATGTGGAGCGCACCATGCGTTATATGATTAAATTTGGTGTGGTTGTGCGGCCGCGCCCATTCGATCGTCTATAAAAATCAATACTTATTTGTACACTTCGACAAGAGAGAGTGCCTATGAGGGCCTAGTCCCTGATAATTTTATCTTATCTTTTAAGATAGATAGGGACTAAACTACACTTTAACTTTTGTTAGCATTATTAAAAATCGCTTGCGCTCTATCACTAAGCGCACTTCACATAAACCAATGACCCGGGCTTAGCGGGTCCTAACTGTATATTAATAGTCAAATCGTGCTCACATTCGGAGCAAGTGATGTGTGCTTTATTTTTTTTTCTATTGTTATACGTTTGTGGGACGTAACGGATACTGCAACTAATGAGTCATGTTAGGAAAGTCTAGACTGGAAACGCTATAAATTAAAAAGATGTAAGTGCACACTACTACAGGGTTGAAAGTTTAGTTGCTACCCAACCCAACATACTTATACTTGGAGTTCTTGTAGCTTTTTTTTATACTACAAAGTTGGCAAATAAGCATACGGCCCGCCTGATGGTAAGCATCACCGTAGCCTATAGACGCTTGCAATACCGGGGGCATCACTCACGCGTTGCCAGCCCTCCCAACCTCCTCAGTGGAGCTCTGCTGGAGACCTTAACTCACCGTGGGAACACAACATGGCTACGACCTTCTGTAAGGTGGAGGTCCTTCCCCAGACGGGCTGGTCTGATTTGAACGGATTATCCAATGCCAACCCCTACCAAGCCCTACCTCTCTTTAGCTGAGATGAAAACGAAAATTTAAAAACCTATACAAAAATATCCTGAGTTTTTTTATTATTTTATTGTGGTCATAGTGTATGACATAAAAAAACAATATAAACATGATCCACTTATGTTATTTACAGCGAGTTGCATAAAAACATTTTAAAGTTGACATATTAATTAGATAATAATGTCAATTCTCTATCTTTTTTTCTTTCTATTTTTTTATTATATTAGGAAGAAAAATAGCAACACATCACAATAAGTAAAAATCATAACATAATGCCATTTATAGGTCCTTCCTAACTTCCTTCCTAACTAATAGAAATAAAACCTATTTGACAGTGAAATTATATGAAAGTGGTTTCCATTGACGCCTTGAGGTATGCCTGTAATATGGTTAAACACGTAGCTAAATACATTGTTTGATCAATGTTAGTCAATTCACAAACAAACAAAATATGCTAATTTCGTAAATGTTAGTCACGGTGACAACTAGTCGTATACATAATACAAAAATAACTTGAGTAATTCACATAATCTTCTCAGAACGTATTTTTTATTATGAAAATGTGTGCTTCAGTATTTCCAAGAAAAATATTATGTATATATTAATATGAGATATTTATAGGTATAAATTGTACGATGTTTTTTATGTATTTCATAGTAATAACGTTGGCTCACCAAAGTATTAAACAGTTAAATTGCTCACCCAAATAGTGAAATATTACTCGTATTAGTAATTATTTGAAGTTTCCTTTAAATTGAAGTTTCCTTGAAAATAATTAAAACGATAAATGTGTAGTGTTGCTATTTAATTACAACAAATTTCATCATAGCTTCCATTCCCAATTATTTGTTGATTTATAAATCAATAAATTGTATACAACAGCAACAAAAGATTTATCTTTGAAAATCATACAACAATAATTGTTTACAAAAATCGGCAATCATTCGATAACAATCTATTGAAGGTCCTCGAGCAAATTAGCATTAAGTTATAAATAGATGAGAACCCAAACAATCTGGTCGCGGCAACCGCCCTTGAACCAGCGAGTGTGATCCATCGACGGCGGGCGCGCGACGGCTGACGGCGGCCGGCGGCGGAGGCTGCAGCGCGCGGGCGCGGGCGGGGGCGGGCCCGCGCCGGCCAATCAGCGCCCCTTCACATTTTTCAGCCCCCGCCCGTATCGCCGGACGCTGCCCAAAAACAAAAGGATCAAAGTCGGCGAAACCTATCTCTTTCTTTGTGAGGCCAGCAAACGGGCATCGATGAGAGGATGGAGATACAGTGTGTCGCGCGGGCGCGAATCGATAAGCCTGCCCCGCGCCCCGCCGCCGCCCGGCGCCCCCGCCCCGCACCGCCGGCCATTTGCACGGATGTTTACTATTATTATTTTATTGAACGCAGGCTCCTAACTGGCGATATAAGCATATTTACAAATCATAAGCCCCCAATTTGGAGCAATTACCCTCCGTCTATCGATAAGGCTTGAGACGGTGGTATCTGCCAAGTCGCATCTGCCGTTACTAGGAAACGGCTACGACCAGCCTCGCAACCTTTTTATATTAAATACCTGTCTACCATCACGTTTTTAATTAACGATTAATTAATTTTTAGTTAAGATACGTGTGCCAATTTCGCCGTAGAAGCCTTTTAAGTATAAAGGATGGATGACTACATATTATCTGTTATGTTTGGAACATAAATTACGAAATCTTTTTATAGGTAAGTAAACAGTTCACCTACATAAATCTCTCCTTTTTATCGTAACTTATTAATACACAGTCAAATTCTAAATTCACAGAGTATCCACTCTAACTGTGTATTTGACTGTGTATAAAAAACGTAAATACAACAAAAAATTTTTTGTTTTAGTTCGGCGTGACGTTAAAGAATTTAACACACTTGTCTAATTTTGTATTGGTACTTGTCTCGAATTATTTACCTATTTACCTGCATTCTTCTTTAGGAAAACATATTATCTAGTAGGTATACATAAGAATACAAATTGATTCACCTCACCCGATGTTAAACAGTAATTATTAAAAATCATAAATCACCAAAGTTGAATTTTGGAATGGCATGGGAGAGCATTTATGAAATGGGCTACGACCAGGGAAGTACCACCCTCTCACAGAATATCGGCGTAAAGCAGCAATGCGTTTCGTTCGGCGAGTGAGAGGTCCGGAAGCACAACTCCCTTCTCTTCTCCTTTTCCTTATGTCTAGCAGATAATGCATTGGTAGCAACTTTTTTACTGATGTTCATATGTGGCAGTGACCACTTTGCATCAGGTGACTCGTCTCCTTGTTTGCGTGAGGTGTGACATAAAAAATAAACAAAATAATTTGGTTAAGATATCAGTTACTAGTTTAATTGCATTGAAGTAATTTGACTTTTAAGTACAGTGGCCTCGAAGATAGAAGGACCATTTTAAAACAAAATCGCTTGCACATCTTGTAAGTGGATTTTTTGTCAGCTCCGCCCTTTTCTATGTTACCAAACAGGGTTTTTGTTTATTAGAGCCACATGTGTCCAATAGGATGTTGGATGTTGCAACCAAAAATCATCCTAACGATGGTCCTGCTATCCTTGAGGCGACCTACTGCCTACTTTTATCTAGTATTTAAAATGCTTTGTCCTGACTGAGAATCAACGCACAGCCCAAACCGCTGATCGTGAGACCTGAAACTTGGAGGGTATTTTGTATGACGTAGGCGTCCGTTAAGATTTTTTACAAATTCCCACGGGAAAGCGGGATACAAGCTAACGAAGTTGCGCGGGTTTTATTAGTTTTTATATAAATGTCCGTGGTTTCACTCGTGGAATGTCGTTGTTCTGGATGTCATTTACTGGGATAACAAATATCCTGTGTGTTAATTCAGGTTATAAAAAATAAAAAAATAAAAAAAAAAATAATAATAATAATAAATAAAAAAAGGTTATAGCCCGTAACCATAGCTGTCCAAGCAAATCTATAAGACCGTTTTTGCATGAGCAACAAACGTCTAGACTGCCATACAACCTTTCGCATTTAGTATGCTATTAGTAGAATTTCATTTTTTTATATAATGGTAACTATCACCATCAATTATTCGCGTTTTCATTGGAGTTTTAAATTTTTATTGTCAACGACAGAACGGGACAAGCCCACCACACATTCCCACCGATGTGTCTCCTGTGTAGATCAACAACGGCGACCTCAGATAGACAATAAGCAATAAAGCTTATTGACGTCCCGGGGGAGAAAACTACAGCTGTTTTGGTCAACAACAGAAGTAGATTAACACTCTAGGATTTCAAAATTATCTGTTGATGTTGCTATTACATAGCATTTTTACCAAAACACTGAAAACATGTTCCAGTTTAAGAGTAAACTCAGACTTTTCTTACGCCAGTAAAGTCAAATTTATTTTGACAGTCGATGTATCAAGGTGGTTTTTTACAAATATTCGCACAAAATATTTCGATATGTTGCATTGCACGTGGGTGCACTCTGAACAAAATGTCGACTTTGTAATAGATTCTGTAGTCAAGAAAGAATATTAGTTCCTGGAGCCAAAAAATATATCTTGGTACTAAATAGGTAAGTAGGATTATATGCGAAAGATTGTAACAATGGATGTCTGTTACTATTTATGGAAGTTTGTTACTCTTTCACTCAAAAACAGCTTGAAACCTAGATTTGCTTGTTTGGATAGTTTTTATCCCAGTCCGCGAACAACGGGATTACGCGGTAAGAACTGCGGGCATCAGGTAGTATAAAACAAAATAATTTGTATTGTATTAATTAAATATTAGTATTACAAACTTGGGTACACTGAAATGTTGTATAAATAAAATTAAAATAAAATTCCTGTTAACCCATTCCGAGACCTTTGTTTCATTTCTTCTTCAAAAAACAACAGGCTGAGAAATCAAATAAATAAAATATTCTTTGACATTCTAACAAAATTATATAGGTAACTAAATTCTAACATTTCACACAGCGTCACCTGGTCCCAAAGTAAGCTAGGCTTGCCTGTGTTATGGGTACCAGACAATGAATATATTATCATACTAATATTATAAATGAGAAAGTGAGTTTATTTGTTATTCCTTCACGGCTTGCTTCACGGCTTCCGATCATTCTGATTTGTATACATATCATATATATATATATATATATATATATATATATATATATATGTCAGGGGTACAGAGCCCAAAGTGAAAGTATGTCATTCCAATGGGAAAATATTTTTTCTACTATTAGGTGGCGCTGCAATTCCCATGTCGGCCAACAGATGGCGCCACAAGTCGCGCTATGGGTTGTTTTGTTGTAAAACAAGATCAAGTCATAAAATTAACCGCGAGGGTAGCCGCGGGGAAAAGCTAGTTGTAAATAAGTACCTACAAACCAACCTATTATAAACACCCAGACTCGAGAACAAAATATACAAATGCCATTACATAAAATGTTTGCCCAAACAGAGCGGATACCAAACAGATTTGGGAGGTCTTTTACTCTGAGTAGGTATCTACGTACCTTAGTGATGATGATGGCATAACATTATGGTTAAGAAGAATGGTGAAGTTTCACAATTTCTACGTTTCTTACAACCCAAGGTTTTTCAAACTCGTACAACTTACAATAGTAAACTTTTGTTAACCAAAAAAAAATATTTACTTTGCTTGGTAAACCTCTGTGTAAAGCCTTAACTTCTGTAATAGTTTTCCTTTTAAGTTCAATACTGTGGGCACAGATACGATAATTCTTACAGTATTATAGGAATTGTTATGGACTGCTACCACAGCTGCTGCTGCTGTGCTATCATGAAAAAAAAAACAGTCCAAAATAATTATTTTTCAAGATTTTGTTCTATTGCGAAAATAAGGCTATCTCATCGCATTTTGCAGCCGCCAAAGTATGAAATTATGAAGGAAAATATACTAATTAGTTTCAGGATATTTAGTAGATAAACTCATATGAAAACAAAAAAAAACTTCAAAAAGGAGCAGGTTCTCAGTTTGAGTATTATGTTTTTTTTTTATACCTAATTTGATTTTCCAACATAATGAAACTCGTCTGAAGCGCCATCTATAAATATTGGAAGAACTAAGACAATCTCGAACCATTTTTTGTAGCGCCATCTATGAAAAACTTTGAAAACTAACAATGAAAGCGCCCTCTCTACAGACAGCAAACCTTCAAGTGGGAAACATTTTCCGCAAATTCCGCTAGAGGGCATTAAAATTATTAGTAAGAGTATAAAATACTTTTACTAATATTTTTCTTAACAATACAAACATTTTGAATATAAAATCTCGTCAGAAAAAAACAATATATTTTTACCAATTAATTACGTCAACAATATACGCAAAGTAATCATTCGCGGTTTGTTTTTGTTTGCTGCGTAGTAAACTGTTTTACCGACAGTCAAGACAACTTCCGGTTGGCGCTCGACGACATCACGCACACGCAAATTCACCCTTGCACCTAACTTCACTTCATAAATGTTCGATCTTTTGCAACTACGTCGAGGCTTGTGCTTTTTGGGATTACGCTTTTCGGTAATTATAGTTTTACTCATTGAATATTGTGTGATTTCAATATTTATTGTCTATTCTAGTCAAAGGTTAGTGCCGACTAGATTTACGAGTATTTTATCGATTCAACTACAATAGTTTGGCGCGTTGAATTCTGTCAACATAGCTAAATAGTGTTCACAAGCAGTGTCGTTTAATGCACGTGTAATTCCAATACAAATGTGATTTTTCGTTTACAGATATGGCTTTGAGCGTTGCACTACCTCTAGCAGGCTTGGAGACTGAGAATTTCAATTCGTTCAGCTCATTTGGCCACATTATAGACATAGCGGGCCTGTCTCAGTCGCAGTCGAGCCCGAGCCCCTCGGCCTCCAGCGAGTCTAGCGGCATCGGCTCGCTGGGGTCGCTCAAGTCCGAGTCTGTGAACAGCGATTCCCTGCCGTCTAGCCCTCAGACGACAGAAAAGGTGAGTCGACACTTTGCAATAATATTTTGTTTGCGTTCGTCCTGGCCTTGACCTCTCTATTTTCATAATATTCCGTAATGGCGAACGCCTGTATTACGCTATCAATGTTGTGTACATTAACAGCTATGATAATGGGAAGATTCCAATGCCATATGTGAGACAATCTGATATGTTTTTGCACCAGATATCTTGTTGGAATGTATTCATAAAGTGTCTGCTAAGAATGTTTAACCTCATTACTTGCCAAAGAATGCAGTTGTAGGTACCTACATTTTGAATTATAATAAAACATTAATTGCAGGTAGATGATTCTCTGACTGATAACTGGCACTCAATGATTGTTTAAAAAAGATCTCTATTAACAAAAAAACAATTGCATTCTTATAACAAAAAATATAAGAATGCAATTCATAAAAAAACATTTTGTTTATTTTAACTTAAATAAATTTTCAGAAAATATTTGAGCCAGTGGTGCAACCACAGCCACGCCCAAAAGAAACCAAAATCGAAGATGTGAAGTTGATGTATGGTGGTCGGGACATCCTTGACTTGTTGCCAAACCTGACTGACCAGAGGTGGAACTACCGTGCGACAGTACTGCCGCCCAACAACCCAGCGCTATTCTTCGCCAACAGATCGCAGTACCACCGGCTGGGGCCATACTCTGCTCGCACACAGTATGTAAAAGATAGTTGCCCCGACTGCGGCTTCACATGGGTCGTAGCTGCCACAGATTGATGTGACGATGTGTCAGCTTAAATTCTGAACAAACAAACTTTGAGCGGGTACAACTGGGACACATCAGGGTGCATATCAACTTCTCTAACTTGTCACGGATGGCGGTTACGACGCCATTCTTAGATGTAAGCCAGTGACTATAGTTCCTTGATTTTTTATGAATTTGTGACGACCTGTCTTTGACTAAAAAGCCAGGGAATTTTGTGATTGTCATTATTTTGCTCATGTTTTGTTGACATGTTGTTGATAACTTATGAATTATTTAAAATTATTGTGATTGTTAGTTTGAGCAAGATGTAATGAAGTTCCTCTGAACTAAAGTCAGTGGCTGGGTGACATTTCCTATGGGGTTCGCCCTGCTGTGGCCTAGCTGTGCAGATGACTGTGGAATATTATGTGGCTATCGTCACGCGCATTCGTAGAGTTACATTTTAAACGTGACTTAATACTGTGATCTTAATTTAATCAAAGCAATTTTTGACAAATTCTGTGAATGGAACGCGCGACGGTACATTATTTTTGTTTTTGTTTTAACTTATTTGTGTGATAATGTTAGGCTTATTTAATGCTACTTACTTGCATTGCCATAAGATTTGCAAACTTATTCCAAATCAGCATTTCTAGGTCCCTCCAAATTCTAATGATGCAGCGTTCGAATCAGAATAATTTATTAATCGTTATCGTTAATCCCAATTAGTCGTAATTTAGTGAGCAAGTAAATTTAACACACTACAATTTAATAAGTTCCTTTTAGAGATGTTAATTAATTTGTTATCCAAAGAATCTATTTGTTTAATGTGCAACATTATGAATTGTGGTTTCCACAATTTATATCAATTAGTTTAGTGGTTGGGCCAGCGAGTGGTGTCGACCAGGGGGCGGTCCACTTATTACTCCTAAAGCAATATTTAAATTATGGTCATTTACTTATATCATAATGAGTTAATACTTCCCACCATTACGTGTAATAGTTATTATTATTTAAATATTGTTTTATTCTTTAGTCTCTAGAGATTAATGTTTTTAATGTATTCCACAGTCATTCTCCAGTAGGATCGTCATTGTTTTAAACAAAAGGCTGCTTCTCGGATGTTATTTAAATTTACGATTTTGACGAGATAGGCACGAATTTAAAGCCAAGCTAAGTTAATTTTAAGATTTAATTATGACGATTGTTGGATTTACCGTCCGAGCATTACATAATAATAGTGATGACATATAATTTAGAGGATACAGTCGTGACACAAGCCCTAAAGCAACTAACTACCTATCAGTTCTCTAAAAAGCTCGAGCAACTCATTTTATTATCGTGCGAGCCCACGCGGAACATAGTCAAAAGGGGTCATCAGTGCATATCATCACAAATTAATGCAGTGATTAGATATTCTAAGGTATTAGTAGTTGTTACAGACCGTTTTAAAACGTTTGAGTCATTGATATGCCCAGATGCTGGGTTCTAGTGAAATTATTGTAAGCGTCTTGACAGACTGGCAATATCTCTATGTATGTGCATATATAAAATGTAATATTCGTGGTCTCTTAATTTAGTCAAGATATTTAATAGTGTGAGTCTCTTCAATTACGTGTAAGTAATGTATAACATACTAACTATAATAATGAATAATATGGATACTGTCCTTTTGTGCAACTTTAGTTCTGCTATGTTGTGATCAGCTTTAAATTGGAACTGGAGTATTTGTACACAATAATGTTGACATATTTCCCACATAGTTATTTTTGTAAAAAAAAATGTTGATATGAGACAATACAGTATGTAGTTTTCAAAATTTCTTTTTTATAAATGGAGTTCGCTAAAGGTTTGGATCATATTTCGGAAGGGACCAACATCCACGCGAAGATTTGTTTAAATTTTTATTTATTTACAGTAGCGTATCAATAGCTGCTTTATCACTATCTAAATTGACATTGCATTTTATCGACTATTATCGTTGAGTCACCGCGAAACGCTTATTTCTGTTTTGTCTGTTATCAATTTCCTGGGCTATGAACAAGTAATTAGGTGAACATTAAATACGAAAGATTTATTTATAATATATATGATTCAGTGGGTTTTGACTGAACATATAGCATGGATCTCAGGATGCAGCCGACGGTTGCCTCCAGAAGACACGTCTGAACGTACTGGTAATTGGCGAATAGTAAACGCTGCGGGTGTGTCTTCCCACGCCTAGTGTGCTATATCCTCAGTCACACAACTCACAAATGGTTGTTATTGGTTTTTAAATCAAATGTTGCATTCAATTATTTTTAGTTTTTAAATGACAAGTTGCAATCGAATGTAGTTAAAGGACGAGTTGAGAGCGATACGCACAGATTAGAGTAACTGTTGTGAGTGTCTCCTAAGTTAGCATGTGATTCCCCGTTTGGCCCCCGGGCCGCCTCGGCCGCCGCCGACCAGGGGCCGAGGTGCGATGCAATATTTGCATTCCAGATTTTGTGTTAAGTTAGCAGCAAAGGGTAGTTGTTAATATTTATTTAATCCACATTACCAATGTTTTGGTTGTTGTGCTACTATTTATTTAACAAAAATATCTAAAATATCAATTTAGTACCTTCCATTACTAAGTGTCTTGTGAGTGATTTACAATGTTTTAATCATTTCAATTTTATGCATTTTATTTTGTTTAGTCAAATCATAATTATACATTGATATTATATTATACATAATATTACTTATGTTGTATTATATCTATTGTTCATTAATATTTATAAAATATTTTTTTCTCATTGAACTGTAGTCAAATGACAGTATTTTTGTAATGAAAATTGTATAAGGATGAAGGGTTTTTTGCCTCGGCGAGGCGCCGGCCGCGGCTCGCGCCTGGCGGGCGCCCCGAGGCGGGCGCGTCCAGTGTGTATTACGTATATCTGATAAGCATTATGTAGGTTTAGCGAAATAGATTAACTCGGAGATGAACTCCAGTACCAAAACTTATTGGTTCAATGTTGTTCTCGTATTATGGTGATATAGTGCGTCGTGCGGCGCAGAGCTCAATATTTTTAGTAACCCTTAAGAAAATTAATACCTCTTTTGAAAAGAATAATATATATTATATAGTATATCCAATCGATAATCACATATTATGTATTTCCCCGTTTATTTTGATGTGATATCATAAATGACTGATCTGAATTTAGTTTTTAAGTTGGTTATTGATATGCAGTGCTATTTCGAGAGTGTAATTAAGATTTAATATTGAAAGTGCCAATGCTCGTAATTTAATCTATATGACTGTTCCTTACCGTAGCCGCGAGGCGGCTCCGAGAGCCCCCGCCTACACTTGTCAACTTCAGTGTAACCATCTTCCTTACTTAACACTAACATAATTTAACGAATCACGTAACGTGCACAATCTCAGTAATGCTTGCAATATGTATTTAAATCCTCACTTATAATTTAATCCAGCGTAATGTTAAGAGTACAATATGAGATGATGTTATATCATTCTAGTATCAAAATTAGCCGAAGATGTTTAATATTATTATTAGTTAGGTAAATTTTAACATAGCTTCGTATAATTGGGATGTTTTAGTATTTAGTAGTGTATGATTACGGCGTAGTGGCAAGCAAAATGTCTCGTGAGTGAAGTATCGTAGCGGCAATAATACTCGGTGTCAGCTCCCTGCCAGGGGTACAGGGTCCGCCTCAGGGCGATCACGCGGGCGGACGCAGACGTTTATTTGTTGTAATTTATAATAATAGCCGTAGGTATTTTATCGTACTTAAATAATTATTCTTGCGATGCCTTAATTCTGGTTGTCAATTAGACATGTCTCTGCCTAGAATGTTATCATTGTTTTTATTTATTTTAGTTTTGCTGTTCCGGCTTCCTCCGTGAACTTCCAGTCCAGGCTGTTCTTTTTAAAATGATTTTGAGGTCGATTTATTTTTACCTAAGTGTTCTTATTAAATGTTACCAAAATGTTTTTAATAAAATATTTTTATATGTAACTTGTTTGTTTTATTTAATAGTTTGGCTCACAATTGCTTGTTTTGAAAGTTGAGAGAATGGTGAACACAATTTTCTAATTCCAGCTTCACTTACAAACCCACATTGTGGGCTGCAAATAGAGGATGACTGGTGAGGGCAAAAATAGCAATGTTATTTTTTGTCCTGTGTGATATAATTTCGTCGGTAACAATGAATTTGGTCACGTTTCTTAGTGTAAACATTTATTTTGGGCACGCTGCCAGAATTCGAATAACAATGAAATTATCTACGCACACTTGCAAATGACTGATCAAACATTTCAATAATCGTGTCGTCAACCTGTCTGTTTGAATAATTATATTTAATATCAAGTGCAATTTGTAACTGGCGTATGGCGTCATCGTTCATCGTGGTTTCCGATTACCGGTTCATAATCAAGTAACTAACTAAAATCAAATTAAAATATTTTAATACAAATAAACCAAGGCACAAGGTATTTTAAAATGAAAGTTGAAAAAAAAAACAATTTAATTATTCATATTATGATTTAAATATAATTTTCTTGAAAATGGGTAGTAAAATATTATTCTAAACTATTATTCTTTGATAAGCCGATGAGAGGGTGGTATCTCACCGGCTTATCAATCATTCTATATAGACTTAAATCAGCAATGTATTTCGTTCGGTGAGTAAGATTCGGAAGCCCAACTCCTTTTTTCCTCATCTTTGCTCTGCCTATTCCCTTCCTAGTAGCAAGTAATGCATTGGTAGCGTCTCTGGTATTACTGATGTTTAGAGGCAGCGGTATTTCGGTTAAATGGCCCGTTTGCCGCCGCATGACAAAAAAGTTACCTACGGCATTTATGGGCGTGAACTTACCCCGACCCTACCACTCCACGCATGTGATATGACCCCCAAGCTAGAGTTATTGATTTTCATTGCATTGCATCGTAACATAGATAACAGTAATATTAGTTATCTCAAAATGGATAATTGAAGCGCCATCTTTTCGTTCCATAGCAAATACAGAAAACTTTAAATTAGCTCCATCTGTGAACGAACACGGAAACAAAAACTCCGATCGGCAGTGCGCCGGGAAAGCAAGGGTTTCTCTACAATATAGAGGTTTTCTCACTACTACTAGCGCCACGATTTCAAAGAAACATGCTACCACTCACTAGATGGCGGTACGGTGTTAGTTCAGGAGATAACACTGAAAAACTTTCTACTAGCCACAGAGATCTAAACTCTAGTTAACTTTTAATAATCATGTCAATTACAACATATACAAATATTTCATGATTACGCAACGGCGAAACGCTGCCATAAAATCATCCGATTTTTTTTTCTATCTAGCCCTGTGTGAGTCTTGATCAACCGGTCAGGTTCAATTAGCTCTCCCGCTCTTACATGAATCTTTCGAAATTTAAAATCTCTTAGGTTAAATAGAGAGGGAAAAAAATCTATTCGATACAGGAAATCTAATAAGAAAAATATTCACATTATACGACTTCTTTATCAACAAATATGATCATCCATCGATTACGTTTTTTTATAAGAAAACGCGCGAAAGCTAATTATGCAATAATCTAAATGTAAGTAGGTATATTTCAAGCAAATGTTATCTTTTGAACAAGAAAATTTTATAAAATCTAGATTTAGGAAACGTTCGTTTGAAACCGTTACAACAAAACAACATTTTCACTACCTTACAGGTAAAGTATCACATTGTTCAAAATCATAATGGAATGTAGCCTTTAGTCTGAATTGTTTTTTATGCGACGTAATAACCGCGGCAATGTTGTTTTTGTTTGGAATATCCACTTTTGTGTCGGTATAATGGGTGTATTCATTCAGACTGGAGCGACTGAAAAGTGTCGCTTTTATCACGGTGACAATGGACGCGAATCAAAGAAATTACGGATTCCGACCGCTGTTTTATACACTGTAAAATAAAGACGTCCTTGTTCCATCTGTAAAATGTTTACGAATTTATTTTGTAGTATATTAATATATTATTTTTTGTATTTGTAAGTCTTCCCTCGTTATTTGTATTGAAAAAGGTTATTTAATTTTGAGTAAAGGTTTATTAGCTTTTTACGTAGTATTCGCGTACAATTTTACCACGAACTACTATGTTTTATAGAGGATACATTTAACAGGAGTGATCCTGTACAGACTGCTACAGATGTGCCCATATGAAATCGGTCATACCAGAGGCACTATGGGTTGCCTATGGCAATGGGTTGCCTGATTGGCTGCTACAAGGAAGGGAATAAGTAGAGAAAGGTATCAGGAAAAGGTAAAGGGAAAGTTTGACTTCTCAGACACCGAACGCATCGAATTGCCGATATTGAGAGGGTGGCACAGTCAACCAGAAAGACGTGACCAGGGTAAAGAGCTAAGAACAAAGATTTGAATGCTAATAATGTAAGCATCCTTATCATCACCTCAGCCACAAGAAGTCCATCAGAGAAGCATCCTTATGATACATAAAGTAAGTGAATAGGTACTATTGTCAACGAATAATTCAAGGAAATCCGTTTACGCGATATTAAGAAAACTAAAATCATATGTAAATATAGACTCTGCTGAGTTCTTTCTTTGTCTGTCTGCAATTCACCGGTCTAAATGTTATTAAATGCCCCACCACTCCAAGTGTACTAGTCATAGAACTCCTGTTGGTTGAATACTCTAAGTTGTGAACCCGGATATGTTACGTACATGTAGGCAAAACGTTTGAATAGCAAGAAATTGGACGCGGCGACGAGTCGCGGGGGGCCGTGATTGGGCTTCCTTGGTAGCCATTTATATTCTTAGACGATTTTAGATTTATTTCATATATAAGTAATCAGTCCTAAGGGAGACGTGGGCCGTTTTTTCCGCCAAAATAAACTTACAAAAGCATTAACATGATATTTTTGATCACCAGTGAGTTTATATAAAGTACGATACTATCTATGTAATAAAAGATTGTCTTACGTCCAAACTTCAAGCTCTTTTCTTTCTTTCAACAATAAAATAATAATTCATTACTAAGTGTTTTTAAATTTTTTAACGGACCTATTAGGCATTGTGACACCTATAACATTATACAGCCAGTGTCTGAATCGCATTTTTAAAGTTAAATTAAATTATAGCCGTCACTCTCAAAGTAAAGAAGAAAAGAAGAGCTTGAGGCTTAATGTGGAATTTAAATTATTAACGAACTCAAGAATAACAATAAGATGAAAGTTAAATAAAATTACTCTACGTTAAATCTTTTACATTGACTCACGCCGCATACGGAGAAAAGCGTCTTTTGTAAGGATTTTCACCCACGACTTTCCAATAGTCACTGAGTCTTGAAAAGTCACAGCAGTAAGTAGATTGCCAATTGGTACAACGCGTGTAACCTAAGGTTTTCTTTAATCACTGTCTGAACACATCACATGTCTGAACGTGTAAAAACTTTTTTTAATATATTTATCAGTAATACTCATTAATCAGGCTAATAAAAATACATTTTAAGAGCAGCTGTAACGGCAGAATGTCACCACCCCTTCTCTTCCCGTGGGTGTCCTAGAAAGCGACTAACGGAATATAGGTAGTAAACAATGGGCAGCAGCGTTCTTTAACTCGAAATCTTCAACAACTTATTTAGCATGGGCACAGAATTCATAATAGTACTAGTTAACGTACAGAATGGTCACTCCCCGCCCCGCACCAAAACGGGCGACCCCTCCCCTCCCGCAGCATTCGCCCACGAGTGGGATACTTGAAAGGCACGGTGGTCACGCGTTGCACGCACACACATGCGCGCAGTGTGTGCAGACGTTCTTCTGTTCATGTAATAGTAGTAGGTGATTATAACGAGACGTTTGTATGGAGTGTCCGGGGTGTGGCATGGGTAACGACCAACGATTTCCGCATGCTAAAAACACAGTATAGCCAGATCAAAATAATACTTTACATCTTACACAAAATTATAATATAAAAATCATTAACCATAAACCCAAAAATATATCGTGAGAGCTAATATCTGAATAACAATAATAGCTATAAAAATTGCAAATTTCATAAAACATTTCATGTCCATTCCTTTTACCGGATCTAAGTCCAGGGATGGTGGGATGTAAAATATTTCGGTTTTATGTTTCTTTAGGAAAGGCATGATTGCTTCGCGTAGAATTTATTCACTATCATATAATCTGACGCAGAGATTCTGACGAGAAATCACGCCACCCGATCACCAACACACGTGCACTTTCAACTCTCATTTCCATATGAAGTTTACTTCGAAAAGTACTTAATTTTTTAATTCTGTATGTATCGCACTCACAATTAAACTATATTACAAATTTAAGTGCAGTATTACATTATATTATTGTGTGTAAATAAATCAATACTGACGTTGACGTCCGTCAACCATCTATCAAAACATTTATTTACTTATCTACTGTCACGTTTATTTGTCAAAATGAGAAAAGAATTAAAACAAACATTCTAAGAATTCCAACTTTTTCCTGAAGTAAACATTGGACTTCTTTATTGTAAAGACCTCAGGTAAAGACTATACAAATTCGTATAACAAACGTTTTGACAATTTGAAAACCAAAAGTTTGTAAGTACTTATTTACCTCTTTCTTTTCCGTCTGCATTATATTCGTAAGTTCTTTGTAGCGACTTGGTTTTCTTTCAGAGCGTAAGAACAAAACGGAGTTTCTTCTCAAGTGAAGATGTTTAAAAGTTCCCTTTGCCCCTTTCACGAGCAAGCCTATTTGTATAAGGAGTCTTGTGTATTTTGAAAAGGAAACAGAAAATATCGCTCAATGAGCAATGTTAAACAGTGGCCTATTGAAACCAGATGAAACCTTTACAAAATCACCCTCCTTTCGAGTCGCTTTTTGCAGCCCAGTCTCCATTTATGTTTTCACATTTTCCATATACAATTTCGCGCTTCTAATGTCGACCGATTCTCCTATTGAGTCACACTCGGGAGTTGCCAATTCAGTAGTAAATTAACACCATTCAGAGGCCTGAAAGATGCCTTGAAAGGCGCGCTGGAGTCTATGATTTCAGTATGAATAACATTCAATAGATAACAGAATCGAAAGACAGCAAGGAAATTAATTAGGACGTGATCATTAACATCCTTATAAAATAGTCTAATCTATACTAATATTATAAAGAGGAAAGATTTGATTGTTTGTTTGTTTGTTTGCATTGAATAGGCTCCGAAACTACTGGACCAATTTCAAAAATTCTCCAGTAGAAAGCTACATTATCAGGGAGTGACATAGGCTATAGCTTTTCCCAAAATTCAATGTGGTTCCCACGGGAACAGGTCCAGAACTTCACGCGGACGAAGTCGCGGGCAAAATAGCTAGTATATTATAAAAGGGCTTACCTATGCCGAATAAGGGAACTATTTAAACTATTCATTCCTATTGAAATAGATCTATATATCTTGGCTATCCAATCTTGAAGTTTACAGTAGTTACTCATCCATAAGATTCTTTTTGTTTTGTCATTAAAAAAAACTCCACTCACCCTCAGTTAGAACTTAGAAATTAATAATTCTAAAAACTAAGAACTATTCCGCTTATATCCATCCTTCCTATTCTAATTTATTGCATAAAAACTGTAACTTCTGGTAGTAGCAACTCCTAACAGTTGTTTTTCATTCAAGTGCCTCCAACAAGGGTTTAAACCGAGAGAGACAAGGCAAAAGTGACAAAAGCACAATTGTTTCGCAAATTGTACCTTAACCGCATCACACTGAAATAGTTAATGACGTATAATTATTATAATCTAACTATTCGCTATGAGTCAACTCTAATTTTAAAGTAACTTTGATAATGTTATGGTTTATTCTAGAAAATTGACGGAAATCGGAACAAAGCTTCAAAAAATGGTTTTTATTGAACTTTGTATTTAGGAGACAAGCTTATTTACATTTTAACGTGCAAATTTTTGTTTGCAACAAAATATTTAAATACAAAATACATCCGCTTTTCGCGCATAAAGTTATTGTACGTAATTGGGTATAGATGATAATTAATATTTATAAAAATGCATCTTATCTATCTTGATCAATATTAAAATACATATATATAAAATACATAAGGACACCCTACGCACTTTTACACAATCCGGGCACGGTTAAACGCGCAAATTGTAAAACATTCACCGCTACACAAAGGCGTCCCTTCTGCGCGGCGCCATTCACATTTCCCGCGTTTTCCATACAATATTGTGACTTCTGAGGCGCACTCCTCAAGTCCAAATAGTCCATTGACGAGCTCCGAGCAAACTCGCTATAGCGAATTAACACTATTCATGGGAAGTTTTGAAAGAGGACTACTCTCATACAATTTGGTCGTATTCATAAAGATTCACTCCTTAGCTGGATTGAATAGCGTTATGTTGCTGTATTTTACTCGGCAGTTTCAAAGTTATATGTTCGCTAAAAGATTTTCAGTTCAATTCAAAGATGTCTTCTATATTCGTATGTAATGTGTTTTCATAATTTCGCTGTCTCAAAGGATTTTGATAAAAACAGTCTTTCAGATTTATTCGCTAAATTATGAATTACGCATTTCTCATTTAAAATTAAATAGGTACCTAAGTAACTTTACATATCTAGATGTATTGTCTAGTAAAAAAAAATTTTGTTTCAATAAAAAATATTGTATTGTATTGCAAGTTCTAATGATCAAAAATCACTTTTAAAAATCAACAATAAATTAAATACAATACAATTGAAAGATCTTTTTAAATAACACACTGGTAATGTCAACGTAAACATTGTAAAGCGGAAGTTAATTTGATTACATATAGATGTTCATTTACATTGAAAATGTTTATGGATACAATATGAAACGAATACCAAATTCAGAGCAGTAACCCTTGTAGTTTTCAGGTTACGCAGCACCGTTCAAAAGGGAAAAGGAAAAATCGGGGCGTGCTCCCAACAAAGCCGGCGCACAATGGACCCGCGAACAATGCTGAGACGCTGCGGCCTGCATCAGTCGCAGATAAACGCATCAATATACTTAATGTATATTTTAAATAGATAATAACATTGTATATTTTCTTTTCGGTTGAATTTAATGTCCTAAAAATGTCTTAAAGGCAAGGATGCAGATTTTTCTGGATTGCAGAATGTACCTTATCGTTAAAGAATTCATGACAAGAAAAAGAAAGAAGAAAACTGTAGCGGGAGCGATGGCGATGTGCTCGACCGCCACAAAGGGAAGATCTTCCGGCCAGGCTGGGTGTCATGCCTGGGGAACCGCGGCTCCGACAATGTATGTGTCGGAGGTTGTATATATATCTCCATATCGTAGAAACTTCGATAGCGTGATTCAGGATTTCTAAGTGTCGTCGTATATGACGTCATGTGTTCGCATTGTGAACTTTTTTCTTCACTCTGTAGTTCTTCTGTATGGCGATAGGTGTCGCCACAGTACTCCCCTCCAGGATCGAAGGTCCGATGAGATGATGATCAGCAGTCTGTGCTTCTCGTTAGCTTGCCCAGTGAGTCGGGCTTGAGTGTGCGTGCTCCAAGTGTCCCAGTGAGTCGGGCATGAGCGTGCGTGCTTGATGTATCCCAGTGAATCGGGATGAGTGATGTCCCAGTGAGTCGGGATGATGCATGTCCCAGTGAGTCGGGATGCAGAATATCCGAGTGAGTCTGGATGAGGAATATCCCAGTAAGTCGGGATGAGGATTATCCAAGTGAGTCTGGATGAGGAATATCCCAGTGAGTCGGGATGAGGGTTATCCAAGTGAGTCTGGATGAGGAATATCCCAGTGAGTCGGGATGAGGGTTATCCAAGTGGGTCTGGATGAGGAATATCCCAGTGAGTCGGGATGAGGGTTATCCAAGTGGGTCTGGATGAGGAATATCCCAGTGAGTCGGGATAAGGGTTATCCCAGTGAGTCGGGATAAGGGGCGCAGGAACAGGTAGCTCGGTGAGTCGGCTGCGATGAACCTGATTTTCCCCGTAGCTGGAGTGCTGTGAGACTGCTGATGATGAGGCTTCAAGTTGAGGAGTGAAGAATGTGATGACGTCAGAGCTGATGAGGAGATATGATGGAGAAGGCTGCTTCCAATCACGTCGGGGTCACCACTGTAGCGGGAGCGATGGCGATGTGCTCGACCGCCACAAAGGGAAGATCTTCCGGCCAGGCTGGGTGTCATGCCTGGGGAACCGCGGCTCCGACAATGTATGTGTCGGAGGTTGTATATATATCTCCATATCGTAGAAACTTCGATAGCGTGATTCAGGATTTCTAAGTGTCGTCGTATATGACGTCATGTGTTCGCATTGTGAACTTTTTTCTTCACTCTGTAGTTCTTCTGTATGGCGATAGGTGTCGCCACAAAACCATGAGGGGTTAACTTAGTCCCATCGACCACACATAAAATCGTAATATGTCTATAAAATAATTTGATACGAGAATTTCCGAATTGGGCAATTTGGATATTCTTTACAAAACGCATTGATTCTGCGTTTTTAATCAATGCGTTTTGTAATCATTACACTAACACTTCATGGTTTTCTTCTTTCTTTTTCTTCTCATGAATTCTTTAACGGTTAGGTACATTCTGCAATCCAGAAAAATGTGCATCCTTGACTTTATGGCTCTGGAGTTTGTACTCCATAGGTTTGTATCTATTCTATATGGACGAGTAGGAATCTCATTACGTACATAATATAAGAAAATTGCAATGAGTTTTCAGGTTACGTAGAATAATTTAAACGAAGGAAAAACCAAAGCGTGTAGTAACAAAGCCGTCGCACAATGGAACTGCGCGGATAATGCTCAGCTAGACTCATTCACAGACAAAGGTATCGATATACAAAAGACACGCTTTGAGGAGTTAGCTTATATTCTAGCCAGGTTTTAGGTAAAGTCGTTGGAAAGAGAAAAGGAAAAATGGAGGCGTGCCTGCAACAATGCCGACACACAATGAACTGCACGAATAACGTCAGCCCCTGAGGTTCACAGTGTCATTGGCGGGGACAGGCGTCGATATGTTTTAGGTGTGTTTCAAGGATGTTGGAATGCCTTTTGTGCTACAAAACTAAAACACAAATTAATATGGAAAAGTGAAAAGGAAAGAAGAAATTATTCCTTTTTATTGTCATTACAGAGCATGTTTGGATGCCAATTTCGTGGAGGTAATTTACTTCTGTTGTCGAATGAATAGAAAATACACATTCATCCTTACAGTCATCCCTTTTCGTATTAATTAAACCATCTTCTAATGCATCGAACCCCTCAATGATATTAAAATTGAAGCGACACTAGAACATCACATCCGCGAGCTCAGCACTAAGGACGTCCCCGACAATGTGCCCTCAGTAGAGCCCCGAACAATCGAATGAAGACAATAAGCAGCGATACTCAGAGACAAAAAGAGGCGAAATAAAGGCTCACTTGTTTCCTGGCCGCATTGTGAGGAACGGGAGAGGGCAGAGACAAAAGCGTAATGTGCCACGGACCCAAACAATGGAGCTGAGCCATTATTGTTACTGTAGCGCCGCTTTAGTAGAATATGTACGCGCAGAACTTGACATGGTGATGGCCTTGTCGGTGCTGAGTTGACTTTGCGATGTGCAAATGTCAAAACCTTTTGGGAATAATATCTTATATTTATTTGTTCGTCAATAATATTATATCAAAAGTAAAGCTCAGTGACAAAATTATTCAAATAAAAGGATAAACCTAACCGCCAGACCGCTGTTAGGCGTAACCTTATTAGAAGCCTAATGATTTTGAAAACAATACACTTTACCCAGTTTTTTAATTTGATGAGATTTATGTTATTTTATTTATGAATGGATTTATGTCGTAGCTTGTTTACGACTGCAATGAAAACTAGTGTTTATGCAACAAAGATTAATATTTTAGATAGAAAAGTGTCGTAGTACTTGTGTTACGACAATTATGATGAGCTGAAACTGATTTGAATACGCACGTTTAGATACAAATAATTTTAAGTAAAGTAAAGAAAAATGCAACAACAGACGGAGATAGGTCGCGTAAACTGGAAAAGGATTTGATTTAAATAGGATCTAGGACGCACCTGATGTGCCATGTTGGTACTTCAAAAGTTGAATTCTAGGGGCTCGTAGGATCTGTAAAGATATAATTTATCATTAGAATCTTTGTGAGCCATTTTATAAATCAAAGTTACATCTTACTTCCTCATCGATAATTTGAAGGCTGAAGAGTTCAAGAGAGTAATCGAAACTATTGAAGTTCATGCAGTTGTTCCGTGGAGTACTTTCACATGTACCATTATAATTTTCTTTCCAGGTTAAAATGGGCGCCATGTTTTTGTCTTTTCTTATTATTAGTGCAAACTTTTCAAGGCAAACATAAGGTAACTTTCTGTATGGAGCGGGCAGTTATATTGTAACAGTAATAAAGATTTTTAAAATTATCTAATATTTAATACTGTAAAGTTTTAAACGTCAAAATATAGAATTACATTATTCTGTTACCTAAACCCCTTATTTTAATTCAAGATTCGTATATGATATTGAAACATTTGGCTAACAGCAGCAACGGGGTGCAGCGCATTTACGGTCGGCCGGCGCTGAATGCACCGCGAACCTCCAACTCGGCGAACGTATCAAAATTCAATCTTTCACTGCTGCATCGTAATATTAAAATTGAATTTGGCAGTCATCGAATTACGTATTTCAACTTTTTATTTCATACTACGAAACCATCATCGGTATACAGAATATTTACATCAAAATCCGTTGCGTAGTCGTAGTTTTAAAGATATAAGCGTACATACGGACAGACAGACAGCAGCGGGAAGCGACTTAATTTTATACTATGAAAAATACCTCAAATCGGCTTATTGTTTAACCATACTATTTGTTATTCTGTGGTTTAACTAAAACTTGTTTTATCTCTTCCTTAAATATTATAAAATCTTAGAGGCACTACCTTACCCTACTCTACCCTACCCTATCCTATGTCCTTCTCCTGGTTCAAAGCTACCTCTCCACTAATTTTCAGCCAAATCGCTTCAGCCATTCTTGAGTTATAATGTAACTAACACGACTTTCTTTTATGTACATAGATACGATTACTTTTAATATATATTTTCTACCGGTTTTTCAGATCAATAGTTACCAATAATAATAATTAATAAATATAATAGGTAATAATTTATGATTATTTACTATTATGATGAATATGTATGTATAATTGATTATTCCCCAATATAATATATTACAGTACATATATTGAATTGGAGTCAAATGCATAAACTTTATTAGATATTGACAGGGCAGTACGGCGCGGCACATTAATAAAATTTCCTCAATGGACGTTCGCTTTGTCCACTTATTCATATGCTAACTCCAGCACTAGCGGGTACTTCATTGTACTGCAAAAACAATGGGGAAATTATGACCAGAGTATTGGACGACCATCCAGACTATATTGCCGGCCACATATTATATTAAATTTTCATTATATTTATGTTACTTACGATAGCGCTCCGATCGAGGATGGCTTGTATTCTTTGCTTGATCTTCCGTAGTCGAATAGGTATCTATTTGATGCGATGATATGCTTTAACATACTATTTGACAGGCCCGGTGGTCAAGTGGCTAGCAATGGTCACTTTATCCCAAGGGCCGCGGGTTCGAATCCTGCGCAAGGCAAACATTTGTGTGCATGAACATGTCTGACTGCCTTGGTCTGGGTGTTTTCTGTGTTATAAGACTTATAAGTATTTATTTACAAAAAAAAAGTATTTAAGTATATTTATCAGCAATCGAGTACCTATAGTACAAGCTTAGAGGCCTAGTTTGGGACTAGATGGCGTTGTGTGAAAAATAAACCGCGCTATTGTCAGTGTAGCAGCCTTCACTAGCTGTTGGCCGCGGCATTGCCTGTGGGCTTTTTCCGCTCTCACTCACAAATAAAGTGGCTTTATATTGGTAAAAGAATTTTAAAAATCAGTTCTGTAGATCCAGAGATTACCGCCTACAACCTTACAAACTATAATACCTCTACTTGTAATTATAACGCGTAGAAAGCGAAATTGTTTACATGACATTTTCCAATGGTTCTTGTGTTATGGTGATCAAATAACGATCCACCGTTATCCAAGACAGTAATCCTATAAGAATGAAATAGTGGAAACTTCATTTTTATCTACCTATATAATAATATATTAAGAGAGGTAGGGCGTAGCGGAAAATCCGCTCAATGATACCCCCGGTATTGCAAGCGTCTATAGGCTACAGTGATCCTTACCGTATGCTTGTTTGCCAACTTTGTGGCATAAAAAAACCTTTCTAATAGGAAGAAGTTTATTGAAAGACTTTCAATAAACTTATTCGTATGATTTCTGAGATTTTCTGTGATGAATCAAATGTAGGGTACATGCCACAAAAGCGAGTAACATGGTAAACGTTAAACAAGACAGTACAAAGTAAATTAAATGGACCAGCATGCTGAACTGAATCGTCACCCCTTTATCGCTAAACTCAGAAGGTCAGTGTTGCCGCGTCACTATCTACACACAATGGAATAGTGCCCGAAACCCAGGTTCGGTTCTATTGTAATAAATTAATTAATAAAATCTGAGGGTGGCGGGGTCCATTGTCCAGTTCTAAGGATGGATCTGATCTCATTAACCAGTCATTGTGGTGGGCTGCGGTAACAAAGACCTGTGGTCAGCTCTACGCTCGCTCGGCAATGTCGCGTCATCCTTAGGTAAGTATATGACTCGTAATGAGTTAACTCTAGAAAATGTAAAATAATCAGTGAAATTTCATATAAAGTCTTCTAAGAACTTTGCTCATGTTTGATATGTGATTTGATTATGTTATTGATGAAGTGAAATGAGTGGAAATATCTAAAAATTCGTATTTATACATGTTATGATTATTTAATACCATTGTGATCATTTTCTTTTAAGCTGCCTAGTAAAAGTTTATTGATTACACATGAAAACTTCACAAGAAAAAGCAAGAGACATCAAAAACCAAATAAAATTAATCATTACATAACTTGGTAAGTGTATTATAAAATTAATGATTAAATATAGTTTAATAAATACATTAATATTATGAAGTATTGACCAAAATATCCAACAATTTATGCATGATTTCAAAATTTCGTAGCACTTCGTAGACACGTAGCAAATGCTACGACGTTAAGGTAACCACGAAAAAGCTGTGATTCTAATTATAGTAGAAGACGGTAGTGCGATGATTGTGCACTTTGGTATAGAAGCATGAAATTTCTACCATGGATAGAGTGTCCCACGGTGATCGTTTTAAGATGTGGAGGGAAGTCAGATTCTTCCTCTGTGAGTGGGGGGAGGGGGGCAAAGGGGGTGAATTCCACGTCTTGATGATTATTTTTTTACTGATCCGTTAATGTTACTAGGACTTGTATGGTGTCGTTTTCATATAAACCAAATACAAGGAATTCATTTTTAACAATAAAAATGTATGGTCCCATACAAAAAAATTAAAAATACTGCCAAAAAGTAAAAAGTTCCGCTACGTTTTTTTTGTAAGCACGTTATTTTTACTTTCAAATCTTAATTATTATGATGTTAAAAAAATACTGTGTTATAGCTTATTTAATGTAGTTTACAAATATATATAATTGTAGTATACTTTTCATACAAAAACTATTTAAAAAAAAAGAAGAACGTGCAAATTCCAGAATATGCGCGCGGTGATTCAGTGAGATGTAGGTACGCGTAGCGACAAATTTTCATAATGTACTATGGTCATTTGTTATAAATATTTATAGCAATGCTACTAGCCATTATGCGACGTAGTTTTAATGTAATCAAATGTAAGAAATGTGTTTTTATTGCTTCCACGGAAAAAAAACATTTAATAATTTTGACATAGAGAAGGTTACTAATAAAACGTCAGAAATAAAAGTAAAATGATGTTTAACCAGCAGTCACCAGTACAAAAGCAAAGTGCTGTACATTTGAGTGCAGCTTTGTTACATTTGCATCTTCCAGTACACCCTTTTTTAACGCTGCACCTAATTAACTCAGCACATAAAGTTGCTACTTCAAGTAGCGTTGTCCAGACTGGCTACCATTCGTTCGAATCTTTAATCCAACCCCAGTTAGATGGTTCAGGAATATCTGGAACTTTTGTTAAAGATTGCATCCAAATGTAAGCCTGATAAGAAGCGCGTTTTATATATTGCTAGAGTGCCTTTTTTGTGGGGGGGTATGTTCTCTATGGCTCGGGATTTTTGGGTAAAGAGTTTTTTTTCTGGCTTCATTTATAGTCAGCATTTCACTAATGCGGTCATACATTAAAACCACAAATCTGCAATGAGTCGTCGCTTATTTGTTGTGGCATTGTTGTCATTTCTTCAAAGGCGCTGTTTACTTCTGGAAAAGATCGCCATGTTTCCCATGCTGTTTTTTCCCTCTACCAACAAAAGTGAACTCCGTATCACACCCTGTGAACGCATGAAAGACGGGAACGTACTCACATTGTGACAAACTCATTGACGCTACCAGGTCGTGTAGCGGAACCTTGAGCCAACACCAAATGCAACCTGTAGTTCAGATAAATATATCTTTCTGAAGAATGCCACAGCCAGTACTAATACATCTGTGTCTACGGTGCGTATTGTCACTCTGCTAAATCCTTTCTTTACTGCACCAGCTAAATGCAAAAACATTCGGGTGTCAGCTTCGTCGTGAAAACATGGGGCTATGGCTATCACGTATATCTGAGATATTGATAAAACAGAGAACTTCGATTCAATGTGTCGCGTATATTTCTTTTTCTCCTGCCTGTAAAGAACAAGTTGTTGTGATAAAAATAAAAACAATTCGGTCTTGTTCTCATTCACTGAAAGGAAACTCTTCCAGTTCTTAGGCGTCGCATGCGTGGGAAGCCACTCTTTTCCTTGTGCCTTTTTCTCGTAAAGCAGCTTTAAAGCTCAACTCAAACAACTTGCGCCGATAGCTAGATAGATAGATGTTTTCACGATGAAGCTGACTGAATGTTTTTACATTTAGCTGATGCAGTAAAGAAAGGATTTAGCAGAGTGACAATACGCACCGTCTGTAGACACAGATGTATTAGTACTGGCTGTGGCATTCTTCAGAAAGTTATCTTTATCTGAACTATGGGTTGCATTTGGCGTTGCCTCCAGTTTCCGCAAGACCTGGTAGCGTCAATGAGTTTGTCACAATGTGAGTACGTTCCCGTCTTTCATGCGTTCGCAGTAGGGTGTGATACGGAGTTCTTTGCTGGTAGAGGGAAAAAACAGCATGGGAAATATGGCGATCTTTTCCAGAAGTAAACAGCGCCTTTGAAGAAATGATGACAATGCCACAACAAATAAGCGACGACTCATTGAAAGATTTGTGGTTTTAATGTATGACCACAATAGTGAAATGCTGACTGTAAATGAAGCCAGAAAAAAACTCTTTACCCAAAAATCCTGAGCCATAGAGGACAAAAGCAGCACTTCAGCAATATATAAAACGCGCTTCCTATCAGGCTTACATTTGGATGCAATCTTTAACAAAAGTTCCAGATATTCCTGAACCATCTAACTGGGGTTGGATTAAAAATTCGAACGAATGGCAGCCAGTCTGGACAACACTATCCCCACTATCACTATGTTAATTACGTGCAGTGCAGCGTTAAAAAAGGGTGTACTGGAAGATGCAAATGTAACAAAGCTGCACTCAAATGTACAGCACTTTGCTTTTGTACTGGTGACTGCTGGTTAAACGTCATTTTACTTTTATTTCTGATGTTTTATTAGTAACCTTCTCTAAGTCAAAATTATTAAATGTTTTTCTCCGTGGAAGCAATAAAAACGCATTTCTTTCATTTGTTTACATTAAAACTATGTCGCAAAATGGCTAGTAGCATTGCTATAAAATATTAATTACAAATGACTATAGTACATTATGAAAATTTGTCGCTACGCGTACCTACATCTCACCTAATCACCGCGCGCATCTTCTGGAATTTGCACGTTCTTCTTTTTTTTTAAATAGTTTTTGTATGACAAGTATAATACAATTATATATATTTGTAAACTACATTAAATAAGCTTTATCACAGTATTTTTTAATATCATAATAATTAAGATTTGAAAGTAAAAATAACGTGCTAACAAAAAAAAAGTAGCGGCACTTTTCACTTTTTGGCAGTATTTTTAATTTTTTTGTATGGGACCATACATTTTTATTGTTAAAAATGAATTCCTTGTATTCGGTTTATATGAAAACGACACCATACAAGCCCTAGTAATATTAACGGATCAGTAAAAAAATAATCATCAAGACGTGGAATTCACCCCCTTTGCCCCCCTCCCCCCACTCACAGAGGAAGAATCTGACTTCCCTCCACATCTTAAAACGATCATTGTGAGACACTCTATCCATGGTAGAAATTTCATGCTTCTATACCAAAGTGCACAATAAGGCTCAAATATGGCACAACCGTCTTCTACTATTAATCATAAAAGCTTAGTATGCTTACTTTACTAACATATGCACTGTAGGAAATCATGTTGTTATACCTAGATAGAATAAAATATATGCGTTTTTTAAGGCGCTATGCCGTAAAATAATTGAAACGAAAGGGGCGGGGCCTAGCCAAAAGTTGCGCGAGTGCCGCCGCGGCGGCGCTGCAATCGCGCGCGTGCCGGCCGGACCGCCGTTTTCCCGCGAAGTTTTGAAAATACTTTCGTCGGAAATACGATACGTTTCGCTGTTCACTTGTTATTGTTTGTTTAGTAGCTATTTAAGTTTATCTTAACTAATATAGTAAATGAATACCTGTGTCTATTTATTTTAATATTAGTTATGAAATACAAGACAGTCGATATTTGGTCTATAACTAAATATATTGATAAATAAGCAAAATAATTACTTGCATAAGTACATATTAAATTTTAAATAGTTTTACAGACAAACAAAATACTTTTTGCAATCGAATAAAACATTACACACACTGCGTTTTACTTTATAGTCTAAGAGCTAATGTCATTGTAAGGAATATTTTAGTAAAATGTTAAAACAATGGGATTACATACTAAAGCTGTTATAATAAGGAATGTTCATCGTTTCATTCAAATACTTATTCAAAGTTATGTTATGAAAATTTTCTGTGGCTTCTTCTGAAGACTGTGCATATGCAGTACCACACTACAGGCTGAGCCAATTTTGAAATATACGAAAATGTTGTCTAGAATATAATTAATTAATAATAAATTCTAATTAGATGCAAATCACGTACTTTTTAAATCGTTTTAATTATAAAAGAACTAATAACTAATAATAAAGCATTAGAGAAATTTTAAAAGTTATAGTTTTAAAATTTCTCTAAGGCAATAATCTTCTCATTATTACAACCCGCATTTGTCTCATTTGTGTCAACATTTTTATTTTCTTTACCTTTACGAATGACATAACTTGGCTCACGAATTGCCATATTTCTTGTATGCCGAGGATCTACAAGCTCTGGTAGCAATAATAATAATTTATAATATAATTTAGGTACTTATTTCTGAAAAATTTTTTGCTTTTTTTTTAACCGACTTCAAAAAAGGAGGAGGTTTTATGTTTCATTGTTTTTTTTTGGAGGTCCGCCGATTACTCCTTCAATTTTGGACCGATTTTCATAATTCTTTTTTTAAAATAATATGTAATTTAAATATTGATTTTTTAAACTATATTTCCAAAATATTTTTATATAGTAGGTAAAAAATACGTAAATATGGATAAAGTTACTAAGTATAAAAAATGGTTTCTAGAAAACAAAAAGATGGAAAACGAAACAGCATTTTAAATTTCGACCAACCATTTTCGAACAAATGAAATTCGGGCAAACAAGTTTCGGAGTAAAGATACGTTACCATTCAACAAGAGGAGTTGTCTTGTCTGGCAGGCGACCGTCTCCTAGTTTTGCATATATTACAAAATACTTCAATATATAAATAGCTTCATTATAAAGTTTTGATTTAATCTCAGTTTATTTTTGACTAATATTAAGTTAAGAACAAAAATGTAATGTAGCTTCCTACCTATAAAGCTAATATTATACCTATTTTCTATTAAGTTTATTCTATTAAGTAAAATAAAATATTGTAATAAAATAAAATAATCAGTTAGATGTCCAATAGGCAGAATATAAACAAAGTGTCGCCCCTGCGTAGTAATGTCATATTCTATGACTCGGTTGGGGGCGGGGCCAGGGAGGGGCGCGCCCCGCACGGCCGAACGCGGCGCCAAAATTTGAAGGCGCTGTCATTTCTATACGTAGTAATATTATTTCGATGGGTTGCGCGCGAGATCTCGACGAACGTAGATCCGTCCCAGACAAGAGTAAGCGGCCGACTGAGCCCGCCCCACCCGTGCGACGCATATATCAATCCCTCTTGCGAGAGACAGAGATGGGACACCGTGAACACGGCGAATTTTTAACGTCGTAAGCGCCAAAACACATTTAGGCTTATTTAAAATTCATTAATTGAGTTTTTAAAAATTTGTCTTTACAGTCTCTAGAAAACATTAATGTCTTTCTTTATATGAAGTTTAAAATTTCTACTATTTACCGTTTAGAAGTTACAAGAGTTCTGAAGAAAAAACAGAGGTTACTTCGGATTTTTTTTCTATCGAGGAAATGTGTCATAATCGTGTTTTGGCTCTTTCCAAAATTTCGATTATATGATGAATTAATACATATCCAAAAATCTAGGTCTAAATTTTAGTAGTTTAGAAGATATTTGGTTTCTAAGGACCCTTCTTTTTTTCACATATCCCCTTAAAGATTGGCCACACTGTAGCGAAAAATTGTTACAAGATTGTCTTTTTTGGAATTTGTTATGATAATTTAAAATTGTGGTGCCAAAATATTGTATCTACAATCTACGTCCTTGTTAAATGCCATGTAGTTTCATTAACAAAAAACTGCTGATTGCAAAATATCATACCCCAGACATTTGATGTATTATACCAAACAAACTATCTAGTCGCAAACAGAAAAGAAATAGAATTTCTTACACAAAAGTGTCGGACAATAGATGGCGCTTGATCTAGATAACGATATGTTAACATTGTCACAATGGCGCAGTAATGGCGCGATTGTACTGCTTTAGCACAATGCTTTTAGGTGTCACCTCCAACAAAGGACTCGTTCGATATCTGCTACTGTTGTGTTCAGTCAAACGGCCAAATCGAATGAAAATCGCTTTAATAACATACGAGTTCACGGTACGTTTCACTGGTCTGCGTTGAAAGATGCGACGGCAAGTGCTGTTCATTTGTTGCATCGACACGGCATGTGGCAACATTAATAATTAAATTGGTTGTATTTTGTAGGTGGCAACACTGTATTGTGGTGTTCTACTACAGAGTTCTTTCTTTATTTCTTCTTGGGTTCATTCGCTATTTATTGGAATAGCTGCTCATCTCGCTTGCTCTGTCCATTGCTCTGTGGGCCTTTATGACCCTGTACTCCGTTCACAAGTTCTTTTACGGTAAAATACATCTGTCAGAGGTAAAAATTTTACATGTATTAAACAGGTTTAAAACACTCAAAATAAGTGCCACAGGAATAATTCTGTAGCAGAATAATGTGTGAGCCGACATAGACAGACTGCTCGAGCGGTTAGCCATTGATCAATATACATGGACCGCTCTTATTTTGAGTGTTTTAAACCTATTCAATACATCTGTCAACGGTAAAATAAACTGTGAATGGTGAGTAGATTAAACTTCTATCAGTAAATTATTTTCGATATTTTTTACAATGAAAGAAAAGAATATATTTAAATGAATTCTTTACATATTGTGCTTTATTAAAGACGTGTATATTGGACATCGTTATCATAATAATGAATACTTCAACAACATCATCTCAGTCAACCACAAGAAGTTCACTGTTGGATATCTATAGGCCTCCCAAACCGTGTCCAGCTTAACGAATACTTTTTGTATTTTATTATAGCCAATTTTAAGGTCTAGGGAATAATTAATTGGTAAAATACATTACTAAATAACATGAAATTAAATAAAATTAATTAAAACTAAACTAACAATAAAAACTAAAATTAAGAAGTATTTTAAGGTTAATTTAAAGTTTAAAAATATATTTTGATCAAAGCGTCAATAAAATACGAGTAACAGGGGTCAGACAAATAAAAAATTCAAATCCAAACACGATTTGATGGATTTCCAAAATGTATGCTTTCCGTGCAACCTATGTAAATTAATCATTTGTTAGGAATTGAATAATAAGCGATTGATAAAATCGTCCGCCGCTGCCTGTGACAATTCGCACTCGAATCCGAACAACAATGGTTCTGTACAACCAGATTATACTGGCCCCCTTCCCCCTCTCATACAAAGTAATAGCTGATTTCCAAAGGGTGGTAATGGGTGAAATCAGAGATCAGCCATAATCGGCCGCGTAGCATAAGCCACCCACCAACTATTATTCAATGCGGTGTTATTCAACTCGTGATGGATCACAATTTCAGACAACATTGTATGAAAACAAATGAAGTAGTCATAGAATTTAATGCATAGAAAGCTAATGTTTTCGAAAGTAACCGAACAAATTGCATTGGAAAATACTCGCTAAAGTTTTAAAGTGAATGTTAAGATTTTCACATTCGATGTTTGGATGAAATTTTTCAGACGGATAATTTATAACCATCTGGTATATTTTCGTAATATAAAACATTTAAAATATTGTCTCAATCTGAAGTGATGTCTTGCTCATAATTACAAAATATAAAACAAGCGAGAATAGATAGCTTTAGATTGACACATAATCATGAAAGTAATAAGATAAGTGCATGGAAGTAATAGTACTTATTACTTCCATGCACTTAATTTTTGTTACGATAATAGACCGGCTAATTTGTTAAATATTACAGGATCCTTCCTATATATCCAGAAAATTTATAATTTTTAATCACGTGAAACAGTCGTTATTCTATTCTTATGAAATAACAGAATGATAAGTACTTACAACATTAAATTTATCGTAATGGTTATAGTACAAATACTTTAAAACAATATAAATTACAATTTATTGCATTTATTTTTTTCACACAGATTGAGCTAGCCCCAACTCAAAGTAAGTTCGAAATTTGTGTTATGTATGGGATACTAAATCAACGGTGTTCACTCACAACATTACTACACTATAAAACTGCATACTTCTATTAAATAAACTATTATGAATACAATAATAATGATTAATATTATTTCAGAGATGAAAAAAATGAACTTTTTCTGATTGGCCTCGGGTCTTGGATGTTTATCTATATAATATGTTTTGTTATTAAATATAGTATCCCATAACACAAGTTTCGAACTTACTTTGGGGCTAGCTCAATTTGTATGAATTGTCCCTATATATATATTTAAAACAACTACATCCTTACATATTATAAAACAAAGTCCTCCCGCGCGTCTGTCTGTCTGTCTGTCTGTTCGCGATAAACTCAAAAACTACCCAACGGATTTTCTTGCGGTTTTTACCAACGGATAGCCTGGTTCATGAGGAAGGTTTATGTATAAAATTTGTCACGATTTTGTGTAAATTGGCTGAAATATAAAGATTATTGTTGGGAGTGTCGGAAAAAATGGACCCGCTTGGGAGCTGTCGACGAAAACGCTGTCTAAACCCTTTGAGATATAACAATACAAAAATTATAGGACATTCCTCTTATTTAGGTCTCCAAAAAAGTCCGCGATAGCATATATTTATCGTTTACGGATAACTTACTATAAAATAAAAAGCGATTTTCGAGTAATAATGCGGAAATAGCGCCATCTAGCGTAGAATAGAAAGAACTTGAATTCATTTTGGCAAGCGCATCAATTTTTTGCTATAACTTCTAAAGTATCTATTTAAATTATATGGTGTAAAGATTATAATAATGTACATGAAATGCTTAAGGTAACTAACGTAGTTAACTGGTTAAGGATTGATACTGTATACGTCAAAATCGGTTTCCAATTTCCGCATTTATTTTATGGTAAGTTATACGTAAACGATAAATATACCTATGCTATCGCCGCCTTTTTTGGAAACCTAAATCTCACTCTAACGCTGTCTAAGTCTAACGCTGTCTAAACCCTTTGAAATATAACAATACAAAAATTATAGGACATTCCTCTTATTTAGGTCTCAAAAAAAGTCCGCGATAGCATATATTTATCGTTTACGGATAACTTAATATAAAATAAAAAGCGATTTCCGAGTAATAATGCGGAAATAGCGCCATCTAGCGTAGAATAGAAAGAACTTGAATTCATTTTGGCAAGCGCGTCAATTTTTTGCTATAACTTCTAAAGTATCTCTTAAATTATATGGTGTAAAGTTATAATAATGTATATGAAATGCTTAAGGTAACTAACGTAGTTAACTGGATAAGGATTAAATACTGTATACGTCAAAATCGGTTTCCAATTTCCGCATTATTACTCGGAAATAGCTTTTTATTTAATAAGTTATACGTAAACGATAAATATACCTATGCTATCGCGGACTTTTTTGGAGACCTAAATCTCAGTCTAACGCTGTCTAAGTCTAAAGCTGTCTTAACCCTTTGAGATATAACAATACAAAAATTATAGGACATTCCTCTTATTTATGTCTCCAAAAAAGCGATTTCCGAGTAATAATGGGGAATTTGGAAACCGATTTTGACGTATACAGTATTAATCCTTATCCAGTTAACTACGTTATAGTTACCTTAAGCATTTCATGTACATTATTATAATCTTTACACCATATAATATAAATAGATACTTTATAAGTTATAGGGAAAAATTTACGCGCTTGCCGAAATTAATTCAAGTTCTTTCTATTCTACGCTAGATTACGTTTTCATCAAATTATACCTAAATATCACGCGAAAATTAAAGCACTTTAAATCTATTACGCTAGGTGTCGCTGTTTAAAAATCAAAACTAATATATAAAGCTGAAGAATTTGTTTGTTTGTTTATTTGAACACGCTAATCTCAGGAACTACTGGTTCGAATTGAAAAAATATTTTTGTGTTGAATAGTCCATTTATCGAGGAAGGGTTTAGACTATATAACATTACGCTGCGACCAATAGAAGCGAAGCATCAGTGAGAAATGTTGAAAAAACGAGGAAAATTATTAGGGCTTCCGTTGCGTGCGCTGCATAAACGGTTCAAGTTACCCAAAAAATATGTATGGCGCTCAACCTAGAAAGCTGGAATTTTGTATAGAGGTTCTTTTGACAAGAATAAAGATGGGCTTTTATAGAATTCCCACGGGAAAGAGAGTAATAGGACTATAAGTGTATTATCGCAGGCGCACAACCTAAAAAGCTGGAATTTTGTATAGAGATTCCCTATAAGATGTTGATAAAGAGAAAGACGGCAATCTATAGAATTCCCACGGGAAAGGGAGTAATAGGACTGTAAGAGTATTATCGCAGGCGCACAACCTAGAAAGCTGAAATTTTGTATAGAGGTTCCCTTTTTATGATGTTGACTAGGATAAAGACGGCAATCTATAGAATTCCCGCGGGAAAGGGAGTAATAGAACTGTAAGTGTATTAACGCAGGCGCTCAACCTAGAAAGTTGGAATTTTGTATAGAGGTTCCCTTTATGATGTTGACAAATATAAAGACGACAATTTATAGAATTCCTACGGGAAAGGGAGTAAATAGGACTGTAAGAGTATTATCGCAGGCGCTCAACCTAGAAAGCTGGAATTTTGTTTATGGGTTCCCTTTATGATGCTGACAAGAATAAAGACGGCAATTTATAGAATTCCCACGGGAAAGGCAGTATCCACGCGGGCGAAGCCGCGGGTACAGCTAGTTAAAACTAAACTACACAAATCTAATATTATAAATTTGTTGTGAGTGAACATAGTACAACTGCATCATGTTTACTCACAACGTTACTACACAAATAAAACTGTGCGTACATAGCATTTTTTGTGGTATAAAGAATTATCACATGTTATATTAAAATAAACGTTTATATTCACCCATAATAAACTGTATTTTTAATGCACATAATGCGGTATTTCTACTAATGCACTTCTACTGCCTAGACAAGTTTATTTAGTTCATCTCTTATCAGTTCACCCTTTCTAAAATGTTGACGAGCCAAAAATATGCCTCCTACCATGAAACGTAATTGCGAAAATACGGACTGACGTTTCGTTGAATTCTAACCAATTTTGAACCTTACTCTAACTGGTAATGTCTTTTTTAACAGGACTTCGTGTTTCGTTGTTTCGGATGGACACTTTCATTGTTGCACCCTGCTATAGCTGTTTTTCATTGGCTAGTGCGCTTTCAATTTCCTATGATAATAATTTTGCATTTCAAACCACTTTCATTTCAACTATCTGTTTATCTTGTTTCAAGCGCACTGACGGCGCGTTTACACCTGCCAGATATTGCGTACAAGTACGCTGGTGACAGCTAAGTCAGCATGTCTTACATAATTTGCAAGATCTCGAGGCAATTCTCACAGATTATGGGTTGTATTCCGTATATTTCTTGACCAGCTATTAGCAACATAAACTCAATAGACTTCTGTGATCTCAAGAACTTGCAAATGCAGACCCAATTAGTTATAAAGCATGTGCCATTTAATGAATGAAAACGCAAGTTGAAAAAAAATTGTACAGTCAACACAAAAAATAGGTTTTCGGGCATGCAGGGTACAAACTAAGAATAAAGATATTTATGCAAATAACATAATCAGTAAACCAGTAGTGGCTCCACTGAAAATCAGCGCTGTGACTCCGACGCAGCACCGCACCATGCTGGCCGTTTCATCTCCAACAAATATATAAGGTCCTAATTTATTAATGAACTTCCTTTTAACACATAACTATATATGTTACATATGATCGTTTAAGCAAGGAAATAATGGTCTAGTATTTAGTAAAAAAAAATAGATTGTATCGTAAGTAGTTAGAAAAATTAGATAGAATTAAATAGATAATTTTTTCCTTGCTTAAACGATCATATGTAACTTATATAGTCATGTGTTAAAAGGAAGTTCATTAATAAATTAGGACCTTATATATCCAATATTATAGTAGACTACATCGTAACTTAATTTTTTATATTGTACTTAATGTAAAATTAATAATGGAAATTGTTGGAATGAATATTTTTCTATCTGTTCTTTAACCTAAATCTTTTCACGCAGTATTTAGAACACTTGGATCATTGTCTACGGCAATGTATGTAATAATTTAGTTTATTTGTTCACTGCTTAGCTTATATATATTCTGAGTGTTTATTTATCACTGCAGGTTATCAATACTAATAAATCTAATCAACAATCAAGCATCGAACGGAAGTGTTGATTAATGTCCGGACACAAATAGCTTGATACGGGGTCCGAATGACCGAGGAATCATAACCCGATACAGATATGGGTCATGTATTGTGATTTGACTTGTTAACACCTATTAATATGCAGATATTGAATACATGCTTAACAACAGTTAGAGATAAAATATTGTTAGATGGTTATAACTAGACATTGGATCTACAAAAATGTCAGAATATGCATGCAAATATACATACATACACTGAGTACTTCTGGGACTTATTGGCTAGAATTTTCATTTCTCTACACAAAGTCGTTCGTTTCATTACGTTTGTAAGTCACTAATATAATAGAATGAAATGTTATGTAATTAATCTCAAAATAATATCTTTAATTATGTACCTTTATTTATAGACGGAAAACGCCATGATGCTTATATTACAACATAATATATTTCAATCTCAAGTAAAACCCAACCTACGCTCTCTCTCTCATTAATAGTGTACTGTAGACGAACATCCGTGGCGTAATGGTTACCATGCCGGCCCGCCACCCAGGAGGTCCCGGGTTCGAATCCCGGTCGGGTCATGATGAAAAACTTTTTTGACTTTCTGATGATGAACTTTTTCTAATTGGCCTCAGGTCTTGGATGTTTATCTATACATATATGTATTTGTTATAAAATATAGTATCGTTGAGTTATGGTTGAGTTAGTATCCCATAACCATAACACAAGTTTCGAACTTACTTTGGAGCTAGCTCAATCTGTGTGATTTTGTCCCTATATATTTATTTTTATTAATTTAGTATGGATCTACGAGTCTATTCTCGTTCTAGTAATAAAAACAATTAAAATCTAGTCACAATCCCATGCGCTATCTCGCGCCTTTTATATTTTGTATGAGCAAGATAGCTCTTGAAATTGATACTTACTAGATTTTAACTGTTTTCTTTACGAGAATAGACCCTATGATATTATAACAATAAATCAGATAAATCAAATGAAAACTTTATTTATTTACTGGCTTTTCCCCGCGGCTTCGCTCGCATAAATCTCGTTTGACAACAAAACAACCCATACGCCAACCAACAAGGCGACTTGTGGCGCCATCTCTTGGCCGATAGCGTCCCATACAGCGCCCTCTATTGTAGAAAAAATATTTTCCCATTGGAATGACATATTTTTAAAACTAGCCTTTGTTGGGCTGTGTACCCCTGACAATATATTTATAAATTTTCATAAAGATCGGCTGATTAGTCAAGCCGTGATCAAACAAACAAACTCACTTTCTCATTTATAATATAAGTATGATTCTTTGTTGCACATAGAAAAAGGATCTAATGCCTAAAGGCATTCTCTACCAGTCAACCATCGGGTAAGGCAGAAATATTGTACTTTAGTAATTTACATTACATAATACCTTAAAATAATTTGATCTAAAATTCATCAAACTATTGATGTACTACAAGTGGGTACATTGTTCTCGTTGATAATAGGAAAATCTGTCAACACAGGAACAATGCAGGAAGTTACATGGATCAGGAATTAGCAGTCATTGTCCCAGGACAATGGGCTGGTACGACGCCGTAGCACAATCTAATTAGATTATATGACTATTTTATAAGTACACATAGTCTTATTAATAACCTAATATCGTATTTATATCTATTTATAACATTTCTAAGACATATTGGGTTATTTAAGATAATTGAAATATTAAATTTCATGTTCTCATTGTTAAAGTAATATAATGAAGAAAAACAGGCCAAATACGTGTGCACAGCGTATGGTTACGTTTTTGTCATAAACCATGACATTAAATAGTTCGTCGACTACTAGTCGGTAACCAGTACATATATGTAGTAAGCTGTGATAGTGTTTCTTATAATTTCGCTATGTGGCCTAACTACTACAATGTTTTTTATTTTACATTTTCAAACAATTTTGCTGTTATGTGGTGGGGAGTTACACTTGTGTCTCATTCATTTGCAATTGATATAATAATTAAAATTTGCATGTTAAAAATTAATATATCGAAAACTGATCTTGCCATATCCTAGTCCCGAATGTTTTACAAGATCTATCCAACCACACCGAGAGAAAAAACAGATAATTTTCGAAATAATGTACTTACCTATTATTAACTTGAAAGCTTTGTATAATTCGCTATTTACTATGAATGTTTCAAATGATAAAATTCCGTTTACATTTTCAGGCATATCAAAGTAATTTTAATCAAATAAGTTTACAACTTTCTAGTATCTTAATGTTAGTTTCGTTGCACAAAATAAACCTCATAACTATACCTAAGATTTTCCCAAAATATAAGCTCTACTTTTGAAAATCAAGTGTAAACACAGAATATTCAATACCTATTATTGTCTTGTGAAAGGCGGTTATTGATTATTGAAAAATGTCGTCGATGGAAATTATCATTTAGTTTTTCTCAATAATTTCCTAATGAACTACTGTCAATTTGGACGATTTTAGGAATAAATACTAATGTATAAGTACTATTGTTTACTAACAACAGTTACAACCATTTGCGAGTCAACCGACTTTTACATTTTCTCACGTACAAATAAGCGAGGAAAATAACGTTCCTACGAAATTCAATACATCTAAATATGATATTTATAGAATTTTGTCCACATACGTTTAGCACAATATGAAAACGGATATGCTGAGTGTCCCCCAAAAATGTGTCTACCGCAAATTGTTTGCTGTGCACTTCATTTTGAAAGCTTCCACTCCCCCAACTCTTGATGGTGCAATTTTTCTGATCTTATATATTTATATCAATATTTTAGTATTTACGTAGATACCATGGACTTGGCATATTTTTACATATAACTAGGCACACTCAGCACCATTTAGAGAGAGAGGCTTTTACTACTTAAGTATTTTTAAACTTAACTGATGATTGTTTTCAGCAACCCCTCGTTGCGTCCGGCCGCCTATCTCATACTTTGTTTCAGTTGGGTTAAACCTAAAGCTAGAAGGCGTTGGAGAAGACGGGCATTAATTTCGCAAAAAAAACTTTCTTGTTTGAAGAAAAACATTAGACAATTTCAAATATTTTTTCAGTAATAAAGAAATAGATAACAATGAGTTTCGCAATAATTTCAAATTATTTATCAGCGTACAAAGACACGTAGGTATATGCGGCCTTCAAGTATAAAGGGTCCACACATTATAGTTCGAATGACCGCGGTTGAATGCGGCCGCTGACCGACTGTATTGTAGCGATAGACTATTGTTAAACTATAGTTACGACTGTAAAGAATTGGCCTATGTTCAGATGCAGACAAAAGGTGGTAATTATACATATAACATCAAGCATTTGTGATAGCTTTGTATATGATAATAACATTCTATATTATGTGGTCTCTACTTCTAAATACTACTACTGTTTATTGAGTTCCCTCAATTGCTCTACGCGAGTATGATTGTTATAATACTGATATATGGTATAGTAATAAATAAAGTGTTTATTTATTCCATTTTACACTTTTAACCTAAACACAACATACCTATAAAAACATTGAATAAAAAATAAAAACAAAAATGTCTTTGTTGGTCAGGTTGTTCTTCGGGGCAGACATTATAATACTTGCAGATGTGGGTTTCTTTCAGTTCTATCATGTCTCTCAGTAATCAGGCTTTTTAAATCTGATTTCATCTAGGTGACATTAAAAGATTAGATCCACCCATTACCACACTCTTAATTTGCACTGTTTTACCAGATACCATTGACAATGTTTTAAAATTTTAAACTTTTTATTAACAGATATAATAAATATGTAAAGAAATACTTCTTCGAGGTTTTACTTTATGTTTTAAGAAGATGATGACGTATAACGTTTTTATTTTGAAAAGTGATTGTCTATTTGTGTTTTTTTATAATATGTGAAAATTAATTTATTAAACTTAAATTGATGTTTCTCAAATAAAATAATAGAGCAACTCAAAAGTTTAATTATTTAGAAGCAAATACATCTACTTATAAATATTTAGAAAATAAATACCATAGCCACTATCCGTATTAACTTTCTATCCAATCGTTCCGAACAATCGAATAAACACAATATTGTATCTATAAGTTATCCGTGTCGTTGTGAATAGCGCGAGGAGTATGCGTCGCTACTCGCAATAGAATATACACGAGTCCGCAAAGTTCTTTTGTCACGATTATCGTGGAAAATCCGATCGAGGGAAGTGTGGCGGCTGCTTTCAGCAAACTGCATTATGAGTTATCTGAGCTATTGTTGTGCGGCGCAACTCTATAATCTAGTGTTGCGTGAAGCGACTAGCCGAGGCTAGGTAACACAGGTTTAAATACAAATAGATGATGCAGATGCATCCAGTCCAGATGGACTATACCTACTGGTCGCCAACGCGGCTGACTAACAGCGCAGTCATAAAACGAAGTTCGAAACTCATATGGTGCGTAACGACAATTGATTTTCAATGGTTTTATAAACTGTAAGCCCAAATTTTGGCGCGTACTCTACTCATGTATGCTACCGTAGCATCGTTCTTTATGTATAGCCATAATTAACAGTGGCGTTAGATTGACAATATCCATGAGAAATACATTGAATTGCCAGTTACAAACCAGAATATCTTGGAAACCTTCGCGGATCATTTAATTAATTTAGTTAAAAATCGTTATATTTTGATAGAGTTTAATTTCATTTTGTCTGCTCTCGAACGCAACAAAACTGGGTACCTATAGTTTAGTTGTGCCATACTGAACCGTCAAAATTCTTTCAAATAAACATTTTTCCATTCAAGACAAGATTTCAATTAAGCCCTTTCCTCCTTCAATAGGTAGAGAGGGGTGGAAGAACCTTATTCGAGGTTGTCTATCTAGATTTATGTCTAGAAGTAACTTCTACCGGGCTGTAGACGCGCAATAGCTGTAGCCGATTGAAAATAAGTCAGTGGACGGAGATATTGAAACTCGAAACTTGTTTAGAACTTAGAATTTATAGAGAAGTGAAGCGGCTTATTGTATTTTACATTGGTGGGTTTCAAAGTAACATTATGCACATTGAAAGGTTTAGTTTTTAGTTTTTTCCTCCAGAACGCTTCATTGCTTATCTAAACAATATCTATACTCAAAAACTACGGGTTGGATTTCAAAAATTCTTTCACCGTTGGGAAACACTATTCGCGGGTGATATAGAAAATTTTTTTTTTTTAATACCTAGGAATCCTTACAAAAACCCGTCCGAAGCTGGGACAGGGCTAGTTTATTTTAAATCTGTGGTTACTGTTGATGATCTTGGTTATACAAGAAAGAGAAACGGGAATGTGGGAAATTATTGAATTCAAAGGTAAAAGAAATAGTTAAAAACGTATTAGATGTTTTCTGGTTTCATTTGATTTTTCTTACTAAATAAATTGTTACATTTCCATATTTTAAGTAAACACGATAAAATCCAACTTGTAGTAACAAAACAGAGGTCACAAAACCTCCATTGTGGTGGAGGCGAACGGGCAATAAGCCACGCGCAAGTTTCATTCCCCAGATTATAGGCGAACCATTGAAAATATCCATAAAAGTCGAACATTATCCGAAACAATGGAGGGAGGGCCATGGTATTAGGTGCTTGCGTCTATTGAACAAGTTTTGTCCCATTGTTGGCCAGTAGCTAGGTCCGTACACAAAGACACGGCGCAGACATGGCCCGAAATTCATCAGCAACACGATTGTTTGCAACATAAAGGAGGCATTGTCGACAAATATGATATCGTAATACAATGTGGATGTAATAATTAGAACACTGGGGTACGTTTAAGAGCAATTGCCGTTGAAGAATTTCATCTTTTTGCTGAAGATTCTACGAAGTTTTGATGTTGTGTATTAACAGGATAATGTGACTAAAGTTCATCTAGTCCCACATTGGCAACTATTGGACATCATAAACTTTGTCACACAACTATGGGATTACTTCTTTTTTTATACCACCATTGTAACCAACAGGCTAACATGTTTGACGGTTAAAAATTGTGATTATTATAATTTAATAGTCTATAGATGTTTCTGGGTAATACTACTTGTCTATACAAGTATGATGATTCCTCTAGACTAGACTCTAGATAGCTATCTATCTAGAGTCTAGTCTAGAGGAATCATTTGAGCCGACTATTTTTTGTTATACCACTAAGGTGCCAAACAAGCTTACAGCCCGCCTGATGGTAAGCGGTCACCGTAGCCTATGAACGCTTATTACTGTTAAAATAACTATAAGTATTATATAAAAATGTATTCCTTGTCTTGATCCCGACTTGATGCATCAGAATTCAGAACTGCGTTCTTCAGAAGACAAAAGAATATCTTCCCCTACTATCTATTTATTTACGTTTTCCTTACAAACAAACGTCGCTACTAGATGTGTCATGAAAATTTTAATATCTGTTGTTGTCCAGTTCTTTTAAGGGTGATTTAAAGTCTGGAGACTACGTCAAGTTCTGATCTAACCTGTCAGCCATCATGGAACGTTTTCTATCATCCTTTATCAAAACTTATAAATTCGATGTAACGACGACACCACTTTTTTTTACAAGGAAAGAACCACAATTTTTTTAAATGGACATCTCGCAATGCGGTCGCACGCTACCTCACCGGGCATTTGCAGAAGCGGAAGGCTGACACCGCTTAGAAATTATCAAATTACAGTGTCTGGCTAAGGACGCTTCAGAGGGGAGCTCGCACCTCGGCTTAGGACGACTGAGAGAGGAAGGTCAAGGAAATAAATAAATATAAAGATCGTACTTTCGTGGCACTTCCAGTGGTTCGTTCCCAGTCACCCCCATTCCAACGTGCGGTGTGCCGAAGTGATTCCCAGTCACAATAGAACCGACGGCACTTTCCCTTTTTACTATTTGAACTCACTTAAACCGCCCGCGAATCGTTGTCCGCCAGCTTTGTTTACAATGTCCACTCGCCTTTCCATTTTTAGTATCGTATCGTTTTACTAATATCGGTTTTATAATAAGGCATTTTAATCACTTGCTGGTAAAATGATATACATAAGTAAAAGTTTACTGAAATAATTTCAGGACCAATCACATTTTTCGTTATAAGAATTTACGAATTTTAACCGATGTACAAACTGTATCAAACTAATAATAAACTGGGATATAACACGATAATGCCAGGACGTTTTGACCAGGTTTCGCCGGCCGTGGAACGTGGACGTTTCATCATCATCATCATCATTTCTTGTGCCTATACACAAGAAATCTACTACTGGATATAAGCATAGACATAGGCTTCTTATATATTTGGATTAAATTTCTAAGGGATATAAGAAATTCTTAGTTGATAATATCGGCTAGTCTTGATCCCCAGTGGAGGGGTGCTACCCTGCCTAATCTACCATCGCGTGCCATTCATAACTATTGTGTCACATCGGCCGGCCATTGTTTAGGGAATCGATAAAAAGACACTTTGGCCCTTTTCCAACTGGAGAAACGTGGTGCATTGGGCCCCTTCACATTTTTTTATTTATTGCACTAATAATATTAATTTTATTCAAAAAAAAATTAAACATGGATAGAAAGGAATTTTTAAACTTGTTTTTTGTTTAAATAATAACTATAACCTTTATAGATACTTCAACTTTATTTATTCGTGTATTATTAGGTATATGTATCATACATATACCTAATAATACATTGTATAGATAAATTTTGTAAATGATAATTATATAGATAGATAGGACTATGCTATGTTGTTATAAACAAGTCGTATTTACGCAAAAGAGCAATAACTCATAAACATTCATACATCTTTACACATCCATTCATACAATCTTTAGCATTTATTCTGTACTCTGCGGAGTTAAATAGTAAAATGTTGCAGATTATACTGACGGCAAATATATTTAACTAGCTTTTCCCCGCGGCTTCGCTCGCGTTAATTTTATGACATAGATCTCGTTTGACAACACAACAACCCATAGCGCGACTTGTGACGCCATCTGTTGGCCGATACAGCGCCCTCTATAGTAGAAAAATTATTTTTCCATTGGAACGACATACTTTCACGGAATAAAAAAGTAGCCTATATTGGGCTCTGTACCCCTAACAATATGTATGCAAATTTTCATAATGATCGGCTGCTTAGTCAAGCCGTGAAGGAATAACAAACAAACAAACTCACTTTCTCATTTATAATATTAGTAAGGATTTATGAACCTTTTTTATGGTATACACAGACATCACCCCATGTTATGAATAACTTAATATTGAATCGAATTAAGTTAATGAATAAATAAAATAAAATAAGATTAATCAAACACTTTGTTAGAAAGATTTTCATGGTTCAAAAAGCATTCAAAGAAATAATTCGAAAGTTGATAATTTCCATATATAGGAAGATAACAAGATAATTAGGGACTTTATTGTTTAAATATAAAATGACATGTATGTGATTCATAGTTATATTTCAAAAATCATTTTTTCAGTATGAATAAAAGGATAATAAGTTGGCTTTTCTGCCCACCATCAGAGGGAACATATTTCTATTTAGAACTTTAGTGATATAAAAATATAAGTGTTTCACCAAAATTAATATCAAAGGAAAAATCAAGTGTCTGTGCCAGGGGGAAATTCTCCAATTATACATTACGCTCTGCGGAGTTGAATAGCAAGTAATTTTGTTTCTTTTCAGTTAGATATAAGCTTTTAAATGTCAAGCGAAGGCGGAAAAATTCAAATTAATTATGAATTTATCAACATATTTCGTACTCGCGGACCGCCCCGGCTTCGCGCGGGTTTTACCAAATACTACTTATAGAAGATTAATACGCACAGCTTCGGAAGAATTCGGGCAAGACGCGACACTAGCGCCCCTACGGCATGAGGGCGGCATGAGGTGAACGATTTCAAAACTTTTGTCCGTTTTGTATGCAAAATGTTATAGCGCCCCTAGCGGCATGAAGTGAACGGAGGTTTTTTGTATGCAAAATGTTATAGCGCCCCTAGCGGCATGAGGTGAACGGAGGTTGCCAAGTCATTGTATGAGAAACGTCAAGAGCTGTGCGTATTAGTCTTTATAGTATTTGGGTTTACTTAGGATCCGTATTTTTTTTAAATATAATATAGCTTATGTTAGTTATGTTACCCGGGGGTAATGTACCTTCTCAACGGTGAAAGAATTTTTTAAATCTGTCCAGTCGTTTTTGAGTTTATTCGTTACAAACATCTTTCCTCTTTATAATATTCGTATAGATAGAACTATAGAAGTATTTGTTTATTTTAAAACGCGCCGAAGAATCGACGCGACGCTTCCTTTACGCTTCTAACATAGGAGGTGACTAATGTAGCCTCCCAATAAATGGATGGACCACAAATAGGTAGCTATCTATCTTATTTTCTCCTTCCCGTTATCCCGATTTCTCATTATTTAGGAATTGCGGGGCTCACTACTTCTCTTCCATCGTCTGAGGAATTGGCGGAGATGCAAATTTTTACGTAGAGAACTTGTCTATATCTAGTCCCAAACTATGTGAACTAGATTGATGACAGAATTTGGACAGTGACATAATTTAATGTGTCATTAACTTTAATCGTAACATTTACCTGTGTCTTTTGTCTCCGCTACGGCTTACCACTTGCACTAAGGCCTAAGGTCGAGGATAACTCATTGTGGCGGGTACAATGAGGGCGGCAATCCTTCGCCTCAGCAGCCGCATTCACTGTCGGTCACTTTATACAGAATTTACATGTAAAGTGAAAAACTATCGTCCTTTCATAGACGCAATGAACAAATGAACAAAGAATTTTCAGAGCATTTCAGTTTTTTAACAATGTCACGGACATCTTACTTATTGGATAATTAAAAATACTCATTTATATGTAATTTTATATGGTTTGGCCTATCTGTCAGACTAAAATATCATAAAATTGACAAGTATGACAAATAGATTATCTTTGAACTTATCAGAAACCTGTGAAACAAATCCGTAATAAAATAAACTCCATAATATGCACAATTCCTTGTGTAGGTACGATGGCACAATTTCACACTATGGTGTGTACAACAAGAAAGATAGAAAACCCATAAACAACGCGGTGAATTATGTAAATTCATCATCATCACCATTTCAGGATATTAGTCCACTACTGAATTCAATGCTGAGGTCATGCAACTCCGCTATTTTGTTAACAAGGATTTACAAAACAGCGCTGCAATCGCACGATATTTTGTAAATTCTGAAGAAACCTTTTAATAATAATTATTAGGAATATTATTGTCAGTTCAAGAGAAACAAAGTTGCGTAATGTTGCTCACATTCAACAAGAAATCAGGTTATAAATCCAACAAAGCCTTATCTAGACTACACCTAGACTAGACCAAACACAAAGTCATCAAACAGATAGAACAGTAGAAATGTGTATTGCACTGACAATGGACAATGGTAACACATCTCGTAAGTCGCGACACTTCCATTGGAATCCCGCTTTCATCTACATAACCACAAAGCAAAGAACGAGGCCGCCGTTCAAAAGAAGGAAAATAGGTTAGGCATTGTAACTCGCCACATACAGGTGACTTTTCGGAAAGTAGGTTCATTCACATAATGTAAAGCGAATCGACTTTCTTAGAACTCCCCTTAGGTATAAAGATATCCTAGATGACGATGATAAAATGCAAACAAAATCTCTAAAACTGTAAATATAATATTGGCGAATATCTTGAATTATGGTAAACTAATATATGTAAGAAGCCCTTAGGGGTTGAATGATGATGACGAATGTAAGTAAATCACTATGGTCTGAGCATAAGGTAAATCAGAACAATTCGTTTTAAAATTTGCACCGTGCGCTAAATAGTTTTTTCAAAATTCTTACCTGTACCATATTCATGACTTATATTTAATCAATAAACTCTAGGTATCTCCAGTTATATTTCCGGTAAGTATGTAAACATGATATTTTCAAAATATATTCGTCCTTTTACAATATTACGATACATTCATGATGAATACGAAATTAGCAGCGGAACTCCCGCCGACGCCACCCTCGGAAGCAACTGTCATTATCCTGACTCCTAACAATGAAAGCCTAAAGAAACCAATTCGTCGTTCATTCCGTTGACAAATGGAAAGCTAAAAATGGTTACTAAAAGAAAATATACATACAAAATCTAGCTTCAAACACCATTAAGAGACGAACAATCGGCGCTCTGATGAATTTCGGTTTATGTTCCACGCCGTAGAGTCTTTGTGGCTGTACTTTCAGCAACACAATAGGGACAAAAGTTATTCAACGACAATGCGAGCACCAAATACCGATCGCCGAGCCCCCCCTTCTCCCTGCCAACTTGGTACCTAACCATTGTTTATTTTAATACTCGACTTTTATGTATATTATCGATACGGACGGCAATATAATCTCGAAATTGTGTACCCGAATTATTAACGGGAACATTTTTCAGTAATTCACGAGACCACATGAATTCATCTAAGTCTATCTGTTATCTATGTATATTGATGAATTTCGAAAACAATGCATTTTTAAAATGTAATTTAATAATTTCTCATCCATGTCAAGGAATAAAAGTAAAATAATCGATACATCAGAGGATATTACAAAGGTTGAGATGAAGAAATGAAATTAATCAGAGAAAGTTTTCAGTTTTTCAAATAACACATAAAAGTAAGTCGTGTGTACAAGATGACATCATGCTTAACAATATTTCGACAGTTACTATTCACGGCGAGGGTATTGTTACAAAAAGCTTGAGCGTTTCTACAAAAGCTGTAAAGAATGAATGGAAGTGGGTGGGAGCATTCAATAGGGAAAGGAAGGAGCGATGTGTATGTAGTTACGTAAGTATGTTTTGTGGTGCGTGCGAGGGAGTCGGGAATGATACTCATTTTTTTAATTCAATGATTGTTGGAATGTTTCTAATGAGACTAATGTGCTATTATATACAAATGGGTATGTCACGGACATCTTACTTATTGGATAATTAAAAATACTCATTTATATGTAATTTTATATGGTTTGGCCTATCTGTCAGACTAAAATATCATAAAATTGACAAGTATGACAAATAGATTATCTTTGAACTTATCAGAAACCTGTGAAACAAATCCGTAATAAAATAAACTCCATAATATGCACAATTCCTTGTGTAGGTACGATGGCACAATTTCACACTATGGTGTGTACAACAAGAAAGATAGAAAACCCATAAACAACGCGGTGAATTATGTAAATTCATCATCATCACCATTTCAGGATATTAGTCCACTACTGAATTCAATGCTGAGGTCATGCAACTCCGCTATTTTGTTAACAAGGATTTACAAAACAGCGCTGCAATCGCACGATATTTTGTAAATTCTGAAGAAACCTTTTAATAATAATTATTAGGAATATTATTGTCAGTTCAAGAGAAACAAAGTTGCGTAATGTTGCTCACATTCAACAAGAAATCAGGTTATAAATCCAACAAAGCCTTATCTAGACTACACCTAGACTAGACCAAACACAAAGTCATCAAACAGATAGAACAGTAGAAATGTGTATTGCACTGACAATGGACAATGGTAACACATCTCGTAAGTCGCGACACTTCCATTGGAATCCCGCTTTCATCTACATAACCACAAAGCAAAGAACGAGGCCGCCGTTCAAAAGAAGGAAAATAGGTTAGGCATTGTAACTCGCCACATACAGGTGACTTTTCGGAAAGTAGGTTCATTCACATAATGTAAAGCGAATCGACTTTCTTAGAACTCCCCTTAGGTATAAAGATATCCTAGATGACGATGATAAAATGCAAACAAAATCTCTAAAACTGTAAATATAATATTGGCGAATATCTTGAATTATGGTAAACTAATATATGTAAGAAGCCCTTAGGGGTTGAATGATGATGACGAATGTAAGTAAATCACTATGGTCTGAGCATAAGGTAAATCAGAACAATTCGTTTTAAAATTTGCACCGTGCGCTAAATAGTTTTTTCAAAATTCTTACCTGTACCATATTCATGACTTATATTTAATCAATAAACTCTAGGTATCTCCAGTTATATTTCCGGTAAGTATGTAAACATGATATTTTCAAAATATATTCGTCCTTTTACAATATTACGATACATTCATGATGAATACGAAATTAGCAGCGGAACTCCCGCCGACGCCACCCTCGGAAGCAACTGTCATTATCCTGACTCCTAACAATGAAAGCCTAAAGAAACCAATTCGTCGTTCATTCCGTTGACAAATGGAAAGCTAAAAATGGTTACTAAAAGAAAATATACATACAAAATCTAGCTTCAAACACCATTAAGAGACGAACAATCGGCGCTCTGATGAATTTCGGTTTATGTTCCACGCCGTAGAGTCTTTGTGGCTGTACTTTCAGCAACACAATAGGGACAAAAGTTATTCAACGACAATGCGAGCACCAAATACCGATCGCCGAGCCCCCCCTTCTCCCTGCCAACTTGGTACCTAACCATTGTTTATTTTAATACTCGACTTTTATGTATATTATCGATACGGACGGCAATATAATCTCGAAATTGTGTACCCGAATTATTAACGGGAACATTTTTCAGTAATTCACGAGACCACATGAATTCATCTAAGTCTATCTGTTATCTATGTATATTGATGAATTTCGAAAACAATGCATTTTTAAAATGTAATTTAATAATTTCTCATCCATGTCAAGGAATAAAAGTAAAATAATCGATACATCAGAGGATATTACAAAGGTTGAGATGAAGAAATGAAATTAATCAGAGAAAGTTTTCAGTTTTTCAAATAACACATAAAAGTAAGTCGTGTGTACAAGATGACATCATGCTTAACAATATTTCGACAGTTACTATTCACGGCGAGGGTATTGTTACAAAAAGCTTGAGCGTTTCTACAAAAGCTGTAAAGAATGAATGGAAGTGGGTGGGAGCATTCAATAGGGAAAGGAAGGAGCGATGTGTATGTAGTTACGTAAGTATGTTTTGTGGTGCGTGCGAGGGAGTCGGGAATGATACTCATTTTTTTAATTCAATGATTGTTGGAATGTTTCTAATGAGACTAATGTGCTATTATATACAAATGGGTATTTCGCCCAGTACTTCCCTATCTCCTGGAGAAGTCCTCCTCATCGTCACAGTAACTTTGTTGATTCCCATCTTATTTATATTTCTTTATTGGTATTTGTTGTCTACCTACGCTAACCTATGTAGTGATAGCCGAAGAGTCGTCGTAATTATTAATTTTAACTTCAAAATATTATTATTTTGAGGTAAACATCAAAAGGTGTCTCATCAGAGCTTCTTCAATTAGAGCTCTACATATATTAAGCTTTTTTAAACTAAAAAAAATATTCTAATATATCTCAAAGATTCTCTCTAGAGTCATTTGTGTAGAGTTCTAACCCTCCTAACTACATATTTGCTTCTTGGTACTATAACATAACTAAAACAGTAACATTACTATTACATTCAAAGCTTGACTAATGAGTTCTTAACAAGCGAGCAGGTTCTTTTTAGTAGTCCTCGTGCCACGGCCCGTAAACAAAAGTAGACTCGTTGGCGGTTTCAGTCTTCAGAACAACTTTAGTGTGACCCCACAAAGCTGTGGAACGTCATTTAAATGCAAACGTTTCATTGGCTATGAATGCTTTAGGGAAGTAGAAAAAGAACGAGCCAATTACGACGCCTTTGTGACGACCTCTTCGGGTCTCGAGTGTAACTTTACGTATGGAGTCTGTTTTTATTCGGTTTCGGAGGTAGATGTGCCTATACTCCTTCAGAACCTTTGATGTCATCTAGTCTTTGATTAAACATTCGGATTTCTCCTTCAATGAGCAAAAGAGTGGACGAAAACTAATAATGCACAATATCTAGGAAGTGCGTTGAGATTTTCGTTATTATGTTACGTTATTGTTTGGGAAAAATGCATCTCGGGCCTTTTTATGATACTAAATAAATTAAACATTTTAAATTCTATTGTTCTTGTCATATATTTTATTCAAATCAAAAATCTCTAATCTAGTTATATAACTATGTAAATTAGTCTGATTAATAATTTCTTTCTATGTTTAATTTCTAATAAGTACTCCAAAATATTTAGAGATGTTTTATTCTACAGGCACAACATGAATAGTCGGGGCGAAAGTCGAACTATGTCAGACTTGGCCGCTATACAAAAATCTCAAGAAAAAAGTGGTTAAGTCTACCTTCAAGCGAATAAAGGTGTCTTGGATTTTCCGAGAGTAAACTCAGCAATAGCTTCGTTGCTTGCGGGCTAACCGACCAAACCGACCGTCCGCAAAAGCCTTTGCGGCAAGCACCTTACGTTTTTAGCTTCTACGCTTTTTTGTACACCTTTTATATTGAAATATTTGAATTCCAAGAAAGTACCTACGTAGTTCTTTTTTGAGCTTACGTGAGTTTTAAATGTTAATAGCTGATTTATTTAAAAAAAATAACCCGGCCAATTGCATTTCGGGCCACGCACAGTGTAGGGTTACGTATATGCTTTGCTTGCTTGCAAATGAGTCTAATATTTCTATCACATTTGTAAGTTTTCATCAAAGAAATTTTATTTTATAAGTTCGTCCGCTATTACACCGTAACTAGTAGAGCCTACTTAACCGCAATAATTTTCATTGAAGGTTATGGACTACTACCATAATTTTTTGCGTTAGATGTGGGGTGCAAAACAAAAATTTACACGATAAATGTAGATGATTCCGAAACGGCAAATTTTATCGAAAAATGATCTTCCCACACCCACAATGTTTTTAAGATAACCACACACAACCAACAAAAAAAATATTTTTCAAAATTTTGTTCTACCACTTTGTTAGCATTGATAATATGTGTTACCAAACAAAGCGAATAAAGGTGTCGGTGTTGTGTGAAAGGACGACCTCCGTGGCGTAATGGTTACCACGCCAGACCGCCACCCAGGAGGTCCCGGGTTCGATCCCCGGTCGGGTCATGATGAAAAACGAACTTTTTCTGATTGGCCTCTGGTCTTGGATGTTCATCTATATATGTATTTGTTACAAAATATAATATCGTTGAGTTAGTATCCCATAACACAAGTTTCGAACTTACTTTGGGGCTAGCTCAATCTGTATGAATTGTCCCTATAAATTTATATTGATATAAATTACAGCTTTCTATGCGTTACACCGCGGACGGACAGACGGACATGGAGAAACTATACCCCGCGGTCTTTTGCCGTCCACCTTGCCGGTGACAAAGAGCCTCTATAGGTTGTCACCGCGATTCCGGGCAATGTGGCCGTAGAACTCCAGACTCCTTCTGAGACAGGTGGTCGAGAGTCTTCTTGTTATTTTTAATTCTTTAAGAGTCGTTGGGCCGATGAGCTGTCCAAGGTATGCGCAGCGTTTCCCTCCAACACCATATCGATGCGTGTTCGATCCGCCTTCTTTAAAGTCCAAATTTCGGCACTGTATAAGAAGATGGAGAACACAAAGCAAGGACTACCCCAGTCAATACTTGGATAGACTCAAAAATGTTAGGCTCCGGATGGGAGGGGCACGTTAAGCTATCGGTCCCGAATGTTGACGACAGATAAAAGTCGTTGATAAGCTAAGTCACGCCAAGTGACCGAACCGACCACTGACACCAGTTGACACGAATCACGCAGTAATTATCTACTTAGCTGTTACCCGCGGCTCCGCCCGCGTAGTCAAGGGAAAATGTCAATAATTATTCCCATGGGAATCTCTTTATCCCGTGGGAAAAAGTAGCCTTATGTCACTCTCCAGCCAGACCTAAAATAATGTTATTCTTTTTTTTCCCGTGGGAATGAGATGTTTTTCCGGGATAAAAAGTAGTCACTCTCCAGACCTTAAACTATCCCCAAAAAAATTTTCATATAAATCCGTTCATTACATTCGACGTGAAGAGAGGACAAACAAACAAACACATTTTCATATTTATAATATGTATTAGATTATGGAATGGATATCCACTATGTATTGTTTTAATAAATATCTATATATATAAAATGCTTTGTCCTGACTGACTGACTGACTGACTGACTGACTGAGAATCAACGCACAGCCTAAACCGCTCATCGTAAAAATCTGAAACTTGGAGGGTGGATTGTTTGTATGACGTAGGCGTCCGATAAGAAAGGATTTTTCGAAATTCTAACTCTAAGGGGGTAAAAAAGGGGTGCAAAGTTACTATGGGACAACTTGATTCCTTGGTCCAATCTACTTCAAATTTGGCATAAAAATTGTTTAAGAGAATTGATGGAAGACGTGATTCTTATTTTATTGAAATTCTTGAAAAAAATGCATTTTGTGGGTAATTTTCTACGAGTTGATATCAATACTCATACTCCTTAGTGCTTTAATGATTTCAATTTACATTTCATTTTGACATATCCGTGAAGTGAAGTGTGTCATCTGTCATGTAATATTTTTGTAAATTGTGAATATTCAAAGAAAATGATTTCATAATGTCGTCGTGCTATTTAGTCTGTTCGTGATCTCGGAAAAACAGCTAAAATTCTAACTACATCCTAGCGGACTGAATCATATTCATCGATAATAAACAGTAAGTAATTAAATTTTATAATATTTGACAGGGTTCAAGTTAAATTGGTTAAATGGCATATTGATATTGTCTCTTTCTCACTTATAGGAAATCTCATTACGTCGACTCGCTCTAATATTTCGTAGTGTTGTTGTAGGGATGATGGTTGTAGGCCGAGGTTGTATGTATTGAAATACCGATAAACTTATTTTTTTTTTTTAAGGAAGTGGTTGGAAAACAAGCTCAGGAATATGGATCATTTGATGTTAGGTGATTACCGTCGACTATGGAGCACATAGATTCTAGGGTCCCTGACCCGTTACCGACCTATAACAGGAAAAAACAGGATATAGCGAGAAATAGTATAAGGACGGAGCTAGATTATTTTTATGTCACAAAGGTGGCAAACAAGAATTTCGGATATTTCACTCTCCGAACGAAACGCATTGCTGCTTCACGTCAATATTCTGTAAAAGGGTGCACTTCACCGGTCGGGCTAGCCTATTTCATAAACTCCAAAGACTGTAATGAGAAGTACCTATATAAATAGAAAAATAGTCATCTATACATATGAAAATGTTTTGTCTTGATCGTAGAGACCTGAAGCCTGAAACCTGGGTGTGTTCTGAAAAGTGTGGTGTATGATGTAGGCAACCGATAAGAAAGGATTTTTTTTAAATTCCCTCGGGAAAGCGGTATAAACGAAAACGAAGTTGCGCGGGTTTCTCTAGTTAGGTATATAAAGCTCATGAGTACTCTAATGAGATATTTCAGTGTGGTATCTTGATTTTAGCTTGTAGTCCAATTTACTTATGTCACTAGGGCATTTCGACAAGGAAATGCAATCCCATTTACATTTTGCGAGGAAATCTGTAGAGGAAGGATAAAAATTATATTTTTAAACAAATTCTTTAAATAATTATACAACTATTGAATAATTTACACTTTAGTAAGAAATATTATCGGTTTTTAATCCCAAAGAAAACTTTTAATATTGTATTTAATATATGCTTTTAAAAATATTTAAAAAAACGGTCAAGTACGTGTCGGGCCACGCACAATATAAGGTTCCGTATTTGCTGTGCTGTGCTTGCCTTCAGTTGAGTCCAATATCAAATTCTTCACATTTGTAAGTTTTCATCAAAGAAATTTTATTTTGTAAGTTCGTCGACTATCGGTAACTAGTAAAGCCTACTTAACAGTTATAGTTTTCACTGAAGGTTCAGCATATGGACTTACTACCATGTTTGTTTTCATATTTCTAAACATCAACACAAACAAACGGATCAAAGTATCGAAAAATTATCTTTCCACACACTCATTATTTTGAAAAGACCTAACGATAACCCAAAACATGTAGAGAGTAAATGATTTTTTTTTTCAAATTTTTTTTTCAAAATTTTCTTTCAGCGCTTTGTTAGCATTGTTAATATGTGTATATGTCGTAGGTTTATGATGAAATCAGGTTTTTGATCAAGAACCGGAAGAAGACAAAATCATTGTTTTTTTTTTAACATAAACCTGAAAATCTCCATTTTTTTAATCAAAAACCTAGACTGGTTTAGTTTTATGGTAAAATCCTCCAACCAACTTGGAATAAATCGTTCTTCTCATCTATAACCTGTCCTAAAATATTACTTGCATCCAGTGGCCCTCTGTCTACTTTTGGAACATCAACTAAAACAGTGGATCCAAGTTCAATGTCTCCAAATTTTTTAGAAGAAGCTTGCTTCATCTTTGTTGCAGCAACTTTTGGATTTTCAGCAGAATGTTCTCTTTCAAGTATGTTTTGTTTCTTTTGAACATCGCTGTGCCATTGTTAGAACTTTTTTTTAAATTAAATTTTTCATTATTTCTTAACATTTCTTACTAAATGCTTGATATAGGTACTTAATTAATACAAATAAATGATTGTTTATTATCTCTAATTGTTTTGTTTTCGTCAAGGATTTTGCCATTAGGTTTATCATAAAACTAAACCAGTCTAGGTTTTTGATGAAAAAACTGGAAATTTTCAGGTTTATGTTAAAACAAAGCAATAATTTTGTCTTCTTCCGGTTCTTGATCAAAAGCCTGATTTCATCATAAACCTACGACATATACATACATTCCAAATTACAGCTTTCTAGCATTAAGCGTTTAGGCGCTAGACAGCGAACAGACGGACAGACAGACATGGCGAAACTATTAGGGTTCCTAGTACTTTACTACGGAACCCTAATAAAACGTTACTTCATGATTGTTAGGCAACTAATCATTCCTATTTTGAAAATATTTTGAAAAAAAATTGACAGTCTTTCAAAAATATTTTCAATAGAAAAACGTTAACTCTCACTCAACAACACTGTGTCGCATGAACATATCAACTGTCAGCCGCGCGATCAGTCGCTCAACTCATAACAACTGCTCTGTGTCGGCGTCCGATCAAAATGCATTTATGGCGTTTGGTCGTTCGTTAGCGTACGTCAATACGGCTCTCGGTCCACTCGCTATAAATTTAGTATTGAGCGGACACACAACAAAGCGCGTTTTGTCTTGCAAATGAAAACGCGCACATTTCGCGGCATTGTGCGCGGCTGTTTCGGCGGCCGCCATTATTAACGGCGAACATGAAAGACAAAAGGTTCGTCTGCAGCACTGAGGCTGGCCTAGATAGCGGATTATTGTACTAACACAATAGGAGCGTTAATTCCGCGACTCTACCATTATTTTGTTGTTTGCAACTTTATCATCGTTTATCGATGCGAACGTCACAGCTTTTGTGCTATTCATTTATGTACATTTAATTATAATATACAGTATACCACATCATATACATAAGTATAACATATAACTTATAACTGTAATTTCGTGGGGTAGGCACATCAAAAGAGCATGGAAATATTTTTGATGTTGTTTTCGATTCAATATTACCATTCTTACTGTCTGGGGCTGGGAGGTGAATTCTGTCAAAAAGCATGGAAATATGCAATGTAGTCTTAAATAAAATATATAGATTAAAATTTTATTCACCTAATTTATCACAATCTCAATGCCTTATTTAAAAGCCTTCGATATTATGCTACTGGAAAAGACATTTTGAATTACACACTGGTAAAATTTTTTGAGAAAAGAAGTAATAAGTAGTCCTGGAAGATATTTTTTTTGGAGTGGTAGAGCATTTTATGAAATGGGCTAGTTCGACAGAGGAAGTACCATGCTCACAGTGAAGAAGTAATGCTGTTTGTTCCATGAGTGAGAGATCCAAAAGACTTCTCCACACCCCTTTTCTCTCTATTCCTTTCCTTGTAGCGTGCAACTCATTGGTAGCGTCCCTGGTGATTTTTATAAGCGGCAGTCACCATTTTCCATTAGGTGGCCCGCTTGCTTGTGTGGCTGGCTACCGTATGACTTTAAAAACAATGGTCAATATTCTTGGATTGTGAAAAAGAAACGTATATAGAGCATTATCAAGAAAAGAAGAAGCCAATTACAATTTACAAATAACGATTAATTCACAATTCAGTTTTAAAAATGTATATTATAAGATTCCATCATGCCTGTCCTGACCCGGCGTTGCTTACCATCAGGTTTTTTTTTTAATTGTAAAAGACAAAGATGAGGAGAGAAATGAAAAAGTAAGATCCCAGATTAGAGTAACATTAACATAACATAGAATTTAATTATAAAATAGAGAACAACTTTATGATCGAAGGAGAAAAATGAAAATATACCTACACCTAGTTTTTATTTGTAATCGAAGTCTGCCAAAGAGGAAATGTACGAATAAAAGTAAATATACAATAATAAATAAGAATTATAGGATCTAAACAGAATTATGGCCAGTCTCACCACTGGCTAATAAAAGTTCTCTATTTGTCAAATAAGAAACTTCAAAATCAAATAACAACTGTCAAAAAAATTACAGTTTCTTTGACAAAATTTGTCAAATAAACTGTATTTTTTTTGTATGTACAATGTTATAATTATAAAGTGGTATACCTAATTTATTAAAAAGCACGAGTCTACGAGATTGCTACGAGGCGTAGACCCCGGTCTATGTCTACGACCCCTCAACAGATAGTTCATTATTATATTATTGCATTCTACCTACACATCACACTGAAAAACTTATCAAAATATTAAGTAGATAGTTGAATAAAAACTTACCCATAGATAACTGGCAGGTGCAAAATAAATTCCAAAAGGCACTCTATGCACTAATCACAAAAAATCACTGCACTGTTAATAATACTGGCACACACGAAAACCACAAGATCACAATTGAAAAAGAAAATTCAAAATAAAGAATAGGCGGGAAAATAGCTATCGACGAAAAAGTTCGGTCCAACAATAGGCAGCCTGCACAGCCAAGCGAACGCGTTTAGAGGAAGACGGGCACAGACTGCGAGCCGGCCGGCAGCGTGGGTGCCTCGGCCTGCCCCCATGACTGCCGCGCAGGATATACGCGCATTTCGTTTTAGCCACCCTATCAAATACCCCTAGGTACTGCATAATGCACTTCCTTTTGGTAAAAATTAAGTTTTGAGCGTCTAACAAATTACTGTGATAAAGCCATAAAGTAAATTCTTTAAATTAATCTATATATATAAAAATGAAACCCGTTTTCCGTTGTCACGCACGACATAACATGAAAACGGCTTGACCGATTTGGCTGATTTTTTTTTGTAGTTTTCTAATACTCTGTACAAGGTTCTTACGGAAAAAAATATTAAGAAAATCTCTCAGAAAGATTGAAAAAAAAACGAAACAGTACCCGGGCTAAGCCGGGCCGGGCAGCTAGTTTACAATAAATATAATATTTAATTGCATTGTTTTTTTTGACATTGAAATAACATTATTATGCACGCGCATGTACAATTTGTACCTACATACTTACCTATTAGATTTTTGAGAGGTAGAGGTATTAGGCTGACTCAAACAAGCCATTACCGCGCTCACAGATTATTGCGGTGATATGCCGCTGTATCTCTTACGATGATTGAGAAAGCCGGAATTCCATCCTTTTTTATACCTTATAAAGGACATCCAAAACTTTAAAAAAATATTGTTGGTTCATTAAATTATGTATTTTTTTGTTACAAAAACTGCATTACGTTGGATTTTTATTGATGGATACTGTTTTTAGGAACGCCAATTTGGCTTTGAAAGGTTAATAAATTTAATTTCCTAAAAATTTGTATCCAATGTGTAGCCTTGTAGACAACGCAAAAACCGTAGCACATCGTAGGCGAACATAAAGATACACGTTCCATCAAACGGAGAAGCCAAACGCAAGATACAATGTGGAAATGTTGGGTAATACGTCCCAATACAATGGCGCGAATACGAAGCACAAAGCCGAGCCGCGTATTGTGTGAATCCACACAATACACCTTGCATATGTATACTAAAACATAAATACAGTTGCAAAAAATTTCGTCACCCAATTAATAACTTTATACTCTATCTCATAAGAACTTCATGATTGACTATCGACGGCAAAATTAATGTAGCCGCAATTCGCGATTTGTTTTACGTGTCAAAATAACAGATATTAATGAAAACTTTAGTTTTGTGTATGAATCAATGAATACAATTTTTTGTTAATACAAGAACTTGTTAATACATTTGATTTAGAGACGTTTATCTGCTAATTTTATAATTTTTGTGTATGCAATAACCCTTTACGCAAGTTTAGATAGACAACTAACCCGAAGGATATTTTCTAAAATAAGAATAGAACCTAGAATTCAAAGAAAGATTTAAAAAGTGTTAATAAAAAAGCCTCCCCTTATACTAAATACGGCAATATAGCAACGTGAAAAGAAGTGACGCAGATAGGCACTGAAAATAAATAAGTGTTGAGGAATAAAATAAGTTTCGCGGTCGGGCATTGTGCGGGGCCCGCTTCTAGTCCAAACAGTATTCCATTGTGTCCGCCATTACCTAGCCCTCTTTTCGTCCTTTGTGCTCGCCTCTCCTATTGAGGAGACCTTCCCAATGACGCTTTATGGCCGCTTTGAAGTACGCAAGATATGGCCGCAACATCTACATAATTTTCATTACATTAACGTATTGTTCGTTTAAAATGTGATGGAGTTACGCTGAATAGGTATCATGTTATCCGCCCAGTGAAAATACTTGTAGATTACAATAATTAGCATAAAAGTTTTAACGTAAATAAAAAACTTATCTCTTTAGTAATCTATACATATATAAAAAATTCAAAGTCCTGCCTGACTGATTTAACAATAAGTATAACAACGCACAGCCCAAAACGCTTGGTCTAGAGATTCCACATTTGGAATGTAGGTTCCTTATGAGACGTCTAGGGGTGTAATAAGAAAGGATTTTTCAAAATTCCCTCGGGAACACGAGATATACTCAAATTTATAATAATAAATAAAAACAAGATAAGTATTTTTTGTTTACTTGATCCCAAAGTAATCTAGACATAACCCGCTTATGTTTTGGGTATCAGACAATATATGGATATATTATTGTAAATCCCATCAAAAACATAAATGTGAAATGAGAGCCAAGTTCAATATTATGATATATGCCTTGGTTGTTGACAACAACGACAAAAGAAGTGAGATCTAAATGGGGCCAAGTTCAATGGTCACTCCTGAAATTTATTTATAACAACATAAAATATCATTTCTTCTTATAACTTAGGATAATATATTGTAGCCTAAGGTCTGACTTGGCTAGTTCGCATATACGAATTATTATGTTCGAGGGCTAGTTGCCTAGTTTCTACCAGCAAGCCAAATTTTCGGAATAATAAAATAAGAACCGACAAGTAACAGGTTGCGAAGGCTATAATATAATTCGTATATGAAAGCTAGCCAAGTCAGACCTTAGGCTACAATATAATATACTATCCTAAGTTAAAAGAAGAAATGATATTTTATGTTGTTATTAATAAATTTCAGGTCTGACCATTGAACTTGGCCCCATTTAGATTTCACTTCTTTTGTCGTTGTTCTGGAAGTGAGAGTTTTTATCTCTCGGTCAGTGATAAAAATTACGATTTTTGGACGTTAATATCTAAATAACCGTTTGAGATATGTTTATCAAATTTGGAGCACATATGTATATAGCGAGTCTCAATATATGAGCCAAATTGACTCGTTAATGTGAAATAGTTTTTGAGTTATGGGGGGGTCAAAAGTGGCTCCAAATGGTTCGTGTAATATTAAACACGGTGCGGTCGCCAGTTCTGTTTGCTTGAACTTGGCTAGACACGCAACCACGTGTCTAGATATATACAAGTACATGTGTAATGTAAATATATTGTAAATATACACTGGTGCCGAAGGTAGGATCACTACCAATGCACCTCCACCTGTCAGTTTATTAACAAGAATATGGATACACCGTACGAAATTTATACATAATAATAAAACAATAGACCCCGTATGTCTGTACATCCTAACTAATATTATAAATAAGAAAGTGAGTTTGTTTGTTTGTTTGTTATTCCTTCACGGCTTGACTAGTCAGCCGATCATTATGAAAATTTGTACATAATATTGTCAGGGGTACAGAGCCCAACATAGGCTAAAGTATGTTATTTCAATGGGAAAACATTTTTTCTACTATAGAGGGCGCTGTATGGGATGGGCTATGGGCCAACAGATGGCGCCACAAGTCGCGCTATGGGTTGTTTTGTTATCAAACGAGATCTGTGTCAATAAATTTACGCGAGCGAAGCCGCGGGGCAAAAGCTAGTTGAACATATTTGGCAAAATGGATAGGAAACAATATAAGTAAAGTATTCCTATCCTTACTAATATTATAAATGAGAAAGTGAGTTTGTTTATTTGTTTGCTTGTTTGTTATTTCTTCACGGCTTGACTAAGCAGCCGATCATTATAAAAATTTGCATACATATTGTTAGAATTTTTTTTGTTTCAGGTCAGGAAAATGCATTACTGCATGTCCCGCCACTTGGGGAAGCGACGGGGTTCTGTCGGGCTCGCCTCTCTAGCCAATGAGGGATACCGACTAAAAACCTGACTGTCTGCCACCTTCTCCGCCTTCACGTGGCGGGGTCGCGGGCACTGGTGATACTTCCGCAACGAAAGAATAACAAACAAACTCACTTTCTCATTTATAATATTAGTACGGTATATTAGTCTAGGAGAGGGAATGCACGAGCAACTTTGTCTCCCGGCAATTTAGTGAGGGAACGCACGAGCAACTTTGTCTTTACGACTATTTTGTCTCTTACATCAAGTCTATGGGTTAGTATGAAAGTGCGCGCACGCTACGTGCCTTTAAAAAAGACCCGGGAGACTTTTTTGTCCGCGGGAAAATAAATTTCCAGGGTTGCCAACTAACGTAAAATTTTATGGAAAAAGCAGTGTTGCCACCTTGGTTTTTGAAAAAGGGCAGTCGGACGGGCTAAAAAGAGCTAGATTTTTTTATTAGAGCAAATTTTGCCAAAATAAGGGCTAGATTGCTCTTTTCGGACTAAAGCATGAAAAAATGAGTTCACATACTGTGAAAAGATCTAGCCCGAAAAGGGCTAAGGTGGATTTTGGCGCCAACTCCGTCTAGCGTCCACTTGGGCTCGTGATTAAAAATTTAATTTCTGTGTGTTTCATCGTTTGATTCATAGTATTGATAGTGTAATGTGAAGCAAACATTGATTAAAGTGCAAAGTGATTGAACTATTATGTGATCCGTTTCGGTCCGCACGGGAAATTCAAATTTTTGGGGGTTTTTCACAAATTGCATCTCAATCATTGATAGAATTTTCGTGAAAATTGATTTTACGACAACAAATATAAAATATCTACTGAATATTATCATATAAATTATAAATATTGGCTCTTCTCATCATGAATGTACATAATGTACGTTTATAAGGAAAAAGATGCATCGTGGATATTCATAATAGGAAGAGCTAATATTTACAATTTATTTGTTATTTAGTCAGTAGATATATTGTATTTGTTGTCGTCAAATCAATTTTCACGAAAATTCTATCAATGATTGAGATGCAATTTGTAAAAAACCCCAAAAAATTTGAATTTCCCGCGCGGACCGAAACGGATCACCTTAAAAAGTGCATTATCATGTTGACTTCAAAATCCGCCTTTTCTGAAGAAATTTTGCTATCATCTTTCTTCGGGGCATCTTGACTCAGAGTCTGTATACTGAGTCAAGATAGCATGGACACATTGCTTTGAATTACACTACACAAGCAAAACTTAAAGATGGCAAAATAGAATTTTCTGATTGCCAAGACGAAAAAAAAAAGGGCTAAGGTAAGGTGGCAACACTGAGAAAAAGTTGTTTTGCTGTCGCTCTCGTGCGCGCACTTTTCAAATTGCGGCAAGGAGACGGCGACATAGACAAATAAATTTCCGGGAGACAAAGTTGCTCGTGCGTTCCCTCTCTGTTGCCAACATTTTGCGCTTTTTGTACGTTTCAAATAAACAATTTTTAACCCTTGCTTTCGCTCATTTTATTTGTATTTATGTTTTTAGACGTTTCTAGCCCTTATTTTGGCAATATTTTAGTGAAAATTTAAGGGATTTAATGAGGTTAAAAACTCAAAGCTCATCGTAGGTGGCGTCACTGTTGACTGTTCCAAGACCCGCCATATTGGTTCATTGTTTAAGTTTGATGTGAGAGTAATTGCTAAAAATCATAGAAATGTAAGCGACCTGGAGTGTAATTACGATTGAAGGAGGAACTACGGAAACGGAAAGCCTAGACCAATAGCAAAAAAGCATTATAAATCGAAAGGTAAATAATTTACAGGCATTATTGTGAATTGTAGGTTTTGCTGTGTTCTTTTTATTTATTTCAATTTCTTTTTGTAGACTGGAGAGGCGTACGATGGAAATTACCTCATCGAAGTTGAAGACGAACTTGAGGATGATATTCCTGAAATTTCTACCATGGATAAGTTCAGAGATATTAATTCCAGCAATAATCTTCCACCACTCTATAAACTACACATTCAAGAGTTTGCAGACAGGTAACAAACCATACATTCATGATTTCCTTATTGTTCCTTGTTATTTTAATGTTTCAGATAGAATTAGACATTTAATGACATACATGTTGTTTCAGATTTCAAGCAACACTGAACGGGAGATACACTACTGTATGAAAGTAGAAGCTTAATAACCGTGAGAGTTGCCTTTGAGGAAAGTTATATTTATTTCCATGCGCAATGCAAAGCCCAAATGAAGAAGCTTCTTTAAATATCATTCTGTTAAAAATGGATAATAGTGGCATGATAGTGGAGTCACTGCGAATGTGCAACTGGAAAAGGAGTAGAAGCACACTGTAAGCATGTTTTTACAGTTCTCCATGGCATAGAAGATATAAAACTATAATTTTGTACAAAATGTGCACAGAACAATTGATGACATTTAAAAAACCGAATAAAGTATTCTATAATTCCCCGATGCAATACCGTTTTACCAGGAAAATATAATGGACAATTATGAAGGATATGTCAAAATCCTAGCAGTTTCTCCTGTACTACTAGTAGTAAAATGGCTTATCTCCAAGTAATCAAAGCTGCCAATCCATATGCTATTGAAATGGACCATGATTACTTGGAAATATTTTCTTATACTTATGAGTATTACCTTTGTAAAGTTTTTGTTAAACCTATTTTTAAACCACTACTTTTATCAAATATCTGTATAAAAATTATGATTTTTGATTATGACAGTGTAATAAAACAAAATTAATACATGGTTTTATATAGTTTTATTTTCTTATACCTATGAGTAGGTATTACATAATACACTCTAAAATTACAGCATATATGACACAAAACATGTTTTTGAAGTTATTTTGAGTTTGGACCCCGCCCGCTAGACCCAGGAGGATCAGTAAAAGAAGTTTCATTAGCATCACATTCATTTTGAGTTTGGATCCGGTTAGGTCCTGGAATTGGATCACCACGAGACGTTTCAATACACCGTTTCATGCAACTTCTTTTTAGCAATCGATCTGAGCGTTCTTGTGCTAGTAGGTTAACAGATTTGATTTAATATAGAGGGCACAGCACTTTTCTTTAATGTTCGGTATAAATTTTCATTGTCTGTTAATTACTTTTAATATTATAATCTTCAGATCTAAATTGGGCAGCACATAACCTCGACCATTTCCTGGATTTCCAATTTTTCCTTCGAAGAGCCTTTTCCCACAGTTTTCTTCGTTTTATTTCTTTGGAAAATAAATAGATTGGAACATTTTTACAATCGATAGCTGCACAATGAGTCATATTTCGGAATTATTTAGAAAACAAATATGATGTTTACAAAAATAGTATGGAAAATGACAGCTAGCTGTCAAATGTTTGGAACAGTCAACAAAGCGACATCTGAAGTGAGCAAAAGGCAGTTTTTAACCTCGAGGTTAAAAACTCAAAGCTCATCGTAGGTGGCGTCACTGTTGACTGTTCCAAGACCCGCCATATTGGTTCATTGTTAAAGTTTGATGTGAGAGTAATTGCTAAAAATCATAGAAATGTAAGCGACCTGGAGTGTAATTACGATTGAAGGAGGAACTGCGGAAACGGAAAGCCAAGACCACTAGCAAAAAAGCCTTATAAATCGAAAGGTAAATAATTTACAGGCATTATTGTGAATTGTAGGTTTTGCTGTGTTCTTTTTATTTATTTCAATTTCTTTTTGTAGACTGGAGGCGTACGATGGAAATTACCTCATCGAAGTTGAAGACGAACTTGAGGATGATATTCCTGAAATTTCTACCATGGATAAGTTCAGAGATATGAATTCCAGCAATAATCTTCCACCACTCTAAACTACACATTCAAGAGTTTGCAGACAGGTAACAAACCATACATTCATGATTTCCTTATTGTTCCTTGTTATTTTAATGTTTCAGATAGAATTACACATTTAATGACATACATGTTGTTTCAGATTTCAAGCAACACTGAACGGGAGATACACTACTGTATGAAAGTAGAAGCTTAATAACCGTGAGAGTTGCCTTTGAGGAAAGTTATATTTATTTCCATGCGCAATGCAAAGCCCAAATGAAGAAGCTTCTTTAAATATCATTCTGTTAAAAATGGATAATAGTGGCATGATAGTGGAGTCACTGCGAATGTGCAACTGGAAAAGGAGTAGAAGCACACTGTAAGCATGTTTTTACAGTTCTCCATGGCATAGAAGATATAGTGCCTACTAAAACTATAATTTTGTACAAAATGTGCACAGAACAATTGATGACATTTAAAAAACCGAATAAAGTATTCTATAATTCCCCGATGCAATCCCGTTTTACCAGGAAAATATAATGGACAATTATGAAGGATATGTCAAAATCCTAGCAGTTTCTCCTGTACTACTAGTAGTAAAATGGCTTATCTCCAAGTAATCAAACCTGCCAATCCATATGCTATTGAAATGGACCATGATTACTTGGAAATATTTTCTTATACTGAGTATTACCTTTGTAAAGTTTTTGTTAAACCTATTTTTAAACCACTACTTTTAACAAATATCTGTATAAAAATTATGATTTTTGATTATGACAGTGTAATAAAACAAAATTAATACCTATTAAATAGTTTTATTTTCTTATACCTATGAGTATTACATAATACACTCTAAAATTACAGCATATATGACACAAAACATGTTTTTGAAGTTATTTTGAGTTTGGACCCCGCTAGACCCAGGAGGATCAGTAAAAGAAGTTTTATTAGCATCACATTCATTTTGAGTTTGGATCCGGTTAGGTCCTGGAATTGGATCACCACGAGACGTTTCAATACACCGTTTCATGCAACTTCTTTTTAGCAATCGATCTGAGCGTTCTTGTGCTAGTAGGTTAACAGATTTGATTTAATATAGAGGGCACAGCACTTTTCTTTAATGTTCGGTATAAATTTTCATTCTGTTAATTACTTTTAATATTATAATCTTCAGATCTAAATTGGGCAGCACATAACCTCGACCATTTCCTGGATTTCCAATTTTTCCTTCGAAGAGCCTTTTCCCACAGTTTTCTTCGTTTTATTTCTTTGGAAAATAAATAGATTGGAACATTTTTACAATCGATAGCTGCACAATGTGTCATATTTCGGAATATTTAGAAAACAAATAAGATGTTTACAAAAATAGTATGGAAAATGACAGCAAGCTGTCAAATGTTTGGAACAGTCAACAAAGCGACATCTGAAGTGAGCCAAAGGCAGTTTTTAACCGCATTGACTTTACTTTCCCGGATTGTTGCGTATTTCTGCCACGACAAGCGCTGCGATCGCTTTACTATACCCCACCATGTATTTGCACATAGCGAATAGTTCAGTCAAGGAATGCCTCAAAAGTGGGTATAGATAGAGTGCGTGAGCGGGAAACAGCAAATAACATTTTTTTCCTTAAGCATCCTGATTAAGGTTTCTGAAGAAATCGCTTAGGTTTCCCGCTCACGCACTCTACAACTACGTTATTGACTGAACTTTAATGAATATGTACGTACATTCGATAAATTATGTTTTCTACACTAGAAGGACATGCAACACTCCCGTGTTCGTTTGTGGTGCAAATCAAAAGTATTTTGGTGCATATATTACAACGGCAACATCAAAGCTGACGATTTAATATTGTCTTGTTGAAAGGCAACACTGAACTGCAGGCAGGCAACTTCAGAAGTTCAATGTTCAAGGCAGCCGGCAAGCCGCCATTTGCAAAAAAAAGTTACGAAGGAAGGACGGCTACTGCTTGCTACCAGCGTAATGTTTTTGCAGTTCAAAGTATTATAATCTGTCAGTGTTTTGCCTATTCATATTAGTGTGTGCAAAAAAACTGCGTTTCTGCCTTAAATTGGGTAAATAAATTTATTTAAAATATATTCTACTACGCGTGTTCCAACATGGCGTCGGCATTATGAATCTAAATAATTTCTATCAGAAATAGCATTTAATTTGTGTATTTGACATTGTGAACAGGTATCAATATGGATCCGACGTTGGACGCGTCCTTAGTGGCGCAGTCCATTAATTACCACGGTCAGCAATTACAAAAAACATGGGAGGCCGAACGAGGAGAGGATGACCTTTCGAAGCTTGGTGTGGGTGCTCTGGATTTTGCTGTTTATCAGTCCCGGCACAAACACCTGACGTTCCAAGATCGCGGGAAGCGGTTGAAGTTGCACCAATTTATTGCTAAAGAGGCTAACGCCCTTTTTGATGGCTCTGTCTTGGAAGAATCTCCGACATCATCTAGTTTGACTACTGATACTACTACGCCGGAAGATAGTAAGTTTATTTATCTAATTTGAATTAAGTTTCTGAATTGTGAGACTGAGCAACCCGGGGAGACCTCAGCGAGGCAGGGAGCTCTCAAATTGGACAGTCCATACACAAATATTTTAACAATTTTAAATGAATAATTTCCCTATTTAAATAGATAATTATGGAAAATTTCCTTGACACAGATTTTGTATAATACAATATTGTAGGTACTATATATTTTACTGAGCAACCCGGGGAGACCTCACCGAGGCAGGGAGCTCTCAAATTGGACAGTCCATACACAAATATTTTAACAATTGTTTAACAAATAATTTCCCTATTTATATATAGATAATTATGTAAAATTTCCTTGACACAGTTTTTGTATAATACAATATTGTAGGTACTATATATTTTAAAGGAAATGATAAGCATTTTGTAAATTTTTAAAAGCGAACGATTTTTAAATAAACAATTTTTTTTTTTTGTTCCAGATCTGTTTGCATTGATGCCACCTTTTGAAACCTTCTTGACTGTGGATAAAGCAGCAAGATTAAGACACTTCTTTGATGTGAGTATTTCAGTATTTTGTGATACACCTTTAGGAAATTAAATAAAAATGTTTATTTCCAAGCTAGACCTGGAAGACACCTTGACTACCACTTTCTATTTTACAATAGTAAAATATGTAATATCTTGTAAATTAAATACTAACCATGCCCGACACAAAGTAATAATTTTGTAATGACAATACTTCATAATTTATGTAAAATGTCCACAGAATACTAATAATATTGTGAAATTCAATATTCAAATACATACATGAAAAAATATATGCAATGACTCCTTGGACTTTTGACATCCATGCCATGCTAATAAAGCAACTGTGTTTACTTTTCACACTTATATCTTTAATATAATTATATTATATTATTTAGGCTATTTTAATTAACATTAAATTATTTAGGTAGTTTTTTTTGGGCTTATGGATGATTGTTTAAATTCTAAAAATCGCCATGGTAACAAGGAAAATTAATTTGCATAGCTATAACCACATGCGTTCTTTAGTTAACTAGGTATAACTGGCTTTGTATAGCTATTTAACTAAATGTACCATTGCTCAAAATAGTCTAAAAAAGGCTTAAGTTCAAGTTTTTTACTATTTTTCTTAATTATGTAAATGCTGTTTGTATACCTACAAAAAAAAGAAGACTTAAATGAGCTTGTATGTCACTGTTGATGTATAAATAAAGAGTATTGATTTGTTTCTTATACAGAATGTGAAGACAGGAGAACTGATCATAGGTGCTGTTATCAACCGGACTGCATCGGGAATGATGCTGAAGGTGCTATGTACAGCTGGGCCCTCTTCAAGATATGTGGCTGATATCAATGTGAAGGTATTATTGCATACGTATTGCATCATATTTTGTAACATTGAAAGTATTGTTTTATTAAATGCAATGTTGGTCATAATTCTCTTTTGTGTATTACATTCTGCTTCCTGCTTTCCTTGAATTTAAAACAAAACTTGTTGAATTGTTTAAAATACATTTTAAAGTTTTAAAATTTTGCAGTCAATATATAATTATTATGATATCGATTTTTTTATCAAATCTGCGGAGCAGCGTGATAGAGTACACTCATCCACGCAGAGCGTTAATTATGTAAAATAACAATGACAATGATGAAAAAAGACATGCACTCGAAAAACACACTTCTTTAGAACGATTTTTTCTTCCGCAGGCATTCTTACCCGTTGCAAATATCATACCAGCAATGGACAAGAAAAATGTGTCAAGAAACTACCTCATGAATGACACTGTTTGCTGTGAAGTTTTAGAAGTTATTCCAGATACGGACAAAATGGTCTGCGGCATGAAAGGAGTCACTCGAGGGCCTGATGACCCACCACCAAAGCCCCCACTGGGACTCCTCAGCACCGATGATTTTCCACTCATCTACAAGTATGTATGGACACTATACAAACACATTGTCAGTAACCTCAGTGTACACATTTTTACAGATTTATTTTGGCAATTGAACACAGTATTGTTTATTGTTAAGTATTTATTTTTGTGTGGAGATTGAACTATAAAATCAGTGGTATTTACTCATGTATATGGATGATTAAGCAAGTGTGGATGTGACAGAAGATTACTTTGGAACAGAAAATTGAACTAAGGAAAATGGATATGAAGAAAATATTTTCTTGAAATTGAGAATGAATAAATATTGAAGATCGATTAATGTCAATGTATACGCAGAAGAAATTGGTCCATAATGAATTTACCTTGAAAAACTTAATCCAAACAAACGAGAAGAATAATACCCCTGCTTTTGTAGACAATAAAAAATGTGGTTGGTTTTTTACACAGCTGTTTTTAAAATATTGTGTGCACGGGTAGGTATATATGTAAAATAACATCAAGGCGCTTTTTTGGATGTTTTCACTGGTTTCTGATCACTTTTCAGTACAAAATCACACAGTTCACCAAAATATGTGAGAAATATTGCATGACGTTGTGTAGGAACAGATACTGATGAGAGGAATATATTTTATAGCCTACACACTCGAAGACGTGTGTAGCTCACACATTAGATTGTTGAGGATCTTCAGAAATTGATATTCGAATTATTTACATCTTTTTTTTTATTGAAATGGACCAGGTCAGTACAAACTTAGGGCCACTACATTCTGATCTCTAACGGAATCCTTGTAATTCTGTATTAAAACTAATGTTTAATATTCCAGCTAATATCTGAGACCATTATGATTGGACTTTTATAATGAGCATTTATTGGATGTTGGAGTTATTTATTTGTATGAAACAACTAGCTACCTGCTGTTATCAATTTAGCTGATGTGAGCCCTCGGAGAAGGCGCAAAGATATTGTGACGTTTTAAGGCGTTTTGCATCAGACGTTGGTCCACAAAACAGACCGAATGGACACATCTCCCTCCGCTATTTTAGGGTGTTCTTTTCTAGGTGTAGCGACGACTCCCAAGACCGATCGGTCACGACAGTTCGATCGCACTGTGACCGTAGCCGATGTTCTGGTAATATTAATGTCACATTGTCGCGGCGGCGTCACCTAGTAAACGATGTTCTATTTGTGTGTGAACGAAATATAATACAAGTAAAATAACATTTTTTGAACAGCTCCATTGGAACAGGTGAGGATACGTATGTGTGACATTAAAAAGACTACATAGGATTAAATGCTTGAAATACAGTAAATATAAATTTGAAAGGAAAATCAATGATAAAGTTTCTTCAAATTAAAACGACATTTCATGTTTTATATAAAATTTATTTCTTACTTTGACGTATTTTTAACAGGAAAACTGTGGATATGAAGGGTGAGAGCTATGAAGCAATTTTGGAGAAGAGTCCAGGCTTCAATAACCCCAACTGCATCCAATATCTCTCTGAAATCCTTGGCATCGCCAACATGCACTGCACCAACTTTGTATCGTTAAGGTAAGTTTTTTATTGGCTATTCTGGTTCTACTGCTGGCCAAGTCCTTTCCTTTCTTCCTCAAGATCTTCAAATCTTTCGTTAAGTGCAAAACAAATAAACCTAATTTTCTAATAATTTTTTTTTTACCACAGGGGTGGATTCCAAACTACAGAATACGTCGATGAACTCCGTCAAGCTCAAGCTAGCAAGTGGGCATTCCGCTCTGTCGCTGAAGGCATAGAGCATTTCAAGGCAGGAAGACATTCAGAGGCCTTCCAGTGTCTCAACAAGGCTTTGAGTATTGACCCTAGGAATGTGGAAGGACTAGTCGCAAGAGGCGCCCTTTATGCCAACAGTGGAACATTCAAAAAAGCAATTGAAGACTTTGAAACGTCATTGAAGTTGAATCCAAATCACGCGAACGCCAGAAAATATTTAGGAGAGACACTAGTTGCTCTTGGGCGTAGTTATGAGGATGAAAATAAGATTACGGAAGCGCAAAAAGCGTACGAAGATTGTCTAGCCATTATACCATTTCATGAAGAGGCACAGAATTCTTTGGATTTCTTGAAGAGCAAAACATCTACAACTAAACCCTTAATAGAACCAGCTGAATTGCTGTTGCCTGGTCTGACTGGAGCTAAATCGTTTGAGATGAAGGAAACATTGAAGCAGCTATTGAATTTGACAGAGAAAAAAGAAAAGAAGAAGAAGAAGAAACGTGGTAAGGGAAAGAAGAAGCGATCAAGCAGTTCTTCTTCATCGTCCAGCGATTCTTCTAGTTCCAGCTCATCATCCGAATCCTCATCGTCATCATCAGATTCAAGTGGTATGTGATTGTTTAAATTTGTTTTCTGCTTGTTCTATTTTCATTATGTTTTGCTAGGACGTAATATTTGGTTAAATTTCTTGTAAATCGATCCGTTTACAAATATGCCGCCACGTATGAAATTTTATTATCAATACATACATACGTGGCAACTTAAGTAATCAATAAATTACTTAAGTGTGATAACAACATTAACAGCTAATAAACACAAAATTTTAAAATTACAACAAGAAAAATTTCGTATTTTCAGATTCTGAAGGCCCCAACCGTAAAAAGAAGCGTCGTTCACAATCAAATAACAAGCGTCAGCGATCACTATCGCCGCTCAGCAAGCGTATGGCGATGCTGGGCGACGCGGACTCTGCTTCGCGCACCCACAACTCGCAGTTCAACCATCCGTACGGGTACCAACCGCCGCCGCCGCAAGTGGAAGAAGCTAATGCTATGCCGGCCATCAGGTCGCAAGCTGATATTGACTATGAACTAAAAGTTAGTAATATTGATCTATGCTTATACAGAAATTCTATTTCACGAAGAGCATTCGGCTATGAATCTTGTAAGGCGTGCACATACATACACATAGCACATACACTTTGTTTTAGTATGCGTGACTGATTTCACGAACGATTCTGAGGTCTCTTTGTCAATTAAACAGCCTGTAGTTTCTAAAGTATTGATTGTAGAGTTAAACTTAAATAACCAAATTGGTAGGAAATTTTATGTAGAAACTTTTGCCATAAGCAACCATTATGCTAATTGTACAGACTTTGGAGATATGTGCAAAAATCTGACAAATGGGACCTTTAAACCCGTTAGCGGAACCCCCACCCTCGAGGACTTTTAGTATGTTGTTCTGGACTCTGTAAGGTATAACTGTGCCAATTTTCAAAACTACACGGATTACTTACGCTGATTTTATTAATTTTCGTGTACTAATAGATTCCTAATATTGAATGAACAGATGCAACATTCTATTTCTATAAATATTGTTTCTTCAATGAATGCTCACATCACAATTATCAAATTGACTTGTGTTCTCTTGTATGACAGTATCTACGTATCTACACATCTCATATGGGTCAGGATCCATTTTATTATATGGGGTTAACAATATTTTCATACTCATTTTCAATATGTCGTGAATACTCGTGAAGATTTTAATAGAAATAATCAAACCAACTTACAATTAAAAGTTTCCATCAAATATGTTATATATTGTATTCAATTATATTGGAAACTTTAGCATAATAAGTAACATTTCACGTTCGTTAGGTGCGGAAATTCTTAGAAATGACCAAAGAAGACTCGGATTGTGAAGATAAAGTGCGCAATTTCCTTGAAGAGACTGCTACGTACAAACGGAACCGCAAGATGCAGGAGCTGGGACGCATGTCTGAACAACCGCAAACCGGGCCTGATCACGACAAGAAAAAGAAGAAGAAGAAAGACAAGTATGTAGAAGTTTATTAACTATATTTTCTATTATAGAGCGTCATAGCGTCTGCGCGAGAGTGATAACATATCGCCTAATGGTTAATGTACGAAATTCTACCTACTACGCGATTGCATTTTAGCGATGATCGTTTGTTTACTGTCATGTGACCACTTGGCAAATGATCACTATTGCCCGCTTGTATGGATGCGTCTTCGGAAATCCAGAAATATCATCCGAAAAGAAAAGGATAAGACATGAATTTGGTTTCCGGATCTCGCATTCATGGAACGATACGCGAACTCTTCCTGTATTCTATGAACTTAGACTTTTAATAATAAAGGAAATTTTCAGAAAAAAGAAGAAGGAATCGAAACGCAAACGTAAGGAGCAAGAAAGAGAGGACAAACGTAAAGCGAAGTTGTCCCGCTCCGGCAATTCGGAGTACTCGATACGGGATCTCGAGAACATTGGGGACAAGAAACTGAGAGATGCCATCAGGTAATGACGAAAATATTAATTAAATTTTAAAAGCGTCGCGCCTATAATATATCAAACTGATACTTAAGTTGCGTCAGCTTGACAAATAATATGTATGTGACCAGAAAGATGGGTTCTTGATGGGAACTTTTTGGGTACCAAACGAATGGCGAGGTAGAGAAAGATCGTGGAGGCAATGGTGGAACAATTTTGACACCTTTTTAGACAGCTGGCCAGAAGCGGCATTGGACCGGGACGAGTGAATAATTAAATGTCACGGGCATTTTAAAGTTGGCATGCTGGGGAGAGAGATTTTTTTTATATGAAAAAGCATATAATATAACTTATAATAAGTTTTTTTATACAAATAACTTACTCTAACTAATCATAAAGTCCATAACATATTTAATAATGGCTTTTTATGTGCTTTATATTGCATCATTAAATTACCTTTTTTTTTCTGCTCACACAGAACCTTTTTTATTGGTTTTATAATCTTCTCTTATGCTAGAGTTCATAAGTGGGCTCTATCTTCTCATTGCATGCAGAAATCAAAGTTTTCTAATTATTGTTATTAATTATAATGTAATATTTTTACAGAAAAGAGTTGAAGGGCAAAAAGAGAGATCTCAGTTCAGATGGAGAATACGAACGAAAACATGGAGACAAGAGGTTATTTACCATTTATAATTATAATTTAAGACCCTCATCTTTGTCTAATTTATTCTGTCCACAAAGACAATTTATCAATTAATATTTTCATTATATTTGTATTAGAACCTTATTTTAATGTTGACAATATCTGTGCACAGGATAATAGAAGAGATGCAAGGCCTTGAAGAGTTGGAATCCAAGTTAAGCGCGTACCATGTCATGGTTGAGAAGGAGGTGCTCGGTAAACGGGACACGCGCGGGTCCATCAGCCCAATCGACCAGGCGCCGCCGCCGCCGCTCGAGAAGCCAAAGTGGAAGATGTCTATGAGTGCTGTCAAAGACTCGTAAGCATAATGTCACCTGTAATCTCAGAGAGATTGGCAGAGGCCGCGAATACTTGATATACTCACAAGTTACCTTCTGGCCATTTGAGTGCTGATTGGTTTAATACTTCGCATATCCAGCAAATAATGTTTATCGCTAGTGCATCGTTTTTTTTTCGCCAGCAGATTTTTTATCTCGATAAAATAATTGCAACGATTGAACAATCGCTGCCTGCGTTTATTATTTTGGACTTGTCAAAACTTAAAGTACTAGATTTATTAAGAGTCCTTTTACGCTAACATTGGTTCGGAATCGGGCGTTGACCCGACATCACGGGCAATCATACGAAAGTAGCTACGTCAGTGTGTAACTTCTATAATTTTTATTTTTTTTGTCACCAGTGCTAAGAAGAAGGATACACCTGTCCCCAAAGGCTATAAGGAGCGCTACGCTTTTGAGGATAGTTCAGATGACTCCCAGGAACAATCCAAGGTAAGTAACCTACACGCATAAACTAACAACTGATTCCTATGTCCAAATCGTGAAAATATAATCTGCTTAGGACCTTTCACAGGTTCCTGATATTATACCAGTTAATCTGAAAACCACCGGGTTTAGTCTACCGAAACTAGGTATTATTCTAAATATCGACAATTAATTATTTAGACACTTTTTACTTCGACAAAACATATATTTCATGAACTTCGAATGAATAGGCTATTTGACTGATTTTGAAAAACTGTTTTAAATTATTCGTTGGTATATGATTAATACACCACATGTATATTTCTGCGAAATTTGCAGTATTTTCCGTAAAATATCGGTTTAAAATTTAAATTACAATATTCGCGCTAAAAACGCTTTTTCTGTAATGGCGGACGCCGTGACGTCACAGGCAAGTAAACTTGTACCAAAGTGTACATTCAGCGTGTTTAGAATATTTTTTCTGTTATTTTACTGGAAAAAATGGTTTATAAATGGTGTGATTGTGCCACAATGTACAAATACTTCTATAAAACTCCACAAAAACTGTTTGTTTCTGTGTTAGCTCGAAGAGACCCAAACAGCATTTTATCTCATACAAATGTTTTTATGTGTGAAGATCACTTTGATGTAAGTATGCCAGTAATATTTGATTCGAATAGTAATAGATAAAATGATAAAATCACAAAATGTCGTAACAATGAACAATGTTGACTTGCGTGTGACGTCACGCGATGCATAGCCAATCACAGAGCGTTCTTGTGGCTGAAGAAATTTAAAAAATAATTTGGGTTTATTTTGAAAAATCTTAAAATATTTTTGGATATAACAGAGATAAATATGTTTTTCACTTCTCATGCTCAGAAAATGCTTATTTGCGCAGGATATAGGCTGCACAAAATCGAATTTTGTGCACAAGGGCAAAAACGTATCTACTCATAAATGTATCTATATTAAGGCAAAGGAAATAAGCCATACAGCCAAACACAACAAAAAGTTCAGAGATAGAATTTGTTATTTTATAATATTTACTTTAATTTATTTGCCTTATGTGTTTTTTAAGTCATAAAAGATATTAAAATTTAAATTAAAGTACGGTAGGTTATTTAATTAATTTAAGAAAATTATTTTATTACAAAATTAATTTAATAGTAGGCTGTATAGGTCTGCAGCCCAAGCCTAATTTCAATGTCGTAAGATTTAAAAAAAAAAGCGGCGGGAATGGGGAAACAGGTCTTGTTTTTCGTGCGTTTATTTATTTATTTCCTCGCAATCGAAGTGAAAAGCAGAGTTTATAACTCGTCCACAAAACCATTTCTATCCTCGACATTACTATCAGCTTACTGCTAAAAGTCTCGGATAGAAATGATTCGTTTTGTGCACTTGTTGTAAAATCTACTATTTTTATGTTATTACCTAATAGGATGACCACATTTCGTAGCATATTTTTAATAGTGTCAAATAGCCTATTGTCGAAATTCAGATTGACGCCTAGGTAGACTAACGGAAAATAATGAAACTATTTTTTGTTACATATTTATTACAAGAATGAGAAGAGGGGAATCTTCTAATACAGTTTTTTAACGTATCAGAAGAGATCCCAAATTATTGTAAATCAATTGTAATTACAAGCTAATTGATTGCACGATGTCCGTCCAGGCGCCGCCCCCGAGCGGCGACAAGAACGTGTCGGTGCGCCGCGCCATGGCGCTGAAGGAGCCGCCGCCGCGGCGCGAGCCCGACCCGCCCGGCACCGAGCCAGCGCACGCGCCGCCGGTACCACTCATACTTATGCATTACAATAAACATGTCACACCTTGTGCGCACGAACAGACCATTATGTCTACGGGAAATTCTTTCATTGCGTGTCACATTTTACGTTACAGCAGTCTGTACCCACCATGATATTTTTGCTCAGAGTAAAATTGTAATGCTTCTGTTCCTATATAGGTCCGCAAAGGCAACGTGGTCCTCGACAAGTTCGGCTCGTTCCGTCTGGCGCAAGAAGGCGAAACGCCGGTGTCGGTGGGCGACGGGCGCCCGGAGCAGTTCGTGACGCGCATCAAGCCGCCGACGCCGGCCGGGCGCAGGCCGCGCTCGCCGCCCTCGCCGAGGCGACACTCGTCCAATTCGTCTGACGACGATAGGAGATCACCTAAACGATCTAGGAGCAGGTGTGTATTATCTTTAGTGTACAAAACTTTAGTCAGTCATTGAATATAATTATTTATTCTGCAAAAATGAATTATAGTTACGATAATAATCATGGTTCATCAATTTCATCACCGTCTCAGCTATTAAAAAGGACACTGCTAATATAACTTCCCAAACCTGATAATTTTTTCACCTAACATATCTTACCGATTCTTTCTATCCAATAAAGCTCATTACACTAAACACGTAACATCACTATTAACAGGTCTCGTCCCCGCAAGTACCGCTCCCGCTCCGGCTCCCGTTCCCGCTCGGGCTCGAGCGGCAGCGCGTCCCCGGCGTCCCGCCGCCGCCGCTCGGCGTCGCCGCGCTCGCCGAGATCTCGCTCGCGCTCCGACGCCAGCCGGTCCTACTACACTAGAAGTCGCTCACGATCACGGTCAGGATCCAGAGACAGGTTCGAATAAATTCCTTTCAACGAGGAAAATATCTGTCACACATTTAACATATTTGTGTGTTTAAAATTCTGCACAAACGAAGGACCGATCGTTTACAAGTTATATCGATTGTACTCTGTAAAAACACTGAGTTCCTCGTGTATGTTTGATAGATTTCTTAAGTCTATTTTAACGGATAAAAGTCTATTCTCCCTCTAAACAGGTTTTAGCGTGTGCTCAGTTTACATTAGTGATAAGTTACATTCGTTTCAGGTTCCGTCGTTTCAATCGCCGTGGTAACTGGCGCGGTAGGGGTGGATTTGAGCGCGGTACGTACTACCGCCCCAGATTCCACACGTACAACGGTGGAGGACGTGGGCGGGGTCGCGGCGGCGGCGACTTCCGAAGAGACGACGGCCGTCGCTTCCAGCACGAATGGAGGGACAACCGCTCCAGAGGCGGCAGGCCTTTCAGACCGAGACGCGGTGGCGGGGGACGCGGTAGGCCGTTCAGGTAATCATCAATCTGTACTCATCCCACTCCTATATATACGTCTTCTTCAATCTAAGGAATTTAGAGTTGCTCGACTGCGGTTTGACATTGGTTAACGTTGTCAAGCCATCTGACAGTCGTCTAAAGACAACAGCTGGCTCTGAGACATCGTCCTAATAGGACGCGAATGCGCAATCATCGTTGGTTCGCGTGAATTTTACTCGTACGAACTCGCGATCAAACATATTAAACTCGAATAGGTGTCCTAACTGACAATCGCGCGACGCTTAGGCGCACGCTTATGAACACGCGATGGTCGCATCGCTTACTCGCGCGATGATCGCGGATTCGCGTTCTATTAGGATGATGCCTGATACCTTGAACACCCTATAAAGTAGAACGAGATTTACATGTACAGTATACTCACCAAATTACTGGCTTACTAACTTGAGTTTTCACTAAGAAAAACGCTTAAATATATTTTTTTTCTTTTGAACTTTGTAATGTATTGTTTATGGTAAAAACTAGTTAGCCTTGATGATAATGTTTGGATAATTGAATGTATTTAAATGACTTTTTTTTTACATAAATAGACGATACAAAAAAAAAACTGTATATCTGTATATTTTCAAATGACTGTTGAGTGGTTATAATTATAATAGGAAGTATTTACCTAGTTCTAAAAAATATAAACTTTAACATTTGCTTTGCATTATTTTATTGAAAACTATAGTTTACATTTTATTCAACCTATAACAATAATTTAATAGTAAATTTTTCATTTACAGAGGGGGCTTCAGAGATTTCCGTGACCGCCGTGGTGGGCGATACTCCCGCTCCCGCAGCCCAGACAGGACTCGCAGGTCTAGGTCATACAGCCCTGAGAGAAGAGACAAGGACAGAGATAGGTAAAATATACCTTTTTACCTGTTCCCCTTACAAGGAAGACCTTGTCACAGATGTTACGCCTCATATGAAATTAAAACTTAAGCTGGGGTCAAGGCACATTTTGTTGATTCCTCCTTCATGGACGCCCCTTGATGATAAGAAAATATATTGTCCGATAATAGTTAATGTATTTTCATTTATTATAATTTTTGTAAATGGATTTGTCTCATATAACTATGATTTTCAGCTACTCCCGCTATTCTGAGCCGCGCGATAACCACCGCAGCGAAGGCGAGTACGAAGAGGAAACCACTAGGTACGTGGACAGAAAGGAGTATGACGGAAAGTGGGCGGATGGAAACGAACCTGAAAGACCACCACCCGAGGAAAAACCAGTTGAACAACCGCCGCCCAAAGAGTAGACATCGAAACACTACACACATTAGGTTACGTAGGGTACGTTTTGGAGCATAAAACTAGAGCCGGATACACACTTTGTCGTGTTGTATCGTAACGCGACAAAAGCATGTCGGTTTCCTACATTTGATATGCTCAGGAAATACACTGAAATAATGTGTTTTGTAACCATACTAAAAGTATACATATGCTTTTGATATGTTAAGATACGACGCCAGTGTGTTAGCTACTTTAGATTATGTCAGGGTAGTTTAAAAAAAAATTGACTTCGCTCACGCAGAGAAAAGGCATTTCTATTATAAGTATTCGAAATGTGCATCAATGTGCCGTTTGTTACACATTTAAACTTTTTTCTTTAAGTCCATTTTCGTTTGTGTTCTAGATTTTCGTTGTTATTGTAAGGGTTCATTTTAATTCCATCATTGTATTAATATCTATCTGTAAATGAATAAGTCTGTTTTGGTTCCAAACAAATAATTCAAACTTTGCCATAAGTATTTTCAATTGTTTCGGCTTATTAACAGATAATAAATTGTAATCATTCCGATTGGAATAACAGCAACGTTGCTAAAAGTCATTAATTAATATTGTTCCATATATTATTACGTAAGGTGTTTGATAAATAGATAAGTAGTATCATAATAAATGATATATTAATCCATTTGTTTAGTTTTCTTTGTCAACCATTTTCGGTAAACTAGGTACTCATCAAAAATAAAGCAAGAGTAAAATCTAAAAAATAATGACTGAATTAAATTTGATTTTTATTTTTGGAAATATGGAATCCTCCAGACTAATGTCTTGACACTGCTACATATATTCTATTCTATTTCACGAAGAGCATTTGGCTATGTCACATGCACATTATTGTAGTGTGCGTAACCTTGGAAACGTTCGTAAAATCGCTCACGCACCCAAACAATGTGCACTACGTTCATACAAACTTTCTGTCTTATTTTTCTCTGATATAAACTCTCATAGTTTGCTAATTCCTTAAATTTTTCTCCTATATGAGTTTTGTATCCATGAATATAGAAGAGAAAGGATATACGATGATGAAGTGGTAGGGAAACACGGGGGACAGCGTGTTTTTTTAAACGCAACAATGTTATAAATGAATAATTAAAAAAAAGATTCCCAAATAAATACTTTTTATTGATCTATTTATTTGTTCTAGCAACTTATTCAAAATATTTATGTACGTTTCTTCTTTTTCTTATTCTTGTTCTTATTGGTCTTGTCGACGTTCCAATACCAGAACAGTTGTAAGACCAAAGCGCCGTTAGCGATGGTTGATACGCAGAATGTTAGTATGATTATAAAGTCTCCAGTTTCTTGAATAGAAGTGAAGATTCTGGCAACACTGCCGCCAAACAGCAACATGCAGGTAATAGCCGACAACTGACCAGTACTGCCGTTTTTATAATTTGTTGCCACTTGAATTGCCTGGAAAACAATTTTTGTATTTTCTTAAAGATGAGATAAGTGATCGTTTTTTTATGTAGATACCAAATACGAGCAAATTATTGACTTTTCTTTTACCTCAATTGTGGGTAGTTTTAATTTTTAAAGTGGAAGTTGAATTGTTTAAATTTAAAAAATTATCCCAACTTTTTACATTATCATAAAATTTTACAGTCCAAATCATGTCAACTTTACTCAATTGAACTTTATACTGTTCATTTATTTGCACTTTACTGATTTGAATATTTATAACTTTGATCGCAAATGGTGTAAAGATCATTCTGTATTTATTTTTAAGTATTAGTAAATAGCTGGGCCACACCGACCAAGCAACACTCTTGACTTCCTACTTGCAGCCATGCTTCACACAACTCCAATGTAAGCCAAATGTCCCATGTCACTTTAAACACAGATAGTGATTGGAATAATAAATGTTCATCAAAGTTGAGAGTGCTGTATTACTACAATAGAATGATCATGTCCATTTCCTGTTTCTATATTGTATAATAGCTTTTTTATTATCTAGGTAGTGGACTAGATTCAAAGCATTGACATTTGAGTGAGGTTTTAAACCATATCATTTTTATGATGGTCATTTCTTTTCACGAATGGAGGAAGTCACTCTTGAAAAACCTCTAGGGTGTCATGTAAACTAATATTATAAATGAGACACTGAGTTTGTTACTACTTCACGGCTTGACTAGTCGATCATTATGAAAATTTGTATACATATTGTCAGGGGTACAGAGCCCAACATAGGCTTTTATCCGATGAAAGTATGTCATTCCAATGGGAAAATATTTTTTCTACTAAAGATGGCGCTGCAATTGCGATGTCGACCAACAGATGGCGACACGTAGTGCTATGTTTTGTTGTCAAATGAGATTATGTCATAAAATTAATCAGGGAAAAGCTAATTGATAGATGCGAGATACATTTGCAAATAATTTGCTCAGTCTAAAAAAGTAATCTAATTTAATATCTCAAAAACATTTTCTTTTTCTCTCACCTTAGCTGCTAAAATAATAGGAACAGTCAAAGCTTGCATACTCCATAGGACATCCATAGGGGTATACCCACTGACTAGACCAGACACAACTCCTGCATATGTTGCAAGAAATAGTGTGGCCTTCCCGGAAGATCCTCCATAGTGTAAGACTAGAGCTGCAATAATTGCAGTTTGTATGGCTAGGAATGTACCTTCTCCCCATGCACTAAAAAAAAAATCTATTATTAAATAAATAAAAATGCATTCTCAAATCTATATTTTATGTAATATGGGCAAATATAATAATAGTTTACTATTTTGACTGTATAGTGTAGACTATGATAGATAATTATGATAACATTTTTCAAAATACTGCATGAAAGGATTTACTAGAATTGTATAGTTATTAACATAAAAATCTATGATCAGAGTTCTCTACCTGTATTTCATATAGACTTGAGTCTTTTGTTAATTGGACATCCATATCTTAGTCTGTAGGGTGGACCTAAAAGATCCTGACACTTCCAACATTGCAGATGTTTTGTGTTACCCCTCCTAAATATATTTAAATTTAATTGTTTTCAAACCTTATTCATAAAAATATATGATAGCAACTGATATTTGTACAGCTGCTATATTGTTATTGATAATAGACACCACAACTTACCTAAATGGAAATCCCATAACATAACTATATGAAAAATTAGAAGTAATTGCAAAAAGTTCCAAAAATATTCCATAGATATTCAGACCCTCTGCGCTACCGCTGTTGAATATTTTTAATATTTGTGGCACTTTCACTAGAATTGACCCAGCGATGATGCCAATGCCAAGTCCCTTGCTGAGCGTCGACTTAAAACATGGTACTGGAAATAATTTAATATAATTGATTTATAATAAGGGACAACTAGAGGCTACTTGACCCTTAACTTAGCAGTAGGAAATATGTGTATTGACAACCATGAAAGTAATAAGTGAATCATAACCAAATTGTACCTATGGAAAATAAATTTCGTTTAGTTCTAAATATTTATAATCGTATGGTGTGTATAAACTGCTTAACAACACTGATCTTTCATTATGAATAACTTCTCTCACAGCAAAAAAATCGTAAACTTCTTACCTACCATCGAGAAAGTTAAACTTCGTAAAATATTCTTCGTAACATTCTTGAGATAACACTGCTAAAAACAGTCCTTTTATAAAGTCACCCATCTTTAGTAAGAAATGCCTTCTGTATTATAATAATGCAGTCTGCAGATAAAATGTTGTACTACTCTCTATTTTATCATATAAAATAAATATTGATCGGCCTAGTAACCATAATCGGACTCCGTACTGTACTGTGGTACTGTGTGTGTGAGTGAGTGTGTGAGGTGAGTGAGTGTGTTAGTGTGAGGGTTGCCAGGTTCAATATTATGATTTTCCCCAAACTGACTTTTATTTTTCCCCAAAATGATACGTTTTCAACTTAAAACCCCCAAAAGAGGCAGCGCCCGGCAGCGCAAGTGGCAATGGCAATGGCAGTGGCATGATCAGTATCGTGTTTACACACATGCCCTGCCCATTGCCCCTGCTCACTTTGGCTGAATGTAAACGAGGTATTACAAATAGAAGGAGTTAAAAACTGCCTTTTCCTCACTTCAGATGTCGCTTTTCTCTATTGTTTTACACATTTGACAGCTATCAGTCATTTTCCATACTATTTTTGTCTTAGAGAAAGGATGAAATTCATCCTTTCTCTAAGATTTTTGTGAATATAATTTTCTTCAAAGGAATTTAATTTTCCCAGGACGGTTTTTCATACAGTAATCTTAGTCTCCCTTTGAGCGGTGCTTGAAACCTGAACCAACATGTAGTATGTCATTAAATGTCATATTCTATCTAAAACATTATTAAATAACAAGGAAAAATGAGGAAATCTTTTTGGCCAACTCTTGAATGTGTAGTCTAGATAGTGGTGGAAGAAGTAACAGCACGCTATGATGGGCGTTTTGACATATTACAATAGTGATGTATACTGTCAATTTATTCTCGAAAAAAATATAATCAAATCTATAATTTTTATATGTAAGGTCAGTTGGGGTAAGCCCGCTACCAAGGCAAAACTACCAGTGCCTGATAACTCGAGAAGTACACTTTCCTATTCTATTTTGGTATACTAGTTATAAAGCGGACACGGTTAATATCTCCATTTAAAACATAGAAGTCGCCACTGCCACAAATATGCGAAAATAAAAACGGACAATGGAAAAGTTAAGAATGCTAGGTGTAAGATAGTTTTATTTTTGTATTTTTTTGTGAAAAAGAATGTTCCTATCGTGTTGTCACGGACACAAGTAGCATCATAAAGATATGGGCTTTAAAATAATGTAACTCGTTATACGTAAAATAAAGAGGTTTCTGTAATATTATATAAATAAATAAATAAATAAAATAAATAAATAAATAAATATTTTAGTTTGAAAAAACATAACCTGAAAAGATCAAGTGGGATAAAACTACCAGTGAGCCCGGAGTAAGTATAAAACATGCTAAATTTGCTGTATATCAGGGGTAATAAACATTTTTCGAATGAATGCTACTGAGAAGTGTTATAGACAATTATTTTAATATGGCAGGTTAGTTTAAGATACCCTGGTCTGCGGACTGGATTTAGTAAATCATATGTTGGACTTGCCCTGTTTTTTTATGTACTTAAAGTTTTGTAGTAAGTATAGTTAGTTTTGCACCTTTTAAGGTTTTTCTGTTGTACCTACGATTCAAATTTTCGTTTTCCTTTTATGAGGGTGCCTATTCTCGAAAAAATGTGTAAAGTAAACATTTAAACAAAAAAAAACTAACTGGTAGTCACCCCGATTGGCAGGGCAAGACTACCAGTTTACAGGTTTTATATTTTCCTTATTATTATTGTTTTTAATGAATTTTGTGGCAAAAACTTTTTAGTATTTTAAAGCGTAATTTATATTTTAGATCCCTGTATATTTAATTTACTCTAGGTAAACAATTTCTGCATAAAACCCGATTTAGTAAATTCACAATAAACTAAGTCTATCTTACCCCACCTGACCTTACCTACCTGATTAAAAGGGTTTAATAAAACAAAATATAAATGTATACTTAACATATTTGAATGTACTGAATATTGGAATGAAAATGAATATACATACTTTATATGCACACTTTGAATTTCGAAAAACAAATGCAGAGTTGTGTGGTACCTAAATAAGTAATACCAATAATTATAATCTTATAAAAATAATAGATAAATGTTCGCGGGACCCTAATATATAGTTTAGAAATCAATGTAATAAATAAATTTTGTGCCCTAAAATCATACATTCGATAAATTATATGACTAACTGAACGTCACCATTGACAATAAAGAACAGCAATGGGGAAGAAAACTGTCAAATAGTTCATTGCAGAGTATGCAGAGTTCACTGTCAAATAGTTCATACAAAAAAGATAAATATTTCCGATTTCTTTATTTTAATTAAAAATAATAAATAATAATAATAAACGTTTATTTATTTCTTCTCCACAAACAAATGACAAAAATAAAACAAATTAACAATGAATTGCACCTTAATAATTATGAGTCACGTGTTTGATGGAGAACTGGCGCCTGTACTAGGTATCAAAAGAACCTGTAACACAGGTCACCAGGTCTCCCCAATATTAAAAATGGTACATATAAATATATTGGATGGTTGTAGAAGTGTATGAAGTGTAATTTGGTACACGTAATTAATGATAATTGCAAAACCGGTTACAGTGTGATTGGAGTTATAGTTTAACGAGTAGGATGCATAAGAGTTTCAGTCTCATCGTACGTTAGAGGAAAAATGGGTCCTTGTATGGCTTTTGGATGTGAAGAAATACGTTCACATAAGTTTGTATAATGCTATGTATTTTTAGGGAAGGTATTGTAAATAAAATTAAAATATGATATATAAAAAATGTTTTAATTCCAGTTTAATTAATAATTTCTGTAAATATACTTATTGAAAATAGCTTCCTTGTAATACTTATTGGTAAACTCATCATCTCTGTTAATAAAAATAACTTGTGTGTCCTTAAAAGTATAAATAATTAAATTACAAACAAATTTATCAGTAACAAATATTTGTCCCTGAATTTGGTAATGTTTCATTAAGTAACTCCATTTGTGGCTTCGAGTTATTTTGTCCACTAATAATGTTTTCAAAAATTTCTGTCGTAGGGCTCCAATCTGTAAAAAATGATAAAATGTTCAATCTTTTGTTCAAAAAGTGAGGTTTTTTTTTCGTAACTCCATAATACTTCAAAGATATTTTGCTTGCTTATTTTATTTAATGCAAGTGTGAAATAATCTATATGTTTAAATTAGAAGGTTACTGGAAGCTGGGGAAAGGCCAGAAATGAGTAGTTTAACTTACCTCGCTACCAAGTCAACTTTCTTTTTCTGTTGCGAGGCACCCCTTCTTTTCAATTCTCTTTTTAAATCTGCATTTTCTTCAGGTAGAATACATGTCGAATAATTAATTTTTACCAAAAAAAATGGGACTAATAGGAAAAAAACGCTATAAAAACACAATGTAATCACACGAACGCTTTTGACTTTTGTCTAAATAAAACAAACTCACAGTGACCTCTACCGGAATAGTTTCCAGTTTTCTTCTCCATTTGCTCCTTCAAATGTAATTATTAATTAATACGAAATTTCATGAGTGGACAAACGTCAAAATGGCCATCATAGCGTGCCGCTACTTTAGTGCTGAAATTAGTATCTCTAAACTTATCCATGGTAGGGATTTCAGGAATATCATCCTCAAGTTCCTCTTCAACTCCGATAAGGTTTTTTCCTCTTTGGTTCAAAACGTTTAAAACAAAAGAATCATAGACTAGATAGCTAGACTTTATAGAATAGTCACAGACATAATAAACAGGACATTCCATTTCAGAAATCGTGGCAAAAACGTACACTATCAAATGTCAGTCACACAGACACAAATGGGTACTATTGTACTGCTTGCTTCGCTGCTTTTGTACGACGAGTTTTTATAATGTATTACACAACTTTAATTTTGATATTATATTCACAAAATTTTAACTTTATGTTAAGTCACTTTTTATACGAAAACAAATCGCCACCTTACGTTTACTTTTACGTATGATACAAATTCCGTTTACCAAAACAAGGCACGGCTGTCAAATTATGTAAGTGTGCGTTAGTGTTGCTATTGATGAAAGAAAGGGACAAGGTTATACCGAATTTAATTAGCTGAAAAGTGACAGCGATATTTTCAGCTTGTGTCTATGTGTATGTAAAATTATGTTAAGTCTGTTATGTCTGTGAGAATAGTAGACAGTCTAAAAAAGTGGGAAGTGCGTTTCATTCTATTTTAAGTCTTGGTTTTTAAAAGTGCAAAAAAAATCCACAAAATTCCCCAGCACGTATTTTATTTCCCCAAAAGTTTGTCCAAAGATTCTAATTCCCCAGTTTTTCGCCGAGAGTCAAATTTTTCCCCAAAATCGCGAAAAAAAAAACACCAATCTGGCAACCCCGCGTGTGTGAAATCGAATCGCATCAGGTCAGGGGGAGCAAGCACACGTAAATTTTTTTAGGCAACAGCGACATTTGGTGCATGGTGGATGAACTAAAATTTTAATAAAAAATGTTGGTCTTATTGTACTTCACATAACGTCTGACGGATTCGATAGCATTTATTTATTTTATTAGTTATTTATTAATTTATTTTAGTTATTTATTTACTTAAAATGTAAATAAAATACAAATTGGATACTTCAATACTCAAAATTTTATGTATTCCGTCGCACCGAAGGACTTCTTTGAAGCGCTTACAAAGAAATAAGTATGAAATAAGTTACTTAATCAGAAAATAAAGAGTAGAGTATACATACTATGTATAGCTTAAGCCGGGTCCATAGCGAAAATTTTTTGAAAACATTCAACAAAAACACAAACACAAAACTGTGTTTTTGAAACATGTTTCTCTACACACGCTGTACATAGCGGCTCGCGGTCGCGTAGCTTGTTTGTGTAGCGAGGCGAAACAAAAATGGCGGATGATATGATAGTATCCTGCCCTGCCCATCGACCCGCGCCCGGTTTTTTGTGTACGTGTTTTCCATCGGGAATGGAAAACAAAAACATTGTTGATGTACACAAAAATGTGTATTGCAACAAAGTTTTGTGTAGGCGATTTTGTTGATTGTGTAGGGCAAAACACGCGCTATGGACGCCGCCGCTTTATAGTTGAAATTTTAGTTCATCCACCAGGCACTGCGGTGGCAGCACCTTACATAGATGCCGATTTCACCCCGGAGTTACCACTTCATTTCATACCCTACCCATATTATTATCCATTAGCCATTATCCTTTTGAATCTCATCAACGCGGTTGGTTGATGTCAAACTCAAACTTGCCGCATTGTACCCATGGATGTTGATGGATGTAGTAAATTGATTACTACATCCATGATTGTACCTGTTGTACCTTCTGTCTACGTGTTGTACGGTGGCCTCGAAGATAGGAGGACCATTTTAGAAAAAAATCGCATGCACATCTTGTGAGCGGATCTTTTGTCAGCTCTGTCCTTTTCTTTGTTACAAAACGGGGTTTTTGTTTATTAGAGCCACATGTGTCCACTAGGATGTTGGATGTTGCAATCAAAAATCATCCTAAAGATGGTCCTGCTATCCTCGAGGCGACTGTACCTACACAATCAATGATATGACATGACAGTCAGTTTGATTGACAGTGAGGTGATGACGTGATGTGACGACGCCGTGCGAGCACTGACAGCTGACCGCAGCGTCCGGCGTGTCGTGTCGCGTCATAACCCTCACCACCACCGTGGCGCAATCGGCGGCCAGCAGTCCGCGCCGCGCCACGACAGAGCGAGTCACGACACGACACGCCCTACAAATGTGCTCCTAACCCTAGGACCAAGTATAAGAATGGACGGATTGTATTTTAGACGAAAGAAATACATGGGTATTGTCTTTCACACTAATATGTGCCGTCTTAAGTAAAAAAGAGATAGATATATCATTGTCTATAACGTCTTTTGTGCTCATGAAGCCAGTATGCTATATAAACTTTTGTTTTTTTATATAGGATCACTAGAGATGTGCCGTGTCTTTATCGACTAATATCGATTTAATATTTAATGTTCATTTTAAGATCTGAGAACACTTGACAAATCAAATGATTAAAGACAGAAACAGATGCATAACCCCCTAGTTTCCCTATCGGGGTGAGTAGAACCATAAGTCATTTAGTCAAACCACAGCAACCTGATATTCGTTCCAAGATTACCAATGACGAACATTCCTATCGTTATCCCCCATAGACAGTCCGATGTTGGAGTGGGTATGATCACGTCGGCTTTTACGACATAACCTGGGAAGATAAGCAGCTCAAAGGGTTGGTCTATGTTTTTTATTCAGTCCCAGTCCAGCTATAAATCAATATTGCTGACAGAAATATTCTTTAACAATTAAATACACACTATCGACACCTATCGATAGGAATGTCAAATACTCATCTATCAGTAACTTTAGGTATTTATGTTTTTTTTAAATATGCCAAATAAAAAGATTACCTACACTCAATGCGGGTGAAGAATAAATAAAGCAAATAGGTACTTATAAGGTTTTTATTCAAAATATTTAAATTAAATAAAATCATACATCATAATCATGATCATTTTGTAATCATTATACACACATGTAATAATAATTATAATATCTAATAGGAATTGTTAAATAATCCGTATAATGTCACCAATTTAACAATTCTTATTTTAAAAAAATCAACTAGGGATCAAAAAACAATAAACAAACACTTACAGGAATTTACTTAAAGTGCTTGATGCTTAGTTATTTACTGCATCTACTGACCACTAAATAAGACTAGTTTATTAAAATGATTTCTAATATGTTTATGATTAAACGTCACATAATACTCCGTAGCGTGTTCATCTAAATTACCTGCCCGATAGCAAGATACATCGAAATGTAATGAGCACAGGCGAGAATATGGCGAAGGTGTCCAATTATCTCGTTTTATGTTCTTAATCCACTTGTTTCTTATATTAGTGTCAGGAAACCTGAAAAACACAAGATCTATATTACTTTGATTACTCTTATCTAACTAACCCTCATCCCAATGGGCAAGAGAACTAGGAATAAATTAAACCTTAATAAAAACGCATACAATTTATTATTTTATCGATACAATGTGACAACTCTACTTACAATATTTAAGGTACATCATCTGTCAAAGCTCAATAAACGTAATGTAAAAATCAAATCTTTGTATAAAAGTAATGGGTTTGTTGAAATTATGCGTCTGCATCGTCTTTAGGGTTCAATTAACTTTACAAAAACCGATCATGTAATGTATTTCCTGCACAAAAAATATAAATCATGTAGTCGATAACTTACCTATGAAAAGATATCCTTTGATCGCTTTCCGTTGTAACACCCATTCTACTCTTACAACCAATGGCTACGCAAGCTATGGTTCAAAACGAAAATCCGTATCACAATTTTTCTTTATAAAAAGTCCAATTATCACCTCAAAACACAAAAAATCCAACACGAGCTTTGATATCCAAGCGGCTACCAAATGTCTCAAAAGTTGACACGCTGACGTTCTAGACGGTGATGTTTGTCTATGTTTGTTTCTTTTTTTCACACTGAATGTTGCTATAAGCAAGACAGAGAGCAAAGACAGTTTCATTGTCGTTCTAAAATTTAATCTGTCCATTCTTATACTTGGTCCTAGTCCTAACCATATAAAATGTATGAACCCGATATGCTTCTGGCGCGACACGACACGCCCCGACACGGTAGTGTGTTTCCGCCATTATTTAAGGAATGTCTCCCATGTCGACCAATGAGGTTAAAAACTGCCTTTTGCTCACTTCAGATGTCGCTTTGTTGACTGTTCCAAACATTTGACAGCTAGCTGTCATTTTCCATACTATTTTTGTAAACATCATATTTGTTTTCTAAATAATTCCGAAATATGACTCATTGTGCAGCTATCGATTGTAAAAATGTTCCAATCCATTTATTTTCCAAAGAAATAAAACGAAGAAAACTGTGGGAAAAGGCTCTTCGAAGGAAAAATTGGAAATCCAGTAAATGGTCGAGGTTATGTGCTGCCCAATTTAGATCTGAAGATTATAATATTAAAAGTAATTAACAGACAATGAAAATTTATACCGAACATTAAAGAAAAGTGCTGTGCCCTCTATATTAAATCAAATCTGTTAACCTACTAGCACAAGAACGCTCAGATCGATTGCTAAAAAGAAGTTGCATGAAACGGTGTATTGAAACGTCTCGTGGTGATCCAATTCCAGGACCTAACCGGATCCAAACTCAAAATAAATGTGATGCTAATGAAACTTCTTTTACTGATCCTCCTGGGTCTAGCGGGGTCCAAACTCAAAATAAATGTGATGCTGATTACAGAAATGAATTTCTGTAATCAGCATCACATCACATACAGGTACACTTCTGGCTTCAAAAACATGTTTTGTGTCATATATGCTGTAATTTTAGAGTGTATTATGTAATACTCATAGGTATAAGAAAATAAAACTATTTAATAGGTATTAATTTTGTTTTATTACACTGTCATAATCAAAAATCATAATTTTTATACAGATATTTGTTAAAATTAGTGGTTTAAAAATAGGTTTAACAAAAACTTTACAAAGGTAATACTCATAAGTATAAGAAAATATTTCCAAGTAATCATGGTCCATTTCAATAGCATATGGATTGGCAGGTTTGTTTACTTGGAGATAAGCCATTTTACTACTAGTAGTACAGGAGAAACTGCTAGGATTTTGACATATCCTTCATAATTGTCCATTATATTTTCCTGGTAAAACGGGATTGCATTGGGGAATTATAGAATACTTTATTCGGTTTTTTAAATGTCATCAATTGTTCTGTGCACATTTTGTACAAAATTATAGTTTTAGTAGGCACTATATCTTCTATGCCATGGAGAACTGTAAAAACATGCTTACAGTGTGCTTCTACTCCTTTTCCAGTTGCACATTCGCAGTGACTCCACTATTATCCATTTTTAACAGAATGATATTTAAAGAAGCTTCTTCATTTGGGCTTTGCATTGCGCATGGAAATAAATATAACTTTCCTTAAAGGCAACTCTCACGGTTATTAAGCTTCTACTTTCATACAGTAGTGTATCTCCCGTTCAGTGTTGCTTGAAATCTGAAACAACATGTATGTCATTAAATGTCTAATTCTATCTGAAACATTAAAATAACAAGGAACAATAAGGAAATCATGAATGTATGGTTTGTTACCTGTCTGCAAACTCTTGAATGTGTAGTTTATAGAGTGGTGGAAGATTATTGCTGGAATTAATATCTCTGAACTTATCCATGGTAGAAATTTCAGGAATATCATCCTCAAGTTCGTCTTCAACTTCGATGAGGTAATTTCCATCGTACGCCTCCAGTCTACAAAAAGAAATTGAAATAAATAAAAAGAACACAGCAAAACCTACAATTCACAATAATGCCTGTAAATTATTTACCTTTCGATTTATAAGGCTTTTTTGCTAGTGGTCTTGGCTTTCCGTTTCCGCAGTTCCTCCTTCAATCGTAATTACACTCCAGGTCGCTTACATTTCTATGATTTTTAGCAATTAATAATCAAACTTAAACAATGAACCAATATGGCGGGTCTTGGAACAGTCAACAGTGACGCCACCTACGATGAGCTTTGAGTTTTTAACCTCAATAAGTAGTATTAAATATTCTTGAACGAATCACACAACGCCATCTTGTCCCAAACTAAGCAACTAAGCTTGGGTAACTAGATTGCTGATAAATATATACCTACTTTTTTTTGTAAACAAATACATAATATAGGTACTTACATAGAAAACACCCAGACCAAGGCAAACAGACATGTTAATGCACACAAATGTTTGCCGTGCGCAGGATTCAAACCCGCAGCCCTTGGGATAAAGTGACCATTGCTAGCCACTCGACCACCGGGCCTGACTATATATTAGGAACAAATCACACAGATTGAGCTAGCCCCAAAGTAATTTCGGGATTTGTTATAGCTATGGGATACTAACTCAATGATACTATATTTATATGTATAAATGCGGCCTCCACACGCTTGGTGTTTGCCACAAACACCAATCACCATATGCCAAACACCAATCACAATCACCCAACACTAATGCGGCATCCACGCGCTTGGCGAACGTGCCAGTTGTCGGTTTGGCAAACATGGCGGACGACGAATTTCTGGTGGCTGGCAGCGATTACTTTTGGCTTGACTTATTTTTATTAAAAAAAAACAAAGTGAAAATAAAATGAAATTAAACGAAAAAGAAGAAGAGCACTCAGCCGGATATCGAGGGGTCGTATCCCACCTGGGGGGGAGGTGAAATTTTTCTTTCAAAAAATCAATTTCAAAATATTAATGGCTGCTTATCAACTACTACATATAAATAAAAATCTGAAAAAGAACGAAGACGGTGGTGGGTGATCAAAATTCACAGAAATCTTTCGTTTGGCAATCACTACTAACTGCTTCACAAGCGTCTGGATACATTGCAAACATGTATGTCGAACACCCTTTGATTTGTGCACAAAAACCGAAACCGACGCCGATCACTAGCAAACATAACAAAAACAGACAAGCTATTATGGAGAGAGAGATTTGGTTGATAATTAAAACTCTTAGTCAGAAGGTGAAGTCGGAATGAATATTTATTACGCAATTTGCAAGGTTTATATACAAAATCTTTTAGCAAGGAAATCGTGTTTGACGAATGAAAACATCACTTATGTCCTGGTCACTGATTAAAAGGGTCCTGTTGTGTCGCCGTCTCGCTCCCACATGTCGCTCTTTCTCTGTCGCACGGTTCGTGCAACAAAACTGTTTGCCCTTGTGGCGCACGGTCATTTTCGGCGGCGACGCGAGCGGAGACAGAGAAGAAGACGCGGCGAGCGGCGGTCGGAACACGATGTACTTGCATGGCGATGCTGCTTCTGTCTGCTTGGCTGAAAACTGGTGTCTGCTGCTTACTGGAAGTGCTTGAGCTTGATGTTGAGTGCTGTGCGTCGCGTCGTGTGTGAAGAACATTGCGTGCTGTGCGTGAAGTGTAAAAAGCTCTTTTCAGAGCTAATTAAAGTTTCTCAGATAACAACAGTTCTTTTCAGGGCTACTTCTTCCGTATTTTTAACTGTTTCTAATATGATAAAAAGTTCTTATTAGAACTGGTAAGGTAATCTTGGTTGGTTTTGGATATTGAGGTATGATATGGTAATAGGTAAGTAGGTATGGTAATTGTGAGTATTCTGTAGCGTAGCCACAGGACTCCCCTTCAAGTGAAACGTACGGGCAATTTGACTGAACGGCCGATACGTGTTTTCGTAATCAGCTGTGATGTCACGTTGCTCGGCGGGGCGGGGGTGTCTTGCGGCGAGTTCACTTGAGGTAACGGTGATGTGATGTCTTGATTTCTTGACGATGAAGGTAAAATATCTTGCGGTGATAAAAGTGAGTTTTCTTCAATAATGTAGGCAGGCTTGAGTCGGTCGATTGAGATGTTAGATTCGCGATTACTCAACTGTATCGTGTAGGTTTTTTCCATTCTCTTGATAACACGATAAGGGCCTTCGTACGGTGGTTGTAATGGCTTCTTTACGGCGTCGACTCTGACGAATACGTGACTGCAGTGAAGAAGTTCTTTGTGTATGAAGATACGTTGTTTGTTGTGATGTGTTGTACTTTGTTGTGGTCTGTTTTCCTCTATTGTAGTTCGCAATTTTTCGACGTAAGTGTAGTCCATAGATGTAGGTATTGGGCTCGGAGTGAAAAAGTCTCCTGGCAGGCGTAGATTATAACCATAGGTTAATTCAGCGGGGCTAACTCCGGCGTCTGTGCGTAGTGTGGCTCGTAGACCAAGAAGTACAGTAGGTAACTCGTCGATCCATGAGCTTGAGCTGGATAGTCTGGTGCGCAGCGCGGTTTTCAGAACGCGATGCCAACGCTCGAGTATTCCATTACTAATTGGATGGTATGAAGTGGTACGATTCTTTGTTATTCCCATTAGCTTCATTAAGTTCTGGAACAGATGACTTTCAAATTGACGTCCTTGGTCGCTTGTGAGAGTTGCCGGGCATCCGAATCGTGCTATCCAGTGGTTATAAACTGTCTTGGCGACTATATCAGCTGTTATTTCGTCGGTAGGTATCGCTTCCGGCCATTTCGTTTCTCGGTCGATCATAGTGATAAGATAACGATGACCTTGTTGCGTCGTAGGTAGAGGTCCGACGATGTCGATGTGCAGATGTTGAAAGCGATCCGTTGGCGGGAATTTCGAAATAGGGCTAACTGTATGGCGTTGAATCTTGTTTTTCTGACAGTCGATGCAGCTTCTTGTCCATTTTGAAATGTCGCTATTCATTGACGGCCAAAAGTATTTTTGTGCTGTTATCTTGCGAGTCGTACGCGTGCCGGGGTGACTGACATTGTGAACGCTTCTAAATACTTCTTCTCGATGTTTCTCGGGTATGTAAGGTCGTATGTGCGGTGACGATGTTTCGCAATAGAGTTCAATGTCCGTGTTTGGAATGATGACTTTCTTCAAAATTATGTTTTCTTGTTGTTGTAGTTCTGGAATGGTGGAATCTTGTTGTTGAGCTGTTGATATTTCTTCGTAATTGATTGTAGACGGATATGTTACGGTTTCTATGCGGCTGAGTGCGTCGGCGACGATATTTTGTTTACCGCTCACGTGACGAATGTCGGTCGTAAATTCGCTGATAAACAAAAGTTGTCTCGTGCGTCTTGGCGTTTCGGTTGTTGAAGTAATCTTGCTCATCGCAAAGATAAGTGGTTTGTGGTCGGTGAAAATGATGAGTGGTCGACCTTCGAACATCTTGCGGAAGTGTTTGACAGCCATGTAGATTGCTTGTAATTCTCTGTCGTATGTAGAATATCTTGATTGCGCATCGGAGAATTTCTTTGAAAAATAGCCGAGTGGTAGCCATTTTTCATCGACAAATTGTTGTAGGACGGCGCCAGCTGATTTGTCGGATGCGTCGCAGAATAACGCGTAGGTTGCGTGGTGCGATGGGTGAGCGAGTAAAACAGCGTTGCTAATGCTTGTCTTACACATCTCGAATGCTTGATTCGACTCTTCTGTCCATTGTACGATAGTCTTGTCGCGTTTTTTTGCGTTATGGAATTGCGCGTTGAGTGGCGCTTGTATGGATGCGGCGTTAGGTATGTGGTCGCGGTAGAAATTCATCATGCCGAGGAAACGACGTAATTCATCGATGGTTTTTGGCTTCGGATAGTTCATGATGAGTTCGACCTTCTCCGCTGGAGGCTTGATACCGTCTCTTGTTACGTTAAAGCCTAAGAACTTAACTTCTGGTTGACCGAAGTGGCATTTGGCTGGATTGATTGTGATGCCATGTTCGTCGAATCTTCCTAGTACTGTTCTTAGGTGTTCTCGGTGAATAGTCTCGTTTTCTGAAGCTATTAATACGTCGTCGACGAAAGGAAACACGTAGGGCAGTCCGCTGAGTACTTGATGGATGTATCGTTGGAATGTTTGACCAGCATTCTTTAGTCCTGGGCACATTCTCGGAAACTCGAATAATCCCATCGGTGTAATAATAGCAGTTTTCTCTATGTCTTCTTCTCGGACCTTCAGTTGTTGGTAGGCTCTGTTCAGGTCGATGGTTGTGAAAACTGTTTTTCCCTCGAGTTGGTGAGTGAAATCCTTTACGCGTGGTATAGGGTAGCGGTCGGGTTTCGTGACGGCATTAAGTCTGCGGTAGTCCCCACAAACACGTAGGTCTCCATTCTTCTTAGGAACAATGTGAAGAGGTGACGACCATGGGCTCTTGCTGGGTCGACATAGTCCTTGTTCAATCATATTTTGGAATTCTTTCTTCACTATTTCGTAGCGATGTGGCGGTATTGGACGTGCGCGGCAGTGTAAGGGTTGACCTTCGGTTTCGATGAAATGTTCGACGTTGATCTTGTTCTCGTTAATGTTCATCGCAGTTAGTCGCGTAGTACCGGGAAATTCGGCTAGAATATCGTGGTAGGAGTCCGTCTTATTTATGCTGTTGACTGAAGGTGTGGATGTCGCTCGAATCGGTGCGCTGATTTGTAGATTGGTTACGTTGTCGATGAGTTTCTTGTTCTTGAGATCTACGATGAGATGATGATGTTTGAGAAAATCAGCTCCTAGTATCGGCTTTGTCACATCGGCGACTACAAACTTCCATTTGTATGGACGTCGAAGATTGAGGTCAAGTTCGAGTGTTTTCTCTCCATATGTTGAAATGACGGTGTTATTCGCGGCGTAGAGTTTGAATGGCAGCGGTGTAGTTAGATGAGTTTTTCTTCTAGGTAGGACGGATATATTAGCTCCCGTGTCTACCAAGAAAGAAATGCCAGTTTTCTTGTCCGTAACGAATAGGCGGTATGAATATTCTTGAACGCCGGTGTCCGCCTCTGCCAACGTTCTATCTAGTTTTCCTGAGGTTTTTCCGTTTTCGTCGCGAATGAACACGGTGTAGTACATTTTCTTGCTTGAGCGCCGAAACGTCGATGATAATAGCAGAATGGCGACGGTGAATTACTTCTTGACTGAGATGATGTGTCGCGGGAACGAAAATCGTCGCGGCCTCGAGACGGATATCGGTTTCTCCGGTAATTGTTGTATTGCGGTGAATGTGTTCGCAACTCGTCGATTTCGAGCGATAATCGTCTTATTTCGTCGATGAGAAATTGCGTTCCAGTGGCTTGAGATGTCTGTGGTGGCGGTGGTAAGCTGACTGCTGCTACTTCGCGATGTTGCTCCATCATTTTGTCGGCAAGTAAGGCGAGTTCTTCTAGTGCGGTTTTCGTGCTGAAGGAATCGCTCACAGCTAATACTGAGCGAACGTGTGATGGCAAGTGATTCGTCCACATAAGTCGAAGAGTGGCGTCCGGGATTCGATCTCGGGCAAGATCACGCATTCGGCGTAATAGCTGGGATGGCTTCTGATCGCCTAAATCCATTTCAGATAGTAATTTCTGAAATTGACGGCTATCTGACTCTTCGTAGGCAGTGATGAGACGCTCCTTGATAGCCTGATAGGGCTTCGTTGTAGGTGGGTTGTACAGTAGGTCGGAAATTTGCTCAATTTCTTGCTTTTCCAGTCGTGCGATGACCATCTGTGCCATTTGCTGTTCACCCTTCTTCTGGTCGTGGGTGGCAGCTTCGAAACTGTAGAACCATAGTCGCGGTCGGTCGCGCCAGAATGGTGGAATACGAAGGGCCAGTGAGATATTGGAGATCTCGGGTTGGACTGGTGGCTGGACGGTGGCTTGGGCTTGTGGTGCGGCAGCGGCAGTATTTTCTTCCATTTTTCTTGAATTTATTCTCGCTTGAATTTGTTCTTGCTTGAATTTATTCTTTCTTGATAGCTGGGCAGGGATTCCGTTGATCCTGGGTCTTCTTACTGTGTTGCTCGTCGTGGTCACCAATTATGGAGAGAGAGATTTGGTTGATAATTAAAACTCTTAGTCAGAAGGTGAAGTCGGAACTGTCGGAATGAATATTTATTACGCAATTTGCAAGGTTTATATACAAAATCTTTTAGCAAGGAAATCGTGTTTGACGAATGAAAACATCACTTATGTCCTGGTCACTGATTAAAAGGGTCCTGTTGTGTCGCCGTCTCGCTCCCACATGTCGCTCTTTCTCTGTCGCACGGTTCGTGCAACAAAACTGTTTGCCCTTGTGGCGCACGGTCATTTTCGGCGGCGACGCGAGCGGAGACAGAGAAGAAGACGCGGCGAGCGGCGGTCGGAACACGATGTACTTGCATGGCGATGCTGCTTCTGTCTGCTTGGCTGAAAACTGGTGTCTGCTGCTTACTGGAAGTGCTTGAGCTTGATGTTGAGTGCTGTGCGTCGCGTCGTGTGTGAAGAACATTGCGTGCTGTGCGTGAAGTGTAAAAAGCTCTTTTCAGAGCTAATTAAAGTTTCTCAGATAACAACAGTTCTTTTCAGGGCTACTTCTTCCGTATTTTTAACTGTTTCTAATATGATAAAAAGTTCTTATTAGAACTGGTAAGGTAATCTTGGTTGGTTTTGGATATTGAGGTATGATATGGTAATAGGTAAGTAGGTATGGTAATTGTGAGTATTCTGTAGCGTAGCCACACTATCAACACACGTTCGTGTTTGTTGTTTGTGTTCCCTGTTTGCCGTTGTTTGCCAAGCGTGTGGAGACGCCTTAACAAACACATTATCATCACTACATAGTATAAAACAAAGTCGCTTTTTCTGTCCCTATGTCCCTATGTCCCTTTGTATGCTTAAATCTTTAAAACTACGCAACGGATTTTGATGCGGTTTTTTTAATTGATAGAGTGATTCAAGGGGAAGGTTTTAAAGTATCATACATTCCAAAATTCCCACGGGAAGCGGGATACACGCAAACGAAGTTGCGCGGGTTTCGCTAGTGTATGTATACACTAGCTGACCCGGCGAACTTCGTATCGCCTAAAGAACCTTCATGCTGAATTTCATTCGAATAACTTCAAAACGGCAAAGTTTCATACTAACTTTGCACCCCCGTTTAACACCCTAAGGGATAATTTTTGAGAAAAATATTTTACTCGTGTTTCATGCCTTTTAATATAGAACCTTCATGCTGAATTTCATTCGAATAACTTCAAAAACGGCAATATTTCATACTAACTTTGCACCCTCGTTTAACCTCCTAAGGGATGATTTTTGAGAAAAATATTTTACTCGTGTGTCATGCCTTTCAATAAAGAACCTTCATGCTGAATTTCATTCGAATAACTCCAAAAAAGCCAAAGTTTCATACTAACTTTGCACCCCCGTTTAACCCCCTAAGGGATGATTTTTGAGAAAAATATTTTACTCGTGTTTCATCCCTTTCAATAAAGAACCTTAATGCTGAATTTCATTTAAATAACTTCAAAAACGGCAAAGTTTCATACGAAATTTTCACCCCCTTTTTACCCCCTAACGGATAAATTTTGAAAAAAATATTTTACTCATGTTTCATGCTTTTCAGTAAAGAACCTTAATGCTGAATTTCATTTGAATAACTTCAAAAACGGCGAAGTTTCATACTAACTTTGCGCCCCCGTTTAAACCCATAGGGGATGTTTTTTGAGAAAAATATTTTACTCGTGTTTCATGCCTTTCAATAAAGAACCTTCATGCTGAATTTCATTCGAATAACTTTAAAAAACGGCTAAGTTTCATACTATCTTTGCACCCCCATTTAACCCCCTAAGGGATGAATTTAAAAAAAAAAATTACTCATGCTTCATGCTTTTCAATAAAGAACCTTCATGCTGAATTTCATTCGAATAACTTCAAAAACGGCAAAGTTTCATACTAACTTTGCACCCCCGTTTTACCCCCTTAGGGGATGAATTTCCAAAAATCCTTTCTTAGTGAGCACCTACGCCCTAAAAGGAACCCCCATGCAAAATTTGAGACTCCTGGCACTTGTGGGTTCGGAGATTTCGTGATGAATCAGTCAGTGATTTTCTCTTTTATATATATAGACTAGCTGTGCCCGCGGCTTCGCCCGCGTGGAATTGGACTTGTGACTAATTAAGTAGTATAGACGGTATTAAGGATGGAGAGATTAGAAAAAGAGGAATATTACTTATATTGAATAAAAATATGTTTGATGGTGAGAACGTGAAAAAGTGAAGTGAAGGTGACAGACAAAAATAATATAAAAACACCATAAATAAAAAGGAAACAATAACTATTTACAAAAAGGTTTATAAAAAGAGTTCGGTTTGCCACAGACGGATTTAACAGTCTCCTATTACTGTAGTTTTCCCCGAGATTCTATTTGCTCGCCGCCGTTTGGCTACCTACTGTGTACAAAATCCTGTTGTTTTATTATTTTAACTAGCTTCCGCCCGCGGCTTCGCCCGCGTGGCCTAGTAACAATTAGCATATCTTTCTTCAGAAACAAATTCCGGTCCGGCACGGCCCGGTACGGTACAGTCCCATCCGGTCCAATCAGGTCCGGTCGATCCGGTCCGGTCCGCTCCTGTCCGGTCCGGTCCGGTCGGTCCCGTCCTTATAAGGACCCTACATGACAAATTTGGCATCTCTAGACCCAGCGGTTTAGGCTGTGCGTCCTCTCTCAACTTCGTTTGCGTATATCTTGCTTTCCCGTGGGAATTTTGAAAAATCCTTTCTTAATACATCCCTAGACGTCGTAAGGAACCTACATGCCAAATTTGATATACCCTCGCAACTTCGTTTGCGTATATCTCGGTATCCCGTGGGAATTTTAAAATATCCTTTCTTAGTACACCCCTAGACGTCGCCGTCGTTTCCAAATTTGGAATCTCTAGACCCACTGGTTTGGGCTGTGCGTTTATATACCCTCGCAACTTCGTTTGCGTATATCGCGGTTTCCCGTAGGAATTTAGAAAAATCCTTTCTTAGTACACCCCTAGACGTCGTAAGGAACCTACAGTCCAAATTTGGAATCTCTAGACCCATTAGTTTGGGCTGTGCGTTGATATATAGTTAAGTCAGTCAGTCAGGACTTTGAATTTTATCTATGAAAAAATATCCGGTCCGTTTCGATCCGGTCCGGCACGGCCCAGTACGGTGCGGTTCCTTTCAGACCGATCAGGTCTGATGTGTTCCGGTCCGGTCCGGTCCGGTCGGTCTGGACCTTATAAGGACCCTACATGTCAAATTTGGCATCTCTAGACCGGTTTGGGCTGTGCGTCCCCTCGCAACTTCGTATGCGTATATCTCGCTTTCCCGTAGGAATTTTGAAAAATCCTTTCTTAGTACATCCCTAGACGTTAACAGGAACCTACACGCCAAATTTGGAATCTCTAGACCCAGCGGCTTGGGCTGTGCGTTGATATACCCTCGCAACTTCGTTTGCATATATCTCGGTTTCCCGTAATAATTTAGAAAAATCCTTTATTAGTACACCCCTAGACATCGTAAGGAACCTACAGTCCAAATTTGGAATCTCTAGACCCATTAATTTGGGCTGTGCGTTGATATATAGTTAAGTCAGTCAGTTAGTCAGTCAGGACTTTGAATTTTATCTATGAAAAAAAATCCGGTCCGGCACGGCCCGGTACGGTGCGGTTCCTTCCAGACCGATCAGGTGTGATCCGTTCCGGTCCGGTCCATTCCGGTCCGGTCCGGTCCGGTAGGTCTGGACCTTATAAGGACCCTACATGTCAAATTTGGCATCTCTAGACCCAGCGGTTTGGGCTGTGCGTCCCCTCGCAACTTCGTATGCGTATATCTCACTTTCCCCTAGGAATTTTGAAAAATCCTTTCTTAGTACATCCCTAGACGTCGTGAGGAACCTACACGCCAAATTTGAAATCTCTAGACCCAGCGGTTTGGGCTGTGCGTTGATATACCCTCGCAACTTCGTTTGCATATATCTCGGTTTTCCGTAGGAATTTAGAAAAATCCTTTTTTAGTACACCCCTAGACATCGTAAGGAACCTACAGTCCAAATTTGGAATCTCTAGACCCATTAGTTTGGGCTGTGCGTTGATATATAGTTAAGTCAGTCAGTTAGTCAGTCAGGACTTTGAATTTTATCTATGAAAAAAAATCCGGTCCGGTCCGGTTCGATCCGGTCCGGCACGGCCCGGTACGGTGCGGTTCCTTCCAGACCGATCAGGTCTGATCCGTTCCGGTCCGGTCCGGTCCGTTCCGGTCCGGTCCGGTCCGGTCGGTCTGGACCTTATAAGGACCCTACATGTCAAATTTGGCATCTCTAGACCCAGCGGTTTGGGCTGTGCGTCCCCTCGCAACTTCGTATGCGTATATCTCGCTTTCCCGTAGGAATTTTGAAAAATCCTTTCTTAGTACATCCCTAGACGTCGTAAGGAACCTACATGCCAAATTTGGAATCTCTAGACCCAGCGGTTTGGGCTGTGCGTTGATATACCCTCGCAACTTCGTTTGCGTATATCTCGGTTTCCCGTAGGAATTTTGAAAAATCCTTTCTTAGTACACCCCTAGACGTCGTAAGGAACCTACTGTCCAAATTTGGAGTCTCTAGACCCACCGGTTTGGGCTGTGCGTTGATATATAGTTAAGTCAGTCAGTCAGGACTTTGAATTTTATATATATAGATAGCTGTTACCCGTGGCTCCGCCCGCGTGGTCAAGCGAAAATGCCAATAATTCGTTCCCGTGGGAATTAAAAAAACCCCGACTTTATCCTTGTCAACATCATAAAGGGAATCTATAAAAATCAACTTTCTAGGTTGAGCACCCCCGATAATATACGTGTAGTCTTATTATTCCGAATCCTGTGGGAATTTTAAAAATCCCGTCTTTATCCTTGTCTAAGTACTTGATAAAGGGAAGCTTAATACAAAATCTAGGCGTTCTAGGTTGAGCGCCCACAATAACACACGTGCAGTCCTAATTGTCCCGTTCCCGTGGGAATTAAAAAAATCCCGTTATCATCCTTGTCAACATCATAAAAGGAACCTCTATACGAAATTTCAGCTTTCTAGGTTGAGGGCCTGCGATAATACACTTACAGTCCTATTACTCCCTTTCCCGTGGGAATTTTATAAAACCCCATCTTTATCCTTGTCAACATCATAAAGGGAACCTCTATACAAAATTTCAGCTTTCTTGGTTGAGCGCCTGCGATAATACACTTACAGTCCTATTACTCCCTTTCCCGTGGGAATGTCGTAAAACCCCATCTTTATCCTTGTCAACATCATAAAGGGAACCTCTATACAAAATTTCAGCTTTCTAGGTCGAGCGCCCTCTATAATACACGTGTAGAGTTTACCACATTTCATCCCTCTAGTCTAGGGGTTGAATTTTGAAAAATCCTGAAACACGTACTTACTCATTTACCGCCAGGAGAATTCCTGCGAAGTTTCAAATAAAATGGTCTAACTAATCTAGTGTCTTCACACAAACTTTGGACCCCCGTTTCACCCCCTGGGATGTGAGTTTTTAAAGTGCACCCCTAGACTTCATGGGGAACCTATGTGCCAAATTTAGAGTCTCTAGACCCAGTGGTTTGGGCTGTGCGTTGATATGTCAGTCACCAAACAGTCAGTTTCTGGGATGATTTCAGTAATAAGAATAACTTCAAAAACGGCAAAGTTTCATACTAACTTTGCGCCCCCGTTTAACCCCTTAACACGTTCGCGGACGCTTGGTCTGATTTTGTAACCCTACTTTGACACCTCATTTTTGTATGAAATGCTTGAGCCGTTCCGTCGATTTTTAATAGTTATTATGTATTTAAAAATGAACGCACCGCCTTCGCCTGCTATAGACGTTCTGTTGCTGACAATAGTAATTGATGTACATAAATAGGACGCGCCGTCTATAGCATTCGCCTGCTATAGACGGTCCGTCGCTGATAATAATCAATTTTGTACATAAATTAGACGCGCCGTCTATAGCCTTCGCCTGCTATAGACGTTCCGTCGCTGATAATAGTAATTTTTGTACATAAATAGAACGCGCCGTCTATACCCTTCGCCTTCTATAGACGTCTCGTCGCTGTTAATAGACATTTATTACATAAAAAGGATGCACCGGCTACAGCCTTTGCCGGCTGTAGACGTTCTGTCGCCGATAACAGTGATTAATCTTTATAAATAGGACACGCCGGCTATAACTATCATGTTTTTAGTCGGTATTTTACTTGTGGCAGGTATCAGGTACTCAAATAATAATCTAAATAACGAATGTCTGATGGCTAACCTTCGAAATTCGTTATTTAGGTTTCGCCTTACTGAAGACGTCCCATAAGAGCTTATCAAAATCTGAACAAACGAGAACAATAACAAGGACTTATGTTCGCTTATTCGGGTGACTACTAATAATAATACGCAAACATTATAAGTTTTATTAATTTTAATGAATGACATGAAAATAAATTGTTTTCCTATATTAATTATTCAACAAAAAAGCCATTCTAATCACAGCTTTAACATTTTGTTCTATTAATAATTCTCTCAATCAAAATTGCACTTTTAAAACTACTAATACTAAAACTCTGTGACTAAAACAGTTAGATCCTTACATCTAAGAAAATTTTTTGTTCTTTGAACCACAGCAGAAGTTACATATTAGTAATGTTTACGTCTATCATCATCAGCATCATCTCAGCCACAAGAAGTCCACTGCTGGACATAGGCCTCCCCCAAACGCCTCCAATGCGACCTGCTGACAGCGGCCTGCATCCAGCGGCTTTCTGCAACTTTTCTTAGGTCGTCTGACCAACTTGCAGGCGGGCGTCCTACGCTGCGCTTTCCGGTACGTGGTCGCCATTCCAGAACCCTTTTGCCCCATCGGCCATCAGTTCCGCGCGCTATGTGCCCTGCCCACTGCCATTTCAGCTTGCTGATCCATTTGGCTATGTCGGTTACTTTGGTTCTGCTACGGATCTCCTCATTTCTGATTCGATCTCGTAGAGAAGCATAGCTCTCTCCATGGCTCGCTGAGTGACCGTCAGCCTTCTTATGAGGCCCATAGTGAGGGACCACGTCTCGGATCCATAGGTCAACACATATTGCTCGAAATTTCTTCGTTTCAAGCACTGAGGAATTTTGGACGAGAAGATATGCCGTAATTTTCCGAAAGCTGCCCAGACGAGTCGGATTCGTCGATTGACCTCTTTCTCGAAGTTGGACCTACCTAATTGGATGGTTTGTCCAAGGTATACGTACTCGTCAACAACTTCGAGGATCGAGCTCCCATCTGAGACCGGGGCGGGTGCGACATGGACATTGGACATGATTTTCGTCTTGTCCATGTTCATTTCTAGACCCACCTGTTGGGAAACTTGATTGAGGCCTTCGAGCATCTAAGATCCTCCAGCGACTCCGCCATGACCACGATATCGTCGGCAAATCAACGGTGAGTGATATACTCGCCGTTGACGTTGATGCCAAATACTTTCCAATCCAGAAGCTTGAAGGCATCTTCCAGAGCGGTCGTGAACAGTTTCGGAGATATGACATCTCCCTGTCTGACGCCTCTGTGCAATGTCAATACCCGTAATGTCAAGACCTCTACGTGCGTCTTTGGTAATCGTGGTATCGTAATAAATGCGTCTCTTCCTGTAAGTGACCATAATTTAACTAGACTTTACTAGAACATTACTATGTAGCATAATATTAGATATATCCTACGTGAAAACCGACATAAAAACGAAATTATAAGGTAATTATAGACGTTATTATGTTCACAAATCGATTCAAAAGCACTATGTTCTACTTTGATCTTAAAATTAATAAAATTTACATCATATTTACTCAGGAAAATGTATTTTTTTTTCTACTTACGTTGATCACAAGTCGCACACGCAAGACTGTTACTACGTTTCCACTCAGCGGCGCACTTGCTGCGCGACTGAACAAATCGCCATACAATCAGCGCTGCTATTGCAGGTGCGTCAGTATGAGTGCGCACTTATATCAAGGGATTGGCCAGAGTGTAGTCACTTGTTCAAAGGTATAAAAATACATGTTATGTGACACCAGGAAATTTGAAGAATTCCAAATGGGGGCACTGAATACTGAATTTTACTGTAGCAGTGTGAAAATTCATCTACTAATGCAGTTGCGTCTCTATTGCGAAGAAGAACATCGAATGCTATAACCGGCGCGTCATTCTGCGAAAGTTACTATCGACTGCAATAGCCGGTGCGTCCGCGAACGTGATAAGGGATGATTTTTGAGAAAAATATTTTACTCGTGTTTCATGCCTTTCAATAAATAACCTTTATGCTGGAATTTCATTCGAATGACTTCAAAAACGGCAAAGTTTCATACTAATTTTGCACCCCCGTTTAACCCCCTAAGGGATGATTTTTGAGAAAATTTACTCGTGTTTCATGCCTTTCAATAAAGAACCTTAATGCTGAATTTCATTTAAACAACTTTAAAAACGGCAAAGTTTCATACTAACTTTGCGCCCCCGTTTAACCCCATAGGGGATGTTTTTTGAGAAAAATATTTTACTCGTGTTTCATGCCTTTCAATAAAGAACCTTCATGCTGAATTTCATTCGAATAACTTCAAAAACGGTAAAGTTTAATACTATCTTTGCACCCCCGTTTAACCCCCTAAGGGATGAATTTTGAAAAAAATATTTTACTCATGTTTCATACTTTTCAGTAAAGAACCTTCATGCTGAATTTCATTCGAATAACTTTAAAAACGGCAAAGTTTAATACTAACTTTGCACCCCCGTTTTACCCCCTTAGGGGATGAATTTCAAAAAATCCTTTCTTAATGAGCACCTACGCCTCAAAAGGAACCCCCATGCAAAATTTGAGACTCCTGGCACTTGTAGTTTCGGAGATTTCGTGATGAATCAGTCAGTGATTTTCTCTTTTATATAAATAGATAGATAAACAAACATCTAAGACCCAAGTCAATCAGAAAGAGTTCGTTTTTCATCATGCATGACCCTACCGGGATTCGAACCCGGGACCTCCTGAGTGGCGGTCCGGCATGATAAACATTATGCCACGGAGGTCCGTCTCCAATATACGTTAAAATCTATGATATTCAAATCTTTCATTATATTGTTGATTTGAGTGTATTCAAGACGTTTTTTATAAATTTTCTTCATCCTGAACCTGTGCCCGACATTTCCCCGGGAAGTCTACCCTTGCCCCCTGCTACGCCACGTCGACGGGACATCAAGAAGCCCCAAGCAGAGTGTCGTAAAGAGCTTGCAAGTGATAGAGATCACTTAGTACTCAGGGTGTGGGCTATGAGAGCATAGCCCACACCCTGAGTACTATCTAATAAATTATTTGTAAATCTTGTCTCTCTTCTCTCTCTACCCTATTTTGCTTACGTTGGTGGCCTAACCATTAACAACAATAGCGAGAGTGGACGGTACTCTGCTGGTGTCCTCTAGCCTAGTGTCGTCCAGGCGCCTCGTTACTTTGGATGAGCAAACAATTAAAGGTAGAATGATACGGGCAGGCAGAAAATTAAACAAAATATTTGGAATTTCCTTTATTGAATAAACCAAATATTAATACTAAACGTATCATATTTCGGATGCAACAGATTCACTATAAACTTATCTGACCTAATTATGTGAAGGTATCAAATTTATGGAAAATTGCAAAATGGTTCATGAATTGACACCAAATACAAAACTATCTACATATTCTAATTAACATGTCAATTATAAAATGCAGTTCTCGCTGTAATAATAACATTTTATTTCCTCATTAATGACGTTAAAACACAATTTTTAGAATTAATTTATTACATGCGCTACGAATGATTGTTCGCATCGCATTACATTCAAAATAACAAGCCTAGCAAGTGTCTAAGGCAACTCTTTGTACTTAGTAATGTGGTCAAATAATGTTTAACAGCAAAATTGTTATGAATTCATGTACTATTTACATTTTACTCATAATATTAAGTTATCTAGATAACTTGAGGGTGGACGCTTTTCTGTAAATAAACAGTTTGTCAAGAATGGTTAGTGCATAGGTATTTAAGTGTAAGATAGAATTACATTTTGAGTTCGGCTTTAGGCGTACCTACAACAATGCAAGCAGTAGTATTTTGTGTAACTTTTCCGTTCATTTGGAGTGAATTCAGAAATTGAACGTATGAGTTCTGACTCATAACAAAACCATTTTAAACAAAACTATAATAGTTGAATAATGTAAGTTTAATTTGCTGAGAAAAATAATACAAATCAAGACATAATTTCAAATTCAATAGTTGAGATACAACATCGTAATAAAAAAATAAGAGTCGATTGGAATTACTTTTCAAATAAACACATTACTCTTTTTTCATAGCGCAGTGGTATATAAATGTAGAATCCAGTGGTTATACTATTCCTTTTAACGTACAGCACAGACGATAATCTATACGCGACGCACTTTTTATAATAGTCTGTGAATATAGAACCTATGCAGTAACGCATACAGGCAGAAAGTCTGCCGAACAAAACATCCGATTAATTTCGGCAGACCGCGCTACGCAATACAAAAAAATAGAGCATGCGCTAACGAAACGATTATTTGTGCGCCGGCGCCGTAGACTTGATCGCAGAAAGTGTTTCGTTTGCGCTGCCCGTCATTACATAACGTAAGCGACAAATTGAAATGAAATGGTAAATAGTTGAACTAAAAGTAATCAATCTATTATTACTTATACAAAATCTTAACTATTTAATTGCGACAAACATCGTTAAACTTGTCGCATTATCTATACTATTTAAAAGTCTGGTTTAAGTGAGTAGCTATTTGAGCTGTTATTAAACGTAGGTATGTAATATGCAAATCGCAGGAATGATAAAAAACCGAAGTAATAAGCATATTTTATACATCTGACGCACGAGCAGACTAGCTTAACATAATTCATATTTACACAAACTTATTGCTATTATAAATTCATTTTTCTCAATTTTTGAGAAAAAAAAACATTTGCACAAATAGTGAAAACTAGTGAATGAATCGACACTAGAGAATAAATTTTCATAATATCCATCCTATTATAGTAGAAAGTAGGACCTGTTCGAAGTTTCTCATTCTACTCGGCAGTCTAGATAGCAAATCATTCTATCTATTATCATCGCTAGTGCATGGTAGTACCACGAATAGGTATATAATATAGTTTAGGTCACAATACAATAGGCTATTTGACACTATTAAAAATATGCTACGAAATGTGGTCATCCTATTAGGTAATAACATAAAAAAACATATTTATCTCTGTTATATCCAAAAATATTTATAGATTTTTCAAAATAAACAAAATAAATCCAAATTATTTTTTAAATTACTTCAGCCACAAGAACGCTCTGTGATTGGCTATGCCTCGCGTGACGTCACACGCAAGTCAACATTGTTCATTGTTACGACATTTTGTGTGATTTTATCATTTTATCTATTACTATTCGAATGAAATATTACTAGCATACTTACATCAAAGTGATCTTCACACATAATAACATTTGTATGAGATAAAATGCTGTTTGGGTCTCTTCGAGCTAACATAGAAACAAACAGTTTTTGTGGAGTTTTTATAAAAGTATTTGTACATTGTGGCACAATTACACCATTTATAAACCATTTTTCCAGTAAAATAACAGAAAAAATATTCTAAACACGCTGAATGTACACTTTGGTACAAGTTTACTTGCCTCTGACGTCACGGCGTCCGCCATTACAGAAAAAGCGTTTTTAGCGCGAATATTGTAATTTAAATTTTAAACCGATATTTTACGGAAAATACTCAGACCAAATAAGAAGTCAAGACGGAGCGCTGCGAACAATGATGTGAAGCAGGCAAAACTATGCCTCGCCCTGTCCATATACGCCCCTAACGCACACATTTATAACCAAACTATGCCTCGCCGATTAGTTTGAGCTAGTTCGTCATTGACGTATGACATCCAAACAATTTAATTAATTAATAATCAAAAATGCCGAATTGTGTGGTGAAAGGCTGCAAAAACAATTCCTCAAAGAATAAAAAGCAAGATGGAATCACATTTCATACGTAAGTAAACATAAAAATACATATTTTTATCAAATCAATTTTAATAATTATTATGACAGCTTGGAATAAAAAAACTCCACAAGTGTTGCCGCTAATAAGCGTCACAATAGTCCCAGTTTATTGGGGTAGTTATTAATGTGACGCGAAACGTAACGTCACTTTCTTTTACTTATTTCTATTTTTACTGTTAGTTTTCATAAAATTATTGTAAGTGTAAATAGGCGTTATTTTTTTTTTGTTTTTCCATGTTTTATCATCACTTCAAAAATATTTATTTTTAAGATCCCCGAACCGAAATAAAGATATTAATTATATTTCTAAATTGGAAACAATTTCTAAAATGGTGGACAGTAAAAGGCAATATTTCAAAAAATTGACCCAACATAAAGGCCATTAAAACCAATGTTTGATATTACTATTGTTTTATTTTATTCCCCTATCTCGTCTGAATACTCAAAACATCTCTTAAAAGTGAGGTATCCAATTTAAAAAATTGCTAACTTTTTTACCTATAAAAAATAAAATAAAATAAAATAAAAAATTTGGGTAATAATTTTTTACTGCACGGCAACACTCCCTAAATGCACACATGTTTACAAAACCGGCTTCACATCATTGTTCGCAGCGCTCCGTCTTGACTTCTTATTTGGTCTGAGGGAAAATACTGCAAATTTCGCAGAAATATACATGTGGTGTATTAATCATATACCAACGAATAATTTAAAACAGTTTTTCAAAATCATTCAAATAGCCTATTGCTGTAAAAGAAAATGAACTCATTGATAAAATCAAGTTTACCATTTTCCTACCACTTTGGTGTTTGTGCCCGCGTGTAACTGATTTTGTGCTTCGTAGTTCGTACACAAAATTGCGATTCGGCGCGATATTATCGTAACACAAATAACTGCGACGCGAATCTTTGAGCTCCGATTTCTTGCGGCAAAGTGCCCACAGCGTCTCAAGAGACTATAAAGCAAATAAACTTGCGAATCAATTATAACCATGTGCTGTGTTGTGCGAGCTAGTTAATTTTACATACGTCGCATCACAGTTTTGTGTACAATCCCATTATATTTCCGATCTCATGTAATACCTATACATGAAAAATATGTATAGTATACGGATACAGGTTACATGCGTGGCAGGAAAAGGGCTATTTTGATAATTATTAGTTTAAATAATAGGTTAATATTTATCGAAAGAAAACATTGTTCATGATCCAAGATCTGGTTTGAATAAATACGGACTACAACTACTTATATTTTCGATGAAATAACGAGTTTTAGAATTATCCCAACAATTAATTAATAGAAACAAATGCGCCCCTGAACAATATTTGTACTGAAATACAAAACTGCTGAATGTTTTTACTATGAAAACTGTAAAAATTTTACAAATGAAGAAATTCCGAAATAAGGTTATAAATCTTATGCTATTGAATAGTTTTACAGTTCTGAAACATGTGTTTACACTCCCATAGATAATATTTACTCAGGAGAGTGGCTTTAATGAAAATGACAGTTTAGGTCTTGAATTATTTTTGCCCAATATTTTCTTTTGTTCCTCTTTGACTCTCTTCTCTTGTTCTTTTTTCAGTTTTTGTCTCTCTTCATCCATCTTTCTTTGTTCTTCTATCATCGCTAAACGCTCCTCAGCCTTCACATGAAAATAACATTAACATTTTAGAATTTAAGAAAAATGTGTTTATGACACATTTTCAAAACTTAAAACTTAATATAAGTATGTACTGATAAATTGTTATATTTTGTTTTATGTACCAAAGATGAAGTTTTTCTTTCTGCTCATGTGATTTTTTATTTATTTAAAAATTAAGTTAGTGCTGTGCTATTAACTCACCAACTTGCGCTGAGCTTCTTCAATTTTTTTGTTATTTTCGGCCATGATATCCTCCAACTCTTTCCTTTTACGAGCTTCTTCCTCCTGTTTAACAGAAAGGACATGTTATCAAAGTCTAAATGACAGGCTAGGCAAAATAAAAAAAATCTGTGTTTTTTTTCACAAATTAATTTTGTAACATTCATAAATGTATGTTTACATAAACAACATTTATAGATGTTTAAATAAATTTTATTTTTTTACCTTTTTAGTTGATGTTGTTATTCAGAAATAAATCAAATTTTAAATCATACAATAATAACATTTTCATAATTTATAATAAATGGTAAATATAATAGTATCAATGTTTTCATGTAAATTATGCAAATAAAATCTCCTTCTTATTGTGTGACCAAGTATAAAAATATGATAAAACAACATAACCGGCCACTGTGTCACTGCCTAGTGTCAAACAGAAAATGTTGTTACAAAAAATAGGATCAAAAAATACCTTTAACATTCACGAGAGGGTCCTCAAGCAGCGTCTCCATAAAATTCTTACAGCGTCTCTTTCTTGATCAGTCTTCCGACCTGACTTATAGACTACGTGACTGCCAAGGACAGTCAAGCGAACAGTTTTAACATACTAGCCAGTCAACTTCACGGCAATCTTACATAAGGCAGGAAAACCTTCTGCCGTCAGTGTGAATGACATGCAAGTTACTTAGAGTCGAGTTACAAGAGGCAGCGGCCTCAGTGAGTGACAAAACGATAAAGAATTTAACAAAAAATTCTTGTAAGCACTCGTACTACACCTGACTGGACCTTTAACAGATATGATCGAAATAATACTTTCATTAGTTTCTTTGTATATCATGTTTGGTATTAAATATAGAATTTTACACTAAGAGTGTAGTTTTTGCAGGGGCAACACAGATTGTCCACGCTGTTTGAATTTCGTCATGTGTAAGAGCAACTTCATTCGTGGTTGCCGTTGCACATGACTGTTGATAAATGATATTAATTACCTGTCTCGCGGCCTCCTCTCGACGTTGTTGTTCTCGTTGCCTTTCCAACTCTTCCATCATTTCCTTTTCCATCTTCCTTTTGGCTTCTTCAACCCTCTTAGCAACTTCTTGTTCAATTTCCTCCTTTCTTTTCTCCAACTCTTCCTCGACACGCTTCTTCACTAACAGCTCTATCCTCTTTGCTGCTTCTTCTTCTACAACCTGCAAGATTTAAAAGAATTATAATTAAGGTATCTTTGAATACTGATTCTATTTAATTCTATATCAATCATTGTTCACAACAAAAGAAATGTTAGAAGAAGTGTGTACTAAGTTATCGAATCAAAATGTTTCAACTCACTTTCTGTTCTGCCTCTCTCACACGTCTCTGTCTCTCCATTTCTGCTAATCTATCAACTTCATCCATTTTATTACGTCCTTTAGATTTTTTTCTATGAGTCCTTTTCCCTTCAAAAGAAACTTCGCTACTGGTGGATGAGGATACTGAGTGTGATCTTTTCCTGTAAAACGATAATTAGAAATATAAAGTTAAAGTTGTATATATTACATACATAAGTACTTGCTTTTTCTCTTGGAACAAGCAAAATAACATCATTATGGTCTAGTTAGTCTAGTTTATCGTGGCATACAACAAAATTTGCTCCGTCCATTTTGATATAGTTTTAGTATGGATAAAAATAATAATTTGATTTCTTTCCTTAAATATAAATACAATAATAGCAACAAAGCTTTACCTAGATTTTGAGCTACGTTCCCTAGATTTTTCGGCATGTTTGGAGTTCCTACTGCGTGATGAAGACCGATCCTTCGATCTACTCTTCTTTCTAGAATGTTTACTGCTCTTGTGATGCCGTCGTGGAGATTTACTCCGTGATCTTGATCGGCCCATTTTATATGTTTGAAATTATAGAATACAACACATGCAATGAAGAAATTCGATAGATATTGGTTCCTTCCTAGTCCAAATGTGACAACAGCAAGCAGACAGAAATTGATTTGATTGACAATTACGACGCCATGTTAGTTTTTCCGTTCGGTTTCACACACGCTAGGCTCAGGATATCATTAATTCTCAGCCCGTCGCACTGGTTATACACGTGAGCTAAATGCAAAATTTTAATTTTCTTATTTACACACTCATTACACGTTGTGGACTGTAAAATTAAAGCCAATCTACTCCACCAGGCGGGCAAAGCCTGAAATGAGAAGTAGTTTTCCGTAATAGGCCAAAGTATCGAAGTAAAAACTCTGCCATACTTCATACTCATAATATTATAATATAATGAGAAAGTGAGTTTGTTTGTTATTCCTTCACGGCTTGACTAAGCAGCCGATCATTATGAAAATGTGTATACATAATGTCAGGGGTACAGAGCCCAACATAGTCTACTTTTTATCCCGTGAAAGTATGTCATTCATTGGAATTCATTTCCCATTGGGAAAAATTTTTTTCTACTATAGAGGACGCTGTATGGCTATCGGCCAACAGATGGCGCCACAAGTCGCGCTATAGGTTGTTTTGTTGTCAAACGAGATTTATGTCATAAAATTGACGCGAGCGAAGCCGCGGGGAAAGTTTTTTAATAATTTTATCCACACACACCCCCTTTTCAGCAATAATTTACCGGATTAGACTTCCATCACAAAGAGATCACAAATGAAAAACTAGAGCAATCTCAAAAAATCAGTTTCATTTTTATAAATATATATTTTATGATATAGATCTCGTTTGACAACAAAATAACCATCTGTTGGCCCATACAGCGCCTTCTATACTAGAAAAATTTATTTTCCCATTGGAATGACATACTTTCAGGGGATAAAAAGTAGCCTATGTTGGGTTCTGTACCCCTGACAATATGTAGGTTTACAAATTTTCATAATGATCAGTTGCTTAGTCAAGCCGTGAAGGAATAACAAACAAACAAACTTACTTTCTCATTTATAATATGTATTAGTATGATATACCTATAAGCAAATACTATAGAAGACTATCTTGACGTTTCTCAAACAATGACTTGGCAACCTCCGTTCACCTCATGCCGCTAGGGGCGCTATAAAATTTTGCATACAAAACGCACAAAAGTTTTGAAATCGTTCACCTCATGCCGCCCTCATGCCGTAGGGGCGCTAGTGTCGCGTCTTGCCCGAATTCTTCCGAAGCTGTGGGTATTAGTCTTCTATTCGCTGGGTGCGCGACGGCAGCGCCAACTAGCGGATGAACTTTAGGCGGACTCTGAAGTGTCAAATGGCGAGTTGTCATTACGAATAGTAAAATAAACAAAGAAATATTTTCAATGAAACGTCGTATTTAAAATCGTTTATTGTAAACTTAACTTAACATTCTCATACTACATGGATAATTTAACAATAAAAGTGTTATTTTATAGGTTAAATTACTTTTTCTTCTTGACGGCTGTTATCCATTTCATTCGTTTTTCTTGTTTCCAACGTGCTTGTGGAAATTTGTAGAATTTACAAGCACTGTTTACGCCAGTGTTTTTACAGTTATCAACACAGCAGGTATCGTGACCCATATTTCTTTATTTTTAACGAAATACATTATACAACAACACTCCACTATGTATACGCAAGGATGACATCCGCCGCGAGTTCCTTTTTTAGCCACGGCGGGCGCTGCGATCGATTCGTCTGTCCCTACTCCCCGCTTTGCACCCAGCGAATAGTATTTGCTATAAGTCAATGTTTCTTGTCAAACCAAAACACGCTAAAGTTGCGCTAAAGTCTACGCTAAGTAAATGAGCACTTTGACATTTGGTATCATAATGTACTGTCAACAGTGTCAACTATCAACTGGGTCAACTGACAAACAAAAGAAGACTTGGCTTCTGCCTTGATAATTTTATAGGACTAAGGGCGGATTCTACCAAACACAAAGTTACACGAGTGTTACTATTCCAGGAATAATTTTACTCTTTAAATTTACTCTTGGGTATCTTCGTTCACGTTTTTCCAGTGTACTAGAGGAGTACGTTAAATTCGGTATAATTATTCTGCGGAGTAAAAATAATGATGAATGAATGTATAAACCGACAAAAAATCTTTGTATTTGTTTCTTCTAGCTTGCCTTGGAATGACGCAACAATTCAATTTTGTAGGATAATACAGTGAAATTTCAAATGTTGACAGCTTATTTTCACAAGTGACACCTCTGCTCTGACAATTGTTATTCTCAGATTAACCTTTACTCCGCCAAAATGGGGAAGAAAACTGGAAACTATTCCGGTAGAGGTCGCTGTGAGTTTGTTTTATTCAGACAAACGTCAAAAGCGTTCGTGTGATTACATTGTGTTTTTATAGCGTTTTTTTCCTATTAGTCCCATTTTTTTGGTATAAATTAGTTATTCGACATGTATTCTACCTGGAGAAAATGCAGATTTAAAAAGAGAATTGAAAAGAAGGGGTGCCTCGCAACAGAAAAAGAAAGTTGGCTAGGTAAGCTAAACTACTCATTTCTGGCCTTTCGCCAGCTTCCAGTGGTGCTAATTCTGTTGTACATTTAACTAGACTAAACTAATTTTGACAGGACTAAAAGTGTTGCTATCCTTGTCACTAATTGTAAACCAAGGAAGGACAACAACACCTTTGGTCCTGTCAAAATTAGTTTAGTCTAGTTAAATGTACAACAGAATTAGCACCAGTAACCTTCTAATTTAAACATATAGATTATTTCACACTTGCATTAAATAAAATAAGCAAACAAAATATCTTTGAAGTATTTTAGGGAGTTACGAAAAAAATAACCTCACTTTTTGAACAAAAGATTTAACATTTTATCATTTGTTACCGATTGGAGGCCTACGACAGAAATTTTTGAAAACATTAAGTGTACAAAATAGCTCGAAGCCACAGATACCTACCACAGTTACCTAATGAAACATTACCAAATTCAGGGACAATTATTTGTTACTGATAAATTTGTTTGTAATTTAATTATTTATACTTTTAAGGACACAAAAGTTATTTTTATTAACAGAGATGATGAATTTACCAATAAGTATTACAAGGAAGCTATTTTCAATAAGTATATTTTACAGAAATGATGAATTAAAACGGAATTAAACCATTTTTTATAAATCATATTTTATTTTAGTTACAATACCTTCCCTAAAATTACATAGCATTATAGAAACTTATGTGAACGTATTTCTTCACATCCAAAAGCCATACACTGACCCATTTTTCATTAAAATAAAGAATTCTGAAATATTTATCTTTTTTGTATGAAGTTTGACAGCTTCCTTGTAACAAGCAAGGGGCGTCCTCTGCAATGAACTATTTGACAGTTTTCTTCCCCATTGCCCGTGTAAATATTTACTCGCATAGTTATCTTATTCTTTGGTTAGTAGTTGGTAGAATGCAAAATCTGCTTACTCTTAGATTAAGCAGTAGTTACACTCGAGTAAAGACTTACTCAAGTTTGGTCGAATCCGGCCTAAATACAAATTATTGAAGACTAGGCTGCACGGTCCCAGACCTTTGCCTGCCATTCAAGTGGCGAATCTTGTTTAAAAAAAAACAACTGACAAGACAAATAACGACTGAATTCAAAATACAAACACGCGGACTTTTTTTGATATTACGTCATCGTTTTGTTAGGTTTTGTTAGCTGATTGCAATGAGATTTTATATATTTTATGACAAGAGAAGTAACGTCATACAAAGCATTCGTATAAAGCCGCAACCACTTTAGAGTGTTAAAGACGTAGCTTTGAAACCGATACATATTCCGAGCATATGCCAAAGTAAAATATGTTTGTCTCTTTTTTTCTAGAGTCAAACTAATTATGTCAAAATGAGACAAAAGCATTACTCCCAGAAAAATGGTCAGAGTTGCCAGCTCATGAATAATTTTCCCATTGAATGAATGTTATGAGTCTTTTTTTTTTTTTAAAGTTTTTATACCATATTATTGTTTCTTAGGTGACAGAAGAATTAAAGATAGGAAGAAATAAATATATAGATGCGTAAATATTGGTACATACATATTATATTTCAAGAATGAATCATGGCGGAATGGAGAAGTTTCCATTTTTTAGTCATTGATGAATCTAACCGATGCAGACCTACTACTATTATCTATTCTGTGCTACTACTAACTTTTAGCAGAGATTTTTTTTTGTTTTCTTCACCCATTCTGGGTAGGCAAAGGGAACTATGCCCATACAGCCAAGTCTTCAGTAGATTTTTTTTATTGTTAAGAAATGAAAATGAAATTTAAATAAAATAAAATAATAAATTTAAATAATTTGAATAAAATACAACATAAAACAAAAAAAACTATTTTACTCAATCGAACATTTGATAATTGCAGAAACAATTTAAATTAAACACCGTTACCACAATGAAAAAGATGAAATTGTTACTTCACTGTCATAGTAATAATATCATTATGTCAAATGTCAGTTAAATAAAAGCCATATCAAAAAGAGGAAAATGATTTGTTTTTTCTTGTCTTGACGTGCGGTGCGTAGCACTAGCGATTGATTTTAGTATCAATCAATTCTAAGTAAATAATTAATTCTAGTTTGAGCTTGGTTGTAGGTTTACTTCTACTGTGTTACTAATAATGATACATAAAGGCGTATGAGTTCGTCATTGACTAAACTCCTAACATTTGGGAAACTTAAAATCGTTTTTACTGGCAACACTGTTGGCAAAAACAATGCGTAATATATTAATTTCGATTTTAATACTATTTTGGTATAATTTTAACATAATTAAGCATTCTTATTTGTGAAAAGTGATACCACTTGCTTTGTTATTAGTTTGGGATCACGACATACATGTTTTAACAGTGCATTTAACCATTTTTGTGATATTATTGTGAGATACGCATTCACTGAACGTCAAACTACGACTAAGTCGGAAGAAATTCAACTAAGGCTGTGGCCTCAGTCGACGTGGCAGCGGGTATGTGTCAAACATTACGAATCTATAGTAAATAACAGATCACTGGCTGATTGTGTATTATCCGGTAGGTCCCATTTGTTCTATGGAACATGACGTAATAGAACGATTTTAGAAAATAATGTCCCTATTTGTACTATAGAACTACATACTAGCTTTTGCTCCTGTTTTTGTTTAAGAATGCACAGAACTAAATTGGAATCTCTTTTCCCAAATTCTTCCATGATGAGATATATAGGACGTATACATGTAGCAAATCATTCTCGAGTGGCCAGTTTACATTATCAACTTCAAGAAGTTTATATACCTACTTAGTTTGTTCTATGCAATGGAGACAAAAAGTACAAACTGTTCTACAGTACAAATAGGGACAATATTTTCTAAAATTGTTCTATTACGTCATGTTCCATGGAACAAATAGGACCTACCCGTATTATCTATTTTTTTTATATGTGATGTGATATATGCATTCAGATTATTTCAGATCCCTTATCAGATGCATCCTGACTATTCTTGCTTGACACAGCAAGAAAGAGGCATGCCAAGGCAATGGCGTTTGGGTTTGGTTGGTTAACAATAGGTAAAACAAGGTGTTTTCTTTTCACGTTTTTATTTGTACTAAATTACTTTGTGATTTGCTAAAATGTACTGAATATTTCTTATTCATCAAGTTATTGTCGACAAGTATAAAAGAATTATTAACAATACTCGTACTTGCACTAATTTCAATGTAACTAGCTTTTCCTCGTGGACCGTCATCTAATTTACTAAAACGGAAAGCATCATCGGTAACTGATCTTTTCAGGTCATCATTCGATGTTATAGGGCTTACTAACATTGAAAATTCAGAACGTTCAGAACTCTCCGCTTCTGATAATAGTTCTCCCGCGTGTACATCTTCATCAGTATAATAAGCTGCCGCTGCATTGTTTAGCTCTGTTTCTGACATTGTTTTATCAGAGCCTTCCTCAATTGAACGTTCTTGTTTATTTTCAAATTCTTTCATCATATTATTTTCATTATCATTGTAATAACGCTTTAGCTTGTTGAAAACGTGATTCATGTCCTTAGTTTTACCAATTTGTGGTTCATCGTATTTATCATTCAATAAGTTACCCGTATAGAAATAATCAGGCGGAACTGGATAGCCTTTCACGGCTAGATCTGTTGCGTTTCCGTATCGTGGTGTAGTCATCGCCTGACGATAAATGCACTCGAATTTACCAGTGTCTGACGATGGATCTGCAGCATAATCGATTACCACTGAAAAGAACTTAGTTATTATTAATATATTTTATTTATATGTGTATGTTTATAGCCGTATATATATAATTAGTTATTAGGTAACCAATAGATTACTTTTAATTTTATCCCGCCAACAATATCTCTGCCTTACCCGATGGTTGACTGGTAGAGAATGCCTTTAGGCATTAAGTCCGCCAATTGTACTTTTCTTTGTGCAATAAAGATTAAATAAATAAATAAATTATTGCCTAAAAAATTGTAATCAAATGAACGGAAATAATTAAACTTTATAAAGATGCGATGTATAAAAACGTATCATTTTAGTAACACACCCTTTATTATATCTGCAACGACAGCCGGACAAATTTTTCCTGTAACTTGAGTAGTGTTATTTAAATCGGGACATGAGTTAATTTCAATCAACCATGGCATAAACTGTTTGTCAAGTATGAAATCGCATCCGTATATCTCAAAACGATCCTTACAATATGATAAAGAATCTTGGCAACTCAGCATAATACCAATTATAGATTTTTTCATGCCTTTATAAATCACATTATCCCAAACGGTTGCCTGTCCGATACTATTCAAATATTTTTTGTATGTATCCAAATCCCACATGTTGTTATATGGTAGCGCAGAATTGCGGTCTGCACAATTCTTATATTTCCTTTGTACAGCGTTGTTAGTCAGATGTATGGACTCATGGTAATTTTTGAGATTATATTTTTGAGAACTAAACTTTAAATAACAATCAGTGTACATCCATATTACTAAGGGATATGTACTCGTTACCATGTAGTATTGACGGATATCAAACTTCGTGTCATGAATTAATAGCGGTTCCTCTGAAAAATCAATTTATTTATTTACTTACAAATGTACTTTTTGAAAGGATATTATTACTAATTTGTTCATATACTTACCAATGTATTTTTGAATGACGTATTTTGAGTTAGCCCCGTTTAACATGTTTGTAATGACACCCAATTTGGAAGCCATTCTTATACCTCGGCCTCTAGAGTTGTGAGCTGGCTTTATTATCCAAATATTATGGCATCCTTCGCAACTAAGTTGCGGACGATATTTATGCATTTCTTTCAACAATATTTTTGCATAGCGTAAATAAAGTGGAAGCTTATGCTTGTGGTTCACGACAAACATGTCTTCTTTTGCTATTAGTTTATAATATCTCCGCAAAAAAGCATTCCATTGACTATGACTAACATTGCACACGCTACGATCTATATCAACATTTTGTTTCCGAAATAGATATTCCTTACATCTATTTAAGGCAAACACAAGTACATTATTAGAAATATTCCCCGTTTCACTAAATATAGGTCTATCATTGGCTACCATAGAAAGTATCCATTTCAATAAACTAGTACATGCGGTTATTTTAAAGTCTTTCACAAATCCTTCGGATTCCCCGGATTCGTATGTGTTATAAGACCTAGGGCCAATAACTTCAGCGACGTTTTCGATATAAAACCAATAATTTCTTTGCATCGAAGAGCAAAGACCTTGTTTTGTTGTCCATAGAGCGTCTTGTTTCAACTTATTGACCATCGTGCTGTAATCCTTTGTCATATCTATTGTGTTATCGGGATTTTCATCTCTCGTTTTCCAAATAAAATTGGGATTGTATTTTTCAACTAAATTTGATAAAAGTAATCTCTCTAGTTCTCCATGTATTTCGGTTTTACCGGAAAGTGTTCCATTCCGTATTTTAGAAAGGTTCATTCTGTTTGCTGGGATTTTTTCGACCCATCCACGTTCGAGCAAAGCTATACGTACGGCATTACAACTGCCGAATACTGAAAATATTTTGTTTTCTTTTATGGCGTTAGTTGCGAGAGTTTTTAGTTGAAGGTACCGAGTGGAGCGGGCCTCGCAGCTACAAATGATATAGCTTTTCTCTTTTGAAGAAAGGCCGCTTGGTTTATTTGTACTTAGATTAATTACTTCAGTCTTTACTTTCCTATCGCCAACTCGTTTGATGTTAGCGAATCTATTAAATGGAGATAATATTCTTGGGACTCCACCTTTGTCCTGACATTTTATATTATTTGATTTCTGAAATACGAAACACACAAGTGATTGATATTTTATTGAATCATTGTATTTTGTATTCATATGATTTAAGAACCAATGACTTCGGGGAATCAGCCGTCGGCCACATGACATTCGAAATCAAGTAGTAAACTCTATCTATATTTTAAAAACAAGCTCAAATTAATTATACACTGAATTCCTATCTCACGTAAATCGTATTTTACAGGTTAAAAAGTTGTAGACTATCTGTGTGTCTAATTTAATTGATATCTGTTGAGCCGATTTTGGACTAATAAATATACAAAATTTCTCCTTTTTAAATATTACTAGAACATTTTCTGTGTCACTTTGTAAATAATTAGGCATATTTGATGAAGCATATTTTATTTCACATTTACTTATGCCAAATCAATTTACTAAAACTTACACGTGAAGGTGACTCATTGTCCGTGTATTGTGCAGTTCCGAATGATTTTGTAACACCATCGGCTGTTTTACTTGTTTGAGATTTGTATTGAAACGCAGATTCAGTGCTTCGCTGAAAATTACTAGATTTTTAGATATTGAAAACATTATTTGAAACTAATGTTAAAGTTTTAATCAAAATATTTTTCACTCATAATTTTCAATTTCAACAGATTTACTAAAGTTCAAGTAAAGCTGTGAGTACTTTCAGGCTTAGGCATACTTACAATTTTCGTAGACATATCTATTATTATTTGAAGGTAGTTGTGATTTTCATACAATGGTAGCACAAGGATACTTAGTAGGATATAAATAAGAATGTTATTTTTAGTCAATCTCATTAATTATTTATGAAAGTCATTGTTAAATAAATACCTTTTTCATTTTTAGACGTTTCATGCGACGTTTTTTGACTGGCATTCTGCAGGTGGATCATTGTTAGCCAAAAATTTAGATTTCTAAAAAGAAAAAACCTTCTTATCGTAAACATGGTAGTAGGTATAGTTGCATTCGATATTCAATACGAGTTGATTCGACAAAGTTTTAGGGAAATTAACATCTACTAAAATCTCCCACTTTACGAAATAGAAAATACTATAGTTTTCTTTTATGACAAACGAGCTAGGAGATCAAATTGATGGTAAGCAATTACCGCTGCCCATGTTACATTACGACTTTGACTCTGAGTCTTGGATTCGTTGTCAGTAATCATTTACTACTTTAATATTTGTGAATAATGATACTTATACCACGCTCATACGTAGCCTAATTACCTAATGCGTGATTAAATTACTTACTTTTTTCAGTTGAACATAATAAATTTGATGATTTCACATTATTTTTTTAGGTTTTTAGTATTTGTACAAATTGTCAGTTTTGCAAATTACGCCATGTAGTTTTCTTTGTCAAATTTTTTTTGTGTCAATGCGTAGGTAGTGTCAATGAAAGTCAGAGCTATGAGTAGCTCGTCATAAAAAATTGTCTTCAGGTCTACTACTTTAAAAAAAAAACGTTTACGACTTTTGTAGTGATCTAACGTAGTGATTATATACTCTTTGGTAGTGATGCTGAAGCGAACTAGCGACACGGTCGCGTGTTCGAATTCAAGAGTATTGAAAACGTGATGACTATTTTTTTAAATAGTCACGAGCTAGCGCCCTTAAATTAACACGTCATACTATTGGATTACTGTACATAATTTACCATAATATATCACTGAGAGACCTATAAAATACTTGACTGGCTGGGAGTAGGATTCTGGTAATATAATTCGGAACCTGAAAAGTGAAACAATTTTAGCACACAAAATAATTTATTTCACGTTAGAATTTAAAGATTTCAACAGCGGAGCAAATATATTTTATGCAATTTATAACAATTTTATATTTAATTTATCTCTTTGTTATTCACTTTGAAGTACTGACAACCATGTTACAATCATTCTAGGAACAATTTCGATCAAAACTAGTATCAAGCTCACAGTAGGGTTTTAGAAGAGATGTAACATTAAACCTTAGAACATAAATAAAATATTTGTAATGGAAGAATTACATAACTAATCAGGGATTAATTACACTTTAGTGAGCATGAACTATGTAATATTGATCGAAGTAGAACAACCTCGTTTTCATTTATCTGTCACTATCACAACACAAAATCAGACCAACCAAGCAAATAGCCTTTCTTTTACTCTATCCAACATTTCTCTGTATTCAACTCCGTCCATACATAATACTTGCAATCCAATATGTAAATAACAACGGGAATAAAAAGACTGAACACCATTATTTTGGGACAATTCGTTATTTTCTTTTGCCTACGGATGGCACGGATGCACTTTGCGGTTCATCGCTCACAGGAGTGACAACCACGCGGTATGGAGCATAAATAGACGTACAGCTCTTAGATAAGACAATGCCTTTTTTTTGATGTCTGCTTTCATCACGCAGCTTACATATGTTCCTACCAATAGCGCTTAGCTTTTTAATAGGATCCAAATCAGCGGTGGAATTCCGCGGTTTGTGATCTGTAGTAGATTTCTGAGTAACTATTACACCTGATTTTGTTTGACGCAACGGAATATGCGGTTCTGATCTGTTTGCTACTTTGTTTTGAACCGATATTGTAGAACGCAGAATACTGGCAGTTTCGCGTTCCCATTCTACAGGATCTATATAGCATCTTTTGTTACCAACCGACCTGTCGACTTTAGGTTTCTGTGCTTTACTTGCTGATTCAGTTCGATATTTACCGGCGTGGTTACCACCTTGATCTTCCTCAGGTCGATAACAACAGTGAGGTACGACGCGTCGCTTAGATTCTGCATAGTTTCTTTCTCGTCTTCCTCGATGAGTCCTAGAAGAGAGCGCGGAGGTTTTACGTTTTTTCGGGCTGTTCTTTAATGAGAAGCCTGATTTAACGGCAGTAAACGCCTGGCGTACCGTTAGCGAGTCCTTGGGACACAAAACAATGCCATCCTTGTTAGTAGGCAATGAATCGTAGGGATTTAACCAAGTAAGGAAGTCTGTAATGATTGGCCCGCTGTATTCTGCAGGCAATGGTAAGTCTTGATCAGGACTGATGCTATCTCCAGCCGGTTCACGAGGTGCGGCGTTCACTGGTGTGGCATTTCTTGGTTCATGTCTTCGTTCCCTCGATTTCTTCACAAGTCTCTTTCCGTTAATGCACAGTGATAAACCTAAATAGGCGGGTGCTTTTGGGACCACCTGTCTGTATGCTAGTTCGAAAGTTCCCGTGTCTGCTTCAGGATTATATTTGCGGTCTATCACAACTGCGAATAAAACATGCACTGATTAGTATTTTGTAATTAATTACAAACAACTAAATAGTTTCACATACATACCCTTTACTACATCTTCAAGACATTGAGGACAAAGACGTGCAGTAACTGAAGTAGTCGGCGCCATATCAGGACTAGCATTGATCTCAATGAGCCATGGCGTAAAATCTTCAGTCAACATAAAGTCTGCTCCATATAACTCGAAACTATTCTGTCTCTTGTCCATGGTATCCTGGCAAGCCAGCATCGCTCCTATCAAGCATTGCTTCATGCCGGGATAAATTTTTGTCTCCCACATTTCATATTTTCCTATCTGTCTTCAAAGATTTAATAAAATTTTAATATGCAGCGTCATTAGTAGCCATAAAAGTAAGAGTTATCAAAATGACTTTATATTACCTGAGGTAAGCCTTGAATGTGTGACAGTCCCACATATTTTCATCGGGCAATGCTTTATCTCGATCATTGTTATTCTTGTACTTTGTTTGAACAGCATTATTTGTTAGATGGACGGATTCATGGTAGTTTGACAAACTAAATATTTGAGAACTAAATCTTAAGTAACTGTCTCTGAAATAAAAGTATTTTGTGTAAACACAGAATTACTAATTAACAGATTTTAACACGAGTTCACTACTTACTTGTACAACCAAATTGTAAGAGGTTGACAATTTGTAATTAAAAACCATTGTCGTATGTCGAATTTGGTGTTGTAGATTACTAGAGGATTTTCTAAAAAAAAAATTAACTTTTTATAATAAAATGATTCAATCTTTTTAAACAAGGATAAGAAAAGAACATCTTTAATATTTACCTATATATTTTTGTACAACATATCTAGTTTTCTGAGCAGGTATGTTAATAAGTCCTATAATGTCCTTTATGTTATTCATAAGTTGTATGCCTCGGCCACGACACTTGTTGCCGGGTTTCACAATCCATATGTTGAGAACTCCATCGATCTCTATTTGCGGCCAATATTTCGTCATCGTAGTCAAAACTTTCGACGCTTTTCTTTCCAACTGTCTAAAAGTAGAGAGCAGTAAGTAGAGCTCAAACAAACTTTTTAATCACACATTTCGCCAGTATATCAATGCTGTTGCTGTGTGAACTTCGTGCAAAGTTGTTGTTTAGAATCGGACAGATAAATAAATTTTCACACAAAAAGTGATTTTTACCTAAAGAAAAATTATTCCAAACAAAATTTTCATGTTTCGGATACTTTTAAACCGAGAGTGGATACAGGGGACATAAATACACAATCATCTGTAATCAATAGGTGATGAGTCCTTCCACTTGAATCTGTCGTTTCGATCCCTCGGGTCGTCGTCTAAGAATGTAAGAACGTTTAATACCTGATATTAGAATTTTTGTCCTCTTGAAATTTGGCTTTTTCATGGACCAGAAGATAATGATGAGTCAAAAACTGGTCCCATTCATGTTCCCACACATGCTGTGATTGGTCTTCAGTGTCATCAATATCTTTATGCGTGAAGAACGATATGTACTCGTTCAATCTGCTTACAGCAAACTCGATAGCGCTGAACGGTACTTTGCCGTGGGTCACAACGAGACTGTCCTCACCGTTTTTCTTTAACGTATTCGATAGCCATTTTAGTATGCTTATGCATGCTGTGATTCGAAAATCATCGATAAATTCTTCTAAATTGTCGGAATTGTATATATTGTAGCTGCGTGGGAATCTGGTACACGCCACTCCTGGTTCAGTGTACCAATGCATTTGCGTGAGAGAGCCCGTCAAGCCTTCTTTAGTTGTGAAGATTGATCGACAGAATCTATTGGTATAGAATTTTTTGAGCTTGATATAAAGATACACGAATTTATTTGTAAGTATATTGACCTAACTAAAGAATTGATATTATGATGGAAAATTTTAAAGTAAATGAAAGTAAAAAAATTACGGTGTAGTAAGCAAATATGCTGACAATACCTGCTTATAATAACTTCCTTATTGCTAAGCAACCAATCATATTTATCTCTCTTAGTTGTCCACAAAAAATCGACCGAGTGTTGTTCCATGAATTTGTACAGGATCATCCTTTCGACTTTTGAGAGCTCTTTTGTGGTTGCTTTCTTGGGATCCGCGCTCGTTGGTGGAAGACGAACCTTAAATTGATCGGCAACATTTTATTAATAACGGTTAATATCTAGTAGTGGGTGGATTGAATTAGAAGTCGCTCATTTGTCTGTGTATTTGTCTGTTGTCGATAGATGACAGCCGTTAAATCCTCAGTTGGCTTGAAAACACCGACCTTTTCAAACCCATTGTAGCGGGCAACGCATTCGGAGCGCACCTGGTAATGAATGCAGACATTCATAGCCGGCGGTAACTACTTTACATCAAGTGGCTTGCTTGCTTATTCCTTTGCCTGCAGTAAAAAATAGAAAGATCTTTATGAGTCATCATATCAACCCACTGCTGGGAACTTCCCGAGGGTATTAGAGAGTGCTCTGCCACGCTGCTATAATGCGGATTGGCAGTGGTCAGTGTTTTCAAACCGTCTGAAGGCCACTGGCTCAACAGCCGGGACCGACGGCTTAACGTGTCCTCCGAAACACGATGGGAGGAGTACCTACTGGTGTAAAGTGATGTTGACTGTATTACCTGGTCCTACCTACCTTATGCGATTCATATTTTTCAAGCCATCCTCTTTCGACAAGCGCTCTGCGTATGGAATGGAACCCCCCGCCCTTGATCATGAACACTTTTCGTTCTTTCATAGCGCTATCAGCGAGTTTTCTTAGTTCGTTCCATCGTTCGTTGGACACCCAATGCTTATACTGTCTTAGCTGTTCTGCCGAACTTGTTTCTAGTACGGATCGTGAGTGAACTGGTTGAAAGGAAATTAGGTAGGTAAGTTAAATTGTTTCATTTCTCTGTAACTGAACGGAACTAGCTAAGTTTTTTAGTTTCGTCTCACTAGACAGGATTAGGCATGAAATAAACTTAATGCTAAAGAAATTAGAAGTAATTAAATGCTTCCTAGAAAGTCGCGTTTTAATAGTTGGTCATAATTAACTGTGTACCTACATTATTACAATTATTGTTCATTTAAAAAAAAAATGTGTGATCGGTTGCATAAAGTGTATTTCTTCGTGGTACAATTTAAACAACAACAAACCTTGTCCATTTTCTGATTTGGATAATGAAACCGCACTAGTGGGCCGCAGTTCTTTCTTACTTATGCTATCTCTGTGTAGCTTTGAATCCGACGCGCTCTCTTCTAAATCCATCGTTACAGCCATGAGCTACGGCTGCCACTCTCCAGAACCCTGCAACAGATCAGCTGATCAAACGTCGCCAACATTTTTGAAGCCTATGTCATTGGGACGACTGCACGCGTCACCAGCCAGAAATGGACTGGCCACCTAAATATAACCTGCTAGTGCAATAACCTACTTTAATTTAACCTACATTGGGGGTCCCTGGTTATCAACGAGGCATCCGCGCGCATCACCGCCTGGCACCTGCTCGAATGACGTCACGACCTAGGTACGTCCTTCGTTACGTGCAGATACATGCGGAAATTAATGAGCTTAAATTACTCTTACTTTTGGCAATCAGGCCGTTACTCAGGAATTGGGTTAAAACAAAACCGCAAATGCGGTCATAGAAAATACTGTGAATGAATGTATAATTTATAGAAAGAAACACTGTAAAATTTTGTAACTGTCGGTCATTTTATAAAATGATCTTAAAATTATTTAGATAATGATTAGGTACGTCAGGTACCTACCTAAATACTGTCAAGGGTTTATAAAGGTTTTGAAGTTTTGTATGGTTACCAAAAATAAATTAAAAAGTAAATATGAATATTCCGAAATAGATTTTGATAAATGAGGTTAAATTAAAATTTAGTCAGTTATAATAATGTACTTTTTAGTACCATCTTTGCCCCGTAGCTGAACATAAATAATATTTACTGGATATATATTAAACATTAAACTAAGTAGGTAAGTTTAATAGATTTTCAAAATCCTTGACTAAATATCTAAAAATATCATTCAATTATTTAACCAATACAATACAATAGAAGTATAAAATGTAAAAACGACCTATTTAAGCCAAAACTATTTGAAAACCCCATCTGAAAACTATTCAAAAATCATACCAAAAGGCATTTTGAAACCCATCGAATTGTCGTGGTGCTGTCTATGATGCATTTGATGCATTTGAATTTATATTTTCTCTATTACAAGTAAAACATATTGTTTTCTATATTTTTCATTTCATTTAATTGCTATAGCCGCTAGTCCACCCTATCACGAATATGTATCCCCAAACCCACAGACAGACATCCCAAAACCATACGAAAATGTGTCGAAAACCATCTGAAAACAACTCGAAAATAATGGCAAAAAAAAACCCGAAACTGTTTTACAACCGGCCGGAAACTTTTTTTTATATCCCACCGTCTATCTATAAATAAGATTTATCCATCAACATCTTTTAAGATCCTTTTAAGAGCTCTTAGATCACCATTCACCATGTATGTTCATCATCAAACAATTTCAAATATTACCGCGGGAAACTACTAGCGTTTTAGCGGCAATGCGTTTTAGCGGCAATAGATGGCAGTACTTGACTTGAATTGAGTCGAGTTATTTTGCTACGTTCTCCGATAAGTTAATATTTAAAGGCTACGTTCTGTCATTATTAAATACTTAATTTTTCTCAAAAACAAGATTTGTGATCGTGTCATCAGCAATGTAAAGCAAAGTTGATAATGGTATGGATTATTTGATTACTAGGTATATCCAAGCTATATCCGTATGGTATGGTAACATGGCCATACCAGTATTTAAGCTTCTTGGGCCATCCATACTAAATGATTTATGTTATTATCTACTATCTACCTTAGAACATAGAGCTATTTTTCTTTACATTATTTTATAATTTAGAAAAAAATACAAAGTATCAAAAGTGATTTCAATAGCTTGCTTATTTATACTTCTATTCAGAGGGTTTCTAAGTAAAGATTTTTGATTGGTATTGCAAGAGTCATTTGAAAAACAAGGGTGGCCATCTCAAAATTTTTGAATTTGTCGCTGTTTTCGAATGACACGATTCGATTGCCGTACTAACAAAACGGAGTTTTTTCCACTTTATTACACAGCTTTGATGGTTGCCAGTAAGAAAATTACCAACTTTTGTTATGTTGTCTAGCCTGATAATGTCTGACGGACAGCACGGCAACCAACGGCGCTAGTATGATTCTGAATGTTGGCATGTCTGATTATGACATGACATGAAAGCAAGATGGCGAGTTCATCTCCGGTTGATGGTTCTCTGTGATAATTCTCCCATTTGATGTCATTTCGAACTTTTTTTGTAACGATCCATGATATAAAATATTTGTAAAAAAAAGTCTGCAATTATCATTAAAGTGTTCAAAATAGAGGTGTTAATATTTTAACTTAGATGTGAACCCACCTGAGGAATGTTGGTTTTTTCAGTGATTTGTGATTCGGTCAGGTGTTTTCGTTTTAGTCAAAATTAAAATTTTGTTCTTGCGCAGTGAGTGAAGTTACAGAGTTCAGATGTATTTGTGCCGTGGGGATGTTATATGTCGGGACTGTTTTCAATGTTGGAAAACAAAAGCGTGAACTATTTGTTTTGATCGACCGTGATAAATAAAGTAAATTAAGAAGGTTGGACGGAGAAAGAGCCCCGGCCGGAGTGATGGCCTTCAGTGAGGTGAGTTTCTTCATTTTTCTTTTATTATTCTTGATATTTTGCTCATTTCATTGTTGTGACGAGTCAAAACTTTAAAATGTTGTCCCACATCAATTTGTGTTCAATGCATAAAATAATGATCAAAGCGGTTGGAAACCAGTTGGAAAATATTTTTGTATCTATTTCTTCCTAATGCGAATAAACCAGTATAAAATTTAATTGGATTTTGTGTTTTTGGTCTATGGAATTGGTACAATGAGGTTATTTTTTTTGTAGTAATACTATGAGGATAACCAAATTATCATATATAACGAATTACCTATTTAATTTATAAATTTAAATAAGTATAATCTGCTTTTGGAATTTTTGTACCTACATACTCATATCTCTGTAATTTTGTTATTAGCAAGCACCTATCTAAGTAATTTTATCAGAGATGTAAATTTATTATAATACAAAATGTTTAATTGAACACCTATAATATTTTTAAAAAAATGCCAGGAATTATTTTTATCTGATAAAAATGCTGCTGTATCATAAGTGAATATCAAAAGTTTATTCAAATTTGATTAATATCTACACAAGTCTTTTTATAAAATTGGTCTTGTTATTATTTTTCTTTATCAGCGCTGGTCTATTTCAAGGGACAACCTGATCAAATCAGATGATGGATAGTAGTCAGAGAATAATACACTCTGTTCATATAATTTCCATTAAAAAAAAGTTAAGTAATTCATTAGATTTGATATTACAATATCATCATCATCATCTCAGCCACAAGAAGTCCACTGCTGGACATAGGCCTCCCCCAATACGACCTGCTGTCTGCGGCCTGCATCCAGCGGTTTACTGAGGCTTTCAGATGACTTATACAATACATATAAGGTTAAAGAAGAATATTTATTTTCTTATTAAAAATAATACAGTCACTTACATGAGAAATAGACAGTGTAGGTAAATACAAACCTGTTCAGTAGCTGAATAAAAACATTAAGGAAGTTTCAAATAGTCTTCTAAGTCGATATAAGTATACTTTTTTCTTAGACTTATTTAAAAAAAAAAATTTAAAAGAAAAATTAATCTTTAAAACAATCTAATAGACCATCAGTATTTTTATATTTATTGGGATTTTGTAGGTATCTTGTTTTTGGGAAATCAATGTTTTTCCAGGATTAAAAATAGCCTTTGCCATCTCCAGAACTTAAACTTTCCCAGTGAAAAGTATATATTGGTTAGATGTAATGTTCGATTTGAAAGAATCATAAACAAATGCGCTTTGAGATTGGTAGTATTAGTGTGGATTTAAATAAAATGATAACTGCTGTGCTCACAGCAAAATGTTTCCCTAGGCAGATCTAACTCTGTCCAACTAAGTACATTTCTATGTAAGTGAATAAATATTAAATATGTATATAAGTTGGACAAATAAATAGTACCTATATCTTTACATAGTGTAAAATGAAGTCGCTTGTGCAGTCTGTCTGTGTGTTCCTATGTATACTTAAATCCATAAAACTATTAGATACAGTGATTCAAGGGGAAGGTTTTTAAGTATAATACATTCCAAAATTCCCATAGAAAATCGGGATACACGCATACGAAGTTGCGCGGGTTTCGTTAGTTATAATATAAATTAAAGACAAATACATAGTAGTATTTAGTACAGAACAAAGCTACTAAGATCTTTTTATTTTGCACAATTTAGTTGAATCCATGCTTTATTATATCTCATTCATCATAGACAAACTAAGAATAAATATTATTTCTCTGTCTGAGACTGCCTGATCTAGGCTTTTGAAATATCATGTTCTCATGTGTAATGATAATAGGAAGAGGCATAAATATGCCCTTGCACATACAATGCAGCTACTTTAAGAAACATCTCATGCAGGTAAGTGGAGGTTCAATATCCTCATGCGGTATAATTGCATGTTTGTGACTCAAGCAGTTGGCCGCACGTTGTACGCAATATTTATCGCCTACCATTGTTCTGAGGCTCTATTAGTTTATATGCTCCTGGTACTTTTAATACCGTCTCAAGTTTAAAAAAAAAAACTAAATATTTTTCGCATCGTAATAAAAGTTGCACCCACTCGAGTTACGTGAGTGTCCATGACGCAACAACCGTTAGTTCACACGGTTGGTTTGTTATTCCTTAGCTGCCACTACTTAGTGGCGTTATTTGGGTTTAGGTGAAACATCCTCTGTGAGATTGGTGGTAGGCGTTTCATAACGTTTAGACGCTTTTTCCCACGATTCGATTGTTATTCCGTACCAAAGTCGAGAGCGTGGTGCTAGGCCGCGTGAGCTGACTGATGTCGCTGCGTGAGGCCAAGCTACACTACGTGAGCTCGTGACAATGTAGACCAAGTTTAATATTAGAAATATTTACATTGCACTTATATAATAAACATAGCATGATTGTTTTTTTGTGTGATTCAAATACGTAGTAGATAATAATACCCAGAAGTAAGCTTGATAAAAATATTAGTACATAGATTACATTTCTGTGGAATTTATGATAAAAATATCGCCCGTTATTGACGTGAAGGTAAAGTGAAATTACACTTCCTAGAAGGCCCCGAAGGCGTAGCAGGTTTTGTGAAAAACAAACAAACGTTTACAGAGTCCAACTGTTTCGGCAGTAATATTATAATTTACCAAACAGTGTACATACAGTTTCGTTGGCTAGGTAAATATTGTAATGTTTGCACAGCGCGGGTTTTATCTATATGGGCCGTGGTTTCCTCGCAGGGCCCCCGTTCGTGCCCGTATGCAGCGTGAACTTGGATCAGGTATCAAACGCCAATGTAACGTGGTCTTCAATGTCCATGTAATTGTTGCTATGCTGCAGCGAGGCCTTTCTATTCCGCATGTTCGGATTAAAATGGTAAAGCGCACCGAATCGTTTGTACAATGTATTGTGGGCAGGATCGTTTTGGAGTTTGCTTTGCATCGCCACTAAACTTTAATGAAATTCCAACTGTTTCGGTGATTTCGCCTATTTATGTATAAAAATTCCACGTGCCTGTTTTTTTACACTATTTGTGAACACTACGGTGTTGTAGCAAGAATAGTTATTTCAGTTTATTTCTCGTAATACTGTTTTTACTACCTACATAACATTTTTGTTCACGGCTGGTATTCTGAAGTTATGGCTCAGACTGATCATAAAGTAATATTATGTGCAACTGCAACCACGTATGTATGTAATGAGCTGGCTTCATAACCAGAGCTAACCGATAGATAGTTTTTAACTGCAAATAATTTTTATTTTACATTAAATTTTTAAATAATTTTATCGATTGCTAACTTAGATGGTAGGCAATAAACATCAATTTTATTATGTATTCTATAGAAATGTTAACCATGAAATTGTTGCGGAAAAAAGCCTATTCAATGTTCCCGCCACCACGTCGATTCAAGCAAATCTCTGTTAGTCAGTCGTGCGCGCAGGGTCGTCGACCCGGACTTATCAACAATCAAATTTGTAGGGCCTTCTAGCTGTGGCCTGTAACTCTGACATATTTGCATAGGAAACAGTAACTATAATTCAATACTACGAAACACATATACGTATTATAAAATATTAAGTAATGTTTCATACCAGAATATTACATTTAGCGCAGCATACATTGTGTGCAGTAGACCTGAATATTTTTCAACCAAGCTAAGATAGTAGCCGATGTAAATTCAACCGTGCCAAGATTTGGACGCCTTCCAGGAACGCTGTTACATAGTCATGTTTGTCGTATATTGTAAACACCTGCTTCGCTCAAACATTCCCTTCTTTGTTTGACTTTGTGGGTGTTAAAAGAGTTAAAGAGATGTTACGTGGAAAGTTTATAATTTGTTTTTTTAAATATTTTACAAATCTTCGCCTTAATGCGTTATAATAGCATTTTTTACGACGACGCCTAAAAAGCTGTACCATGTAGGTTAGTGTAGGTACATATTTACAATAACTATATAATGAGTTAGGTAACAATATCAGTTAGAAATTAGGTACATAGACTTTAATTGGAGTTCCTGACACACCTACGCTACTTGTTTGTTACGCCTGACTTGTTATTTCGACGTCCTACGTAGGAATATTAAGTTTAATTTAATTAATTAATATTCCTGGACAAATTACACAACGCTATTTAGTCCCAAAGTAAACAAAGCTGCTATGGGTACAAGTTAGCTGCTATTATACTTTAAAACTTGTTTGTCACTTTCACACATCATTTAATTTTCCTCAAGACTGTGACGAAATAGATTTGAGTTAATCTTGGTTTATTTTTTATTAAAAAATCTCATCTATGTATGACTATAAAATACCAATTGTGGATAGTTTAATACAATAAATAACACACATGAACAAATTAAGCTATTATTTTGTTAATATTGCTATTTTAATGCAACCATTGAATGGTTTAATGCAACATGTTATTGATAACTGATTGAATAAACAAAATGTTTATTGTTTTCACCAAGTTACTTTGAAACCGTTGTTTGAATTTAACTTTTAAAATATTCACCTCTGACCGTGCTGAGTCGTGATTCTTGTGAACTATAGGCACTTGAACCCGATAGGTGAAAGGAGCGAGGTACGCACGGTACTAATGCCGTTTTTTGTTTGGTGCAATTCTTAAGATAAAGCGGTTATGGGTATCCCAAGTTAGTTTTATTATAATATTCATAGTGAAAAAAATCATCTCGGATTCGTTTGCGTTAATTTTACATCTTAGATTAATTATATACCGGCAATAAGACTATTATCCAGATATTTTTAGTTTTGATAGTCATTAAAATTAATATTTTTATGAATAAGTATGTACCTAGATATGTTTGTTCAATTGGCTTTTTGGGGACCATGACAGAAATGAATGTCCATTAATGCCAGGCTTTAGTATTTAGTAAAGCAAAACTACAAAAAAAATGGTACAGGAATTTCGCATACGTACTAGGCAAGTTGGAGTGTCATGTAAGAAAACCGGTTATTGGATAAATTTATTACGCTAAAGTAATGAATTTTATACCACGCGCTCTTTCTGCTTGCCTAATCACATCCACTATACGCAAGTGGGACAACATGATTATGATGAATGCCAAAAGTGTGACCCCAAAATAGTCACACATTTTTTTTACTATTTTAAAACTGCATACCGTTTCTTGTTACCTATCGTTGGTGTGGAGAATTTGAAATCGTTTAATAAACAAACACGCGTGTAGGAATGTGGAGCGAAATTCGAAAGCAATGATTGTTACTCCTACGACCGCTTGTATTATTAACGTAGTGACAGATCTTGTTTTTACAACAAAAGGAACATGCTGTAGGCGTATTGCACCTTTTATACCTCGTGTTGTATAAACTTTGGTTACTATAGATACTATAGATACTAACTAACTAATATTATAAATGTTATGTTACAATCTTTGTTATCTTACAGCCAAAATTAATAATCTATCGGTGAATTCAATCTCGGATATTTACTTACGTATAAAAAATGACACTTTAGTCAAAAAATGTATTGAATTTTTAATCTTAGATAGCAAAAAGCCTATCCGGATCAATTATTAATTTTGGCTGTTAGCAGATAAACAGTCAGTTTCTGAAACGCATTTTAATTTTAGATTAAGTCTTATTATGTTACAAATGAACGTAATTTATCGAGTATATAAGTTAAACAATGTTTTGTCACTTTCACACTTCATTTTATTCTCATCAAGAAAGACACTGACACAAAAGTGAATACTTTTATACTCGTTCGTTAAACTAGGTACGTTTATTTGTAACACAGTTGTTAATCTATGTGCTTTTTTCTTCTTTAATTAGACAGTGACAGCTATAATATAATGAGCAGAATTTGCTATTAACTTTAAAAAAAAAAAAATTTGAACAATTCACTGTTAATCTGCTGAATTGGTTTAGGTCAAGTCTTGTTGTATATATACTACTAGAATTTTAAATTGAAAAATATGGGAATAGGACAGTTTTTATCCCGGAAATACGAAGAATTGCTCACGTAATAGAATATAGGCAATTGAAAAAAGTATCTGATTTTTTAGTTGGTTTTATTACGACGGAATTCTAGATCGTGATTAAGGCGGCCGTGACCATATCCTAATCTGAAGGCTGACTCGGCGCTTCCTTTATTGCATTTTAAATTGCTCTCTGATTCACATTTTGTGCATTTAAATCGGCAATTATAAATAATTAAATGTGTTGAACGAGGTTTTTTTTAAAAAAATTCAATATATGGACTGCTTTTTGTTGTTTTAAAAAGAGTAAATGCGTTTGATTTTACTTGCTCTATGTAGCCATAGTCTATTTGTTTTAACAGGCGAGTACCGATAATGTTTACTGCGTTGCTATTAGTATAAGTAATCATTGCTATTGTTTGATGCAATGAGCCATCTCGTTTTGTCAATATCGGAAATGTGCGAGGGACATACTCCAAAAAAACAGAGTAGTCCAGATATTTTTTTGGCGGTACAGACCAGATTCAAGAGATATAGTTTGCCGGAGAAGGAAAATTCTGACAGCTTCTGCAATACCAACTTTTCAAACTTTTAACTCGTCCTTAATGACCACCGGACAATACTATCATACACGTCCTAACCATCCTAACTTAATTAAAATGTTACAATACTTAATTAAAAGTAGGCCTTTCCTCATATTAAAACACGAAGGTACAAATGTTTTAAAAATGCCTCAACGCGTATTTAATTTGCGTAAAGCGTTAGTTACACAACCTAATTACAACTTCTGGGTTCTTATTAAGGCGCTGTAATTACGTTAGAAGGTCAAAGATGTTCATTAATTGTATGCAAAGGACACATAATGAGGGGAACAGTTTAAGGCCAGGTTTCCCAGGTGCTTAACATGAAAACGCCAACGTGTGTCGTTAATTCTTCATATTTTTGCTGATACATATATATCATAAATTTAAAGGCCGAAAATATTGAATTATGTATCCGAACCTTATCTTTTATTTTCTATATCAAAATCAAAAAATCCACAATTGAAATAAAATGAAAGGTCTGGATAGTGTTAACTTTGATATTTTGTCTATTGAGTAAATCACGATGAATGTTATTTTAAAAATGACAAAAAAAAATACAAATAGAATCATTATCAAATACAATTTAAACTTTTCTGAAATATGCACTGTGCATTGTGTAATTTAGAACCAATATTGATGAAAGAATTGCCAAAAATCGCAAATTTGGGAAGGGGTAAGCCTTTTAATATTTTATCCAGAAAGAAACGCCAGTCACTGGCGTTAATAAAGTACGCTTTAAATATTCAGAGGAACTAAACTGACAGTCCCCCATCAATATTAATAATGCCTACCGCTCGATAGAAAATTACTTCGCCAATAAACAGTGGTTAGATGAAATTGTAAAATAATTTTAACAAGTGACGATTTATTCAATGGGCATAAATTGGTAACGATATGTATCAAGGACATTTTGTAGTTGTAAAGTGATAGGTACTTCAGTTCTATTTCTGTATTCAGCTGAGCTTTTGAGAATAAGAAAGTATAGTATAGGATAAGGGTAGATAAGGGTAGAAAGAAGAAGAATATTTAAAATAGACATAGATAAAATAGACATAGATGAAACCACAGAGGACCATAACTGGAATAATCTTAACTCAAACTTTATATGAAAAAAGCAGTAGGAGTGACTGCTGTTATGGAAGTGTTCTTAGAAGAAAAACAAACGGTTAACTATAAATAATGGAGGAAAACTTATGAAGTGGCAAATAATTAAAAGCGAGAGTATCTTAGTGCGGAAGAGAAATCCATCGCTCTTCATCCGGTCAATCCTCCAGTATCCATGTGATATAATTAGCGCTATCAGGAAACTGTTTAATTACAGATAAATAAGTATTAGAAAAAACATTCTACTGTGGGTTTTTTTTGCTTCTGTATTGGTGTAAATGTTATGATTTTTAGAGAATCATCTGCAAGGGTAGCTAGGCTTCGAGATGAAACAATGAATGATCAAAATTTCGATCAAATATTCCAAGAAATATTTTTTAACTAAGGTTTTTAAATATTATCTTTGTTAGTGCCGGTGTTATAAATTAAAAAGTCTGCCAAATTCATCATCCATACTGATAGTACGTGCGATAGTATCGCCACGTCGGTATTGACACATACGGCTTTGGTTTTGCTTTAATATCGATAGTATACGATCAATACGATATCAGATGATTCATTTGATTGATTTTTATATTATGCGAGTACCATCAAACCTCCAGAACCTAAAGTAGTTATCCAGATCATTCTTACATCACACATTTTTCGAAACAACATTTCTGGCACTTACCCTCACTAATGTTGCGGTACACAACCACATCATGTCTTACCAGGGGTACAGACAGAATATCTACTGTTACGTTCGTACTAGAATTAACGATAAGTTGTACAAAAACATTATAAAGTAAAGGCTGTTAATGCCAAAGAGATAGGATTCAGACATAATGTAGAATTAGAATACGTTTTTGCAGCTGGCTGTAAGACAGTTAATAAGCTGGTTACTTATCAGCTTCTAATGTAAATAGTTGCCGTTAATATTAAAATTCTTATTATAAATTAGTAAACATATCCATCATGGCTTGACACTTCTCTTAATCTATTTATCGTGCCATTAGCGTGTTCGTTATCTATGTTTTTGCAAAATCATACATTTTTTGTTCAATTAAACACGCGTGCGTAGTACCTTCCTTAGTGGTAAAATATGATCACTATCTTATTTATTATGACATTTAGTTAATTCATAAACCACCTTATTATGTATAACCTAGACTTTGCCTCGGCTTCGTTCTTAATTATATGTGTTGTTCCGTTCCTCTACCCTGAAGGTTTTGTGTCGCAATTCCCAGTGCTGGGCAAAGGTCTCCCCTTGTGTGAATTTTTTTAATTTATATGTCTCAGTTAGCATTGGCAATTAAATACACGTATTTTCCATCTTTCAATAAATTTACTTAAAGGTTGAGCTCTCAAATACAAATATTTTAAATCAGATAAGTAATTTGAAAGCACGTTCATATTATATTAGTACAACATTAAATAAAAGTTGAGCGCTATGGCCATAATTTACCTACATTTTATCTATATTGGAATAATTTTATTTATCTAAATTGCTTGTCACTGTTTTTATTAACGCTTTTACAGCTTGGTAAAAATCAAATAAGCAAAGCTGTACTATGTTGTTACATACATTGAACAGCATCCGAAGCAAGACAGTTTTGTCCACACATGCCTTGTGCGAGATTCAAACCCGCGATCTTTATGATAAAGTTGCCATTGTTAACCGACGTGCCAGTCAAAAACATAAGTTCTCCTTTTGCAATGTTTAAATCTCGAAGCAAAAGATAATCCAGTAGGTAACTGAAGAGATAAATTAATATTAACTGCATGTTATGATGTACCGAGCGCATCCCGTTAGCCGGCAGGTTTCCTCGAGGTTGTGTGTGTGTGTGTGTGAGTGTGTGTACATGTAATATGCAAATAACTATCAACGGTTCTCTGTACATAATCAAATCGTTCACGGTGAAATCAAAAGATTTGTATTGGTTTTTGCTAGAGAACTTGATAGTGCGAAATAGAAAATACTTTTAATAAAATCATAGGATTATAATATTGTGGATAGAAGATATATCTATTATAATAGATATATACATGACTTCGGATAAATAAATACAATTTAATTTTCTGTTTGTAATTTAAAAGTATTTTTATTTTATATAATATTATTATTTATTATAAGTATTTTTTCAACAGAAAATAATTATGTCTGTTAAGAATGTAGATAAAGCTTGAACCTGATTGTGTTAATAAATAAAAATATCTTTTTGGTAAAAAAAATCTCTAAACAAACAAATATGCGCCACGTGAATGTATGTATGTTTTGTACGAGTTTTTTTTTGTGTTATCCTATTAGCTAAAGGCATACTGATGCCATTGGCTAAGACACCGGGCTATAAGTACGAGTATCGAACTAACTTCAGTCATATGCAAAAAATCACACAAAGGTCATTCTAGTCTAGTCATGCACTACTGCAGCTATTCCGTTAATTACTGACAAGTATTGCTTCATGTATAATTGGATTTGCGTGTATGATCCTTGGCATTAGCACATTAGTCAGTAACTTGGGTATTAACTACCCTACCCCTACCCCTACCCTACCCTACCCCTACCCCTACCCTACCCTACCCCTACCCCTACCCTACCCCTAATTTTTTTCCGTAAGAACCTTGTACAGAGTATTAGAAAACTACAAAAAAAAAACAGTCAAATCGGTCAAGCCGTTTTCATGTTATGTCGTGACAACGGAAAACGGGTTTCATTTTTATATATATAGATGAGAAAGTGAGTTTGTTTATTTTTTGTTTGTTTGTTATTCCTTCACGGCTTGACTAAGCAGCCGATCATTATGAAAATTTGTATACATATTGTCAGGAGTACAGAGCCCAACATAGGCATGTCATTCCAATGGGAAAATATTTTTTCTACTATAGAGGGTATGGAATGGGCTATCGGCCAACAGATGGCGCCACAAGTCGCGCCATGGGTTGTTTTGATGTCATAAAATTGACCGCGAGCGAAGCCGCGGGGAAAAGCTAGTAAAAAATATTATTATAAAAGTGTAAATAGATTATGAGAGACTAAAACTTTGCTAATTCACCAATCTAAAGTTATAGGTCGGTGGTGTTAAAAGGATCTATGTGTGTGTGAAGTGTAACTATGAATACTAATGACGTAAAGAGAGTGGAATTATTCTGCCTAGTTCAGACAGATCCGACGACTGCTTAGTGCATTAATTGGATTTGCTTATACAGACCTTGTCCTCAAGTCTTGTTAGGTATTCCAAGCAGACACAGCTAATTGTAACTGCGGTAAATTTAATTCGACTGTCTAATTTCAACTAATTTGTACGCATTCTAGATTGTTCAATGTTTTTATCACTCAGTTTCAGTATTTTGTTTAATAATGTTTTTTAATTTGAAGGAACATTATGTTTAAGATAAATACCTTTTATTTTTGTTCCTCCTTATTTCCTGATTAAATGGGTTTCCAAGATTGGCATGCATAACCGCACACAATCATTTTATGTTTCCGAGGTACACAGACATTTTTATCGATCACGTTAATTAAAAAAATAGTATCTTTACGAGGAAATATCAGAATTTATGTAATTACGTGTAGGTATTGCAAACTTTCTTATCAATTTTAATACAATTCTGTATACTGTATGGTGAACAATTGGGTCACTTGATATGTTTTTACAAGTACATAATATCTCGGTTATTTCAGCATATCTCTGGCAAAAATTATCAAGGTTAACAATCAGTTAAATATTGTTACAGATTGAAATGCGTAACTTGTAAAGACACATTATACATATTTACTAAGTATGTGCGAAATCAATTTTGTATATTCATGGTAAACATATAAATCTTCACAAAGCGTAATCAATTTCCTGAAGCCATTAAATTAAAGGCTGCAGTTTTTATTATTAAGTATACTGTGTCCTTATTTAGTAAATGGCAAGAGTATAGTAAATTAGCATAGAAAACAAATGGCATTCCTGCTTATTAATGACTACTGGTTACGTATAAATATATTATTCTTATCGGTTATTTTTCACGTCAAAACAAAACAATTGATTGACATGTTTTTAAACGGAGTTCTCAGACAGAGGAGAAAGCCATAGGCTACTTTTTTTTTTTACGGAAAAACATTTTATTTAGACGGGGAAAAAATGATTCAAGTCATTGGCACTTCCTCTTGACTACGGTAGGGTGAAGCTGCGAGTAATATCTAGTAATATAATAAAGAAAGTACATCAGTTGGTCCCTAACTGAATAATATTTTGTTGTCGTACTGTTTTCTTAATTGTAAAAATCTAGGACATTGAGTAAGTGCGAGTAAGTGTGGGCCGTAACTAAGCATACGTTTCGCCACAACACTCAATGTGGGTGTACATTTACACTTAGAGATCTATTACGCATAACATACACAATTATGACTTTAATTCATGCTAATTATGTTCTCGCGACGCCTATCACACTGGCCTTGAACTGATGTAGGATTGTTCTATTTGTTTATTACATGTCTTCTACATTTCTCGTTGAATATTGTGAAGTTTGATTGACATGATTTATTCCTCATTATAATATCGAGATTTTATTCAACGACTTCTATTACATGCTCGTTCATTTGGAAGAATGCTTCATTTATTTAAACACAATTTAAATAAATGAAATAATAATGTCTATTTTATTACGATAGAAGGCATTAGAAGATCGAAATTCGATTAAATTCGTGTGATAGGTCTGCCTGAAGTGAGGAAGGACAGGACACTTGTATAGAAGGGTTGATGAACCAAAGGTGTTTATCGAGTGGTGGCTGATGACCAGTCTGCAGACCACCGATCAGTTAGACGAAATTGTGCAGAACCCTATTGGACGATGGTGTCATGAAAAAAGATCCTGCGTCAGTTCCAATTTGCAGGATAAGTAAAGAATGACACAAATGTTAATCAATCGCGATTCCCCCTTTATTTCTATTGTCTGTCAATACAATCCTGGTCGTGGATCTAATCAAACAGTGGTGAATTAATTAAATGAATGCCAGATCAGATAAGTCACTGTTCAACTAAGCGAACGGTGCGATATTTAATCGAGGTTGTCTTGTCTTCACTTCGGATTAATGCAAGTAATTACGGGTCTGTAAACCGACTTTAAAAACAATATTATAAATGCGAAAGTCTCTGTTTGAATTAGAAATCGATGGGCCAGCATTTTTTTAATTTACCTGAGGGTAAAATCGGGTAAATGGGTCAGCTATATGGAGCTGACTAAAGGGAAGAAAAAATATTTTGAGGAAAAAGTATGTCGAAAAAGCATGTTTTTTTTGCATCCGATGTAATTCAATGTGAGTCACCGTTATCCTCATAGAGTAATAGCTTATACAACGAAGATAATATATTGTATATGTAAGCTAGATAATATATTGTATGTGTAAGCTAATATATGAATCAGGTACACAAACTACCAAAGAATGTTAATTTGCTGATATTATGAAGTCTATTATTATATTTTTTCCGTTTGAAGAGCCAGTTTATATAGCTTTGATAACGATCGATGTTCATTGTTGCGTGACAGTGCTAGTTACTCACAAACACTTTCCAAAATGACGTACATTCACGATGCCCCCATAATACAAAAGTAATTTAATATGACGTGGGCCTAATTGTCGACATAATCGTTTACAGATTAAAAGGTGCGACATACTTTATGGCAATCAAAAGATTGATAAAATTGTATTGTACGTACATATAGATCACCATAGATCACACAGATAGGGGATTCTACTTACTTTTTCTTGACCATCATATATGTTTGCTAACCTGATCCATAAAAAATACATAAGTTTGAAATCTGGATGTGATACAAAACATTGTTCATTATTATTGTGAAAAGTCAGTTTAATATGTTTTAATATGCACTTTTTTTGCTGTCATTAGGTTCTTATATAGGTTTTGTTTAGAATTTAGACGTTTATTTTAGCTTAGTAGAGTTTAATGATTATAGACGTTTATTCAGGGACTAGTCGACACGAGTTTTGCTAGTCGTAGAGCTTGTATCAGTAAATATTAAACTTTGTAGCATTTATTTTATTTTATTTTATTGGTACATAAAACAGAATACAGTCAATACCGATTTAAACTTATACATGAAACAGTTTCGATCCAAACTATATCCCTAAACATAATGTACACAACATGATTAAAATATGAGCAAGGCAGATGTATAAACAGTATGCTAATGTAAAAAAAATACAAAACTAATATTATTAAATTACTAGCAAATAAACGAAAAGAAAACAAAAATTTAAACAAGTAACAGTTAACTACTTAGTTAGTTGCCCACACCATTGTGAGCTGCGAATGCAATTCGTTTAATATCCCGCTTGAATTTGGAGATGTTCCTGTCAAAAATATCAATACATTTATAATGTCTACTGGAGATTTCATTGTATTGGCGACACATCCTCACGACAGGGTTATAAAAGGAAGTGTTGTTTCTGTTAACGTGTAATGTGAAAATTTTTGAGTGGTAGTCTCGAGCCCTTGGCTTAGTGTTAATATTAATACTTGATAAAAGCGAAGGGGAATCTAAATGGGCATGTATAATTTTGAAAAGACACACAGAATCAGCATAGAGGCGTCGACTATCAAGCGATTGTATTTTAAATTTGTTTAGTCTATCGGCATATGATCGAAGTTCACGGTTTAAACCAAGTCTGTGGCTCAATATCCTCAAACACTTACCCTGAATGCGTTCAATACGCTTAATATGAACATCGTAGTGCGGAGACCAAACAACAGCGTTATATTCTAGTATACTACGAACTAACGCAAAATAAATGTATAAAAAGCTGTTAGGGTTTTTGAAGCCTTTAGTATTACGGGTTATGAAACCTATAAGTTTCGTGCTTTTGTTAAGAATATGATCGTAATGATCTCGAAACGTGAACTTTTCATCTAGGATGACCCCCAGATCCCTGACCGTATGCTTTCTTTCCAACCAGTAATTATTAAGTTTATAATTAAAAATAAGTTTTTGAATTTTTGTTGTAAACGTTATGATAAAACATTTTTTGACATTTAAAAACATCTTATTATCTTGACACCATTTATTGAGAATGTTCAGATCACCCTGCAAAACCTCAGAGTCCCTTTGACTATGAATCTCAGCGAATAGTTTTAGATCATCTGCGTACAGTAAACAGGGACTGTTGAATTTTTCAATCAAATCATTTATGAAGGCGTTAAAAAGCAAGGGCCCCAGATGAGAACCCTGGGGTACTCCGGATGTTATTTGAGCAGGAGAAGATAGGAAACCCTTTATTGCGACAAGTTGATTACGTTTAGAAAGATAGGACTCAAGCCATCGCAGTAAGTCGCCATGAATTCCATATAAAGAAGCTAATTTATTGATTAAGATACTATGGCTCACTTTATCGAAGGCTTTGGAAAAGTCAGTGTATACGCTGTCCACCTGGACTCTTTTGGCATATGCCCTACATATATAGTTTTTATACTCTAACAAATTGGAAGTCGTAGAGCGATTACGGATAAAGCCATGTTGTCTATTCGATATAAGTGGATAAATGTGATGATACAAGACGTCAAAGACCAAGGACTCGAAAAGTTTACCTAAACACGATAATATGCTTATAGGGCGATAGTTATCGCAACGATCTTTGTCACCAGACTTAAATATGGGGACTATATGGGCTGTTTTCCACAGTGATGGAAAAACACCGGATTTTAATGACATATTGAATATAATAAAAAGAGGTACGCATAACTCTTTGCCACAACTTTTGATGACCGATGAGGGTATTCCATCTGGACCGGCTCCTTTATTGGGGTCAAGCTTGGCTATTTTGCGAGAAATGTCTTCATGCGTGATTGTCACATTACTAAGTACATTTGTGTGTTCCATGGAATTTGTATTGCATGTATGGATAGAGGAGCTCGGCTGTTCAAAGACCGAAGCAAAATAATCAGAAAAGAGTTCACATATTTCCTTCTGGTCTGATGAGACCTTTTCATCATATTTCATTGTGCGGGGTAACGCATTTGTTCCCTTCTTGCCATTTACATATCGCCAAAAGTCTTTAATGTTGCTTTCACTTAGTGATGATTCTACCGAATTCGTAAAGGATCTATAGTCCTGAACTATAAGTTTTTTACATCTGGATCGCAACATAGAGAACGTGTCATAATCACGAGGATTCTTAAATTTTTGGAACCGACGATGAAATTTTAATTTTTCTTTAAGACTACGTTTTAAAGCTGGAGAGAACCATTGGGGGCAATTATCGGTATTAGCTTTTGCGAGTGGTGTATTCTTGGCCAAAATCTCATTGAATGTTTTGTAAAAATTGCTAACTAAAACTTCAACGCTACAGTTATCCAACACTTCGTTCCAGTTAACCACTGCTAGGTCTCCATTTATAGAAATATAGTCACTTTTTCTAAAATTTAATCGATTTACTATGTTGGGTCTAAAAGATTTTGCAGAAACTTCAGGAGACTCCATGTCAATCATGAGAGCAGGGTGATATCTATCGACCTTACATAAAGCCTCAGATCGATGTACTGTCAAAACTGATGAGGTGGAGAGAATAAGATCTAAAAATCGACCATATTCATTGGCTACGTTATTGAATTGGTGCAAATTACACAGACTAATGTTTTCTAAAAGAAGATCAGCTCTTTCACCCTGGGGATTACTTGGTATCATCGTGTGGGAGTCAATAGCTTTAGACCAATTAATGTGAGGGGTATTGAAATCGCCAATACAAAGAAATTCTTCATGATCACGATTTAACATAACATTTTGACAGTTACTATAAAAATCATTCATGTTTTCAATTGATAAGTGCGGCGCGAGATAACACAGACATATATTTATTACCTTTGTGCTTTTTTTCCTTGGTATGATACTAATCCAAATATCTTCGAAATCAGACTCCCAAGATGTCTGGCGAACAAAGTTTATGTGTTTTTTGATAGCAATAAGGACACCACCGCCATCTTTTTTACGTACTTTGGTGGTATGTCGGTCGCGTCTTAATACAACATAACGACTGTCAAAGACTTCCGCATCAAACACTCCCTCATTAAAATTTGTCTCAGTTAGGCAGATCAAATCGTGATCGCCGTTAATAACATTAAGAAAAACATCATTAGTTTTAGATCTAATACGGTTTACATTTTGGTAAAATACTAACATTTAAAAAATTCAAGAAGCCAAAAAATTGTGTCTGAGTAATTACAATAAAATTATAACAAAATGTATAATAGACTAGGGTAACTTATTTAACGTTTCCAAATTTTTTATCAAGATGCAGCTCGCGCCGTCGTCCTTGCGCATGTACACGCGGCCGTATTTTACCCAGACGTACTTAAATGCTTTCTCCTTGGCAGCTTTCCTCGCTGCAGCGTGTAGTGCCTTGCATTCAGGTGAGAGATGTTCTGTGACATATATTCTTTGTTTTTCACAAGTAAGGCCAAGATGCGCAGTGTTAAGTGTGTCAGTTTTCTGTGTTCTGTTATAACGATAACATGCAGACAGAACATTGTCTCTAATGCGTGGATTAATGAGCGTGACCAATAAATTTCTAGGCCTATCCGAGTTATTATTAACTTTGGCCACTCTGCGACAGGAATGTATCTGGTCCTGCGTTATTTCTAGATTAAGAGTTCTGCATAGATTATAGAAAATTCCACTGGGATTCTCATTTTTCATTTCGGGCACAGCCTGAATTTCGAGATTTTGGCTGCGAGTCATTCTCTCCATTGAGGATATACGCGCATATAATATGCCTTGATCCTTTTGCAAACCAGATATTTTACTTTCTAGCTCCTTAATAGCGCGAGACTTGTCCTCTAATTCACGTTTCATATAGGTCTGTTCATTACATATGAAGTCCGTTGTGGTGGTAAAATCATCTTTTAGATGTCGTACAGTAGCGTCAATTTCTTTACGAACCATAACTTTTACGTCTTCCCTGAGAGCCTGACGAAAATCACTCATAAATATAGATAATGTGCTATTTAGTTTCTGATCTAACAAGGCGCTTATCTTTTCCATAGTAACGGAATTATCGACAGCACCTGAAGTTGTAGGGCACGAGAGTAGAACGGATTGGTCTGTTGAGTCATAAGACATATTCATAGATTCGTCATTGGTCAATATATGCGTGCGACGGACCGGAGTGTTATCATTCTTCCTAATATTACGATTAGTGATATTTGCACATGATGGACATATCCAATTTGCACAATACTCCGTCGACAATTCTTGAAAATTTTCATCACTTAAATTCAAGCATTCGATATGATAAATTGAGCGGCAGCGGCAACATTGTAGTTTACGATTTGAGTCTATTTTCACCTTGCAGCCCGAGCAAATACTCATTGTTGTAAGATTTGGTGCGCCAAGAGAATTCTTCGAGAAACGGAACGTAATCGTCGTTATTCTGATAATTACCGAACGTATCGAGTGATGTCTTGACACACTTGACAGTTGACACTTATGACGCCTGTTGGCAATTGACAGTTGACATAATCTTAATTTTCTGTTTTATTTTTCTCCTTTACCTTAGTTAATTTTACTAATTATAGTGGGTATGTATTTATGCTTCGTGATTACAGTAATTACACTGAAATTATTTACACTTTTACCGATAATCTTCATGTGTTTTTATATTAATTTAAGTCACAATACACACAATTAACTTTCGGTTCACTTATTGTTACAAATAGATAGAATTTACACTACTTTTTAATTTTATAATATTAGAGCGTTAAATAAAAGCGTCTGACATGCTCAAGAGCAGTGTTGCCATCTGGAGCATAATATAAATAAACTACTCCGTAAATACTTATAATTCATATTCATATGCTATTTTCGTATTACATTATATGGTAACGACACGATAAAAATAAATCGTTTAGTGTTCAATAAAATGCAATGCACCGTCGACTTTGCCATTTCTATACTAGTAATAGATACAGTTCTTGCAATAAAAATTGGAACGAGAAAAATATCCGTATACCCGATATTTCCGAACGTGTAAATTTTAAAGTTCAGTTGATAGCCAATACATTGCAGCCGGAACCACTGCAATATTTTTCCAGCGAATGCGCTTCGTAATCTGCGCCACGCGACAGCAAAAGAATTTCTGTAAACTGAAAATTTTAACTTTTATGATATTTCTAATGAGAAGTTTGCCGCTGCGTCCTTTTACTCAGCTGACCCACTTGCTTCTGTTAATCTTCTATCAATCCGAGAATTATGCTGATGTTTAGATTTAAACGCTATTATTAATTAACAAAGATCAGCCAAGGTTTCTAAGACTTGCTTTATCACTTTCGCACTTCATTTAATGCTTTTGGAGAGTGTTTTTCGATATATTTTTATTAACATGGGTCATAAAATACCTACCTATATTTCATTTAATTTTGCGATACTCAGTTTAGAAAAATATAATAGACGCGTATTGATAACTTACACAACACATTTATGGCATCGAGACAGCCTTATTGGTGAAGCAATTTTTGAATGTAACCTTCTATTAATTGATTTTTATATGGAGTTGAAGAGAGGAACCCTTCGCCTCTACTTTAGAAGCTGTTGATCAAAGATTGATTAAATTGATTCTGTCGGAAGCATAATGAATCCGGAATCGGTGGCGGGAGAGAGTTCACTCCATAATGATTGCCACTAACCATGATCATACAATATTGCTACGACCAAGAAAGAAAGAAATAGTCAGTTTTAACTCTAGAATAGTTAGATTGGATCGGAATAGGTACCGTCGGCCATAATGAGACGGTACTGGATATTGGAACGATATACCTAGTAAAAACATTTGCATTGATTAAAGTTATCTGCAATTGGATGTTTAATCGGATTCTATTTAGCATAATCTTATTCTGATCGTGTCTCGATTTAAAGTTTGTGACCCTTTCAAGTGTTAAGCGTTAACCCTTTTAACTTGTTTTATATCGAGTGAGATTATGTAGAGTAGTGATAAGAAACTGACGATCAACAATTTCCCGTACAAATACTAGTGTGAGCATGTGAAATTTTTTATTCATATTTTCAAATTTATGAATGTTCTAACTGTGCTACTGACTACGTCCGAATGGACTTTCGATAAGAGCAAAATAAGCCACCATTCATCGAAAGGTGGCTTATCTTGCTCTTGCATCGACATAAAAGTATAGACAAGCCTTCCGGTACTGAGATTTTGCGGCATTGCGATGGTGCACATGCACACCACCATCATTCAGTCAGTTGCGAGCGAGCGACAGAAACAGTGGTGTCTAATGGACAAAATCGATCTGTTAAATAAAAATTTGCAATTGGACAGCACTGTTTCTGTCGCTCGCTCGCAACTGACTGAAGGGTGGTGGTGTGCATGTGCGCCAATTGCAATGCCGCAAAATCTCAGTACCGGACAGCTTGTCTATACTTTTATGTCGATGCGGGCATGTGGGTAGCTTTGTGTGCCGTGTGCAGTTTTCACGCAACAAGCTCTGTGAAGGCGTTTTCATTACAAACACATAATATTTTACTGAGAAAACGTGATGTCTTTTGTTATAGGTTATAATGTAAAAGTAAATTATTCGTTACATATATTACCTTTTATGATGGGATTCTTTCATTTCGAATAGCATTAAGAAGAGACATAAAAAATTATAAAACTTAGATCTAAAATAGACCTTTCATAAAATATACTAAGATAAAATTAAAACATGCCCGAGCTAGGAGATTCCTGGGTTTCGGGCGAAAGAAGTCTAATTTAGCATAAAGATTCAACCACTATTTACGAAAATAAAAATAAAATAACTAATTAGAAAAATGATAAATTAATAAATAATAATAAAATGTAAAATTATTCAACAGGAAATTTTATTTTCTTAGAAAATTATGTGGTTTTGATTCAAAACAAGTTTTTCAATTAGTTTTGTGAAAGAATTTTCGCAAATGTTCAATGATATATTGATAGCCTTCTTCAAGAATCAGACCAATTAAATTCTAAAAGAACTTACTAGATACTCCCAGTGGTTAGTGTGTTGCAATGCAAGAAACAAACTAAACGTAAAACTAAATTATTGTACATAAAGGTTGTAATTTGTATAAATAAAAAAATGAACTCTTCAACTTTTATTTATTTGTAAAGATTCAGATTAAATCCAGCATTTTAAATGGCTCTCGGTTGCCACACACTCGCTCCAGGTGGAAATAGCTTTTTACGGATCATTGCCGTTTCATTTTGGTTGCTGGCACTGAATAATCGAAAGCTCTTAAGTTGGTTGTTGGAATGTAAAAATGGGTCCGAAATTTACGAATTTGTACGATTTAACAATAATTTTGAATGACAAACTTCATTCTTCAAAATGAAATACAATATTTAAAGAATGTATAATAATAGAAGAGAAAAGAACAAAAAGAACAACAACATGATAATTGATATCATATACTGCTGACTTCATATTTATTTTAAATTTAATTCGGTCCTTATATCAATCTAATCATATCTTGTACTTTAAATTTGTTGTTTCCATCATAAAGTCTATGATATTTAATAAATCTATGTAGACATCTTATGTTGAAAACAAATTGAAGAAACTCTTGGTTTAGACTTTGTAGAGAGTAAAATCAATGCAAGTGGTAGGTATATGACTCACTTAGACGTCATCAGTATAATAAATCCTGGCATACTTAGAACTGTGTTGTTAGAATCAAATTTTCTTAACACTGAATGAAAGGTCTATAAGGAGGTAGTGATATTCATTTCATTAATCTTAAGAGAGGATCACCAACATAAATTGAAACCGGTTTTTCTTATCTCAATAATAATAAAAAAAAAATTTATTTATTTATTTTATTTATTTCCTCCACAATATACACTATATCACTAGTATTACTACACAATAATTGCAACTATACAATACAATACTTATTACTAGGTATATTTATTACAGTATTAACTTGCAACTGTTTATTGTGGAAGACTGGTGCCTAAGCTAGGCTAATGCCCGTATTTCAGGTCAATAGCATATGCGTACTAACTAAAGTGATAATATTAATATCTAAGTAAGTGTAATGTAATGAATGGAAAACTATGAATGCACAACTAGAAAATAATAATCATCTGACAATTTTAAATGAAGTATATAGTTGAACTAAGTTTATTACTGCAGCCAGAGCACTTACACCGTAAAACACGGTAATAAACAGCGTGACACAATTCTGGTGTTAATGCGCCAGCGGGGAACATAAACCGTTGATGTATATCACCCACGACATTTTGACTAAGCACCGCTGAAACTTTTCACTATGTAGCTACCACAAACTATTACTTCATCGTATCCCAGAAGACGAGAATATATCTCAAACTACTAACAGTATTCACAAACTGATGAATTCTTGAACACTAAATGCTCATGAATACCAACTTAATAATGTTGTGTTGTGTCCTAACCTACTTAAGTCATCACTAATTATAACGGTATTTATAATAAATGTGAATGAATACCTTTTGACTTACAGTTTCTTCAGCTTAATCGTAGTATGATCAATTTTCATTTAAGTAGAATGACTCACCAAGTTGTTTGGTAATTTATCATTATTATAAAAAGACCTTCATAGTCTTAAGCTTTAATAGCATTTGTTATAACACTTAAATACCGCGAACATCAAAACCTTGGGTGAAATATGGTAATCAAGTCTTCGCAATATTAAAACGCTCTTCTCCCTCGCAAAAATGAATTTCACTTTATTTATCATTTTTCTTGCTTTATAACTGATCTTCCATTACATTCACCGAGACATTTGAGCTGTTGTTTCTATAGCCAGTGTGGTTCGGAGCATATCGATACTACAATTTAATTTTGACTGTGATTTAATTTTGGAATAAATTTGCATCGTACGATATTAGCATCAAAAATTGATTTTAAAATTTCTCTAATAATCATGCTAAAAAAGCTTGATCCTCGTCGGTATAGCAATGTAGATCACCAGTCTCTCGAGTACAGTTACTTCTATTTTATATGGTATCGTTCCAATTTAAACGTTATTCTTTATATGGTTGTCCCAAAATAGCGTGTAAAAACGAATCCAGTTTATTTTGTATTTGTACTAGTCAGTTGGAAATTGTAAATTTTCGTCTGTTTTGAATAAACTTTCTATAACACAAATCAATGGTTCGATTCACTTGTTCGATAGCAACGGTGCGCTGCTGTTTTGTACGGATATTGCGCTCTCATAGCATCGTCGGTTGGCTTAATGCGTTTCCGATGTGACGCAAATGGGATGTTTTGTGCCTCTGCAACTCTCGTGCTGCCATAACGCAGGTGCGAACTGTCGTCTATCTAGGACATTTTACAGTTCCTATCTGCTATTGCGATTGATATACGACCATTTCTTTGTTTCTATGCGCTGAAGGATTTGTTTTTATTCATGAATTTGAATTATCTAGTGAATTATGGAATGATTTTCATTATAAATGCTAGGCCTGTTTGTTTAAATATTGAAATTGACTGTATAGAATTCTAGTTAGTGTAATTTTAGATTTATCATCATTTATCATCAATCATTTGCTAGATTGATACTCTTTACATTACTGTCATCTAAATAAGCTGAGTAGATTCAAATGCACATTATTCACATCGGCTTGATTGTTAGTCTTTTATTAATTCCCTTTCGGTTTTTTGACGTTTTAACAAAATAAGAACAATTTTTACGGTTTACAAAATATGCTTTAAATGGAGACTAAACCAAGCGACATTGCGAATATTGGTGTACTTTGATCATAGTACCGGATTTGGCTGTGAACAGTGAAAATTAAATCGCAGTAATAAATATCTGAACCATTGCGCCAGACAATTTATGTCCCAAACCGTTCCCAAACTACAGCTGAAACTTTGCAGCTAGACAATGGCTATTATCATGCTGTGCCAGAAGATATGTACCGTATATTAGGAAGTAAAATAGTTTTAGCATTTAATGACCAATTTGAATAACTAAATACAATCCAAATATCGAGTTTAGTGGCGGATAGGGGAATGGTCGGTAGTACAGCCTAGCTACACTAACCGGCAAAGTCCGATGGACTCGCTGACCAACGACGGGTGTGGTCCTCCAGCATTTCGGGGGTTGTGCGGCGGGTTGACACCTCGCCCACGTAAAACCAATGTTGCTGGTGAAGCGTATCCCGTTAGCGCTTCACTAGCTTGCACAACATTGTCAAGAAAAAAAAATATCGAGTTTTCGCTTAAATAAGAACCTTGATAATTCTATGTAGGTAGGTAGTTTATTTTCAGATCGACCAAATGTTTTTTTATCTTGTTCTCTTTGTTGCTCCTTTGAGTGAGTCGTATTTTTACCAACCTTATCTGGTAAAGACTAAAGAATGCTATGTATGATAACATTGCTTATCAGTATCTTGTTTGAACAGAGACCAACCGTCTATAAAAATGATTTCATTGGCACACCCACTTAGAGCTCAGGTCAAACATTATTAAGATGTGGACCACACTTGTTTTTGTATTTTCGACACGTTTCGTAAAGTACCTACATAGCCCACGATTTGTTGCTGTTCTTCTAAAAAAAACCCTATCATTGTTCCTAGGTAACGTTGTTCTGTCCCCATTCTTCAATACATATTGTCTGTCTTGGTTCGTCTTCGATTTTAGTCACGCGTAGGCATCGCCGTCTGTCGGTTGGATGGCTTTGTTTTTAACACTACGGAATCCTTTACCACGTTCGTCTTTTATAGTTTCTCAGTGACAAAATTGTAGTGTGTTTCAGTTATAATAACAATTAATCGAGCGTAACAAAATAATTTATGGTTCTGTTATTAAACTAGTTAGTTTTACAAAATAATTTATTCGATTTAGTAAACCAGTTTCATAACGAATGTGCCTTCTCAAGGCGTCTTTCGCGTATAATATCGTTCAGAATGCGGAACAAAAGACATAGCTAGGCATACCACGCTGAATTCCTAAGTGAAACCCACGCAAGGTAGAGCACCTGTTGCGTATTTATGGGTGTCCCGTAACCATTAAGTATTACTTTCTTCATCTTATTTTATTTCCAGACTTGGAAATATATATTATTTACTTTGGTACCTTTTAGCTTGTATACAAAAGGATGTAACGGTTTATGAGTCACAAGTACACATATGTAGGCCGCATTGCCCAATGTCATGCTTTTAAGGCAAGCGCGTAGCGCGACTAACGCCTGACATTCCACCAAGTTCCAAAGGGATCGTATTCAGCTCACGGCTGCGAGGCCGCTGACTCCTCGGGACAGTCAACCCTGCTGCCATTGCTGTACTCGGAATACTAATGCCCTCTATTGTGTATCCAAACTCAGACGTTCGCCGAGGCGGCCCAACGAAAGTTTTGTAACGCCTTTGTCTTGCTGACTTTCGCGTCCGCTAACTGGAACGCTCTTTTGACAGATTGGCTATACCGCACCGAGAGAAGTTTTTATGTTATTCTCGACAGTTACTGATACCTGTAATATGTTTCGAGCAAACATTAAAGGTTTTGACTTTAAAGAAAGAAGTTCATTGTTGTGTGTTATTCGTATTGATGCCGAGTTCTACTTCATTTGTTGCCAGTCGTTCGGCGGTTGCGATAAAAGCCGTAACTTTCACTGTTTATTATTACATTTTTATTTTTACAACTAAAAGATAAGCTGCTGTGTTTTTCATTCAGCTCACGTGTGCCGTTATGTGGAATGATGGCGTCACGGGTTCCGCGTGCATTTGAATAACGTAGATCACAGAAATGATTGCAGTCCGAACGAGGAGTGGTGCCATGAATATGCACTGTTGGTTGAGTTCTATGCGCGAGTTTCGCTGCGTTGCGCCGACCGGCGAGCAAGCGGCGCGGCGGCTGCTGCACGGTCCGCTGACGGCGCTGCCGCCCGCACGTCTGCTTCGCCCCCGCGGTCCCTTGCGAAAAAATCATAATGCAATCGCCAGGGCGGCCGGTGTGGAACGCTCAACAACTCTGAACACGCAACCAGTATACATTCAAATGCGTTGGTACTCACACGCCGTCCATCACGATGGACTAGGCGTATCGGGAAAAAGATTTCTCTTGATAACCACTGAAGTGGAAATTGTCCGCATAGATGTGAATACGCCGCCGCTACATTGTCAGTACATATAAAGTTACATTGGTCGTTATTATTCAGTGACGTGAAAACTCGCATGTGTTCTATTGTCTTTGCTAATGTTTACTATTAGTAATTTGTACACTTGGATCATGTGATGGTCAATTATTATGCTCTATACCTTATCAGGATATCTCACACTTCTCCTTTCTATCGAACATAATCTTGGTATTATGATCGACCAGTTTCAATTGTGAGATGGATTATGAAACTACCCAAATGTAATCCAGTACAGTTCAATTCTTAGCAGCACGAAACCCATTTGCGATCTTTTTGTCGAAACAATTGTCTATCAAACATAAATTAATTCTTTACGCGTCGCGGTTTGCGTCCGGTGACTGCTTTCGAGGCGTTCATGTTTCCAAGTTGTCTTTCCATCGCGAACAGTGGCCTGGATCGCTCGCTGTCAACTACTACTTGATTAGGCCTGTGGTGTTATCATAAAATAGTTAAATCCAATGAAAAAATTGGTTGGTTTATGATTTATTATCATCCGCGATAAGACTATAACATTGATGGAATGTCGATCAGTGGTAGTGCGCATTCTTAATCTATGTGATGAAGTGATTTGTGTTGTGTTTGTGTGATACAAATAGTGTTTTGTACCATGTGGGGAGCAGCGGTGTCGACACCGCCGCACTATCATTACGTACAGGGCCCCCCGGGATCTATGCCTCCGACTGGCCCGGGTGGACCGGCATTGATCGGTCCTCCGAACGCCAGGCACTTGAGGCCGCAGTCATCTTACTCTCTGCCCCACGGGAGTAATGGGCCAGGTCGTTGGGGCTGGTCGGGCAGTCATGTTTCCTCCTTTGACAGGAGGCAGTTAAAGGTGCCTCCTCAACCGGCGCGGCCCGCGCCTATCCGACCGTCGCACAATAGAGGTGTTGCAACAAATGTAAGTCCGACGGAGTACTTACTTGTGAATTCAACAAAACTCTTTATCAGTTTAATGTTGTCAATGAAAAAGTCAATCCTCAGTAAAAGTTTTATTTGAAAGTAAGGCTTCCGCTTACCATATTGCAAGAGCGAGGAAATCACTGAAATTAAGTACCTACATAGATTAGCAATTAACGTATGCGGCCGACGCAGGCGCAACGCACTCGGTTTCACATCCTGATGTATGTGCGTGAGTGTTGCTGGTGAGTTCGGTGGCGATATATTTCCGCGTCTTTCGCTATGCGTGTCTGATGGCCGTGCATGCACCTACCGCCGTTCGCGCGTTTCTCTGATATCCATCGATGGCATGTGCCTTCAGCAATTCTATCTATCATGCAGCAATATCGATTCCAACGATTTCATAGCACCCTACTCTATTTACTCAGTGTCAGTCACATTGAATGCTTACGTACGTACCACGTTACGTGTACGAAAAAATACTTTAAAATTTTTAGTTGTTAATACTCGCGCCAACTAATTTGCAGATATGTTGTCATACATAACACTATGTTACTGCCGCCGGTCAATAGTTAGAAAGAAAAAAAACAAAAATAGATTACCTATCTTCTTGAAATGTGATACTTTATACTATTAAAGTATCACATTTCAAGAAGATAATTAATTAAATAATTACAGTAGTGAAACAGTTTCTGTATGAACACTTAAAGGTAATGTGTTGTTGGCCCACTGTTTCACACGAGTGAATTGTATAATATTCTTAATTTTTGATAAGAATCTTTTGATTGAGTTGTTTTACTCTTATTATGAGGTCATACATAACTTTCTCGCTATATTTCTATTGGCCATTATTTCGTTTATGTAACACTAACTGTAGGTATAAAGTTTTAAACGTGTTCTCTGACAGCATGGCGATAGCCCTTTTACGGTTACTAACTTCGCTATATAGGGTGGTATCTAATGAATAGCAAATGTAGTTGTAAGCGAGGTTAGTCTGTTTACGGTACGCGGCGCAGACTGGTGACTGAATCTAATACTGTTATGCGGCAAAACAGTAGTCTCATATAAAAACACCAGTATTATGTGACTACCGCAATGTTTATATCCAACTAAGGGCCAGTTTCACAGGTTCTTGATAAGTTCAAAGAATTACCAGGCGGTTTTGTAATCTATATTATTGAAATCAAAGTAGTAAACAACAGCCCACAGCATTAGGTCCCAATAGAGATATAATAAATAATAGACCGTGGTCCTCGGAAATCGAGCTTCACTCGATTTGCCATTTCTCTAGCTAGGCTATTGTGCCTTATGTTTCATATTGCTGTCTCTCACGTAGGACGACCTACTTCCTCTAATATCTTTATGATTAAATTCGATGACAGTTCCACAGTTACATTATGTAATTGACAGACAGGCTAATTAGTACTTATTAGAAATATTCCCATCAGTTTATTTGTCTAATAGGAACTGTCAATACCATGTAAGAACTGATTAAAAAATCCACAGATCTCGTGCCTTTGGGTACATTGAAAATGAAATAAAACAAATCAGTTTTTCACATTTTTATTTCTTAGAAATTCACACGAAAACCAGTAATTCAAAATATGATAAAATTTATTTCTAAAAAAAATACCTAAATAAAATAACACAATTAATTATTTCATGTGAATCGAATCAAAACTATAATATTATACTTGAAGTAAATAAATACATAAAGTACTCTTCAGCGCCACACGCCTCCAGCGCATTATCACAAATTTCGCTAAATAAAGGAAAAGCCACAGACCAGACCGCAAGAGATAGAGTCCGTTTTTTTTTTAATTGTAGCCCAACTCAATACCCCGAGGGGTTTTTTTGATTTTATCGATATCGCTTTTTGTTTTCGAAATATAGACTATTTTCGTATTTTTTGCATTTTTCTAATTTTATAGACCTCGCCGAGATGCATCTTTTGAGACCTCAACCATTCCCGTACCTCTAAAATTCACGACACCATGTCGATGTCTCACTCTAAGCGAAATTTAGGAGCTATACATACAGAAGCGATCGAAAAAACATTTTCAATGTTAAAATTACAATCTATGAGGGTTAGAGTATCCACAACTGGTGATACAGGCCTAAGTAACTGTAGTCCTTTGTAATAAACAAAGATTAGCCAAGATTTAAGTAAACCTTGTCACTTTTGCACTTCTTTCAAGAACGACAGTGACAAAACAAGTTTTAGTAAATCCTTGGTGTATCTTTTTTTATTCATAGGTACGTGAACGAATAGGTACTTCGTTACCTGGTAGATCAAGGTACCGAAGGTAAATTATTCAAGAAATTTTATTTGAGACTTTTAATTTTCCGTGATAACTTTTCGCATAAATCTAATCTTTTAAAAGGTTTTCTTCCCGTGTTAATAGAAAAGTTTTGATGAGTTGCCAGTTTCATTAATTCGAATAATTCCCACAGATTAAATTTGGTTGGATCTTGACATTTTTTTTTTGGAACGCGACTGTTATCCATCTGTTCTTATTATTAAATTTCTGTGTTAGCCTGGTTCGTTTAATGTTTACTTGTAAATAGGATTAATTATTAATGCAAATATAAATTTTGTTTAATCATTTCTAAAACAGTTAAAAGATAAGGAGTTTATTTAGCGCTAAACAAAATTAAATTAAATTTGATTATAATTATTTTGTCTCGATGGTTTTTTTCATGAAATTGCCTTTGCTTGCCGACTATCGTCTTCAAGACACATGTTTCGCCTGTACACGAGGCATCTCATGCGCAAATCCTTAAATGTTGAACATTCCACAGACAGACAACTGAATCAAAGCTGCTAAAACCAGTAACGTCACTGGCACTTAAATTGCGTTGTGATCTTGTTGTGATCTAGATTTAAGATCTTGATATTACTTCTTTCCAGATTTCGTCAAAATAGGTACCTACCTACAGCCCAACTTACTAAAACTTTCTTTCACATTTGTAACATTAACGGGGATTTTTGTTAGCCACTTTATTTCTGATTTGTATGTTTGTGGGGAAAAATGGACGGCCATTTTATAAATAGCTCTGACCTTTCTATGCGGCTCGTGCCGAAATCAGCTTGACGTCGTCGAAATTGTTTTATGTTCAGCCCATGTAGTGCTTCAGCAACAATGTACAAAAAATGTAAGGTTTTCTTTTTTATTATGTCTCTAGAAAATGTTAAATTTATATTTTTTTCATAAAATCAAATCAATTGAAATAATTATGATACTTTCTTGGGGTTTCCTCGTATGCATTGTTTAATGGACAAGAATGTACTTTAGATTTTGTGATATTTTTGCTATGTGTAATCTATTTTACAACGTTTTGTTCAAAATGGCCAATACCAACTCAATAAGCCGTTTTCATGTCGGGCATTTTCGCATCGCACCCCCATTTTGTCATCCCCATTCGGATCTTGCATCCCGAATTCTAATGACGAATAATGATGTTACCTTCTTCGATTTAATAATAATACACGTTCAAGCGTCCCCTGTTTTAGGTTTATTGATTTTAGAACGTAATGCAATATACCTGCTTATAGTCAAGGTACAATATAAGTAGGGCGTGTATTACGATTTATGTTTTCTAAATACTGCATAAAAGTATTTATTCGAATTTTATTTATCAAATAGTTTATATTACGTAATTAAAATCATAACAAGACATTAATACCGTAAAAATATTTGTTCTTTCTCTAGCCTGCATACTTTATTACTTTTTCTATGTGTGTGTGAAATTAAATTTGATCTCATTTCAAAATAATTCATTAAAATTTAAAAGTTTAAAATGATATTGAAAATCTTAATGAGTTTTCTCGTTTAAGGTAAAAATTTGTATCTGTTTCGTATTATTAATCAAATATTCCCGTAGGTAAATTATAATATGCGTTTATATAGTGAAATGATTAGAGAGAGAAATGCAACTGCGATCAGCGATTGTCTCTGAAAACGATTGTACGTGAGGTGCTCTCTACAATTTTTCCAATAAATGCGCCATTGTCCAACGTTGAGTTATTGCTATAATTAATATCATTTATGAAAGTAGAATGTATTGTTGATATTGACAATCACAATCGTGATTTCAAAGCGATAGTTGCCTATTTGATAGAAATTATCGAGTGACATGCGATTTAGCATAAAGATCTCTTATTGTGTCAGTACCTGTGTAAAGTCCAAGTCAAACCCGAGTCGGGTTTTTTCGAAATCATCACGCAAGGGTGGGATGGGATCATCGAGTACGTAGCCCCTTAGTAGCCTATCGAATCCTTATCCTTAGAACTTTTTCTTCACTCTGTAGTTCTTCTGTATGGCGATAGGTATCGCCACAAGCCCTTTTGATGTGATACACACAAACAAAGTTGCTCGGATTTAGCTAGTAAATAAGAAATACCTACTGGTTTATGTTTATAACATCATTCCACATTTTTACACAAATATAGAGCTCCGTAAACGATTTTTGATGTCGTGGTTTCGAGGATTAGATTAAAAATATAAGAGATTTACGTCTCAATATGAGCGCCGATCTCATTTGCAGTCCGGTCACGCGCCACAACTATGTCTCGCGGCTCTACCCGGATAAAACGACCCACGTGCTTATCGTCCCAGGGCGACTATGCTTTCTTGAAAATCTATTTCTAGATTGTACCACCTAATAATATAATTTTTGAATTAGAAAGATGTATTTTACAAAAAAAAAAAACTAATAGACAGGCAAATAGCTTTTGTTTTAAAATGATGGTAGCTTATATAGATTAATTACACAAATTCTGTATTAGTGTTTCTACTTTTTGAATACAGAAAGTGCATGCAAAAGCCTACTCTCTGAATGTTGGTTTTGAACATAACGCTAGCAAATAGCCGATAACCTTTTTCAAAAATGTAGAAATTGAATCCATCGAATCCATTCGATCCATCAATTTAAACTGGCAGTTTCAAAGATTAGTGAATTCTAAAATCAAACTTTATTACTCGTACCTATATGGAGTAACGACTATGCCCAGCTTCTTTCAGGTTGACGAATATACATAGTTATTAATTTACGTAGGTACATCCCATATCCCACTAATATTATAAAAGCGAAAGTTTGTATTGTAAGTGTGTTTGTTACTTCTTCACGCTCAAATGGCTGGGCCAATTTAAAAAATACACGCAAATGTAGTTTCACTAGTCTGTAATAATAATGTAATGTTAAAAGACCCTTTTCGAGTTCGTACAGTGGAACCCGAGGTTTACCCTTTTTTGTATGACTTTGTGACAATTAATCTCATAAATAGACAAAGAGGAACCTATGACCTCTGAAACTGGACCTAGTACATATAGCTTAATAAAAAAAAAGTTTTTTAAAATTGCCTAATAAAAAAATACTATACCATCGTATCACGTAGCAAGTTTTTATTTGTTATACAGTTGTTTGAGTGAATACGTCACGTAAGCCTTCTGCATCCGAAGCCTTGACTCTTGCCGCAATGTCAGCCAAATGCCAGCAGGTCGTGGGTATATAGCGGTACCTACCTATATTCGGACGACACGTCTTAACGAAATGAAATGAAGTCATCGTTTATATTTAGCTATTTAAATTTAGCCATTTAAAAAACTTTCTATAGGTCAGTTCTCTTAGTCAATGAATGAGCTATTAAAGAAGAATTATTTTAAAAAGTTAGATATTGTGTTGGTAATCTGTGGTAGAAGTAGAATCTGTGGCTGTCTGTCATAAACTAATGAAAGGTTGGACCGATTTTAAGGATCTTTTTGAGCGGTTTTTGAGAAAAAAATGATTAAGAAAGGTGTTGGACTTACGGATCTCACGGTCCTTGGTATTTTCCTGACTAGTACACATTTCATAAATGCTCTGCTACTCCATAATCTTTACGTAGTACAAAATGAAGTCGCTCTGTGTGTCTGTCCCTATGTATGTTTAGATCTTTAAAACTACGCCACGGATTTTGGTGCGGTTTTTTAAAACATAGAGAAAAGTTTATTTGTGCTTTCCCGTGGGAATTTTAGAATGTATTATACATTTTAAAATTCCCACGGGAAAGCGGGATACACGCAAACGAAGTTGCGCGTGTTTCGCTAGTACTTTATGATTGTAATTCAAATTATCAATTAGTGCTTTTGTTATACTGAAGGTGCGAATGATTTGAAATCGGATTTAATGATTATAAAAACGTTGACTGATATAGATAAATAGCAGTAATTTTTATAATCCACATAATCCAGTATTATCACATTCCTTTCAAATTATATTACAGTAGAATGATACTATTAAATTCCAATGACATGATCGAAAACAATATTGTTTTACCGTATTACACGTGTCATGAAAATAATGTACAATCACGTGCAAAATGTTTATTTATCAGATATAGGTGTTATAATGTGTTAACATTATAGAATATCAGGGTAGTTTTTTTTTTTAAAGAAAAGATTACGTGCATGCGGAAATGTCGTCCGTTGGTATTCTATAAAAACATTTAATATTTTTTAATAATTACACTGCCTTTATTTAGTTTAATCCAAAGAATAAACAAAAGATGTAAGATAAAAGTAAAAAGATTTACTCGAAAAAAAAAAAGGCTATTATGCGAGATGGTCGTGTGCATGAATATTTTATGTCCCTCTATGAATAATAATAAATCAATCAACGCTTTGAACATTCTATTTACGTATACATAAGCATTTTACACGTCGTTTGTATATTATAAAATATTTCCATAATATATATGCCTTTATAAATAAGACGTTTTGTTTCCATATTGAGAGCTGTACTTGATGATGCAAGCATTGCAAGAATTCATTAAGTACTAGTATTAAGTATAAATAAACCTACAGGCTGTTTTATACAGAAAACATTTGTGAGTTGTCGCATTTTGAACCGTGTAATTTGTTCTAAACATGCGTTAGTTGTCAGACAACAAATTTTGCGCTGCTATTTGCCACAAATGGTAGTTAGTTACAAATTCAACTCAAATGATGTGGTCCAAAACTCAAACATATACTGTCTCACTGTAGGTTACCTACTTTATGTCTGCAATCCTCGAGGGAGACGAGGGATTGAAAAGACTCCCAACAAGTCCCAACTTTCTACTCGGAATTTTGTCACTTCTTGGCACTTTTCATCCCATTACTAACATAGATATCAGATTTTGAAAGTTTTGGACAAAGTAACCACGTTTATCAAACAAAATTGCGATTCATCTAGATAATATTTCATTTCGATACCGTTAATATATTGTCCTGTCTTCATTTGACCAACAACACTCAGTTTTCGGAGACATCAATTACTTTGTCGTTGACTGAAGTTATATAATAACCTTAAGTTTAGATGCTTGAGCTTTCAAGTTTGTCCAGAACCTTCAGCCAATACTGAAATTAAACTCAAATGTTTGAAATGTTAATTAATGAAATAAGTCGGTCCATTCAGTTCGTGTCTGTTATTCTATTCGAGTTTGTAGATCTTAATAACATCCTAGTTGTTATCCTATTCAATTATGATAATGAATTGTACTATCTATAATCTGTAAACGTAGATATATTATTATGCTGTCACGACAAGTAAGTAATAATTACTTCATAAAATTTACTAAGGGCCTCTTGTACCACTTGCGGATAATTTCCAGTTAACGTACTGACGAATACTGTCAATTTCTGATGAGATAAAAACTGACAAACCTATATATTTGAAACAGGTTCAGTAATAGATTTATAAAATACTAGCGTTAGATTGGCAATGCAAAAGAGATAGATCATAGCATACGCGTTTGTCAGAGCGAGATAGATAGGCGAGACCATTCTACCTATACACGCTATCGGGCTGTATCCAGCGTTTTCCAAGCAGAGGTTCTAGCAATTAAAGTATGCGCAGAAATGGTGCTGACCGACTCCGGGATAGAGACGCAAAGCACTATTATCTACTCAGACAGCCAAGCGGCAATCAGAGCACTAGCCAAGGTAGAGACAGTATCAGAGCTGGTCAAAGAGTGCAAACTTGCTCTAAACAAATTAGCAGAGGTAACGACAGTCACTATAGCATGGGTTCCCGGCCATCAAGGAACATTAGGTAATGAAAGAGCAGACGAGCTCGCAAGAGCAGGCGCCAGCTCGAGACCCATAGGACCGGAACCTCAGCTCCTCAGAGTGATAAACGAACTTATGAAACGCGAAGCACAGGACGCGTGGGCCGGAAGTAACAGCTGCAGACAAGCAAAATTGTTTGTTAAAGGAAAGAATCACAAAAGAACCCGGTCACTACTATCACTAAGTCGGGAAAGACTAGGCATAGTCATGGGCATCATCACGGGGCACTGCAGACTGAACCGACATATGTCCCTAATAGACAACAGCATAGACCCCGCCTGTCCTGAATGCGGGGAACCGGAGACCAGCCAGCACTTCCTGGCTGAGTGCATTCACTACAGCAGGCTCAGGTGGGAGACTTTCGAAGCCGATAGGATCGAAGAAGAAGAACTATGTGACCTGGACACTGGTCGCATAGCGGAGTTCTGCAAAAGGAGTTTAAGGTTTTCTGGTGGGAGGTCATCGGGGCCACAGTAACAACCGTATCCACACGGGAATAGGGTGTAATGAGTCCACATAGCGACTTGAACACCCGCCTGTGCCCCGCAGGCGTCCCACCCCATAATAATAATAAATAATAATCGGGCTGTATCGGTCTGACGTCAGTCGTGTTAAAACCCACTTATTTTTACAAAATTTATGGTTTTTAAGTGTAGTTTTGATGTTAATTAGACGTGATTAAATATGAAATACGGTGCAGTGCCTGGATGTAACTCAAACAAAAAGGAAAATCCACAAAATTATATTTCTTGTTTGCACACATGTACATTACACGCACACTAGTGTATTTTGTTTTTGGTCTCGCCATAATCAAACCATTACCGATCTATACGCTAGTAAGTATATACTAAATCTTTTCATTAAACGTCATAATTTCTTCGTATTTTTACGTCAAAATTACAAGATAACTTTATATTATTGATCGGTCTACTAACACTATGGAACGGATATCGTATTCATTTAAAAAATTAACTTTTCATTGTCTTAATTTCTTCGAATTTTGTATCTTTTATGAATTGACCTACAAAATATTAGTTGATATCTAAATTCACTCTGATAAGTTTCGATTTAGTATTTCTAATTGATTAATAAGTGTATATTATGTTGCTTCTATCATACACAAACTTTAATAACAAAGATGAATAAATATCTGATAAATAAACATTTTGTTAGAGTAAAATGTCTAGCATTTGTGCTACCCGCCCACTAACTGTTATTGATCAGAACAATCTGATATTTCAGTGCAGGCTTAATTTAGAATTCTCTTTACGTATTCGAACCTGGAAACCATTTTTAAATCTATACTGTTGTGCTGTTATTCTTATGAAAATATCAATGTTTGACAGTTTAATAAAGAAGACATGATTGATAGATAAATAAACATAGAATATACACAAAGGACATGGATAAATAGTGTTAATGCAATAAGGCAGCCTTATTGCTGACATTGCTGTCAGCCATCTTTTCAAGACAACAAATTTCTATATAATGCATTGGATTGTTTTTTTCTGCCTTTTTATGAGAGCAGTCATAGGTAACTTGGTAGTGTTATACTCGTTAACTAATGTTTTTTTTCTTTCTTCCACAGAAGGTCGACCCTGAGCTGATCTTCACGAAACAAGAGAAGATCGGCAAGGGTTCCTTCGGCGAGGTATTCAAAGGCGTTGATAACAGAACGCAGCAGGTGGTCGCCATAAAAATAATAGATCTAGAAGAAGCTGAAGATGAGATCGAAGACATACAGCAGGAGATCATGGTGCTGTCACAGTGCGACAGCCCTTACGTCACTAAATATTTCGGATCATATTTGAAGGTGAGTAATAATAGTTGTAACATAGCAAGACGCTGTCTTTTTATTCTTCGGTCTAACTAAAAATGATAGGATCCCATATCTGCTTTGTTATTTTCATTCATTATACATTCCCATAGGAAAAGTTCATTCGGGTTTTTCATCACCTCTGTAACCATAGGTTTTGAACGGCTACGACCTTAGAGTATAAATAAGACAAACTTATTTATACTTTAAGGCTACGACCAATTAACGATAAGAACGTGTAATCTATGTTAAAAACTGTTAGGTCAGCGCCACACTGGGCGGAAACTCGGAGTTTCCGTCCAGTGTGCCGCCCACGCCAATACTTATTATTGCATTAAATTACAAATAGCGGGCACACTACGCGGAAGATCGGTCGTTCCGTCGCGGTACGCTCGCTCTTTGCGTCTGTTCCGTCCTCTGCGCGTCGAACTTCCGTGTCGGCGTAAGATCGGCAACGACGCATTCCAAGTATTTGTATGCATCGCGCCACATTCGACGGATAATACGCGGCGGAACACCACACTGTAAACGTTGCCAGTCAACTGATAATCCTCTATCCGAATTTTCAATGTGGCTGCAATGATAAGTAACGAATTTTCCGTAACGGAAGTTCGGCGGCGGATTCTCCGCCCAGTGTGGCGCTGGCCTTAGGCCTGATAGATCCTGTTGACAGATACACATAAAAACAAATATTATCTTACCGAAGCGGAGTCATACCATAAATGGGTAATAACTAATATACATATTGCAAACGATAATCCAACGTGTATCAAGTAATACGATCAGCGTAATAACACCTATTTCATCATGATTTGTAAGCCCGTTCAACGAAGCGATATCTTGCACACAATGCTAAATATGAGCCGCCTCTATGTTTCGCTCAGCGAGTTTAACATTCATTACCTGTGTGATAGGCGACATGCTTCGAACAGCCCCGTCTATATTGGTTATTTTAGCACCATGTAAAATGTTGTAGCCAATAGGCCAATGTCTACGCGTATTGGCTGAGTTGTGGTTGTTGCCAACATGACCAATATGTAGCCGCGACATAAGCTCACCTGATATAAGCCATGTGGTGTGTAACCTTTATCATTTCTGTCTCGCTCGGGGCATACGGCATCAATCATTGTCCGCGTCGAGCCCTCGTCTGTTTATCTGCTTCTGAGCCTTTGAAAGGGATAAGGATCACCCGTAATTGACCCCCATTGCATAGTGGATTGTGAAAAAGGGGTTTCTTCCCACTCAAGGTTAAATTACATTTTGTGATAGTGTTGATTTTGGAACTTATTTCTCTATACAATAGACTTGTACCAAAAAGAGCACATTGTAGTTATCAATTAACGACGTCAAATTATTTTCAAAATAGGTAAAAGTGCTCGACATGTTCCCACGATGTTTTCCTTTGGTGAAATGAGAAAGTGCCTACGCTAATTTTGCCTGTCTCCTTTGTTACTCAAGTCCAGGTAATGGGGGGGCATTGATAGAATCGTGACTTCGTCAAACATCACAATTTGCCTAGTGGCATTATTGAGCCAGATTTCATTACGATTTAGTTTATTAAATTGTGACTTGCATAATGGCCGTTGAATGTCACGAAATTTGTAACATGGTTTCGTAAGAACGTTCACCCGATCGTGTAATTCATTTGCGTGCTATACCGTCGTGTGGCTGGAGCGATGGCCGGCACGAAGTGTTTGGGGTCAGAACACGAATAAACATCGAACCGGTTATATTCACGAGGTATTACTAAGCCTTTACTCTTCAAGTATTAGCAAACAAAACTTATTTATTCTCAAGCTATGATGATTTCTCATGTAGCCAGTTGACGTCATCGTGACGAATAGAATTCTTAAGATGCCAGATACTAGGGTTGTTGGAGCGCCTTTCAGCTCATAATTGTAAATTGCCAATCGCGTTTTTCAAAGGCTGTCTTTTTCATAATAAGGAAAACCAATGAGTAAACATTATATGTTATGTATTGTATGTACATATTGAATACAGATGAAACTGCTAATTTTATGTAAATGAATATTTCTTTCCGTCCTTTTTCGACTAATGATATAGCCATTTTAATGATTATGACAGCAATTTACAGGTAATTTAAATAATATTTATAATGTAAATGTTTACTCTTAGTAGTATGGTGATCTAATTGTGAAGAGTGACACATATTAAATATTAGCAAATGTTTGATTTATTTGAACAGCCAACTACTTTGCTCGATATATTATTATAATCTACATTATTGGTCGCCTATTTATCGTGTCTGAACACTTAAGAGATTGAAGTGTCATTAATCTTCCTTGACACGATGAGTAAAAGGCCTGTGGGTGGAATTCATTCAGATCCAAAACAATAGCTTGCTGATTAAAGGTCATTTCTCACGTTTATTTCGAGTTGTAAATTAATATACAATTTATTTTGAGCCACTATTCATGGTTGTTACATTCACCAATTAATCTAAGGTGTTCCGGGTATCTATGATGATCTGATGTTAAGTAATCACGCCACCCAATGGAGCACAGACACCGGGGGAGTCAATGAGCCGTTGCCGGCCTTTATGGAAAAAACACCATACGCTAGGTCAGATTATGCTATATCGACTATTTAGCATAAAGCCTAAAATAATTCCATATACTTACGTGTATTTCCAATTTTAAGCAGCACCTCTATTTTCTAACTTACTAATTACAGATGTACAAGGATGTGTATGAACGTGAGTGACGTTTGTAGGAGGGCGTTACTGTAGCATATTTTCATATATTTTGTCAAAGGCGAACTGTCAAAAAGTGACATACAATATGAACGGGAGTTGTAGTTGCAATTTCGGCCACGTTCATATAGACTCTTGTAGGTCTGTACTACGTAATTTCCGACATAATGAATATGAAAAAAAAACAAGTTTATGAACACTTTAATTTCTGGCTGTCACTGTCATATGTACCAAAGAAAAAAAAATGTTTGTGATATGTGCAAATAAGATTTAAGTACGTTTCTGCAACTGAATTTTATTCCATTCCATAAATATAATTATCGTATTTCATGAAATTAACGTCACCCGAAATATGTTTTTTATTTATCGCTACTATTTCCTTTCTTAAAGTTAAGCTGGGTATTCACTATAAACCCCATTTGGAGGTATAATCCCGGTTTTGAGGTAAAAAACAATGAAACCGAAATGGACGGTCAAAATACATCATATATTTTGTGGTCTCTTCAAAAGATTTGGGTACGGGTGGCGTGGCTTCCAGCCAGTGTCCACAATATCTGTCTGATATTTGCATTTTTATTATCCCAGTTTTGATCCGCAGACGAGTCTAATTTATTGACTCATGTTTGGTTTATTTAATATGTATTCAAATTGAAATATTGCTAACAAGCCGTTATGCGTAAAATTTATACTATCTTTATACAAACTAATCAAATGTCAACCAAAATTGAAAACACCAATGAATATGAAAACACAAATAAATTATTTATAGGACATGGTCTCATATTTGCTGTAATAATATAGAGCAGCGATTCATTTTTACGAGCTGTTCGTTTCGATACGTATTTATGCGGAAGACCTACTTAGCGTAATGGTTTTGATGTTGTTGCATTTCCCGCTTTGTGCATCGCGGCTTCACGTTGCTATTGCAATCTTGACACACTTTCGAATGTTGTTGTTATGCATGCCTTGCAAAACGCAATGCAATGCGAGTAGATAGATACACGTAGTAACATCTTTTCTAAACATATATTCTTTAAGCTATTTAGCAATCGACTATAGTATTTCGTAGGTAATAACGCTTTAAAACATTGAACATTGTTAATTAACGCGTTTCTACTTCAAAGGCAAAATTACTCTTTTTCGAGCTAATTGTACATGGAGCGCCTTAATTGTTTTCGACCATCCCACGTGTAAAACATTTCATTTTTCATTCATTTTTAATTTTTCACAGCAAACAAACGAAGTTGCCAAAACAAATATCGTCTGCTACAATTCATGTAAACGTCAAATAGGCCGACACGCCGCGAGGTGTTGATACTCGGAGCATGAGCGAGCATGTAAGGGAAGCGGCCGGCTCAATTAGCAAATGAACTTGACGTTACGTGACAACCCTGTTTATGAGGTTGGTTCCACTTCTGTCCTCTCGTAAGCGTTTGTTTTGTAACATTACAACTTTGGCACCTCGCTCTTACATTATTGCACGCTGAGGTTACAGCACGTGCCGCCTCTCGCGCTCGTTCAAAATTGATGACACAAGGCGTCAAGAGCGATTGCATTACTTTTCCACTTGGGATATCATGAAGAAATATTGTCAAACTGAAGCGTTGCTCACGTCACTCTCACATCAAATCGACAGTTATGGTGGTCCTATATTTGTTTTGGTACTCATAAAATAAACATGAATGTGATGTCATTTACATTAAAACACGAAAACGTGGACAATCAGAACGGGATACGATTGTTCATTGTAATGCTATTTGTATATTAAATGGAATGACACAACTAGTCTAAAGCGAATGAACCCATTCGCAGCATGTTTATAGCACCAATGAAAACATGCGAGGACCTACGACGTTCAGTGTTCATTGTTATTGACCATGAAATTTTCCTACAGGCGTAAATATGTCGCCGCCCTTGAGTTTTTCATCGCGTTGAGTTTGATTATGTCATTTATTAGCCGAGAATATCTGATTAAGCCTGGTATCTTATTAGGTAAACATTCTATTTTATGTTGCTGTGGTAACTGCGACGTTCACTGTTCGCAATTTGTTCTGCAGAGAAAGTGTGGTAATGTTGTAATAGTAATGATTATCGTGTCATTCGCTACGGGGTTGTTACAATGTCATTATGTTAGTATTATTGCAATGAGATAAGTATAACACTAAAGACGACACTGATTGACAAGTTTTTAGGAACCCTTTATTATTATTCCTTTTTCTACGTTCTGTAGATAATTGAGCATAAAAAAAAAGGTTTTTACGTCAATGCAATGAATGAATTTAATTTTGACATGAACCCAGCCTTCCGAGAGAGGCTTTTAGTAGGAAAATTCAGAATGCGGATGCCGGATTGTACGGTCAAGCGAGGTGAAGGACGATGATGACTCACCGGGGTATGGCCGGAACAGAAATGTGGAAAATGTATAATAATAAAGACTTTCTTATGGGTTAAACCTACTTGATAAAAATTTATCAAGGATTATTGAAAATAGGACCAAGAGACGATTATAAAAATTTTTGGTTTTATAAAAAATCTTTATCTATTAAAATTCAGAGGTAGCAATTAAGTTGAATTTAGTTCTTGCGATATTCGAGGGGTCTAACAAGTACATTGAATACGGAATTCTAAAAATAAATGCATTCAATGTTAGAAGGAAAATAAACTAAAATGCCCCGCACGATGCGTCTATAACCTAAGCTGAAGATCAGCGTAACTCTTCGGTGATAAATAGCATTCGCAGTACAAGTTACGATCGCACAGTTTAGACGTTTATTGCTAACCTTTGAATATACTACGTAGGTGTTTTGTTGCTTCAAAATATGTTAATTTCACGATCACGTCCGCATCCTTCCCTCAAGAACTCTTAGTAAACAAACACATCAATTACTCGCTCCGTTTCTCTTAATTGTTTTGGATTTATTTCCACAATAATTTTCCTTCCACTTTTGTTATAGTGACGCAGACATTTAATCAGGCTCCTTTAGGCTTGATGAGAGGCTCCCGATTGAAATTAATTGTATCGATAAATTGCGTCCCTCAGCGACGGCAACAACGGATATAATTTATGTGTCTTATAATTAAATTTCGTTTGAACCTATTTATACTCATTTTATTTGTAGATTGAGTAGATCAAGCAGTGCACGGCCTGATGTGAACGCTACATGTAGTAATTTAAATTAGCGGTTACGGTAAACCTTATATAGGTGTTCTAGTTTGTAACAATCGTGCATTTTGTAGATAGAACAAAGTTATGCCACTGTTATTGACAAAAACAATCTCGGAATTTTATGATCAAATTGGAGCCGGTTTAGCGAAATTACGATGCGCACTATAAATTGACTATCAAAGGAAATCTCGCGCGCATCTCCTTTTTACGCGTATTTTATTCCACTTTTATTTTTAGGATTTAAGGAGAAATGGCCGTTCAGCGGCGTGCGATGACTATAAAGTGCTCGAGGCTGTAAGCTATAAACGCATTAGGATCACCTTGACCTCTCCCTGAATACCGAGTGGTGTCAAGGCCCTCCAAACTCGTTGATGCTTTTCATAGCAATTCCATTACAATGGTGGCCCTCAAGCCCTGACACGAAATAGCCTTTTGACTTGCCATTTTCTAAGCGGCTTGCTTGATGCTTTATATAACTAAATTAGTTTTCGCTGCATGCACGAATGATAGTAAACGACGAATGTAATTTCGTTCTCGTAGTTCGATGACTCATTGTAGTATGGGATGAAATCTTGAAGGCAAAAGGGGTTTTGTTGACACGGGCTTGCTGTTCCGAGGAGTCGTCCTTCAGCTATACTGCAATGCGGGTAGGGCGCGGGTGCGCGGCGCGGGGCGTGTGAGGGGAGCGTCTCTGAACTTGGAAGGTCAAGTTCCAAAACTTTGAATATGCCTTATTGGACGCCCGCCTTCGACGGCTCGATTTGAACTCAATTATGAAGTTAAAATTTGTCCGTTATTGATTTCGCACCAGTTTGTAGCTGCAAACTTTATTTATTGTTTGTTGACTTTTTGTTTATTCGAATTGATTAATTTTGGTTCAGTTACGTATTTTGAGAAACTTGCTACCTATAGCTAACTAAGCTGTTATAAGAAATAAAAAGTGACCAATCCAACAGCCTACCTCAGTAATATTATCTTCAGTAGGTATTACAAGATTTATTTTCAAGGATACGTAAAGTACAAACCAACTTGGTATAATCTCAAAATGGAAATATGACGGTAATATCTGCATATTATCTCAGAGATTGAGAATTGAGGCTAAGTAGCTTTCATCGGCAGATTTTAGAACGTTTTTGAAGAAAACAATGTGTTAATATTTTGCAAAATATTTGCAGCTCTGATCTTTTTCTTTTTCCGTTTAATGACGCCTCTAATGTAGTGTTAAAATTATTGTTCTACTCTTTTTGATTACAAAACTTAATCGTCCTAAACTAACCTTGAAAGTAAAGATACTTTTGAAAATATACAATTTATATTATCATTACTTTATGCCTAGCTAAATATTATGTTTTCTTATAATTTAAATACTGGTTTATGCAAATTAGAATTCCGTTACGAGTGTGCAAATATTTGGCAATGGATCAAAGGCTCTGGAAGTTTAAGCGAGCGATTAAATTTGATATTATGTCGTTTACTAGAATTCGCTTCGTCAAGATAACCTTCAAGGCATTTGATATTTAAACTCCTTTTGTTTACATTACCATTACCCTTTTCAATGGATCTTTATGTGCTATTTTATTAATATGAAATGGAAATTTAAATATAAATATGGCTATATTTGTTCTAGATAGCAAAATATTCTTATGTCCTAAACATTATAATATGGAACTGCTTTTTTATTTACTGTCCTTGTCTTATAAAATAAAATATTATTTTCAATAACTGCAAAACCAGAAATATTTTGCGGTTAAATAAGTCATTGGGCAGGTTTTTCGTGATAGCTTTGGAAAATCCTGTGAATCAGTGGTTTCGAAAAGCCCTAAGGCACCGAACGGCGACGTTCGCCGCTTGGGAATGTAATTAATGCTGAATTATCCTGTAGCGTCTCAGGAGTTTGGCCTTTTAAGATTTACACAATTTGCAAACTGTGTATCCTGCCTGTGTATCGTCTTATTGGTGAATGCTGTTCTTCCTTTCCATCAACTATTTTACTGCCAAGATATTGATTTCTCTTCAAACGTAGGAATCACATACTTCGCTCAGATTGTGGGTTAGCGGGGTGTTTAAAAGCCTCCAGGTGTTATTTTCTCAGTACTCAAGTACAACGAAATACCGCATTCATAAGCACAGAACTCACACAAATACAATTTTTTAAGAGCGTGAATGTATGCCTGGATGGTTTAGATTCACAATTGGACCCGGAATAGCAATCGTTTTCCAGGGATTTTTTTAATTGTGTTTAATTCTAAAGACAATCATAAGATATTGTTTTCACACAAAACCGTCACACAACTTTATAATTTGAATTTTCGGTTACAAGGGAATGTCGGGCCCTCAGCTGCGTCTAAATTAATTCCATTATCGTCATTTTCATCGTCAGCCACTCAAATTGACGTTGTGTCGACTTTTCTCGCTTTTTACCAAATTACATTTTGATTTCGCCGCGTCAGTGGTTTTCAATGAGTAATAGCTGTGGTAATGTAAAACGATGTAATGTAATTATGTTTGCCATTTGGATACTTTACCTGATTCATTATATTGTTGTTTAATTGGTACTATCTTTTGATTAGTAATTAATTTTGTTAGTATGTAGTATTTTAGCGGTTCTTGAATGTAGTCATGGTCACATTCAATAACAATTCCAATGACTTTTATTAGCACATTCAAATTTTAAAAAATTACAACGTAATTTCTAACCAATTTGGGATTAGTCTGGAAGAGTACAAAACCAGTAAAAATACAATATCGATTGGTATTGCGTTCACGAAGAAGGCTGCTGATTGTAAGTGCGACTCCTTGTAAGTGCGTACCTTTCAGCTTAGGATGTAAAATTCTCGAAACTTTTTAATGCCACAAAGGTGGCAAACAAGCATATGGCCCGCCTGATGGTAAGCATCACCGTAGCTTATAGACGCTTGTAATACCGGGATATCACTCACGCGTTGCCAACCCTCCCAACCCCCTCAAATGGAGCTCTGGAGACCTTACTCACCGTAGGAACACAACATGGTGAGACCAATGCTCAGTATTTGGCTACGATCTTCTGTAAGGTGGAGGCCCTTCCCCAGACGGGCTGCTCCAATTTGAGCGGATTATCCGCTGTGCCCTACCTCTCTAAAAACTTCTCATACAAAATTCCCAATTCCTAAAATTACCAAATTTCAACGCCTTGTACCGCCTTGACTTATTGCATCTTATCATGTTCTTGGCGACATGACAAAAGCCATTGACTGATCGGATCATTAAGAAACGTCTGGAAAGAAAGTATATAAATAAAGTTCAGACTACTATTCATGCATTGTCTAGAGTCTAGACATTGAGTCTAGGACCACTGCCGAAATATAGACTGTCTACAGTCTAAAAGACGGTCTCGAAAGATTAAAAGGCTATCGAGTCTAAAAGTAGCATTTCATGAACAAATAACAGTAAAAAGTTAAATTTATTAGTAAACAAATGATCATTTAATTTTACTACTTATTGTTATATACATACATTGTAACATAAAGGAACGGTAAGGCCTATCCCATGTTCCGGTTGAAAGGACCATTAACGGGCATTCTGGTATTCCACCGCATTGCTGTAACCCTTCAAAGCTATGTAATCCGTTGTAAGCTCTAGATATATGCTGGACTTAGTGCTATGAATATTAACGATGATCTTGAGTGGAATGTCGATAAACATTAGCATTCTTAACCTTTTCTAAAAGTATTTAATGGACAAACATTGCCATCATTTTGTAAAGACAGGTTCAACGATGACATTGACAAGAAGCAGTACAAACCTCATTAACATTCCGTCCCGAGGGAAAATCTGCAACGGTCTTGGAGCATACAACGAATATAATGAGAAAGATATTTAACAAGGGCTTTACTTCGAAAAAAATGCGGAAATGCTATATTTTTGCGTAACTTATCCTGAAATTATGAAATTAGCCCTAATTTCATGATAAATATTTTCAAAGAAACAAAAAGGTTTATTCGGTGACAAATATTAAATATTTTGATTTTATAACAATCTCTTCTTGAAGAATGTATTCCTGTTCATTAAGCATCAGATTGAACGTGCTACTGCGGGTACGTTATAAAATGTTCTAACCGCTAGATAAAGTCATTTTATTTTATTAATGCTTTCATAAACTTTTATTACATTCTTGGACACCCGTGGTTTCACGAGCGCAATAATTTACAGAACTATTCTAGGGTAATTTCTAGGATAGAATAGCTGTCCTATGCTCTGTTCTAGAACTTAAACTATCTTAAACTACCGCCTTCAAATATATAGAGTTCTGTATTTTTTAAAATATTGTTATTGATTGAAAGTTTATTTACAAAGCGATGATTTTTTGAAAAAAAAAAAAATAATTTTAACTAATTGATACTCGATGAACTAAATGCGCAGTAGACTTCCTTCAAAGGTCAAAACTCTTCTGTGATTTGTATGAAAAGTTGTAACGAGTTCTATTGACACAAACATTCCTACAACATGTTTACAATATTAGACAATTAGCATGTCGTACCTACGTCATTCACTCGTGTCGATTTATGATAACACTGACGTAAACTATCGTACGCAGCCTTGTGAAATCTCAACGTAAATTCAGTTATTTAATTAACTGTCAGACATCGCATCATTCCTAATCCCATTGTTTTCATTCCCATAAGAATTTCGATAGTCCTTAGCTTGCGTTAAGTCTTAGTCGTGATTAGCCGGAAGAAAGAAGGTTTTTGGCAGTAATTATAAAAGTAAACTTCATATGAAATAGGTAAAGAAAAAATAATGACAAACAAGACACTTCATTTTGTTTTCTTCTTTAACATTTTAAAGGCATATCAGCCATCTAAGGTAAAGTTACATAAATACCAGTTGCGAATAATCCTGTCCTAATGCAATATCCTCTTTAACTACGCAACAAGACAGACTTAAATTAACTACAAGGTAGTGGTCTGTGTGACGACATCTGGACCAATAAACAAGATTACTACCGTGTTACTACGTTAGGGCGAACTGACATTATTGTATGTGCGCACATACCTAGTCTTGTCTTAACAGTTCATGTAGTGTGGCCATTAAATTTTATTATCTATGGACACCAAATACATAATAATGTATTTAAGTATTTCGCAGCATTTATGACTTAAAATATCAGCAAAATGTATTATAAAATATTGATTGCTTAAATTAACTACTTCTGTATCATTTTTAACGTCCTCTCTCACACCTTCTCCCCCTTTTTACGAACACACCCTTTTTACGAACCCCATTCTTGATTTCTGAAGAATCTTTAAAGCGCATTAAACTTGATCAATGCTAAACAGATGTTTAGCATTGATCAAGTTTAATGCCCTTTAAAGACATATAGATATATGTTAAGGTTTCTCACGCTACGTTTGCCTTCACATTATTAAATACACATAATAAATAACTATATTGTTTAATAGACTCTCACCACAGTCAATAGAAAGTGTTACAATGGTTAAATCTTGCCTGACCCCGAGCCTAATAAATGTTAATTATACTGAGCCGTGCTCCAAATTGCAAGTAATCAATACTTTTGATTAACTAACGGTTTCAAAGTACCCACTGCTAAGTCTATTTTATGATCAAGTAATACCAAATGTTAACCTTCAAATAGATTGGTATGATTAAGCCTGTCAAAATGAAATGACTTTGTGAGGGCTGATTTAAAATTGCAAATTTTTAAACAGAAATGCTGAGAATTTTCTGTTCCATTATTTCCTTAATGGAAAATGGTCTCGTGTGGACGCTTATAGCAAGTTCGACTCACGGTTGTCGTACCGGCATGGCTAATCTTATTAGAGGGCGGAGCGTCGAGGCTTCCTTAATAACTTATACCACATCCTCCTTCGTGCGGGTCCTGACGAGCTTGCAAACCAGGAGAAATTTGAAATTTCAGCTCGGTCACATAATTTAACCTTGTTTCCATGGTGTACTTGGTTTCAAATAGGTTAATGTTTGTGTATGTTTCATTTGTGTTGTGTAGTATTAAATGAAAGTAAATTAATATGTTGATATTTTTTTTTGTTCAATGATCTTACTTATAATTTGGAAGCGACTCACCTTCGAAGTTTCATATTTCAGTGAGGCTTAGGAAAGTCTACAACTTATCAAAAGAAGTTTGATTACAATCTGAAACTTATCATGCGTAGTTGTCGAACTTTTTCTTTTCTAAAAAACAGGGAAGTTAAAATTCTTCTTCGAAATATTTCGGTACAAACTTTGTTGTCTGAAAACATCTGTATCGTTGTAATGTAAATAACAACTTACAAAGAAACCTGCAAACCTTATCATCATTCACTACATTTTATGTATCATTAATTCCAAGTCCTAGCCATTCCTAAGAATGATCAACTTTCATTTAACACGACCAATTTTGTAAACAAATTATCTATAACCATAGCTGCTGAATTGATTTATAACATTACTGTAACTATCATAGAAATTTGATCACATAATGAATATCAATTGACGACCTCCGTGGCGTAATGGTTACCACGCCAGACCGCCACCCATGGGGTCCCGGGTTCGAATCCCAGTCGGGTCATGATGAAAAACGAACTTTTTCTGATTGGCCTCGGGTCTTGGATGTTTTTATATATATGTATTTGTTATAAAATATAATATCGTTGAGTTAGTATCCCATAACACAAGTATCGAACTTACTTTGGGGCTAGCTCAATCTGTGTGAATTGTCCCTATATTTTTATTTATTATTTATTATTTATCAATAAAAAGCGAATCAATCATAGAAGAAAAGTTCATCTTTGGAAATCTCTTTTATCTTTTTGAATTTGATCAGCCCGATATCATCAACTTGAGAAGCAGGGGACTGATGCAAAGTATCAGCGAACATTACCGCTAACTCTGTAACAAGCCGGCCCTGGATTGGTCCGATCCAACCTGTGCGGGTTTATAGAGGTCGTGTACCTGTTTAACTGGATATGCCTCGAAAACACCGGAATGACATTACAATCGCTACTCTGTTATAATTTCGTATTACATTGATACATTGTAAGTGTGGAAGGCATTTACCATTAAACTTATATTTAGATCATTATTTTCCTATTTAGTCCCCTGGAAAAAATGAGGCTTTATAGAACTCAACTCTATCTATGTAAATTATCAAAGGATTGACGGATTTAAAATTCACGTTAGTTTGAATATGATTGCAAAATAATTGAATGAAAGTTTTCTTAGTGAAATTATAAGGAAATTCATTATTTTTTGCCTGAGGTTGACAGGTATTAGCATCAATAATGGCGGTAATTCTCTCATCTTTTTTGCTCGCTGCCTATCCGATAGAGAAGCGTTGCCACTCGCACTTGCTCCGAGCGGTTCAATTAATCTGACGTAAATTACATACTGCCATGTCTATACACATATTTTCTTTCATTGTACACTAGTAATTTATTATCAAAGACGCTTTATGCCCCGACGTCATTGCGTATAATTGAATGAAATTTTAATATTATAAATAATCGCATGATCAACTCCGTTAGAAACTTCCGATTTGAGGTTATCGACGTGGTTGAAGTAATCGTGAACCGAGGCGCTTAATTTCGTAATTTCGGACCGTAGGTTGGGTTCATCATCCTTTGACGACCTTGCAGCTGCTATAAATTTAGTTAAATTGGCCGCAGGAGGCGGGCATGCGTCAGCGGGACGATGCGCTCGGTTTCGCAACGAAACCATAACATAAACATCGCTATCTATTTAAAACGGGTCGATCTTGCGTCAACGTCACATAGAACCGGATTGACACCAATCCCCTGATGCAATTTCACCTGCAACGAATAGGTTCTAGTTTTTACATCGGTTACATAGTATTACAAACTCCAATATAGTGGCTGGATATCTAACGAGTATATTTTTAAAACACTACTGCAAGTGGTAGCGTTTATAAATGGAAAAGCTCGACCGCGTCGACCACTTTAGCAATTCGAATGCGGTATCAGATGTCCGGAATACAATAGATTCCCACCAATTCCTATTTGGATCTTCCTTTGCTGCGGTAGCAGGTGATTGAAAGGCGACGGGTGTCCGTCCCGAAGGCGAAAGATAAATTCCGGATTATCCGGACGCAGCTGACTGTCCGTTTGGAAAATTGAAATTTGCTCCTCCGTCCTCCGTTTATTTTCTCTGGATGTTGATTACATTCGCCGCGTGTTTTGGATGCGATGAATTTATGAAACGGGTAGTTGTGGTTTTCATGGCGTCGCATATGAAAAATTCCTCGATATTATCCTGAGTCATTCGAAATATGAATTCATTTTGTGGTAGTTTGTTTTTTGGTCTTAAATATTTTCCTCGTTGAAAATTGGTCGGGCACCTATGTATCTGGGACGATGGGAATGTCGTTAACGCGAGGCGGGAAGCAATTAGGGCAAGCCAATAAAAGCATCACCATTAACGAACACCGGCCGTCCCTCTGCATCTGCTGTGCTATTAATCCGGTGACAATTTCATAATTCCGTTTCCGTAAAATTATAAGTGGATGTCTCTTCGATTTTGAATTTAATTATTTACATTGTAGTGATCTCAATCAATATAATTTTATGAACTGATTTGTAACTTTTGTTCTTGATTACCGTAGAATTTACACTATTCCTTTCAAAATAATATTCCTATTGTGTAGGTAGATAATAATGGTTGAAATAAAGACATATGTACGTGTAGACATATGTAATTTAGAAAAATAAAAAAGGAAATGCTTTCTTTACGGCTATGTAGATGAAGTTACCACAAAATGGTCCATTGTCCGTACAGATTTAGGGCTGACCCGAAGTGAAATCTGGCTCATTGTATTTTTCAATTGTAAATGTTGGCCTGTTTTTCCCAAAGTGACGTATGGTACCAGAGATGTCCCGGGTCCCATTGGACAGGGCCGCCACCGATGTCAGAGTTAAGTGCCGACTCTCGACGTATCCGCACAAAGGCTTTCGCCGCTTTGTTCCGCCTTTTGTCTGACTTCACGAAGGCACTGTAAAAAGTTCAACGCGACTTGCGCCGGCCCCGTGCGTCTTGCGGGGAATACATAGGGTCTTGGTAACGAACAGTTATGAATATGGTTCCTTATTTTGGTCATTCATCATTTGGTGGAGATCGGTACAGTAATCTTCTTTTTCCATTCTTTATTATCCGTTGTCAACCAAACTTAGACTTTAGGTAGTTTATTAAAATGTATGTATGTATTATTAAAATGTATGCTACAAGTGAAGATAATAGTAATAGCCATAATTATGCCATAATTAACCAATAATTTGAGATTTAACTATGGGCCTTAAAATATGTTGTGTATTTTTTTAATCGACCAGTTTTAATTGCATGAAATCTGAATAAGAAGTCGCATAGATAGTTCTACAATTTATTTAGATTACATAAGTACTGACTCGATTATTTCTGTACATGAGTCTCATGTGTTTTGCAATTGTATAGTCGCATTAGACTAAAAGGTTCGTCCTCAACATTATGAGGCGTCAAGTTGCGGAAACGATCCATTGTGGCCAGACCCTCGGCATGGGGTCCGCGCCTATTTGCGTTATGATCATGTGATGGAGGACCACTTTATGCGAGGCCTTGCTCCTCATGTAAGACTCCGGACGCTGCCAAGGTGATTAATTAATTCAAAACAACATTCCTTTCACTCAAGTTGTTTTCAAGGATGTACGAATTTGAATTATTATTTGTTACTAGAACAACATACATAGCGTCACGCCTCTAATCCCCGAATGAGTAGAAACAACCGAGTTCCTCAGACCTCGACGGGTCTATTTGTGTCGCTAAAATAACATCTTTGACTCAATTTTGCTATATGTTGTGTTAAGATTGTTAACTTATGTTAATAATGTGTTAGTTATTATTGGCTACTTGCCGGGTGAAATGGTAAATCGTGAAAGTAGTGACATTGTAATGGAAGAAATGGGGATAAGGGGCAACGGAAAGCACTCTATTTAAAATATAAAAGCTAACATCGGAAAAGAAAAATACACCGACACAAAAAGATACCGTTACTCCCAACGTCCCAACATAACGCCTAGTTCGTACCAGACATGGTGACAGGATCGCATACCCATCATCCAAATGTCAAGTAATACAACGGTCATAATTATTGTCGTCTATAACAAATGGAAATGTCGTGCAATAATAAGCAAATTTCCAAACTTCACATCAAGTGTCAGTTGCAAAGCATACTGCTTAAGGGGATGGAAGCATCTAAGCGGCATTTAAATGTCAAGCAAAAAACAAAACAGGTGTTTCCGCCCTATTGCCCTTTTGAAACGAGCAGCTGTTTGGTACTTGCAGCAATAAGGGCGTACGCGAAAACTCGTGCGGGCATCCGGCCCGTCGCGTGCGCATCTACAAAGATACATCAGACGCATCCACTCAATTTAGCGCCTGACGTACATTTTTGTTTGAAAAGTTGCTTAACTGGGGCATGTTAGACACGACAGATATTAATTATCGTGAAAAATCTTGAAAGAAGGAGCATGGAATTGTGGTTAGTTACATCAGAAAGTGGATAGGAATTACTGCTGCATAATTTATTTGCCTAGACAGAATATACCAAATTGACTGAATACCAAATATGTATGTAGTCGTAGAGGTACTGCAAGAAGGAGCACGCGTGTGCTCCCATGATTTACCGTACGCCCTTATATTGCAATGCGCAAGACTATACAAGTACTTGACTATATTTAGAAATCTATTCACCTTCTACTTAAGAATGTTGATAAAAGAATCACACAAGTGCTCCGTATCTGAACGTTTACCAGTTGCCACATTACTTTCTATCTTATCATCTTTATCGCCATTCTTGATTTTACGAGTTTGTCATCTCGCAAGAAAACAACATGCGCGGTCGGCCGAGTTAACAACATTTTTGTTTTTGCGTTGCGTCATTAACGTATAAAGTTAAATTAGAAATAATTGAAAATAAAACCTATTGTATGCATGATCATGATCTGTTTGCCTTGATCTGGATGTGTAATATGTATTTATGTTAAAAAATAAATTTATGAATGTTTAAAGTCTTTAATTAAGGATTAGATGGCGTGTCTATCTGTTTTAATTTTGATTACTATGCGATTTAATGTCACAAATTTTTCGGTGGGTGACGATTTTCTTTTATCGTATGTAGTTTAAATATTTCATTATTTCGTAATTTATGATCTGACTTATATCATAAGTATATTATATTTCGTAATTATGAACCGACGTATATTGTGAAATAGTAGGTAGAAATTTCCTTCACAATATCTCATTAAAATAACAGAAGTTCCCTCGTTTACCTTCTTATACCTCCTCTGAATATTCTTATCTGAAAACTTTGTGTATTCAGTCATTAAATAAGGTAAGTAGATAAGTGGCTGTCTGAAAATTCGTTAATATTTGATAATGTGCTTCGTTACTCAGAATATCTGATGAACCACGACCGCAGTACCGAAATTGTTTGGACTTTACTTGGTTCTTGTTTAAGTAATTTTGTTTATTTCTGGCTATATCCCTGGATATTAGGTAATCGTAACGTCTAACTTTAAAATGTGTTTGTGTAACTCACCATATTGAAAGTTTATATTTAGGCACTCAAATAATTGTGAACTTTTTATAATATTTGTTTTGATATCACAATGGCGAGCACTGCCTGTTGTAAACTTTCATTTATCACAAAATTACATATACATGTTGTTCCCATTGTAACCATCAATAGAGTCAATGACCGCACACGGTTGACCGGTCGCGGTCCCGTCGCGATCTGATTGTCGCACCAATAAGCGATTTGCATGCGTTGTCGAGGACTGGTGCGTTTGCGCACCCATGCTCTATCTAATTGGCGTTATCAAGTTTGCCAACCGTGATTATGATATGATCGTACCGTTCAATTTGAAATTCTTTTGATTCAAAATATACATACTTTGTATCATAATGTTATGGGTGGAAAAATAATCATTTATTTGATATATTCCTTATCCATACTAATATTATAAATGGGAAAGTGTGTGTGTCTGTTTGTTCTTCCGTCTATCACGGCAAAACGGAGCGACGAATTGACGTGATTTTTTAAGTGGAGATAGTTGAAGGGATGGAGAGTGACATGTGTGGGGTTAGAAAGTACTTTTTGTCTCTTTCTAACCCCCCACTTCCCTAAAATGGGGGGTGGGAGTTTGTATGGGGTGGGGCATTCCGCAATTTTCGCAGAAAGCTAAAAATTGGTATGCGGACTATTTGTGACTAACAAAAAAATCGTGCATGTTTTTTTTTTCAAAATCTCCCAACCCCTTAAAAGAGGGGGTGAAATTTTATATGGGACTTTTCGCAGTTTTCAAGGTAGGAAGCTAAAAATCGGTACACAGACTTTGTTACCAACGAAAAATACCTGCCTTATTTTTGCCATTTTTTTTTTTGAAATCTTTCCCCGGTCCCTAAAATAGGGGATGGAAATTTGTGTGAGACTCAGGTTTTATGATACGAGGATCAAACTGAAAGTTCTTAGAAAATCAAAAACTGGGCAAAAATAAAAATTATTAGTTTTATTATATCTTTTCAAAATAGTGTCCTTTCACATCAATGCATCGTTGCATCCGATAAAACCACTGAGCAAAGCAGTTTTCCCACTCGTCTTTTTCGGGTTTCTTTAACGGTCGGTCAAATTATGAGGTACCCACCGGGCACGAAGCTTCCTAACCGCTAACTGTTCATGGAGGATTCTGTGCACTTGACTCATACCGATGCCTAAGCTTGTCCGAATTTGCTGATAGGTCACTCGTTTGTCATTCTCTATCATACGCCGCACAACACTGGTGTTAACTTCAGTCGTCGCCGTAGAAAGCCGTCCTTCACGCAGAGCAGCGCAGCAGTGCCCCGCGACTTTTAAATCAACATTCGAAACATAAATTCACGCGAGCGAAGCCGCGGGCAAAAGCTAGTCTATACTAATATTATAAAGAGGTAAAGTTTGTGTATTTGTTAAATTGTAAGGGGTAATCTCGGGATCTACTGAACCGATTTTAAAAATTCTTTCACCAATAGAAAGCCACATTATTGCTGAGTATCATAGGTTATATAAAAAACCAAAAAATAAAAAGGCTTTTAACATTATGCCCAACGAAGTGGGCACGGGTCAGCTATATGATATAAATCTATTCATACTTTCCGACTAGAAAGATGGACAATCTCTTTCTCTCTTTTATAAGACTCTTTCATATTTGTATGGATGTTTTATGTTGAATAATTTTGCTTTATTTTCTAACTTATGTCCAATAAATATTTAATTTTTCGTTGCATTTATTTTGTTGAAATGTCAGATTTTGCTTTTAGAAAGTATATCCTTTGATCTCGTAATGTCAATGGTATTTTTTAAATTGAAGTCTACGTAGGGATTTGAGATATTCACAGTTTGCCAGTGAACAAAGCTAATGAAATGCCTGGCGTCTATGCAAGGTAAACAGAGAGGGTTGGACTTGCAATCGAAATCAATTTCCACCGTACCCCTTTAGTTTTCATTTTATGCCAACTCCAATAATTTATTTTGACCGTCAAAGCCATACCAATTCGCGTGTTTGATTAATTGACCATTCGTTTTTGTCCTGTCGGAATTGTTCAATGCATATATTTTTACGTAATAAATAGAAAACAGAATACTCCTGCACAAAAAGAATAGGAAAGAGGAGGAATAGGAACCCTTAAAAATAATTCATAAGACTTGCGTCTCTTGGTGTTGGTGGCTGAAATCCAAAGCCAGCTTAGAAAGTTAATAATAAAAAATAAATAGATATAAATTATAAAATTGTATATTCACTCACTGCCTTACCGATTCGCAGTTACCAAATAGCATCATACGGTATCCGAAATAAGTTATTAACATTTTTACATTATGTCAAACATAACCTGTTATTTAATGAATTAGTTTCGCAATAACCTTGCACACAAAAGGTTGTTCGAATTCAATCACAACTTTGCGTTTAATTAAATGTTTTTGTCAATCCAAACCTGCCTAAAAATGTTTTCTCATTACATTAGGGATTATTTAATCGAGCCGACACGGCGTGTCTGGGCCGTGCCTCGTCCAAGGTATTTTATATTATGATGCACGTCCCGGACGACTCTCGGCCGCTGAACGATGCCTTTGGCATATGGCATGAACTGAACTTTGGGAATAATTAGGATAGACAATGTTTGCGACGTTTTTAATCCGATTCAAGCTATCGAATTGTTTTATGCAGTTAGACAGCAGAGTAAAATTGATATTTTGACAGTTGGACATTTTGAGAATTAGATATTTTTAACTAAAAGGCGCGCCTCGTTAGTGCCTCGGACGGGGCCTGACGTCGAGCCACTATCTAACATAAATCATCTTTTACTAGTTCAAAGTTTTGCATATTCCGTAGGGTATTATTACTAAAATAGCGTACACGTGCTCGCTAATTGATCTAATATAGAGCTTCCCAGCTGACAATAACGGTAATCATTATGACTGGCTCTAATTCTATTATCAAACATTTATACCGAAATTGTACGGTTTCGCGTAATTGACCGCGGCTTCCATTTGTCAGTGATTAGTTGATTTCCTATCCTAGTACGGTCTTCCGTTTCAATTTAGCGTTTGAACTGTCGATTACATATCTAGGTAGGTTTATGTACACGCTTTTAAATACTGGTGGTACAGGCAGACGCTGCAGAATGTGCGGATCGAAATACATACTCGTTGTTATATTATATCTTAATAATTTCGACAATGTAACTAAATTATTAAGATTATTTATAAGTCCAATAGTTGCAATGTTTATACGTTCGTTCTTATGTCGATGTAGAAGGAGAATAAATAAAGCACATGAAATGACAGGAATGTACATTTTGTTATTACAGCTTACCGTGCTTTATATACGACATGACACCGCTACAAAATTTTCTACAAAATATACTGAGGACTCCTTCTAAAAGTAAACACAATGTTAATTATTTTTAGTGGATGCGGGTATGCTGTTTTCAGTGTAATTGTTTAGCTGTAGGCTATTACAATAATTGCCCCACAGGTATTTCAGTTACGTCAAAAAAGCCCGAAATCGTGACATGGAATCTGCGGGACCAACTATGAAACAAATTTCCGAAAATACAGACTGACTTTTCGTTGAATTCTAAATTCTAACTAGTAATGCCTTTTTTAACAGGACTATGTATTTCGTTGTTTCGGATTTTCGGATGGACACTTTCATTGTTGCCACGCTGTTTGTTTTTGAATATTGTAAAGAGAGGCGTTGGATACCACTACGTAGTACATACGTACTCGATGGGTGCCACGCTACAGTCAACGCATACCTTTAACTGTATACAATACATTTACATTGCCCACAACGTGACTCATCATGTAATTGTTTACCATTAATGTATGTTGACGACTTATTTGGACATAATGTATGTTGTATAAGAACGTACAAATATTTTTAGGATTCAGAGAGTAAATACCTAATGAGCATGACTGTTTAGAACAAAAATATTTATACATACCTACTCATCGCCCTTTGTCTAGCATATTGGTCTAGACTAGACAAAGTGACGTAATGATTGCTTTTCTTACAATAGAATATAATTCTGCTATTATTATAAAAACACCGCAAGCAAACGTTAAAAAGACCCGTGGTTGATATACTGTTTCAGAGGAAATATCATTAATAATATAAAGTTGTAAATATATTACAGTTAAAGTGATTAAATTGCTATTATACATAATGACTGGTCATTATATATAATTACCAAATTGTCAAGACAATGTGATAAATTAATCACTTTGTCCGGACATTATACATAACTGCGAGTCAAAGTTAGCTAAAGTAAAAACATGAAATCGTAAGAAAAATTCGCTGCTGTTATGAATAATGTCCGGACAAAATGATTAATTTACTGTTTTATTACTTTAACCAAATCGTCGGAAGATATTATATATAATTTCTAGTTAATGTAATTAATTCTGTGTCATTTATCACTTTGTTTAAATTGAGTAGACATAAATAATGGCTGAATAGTATATATAATATCCGGATTTATTACTTTGGCTGTAACATGTATATAAATGTATACTCCTAGTAGGCACACTCTAGTGTTGTTTTAAGTTAATTGTTTCCACTTAATAAAAGCACCGAATGAAGAACAAAATAATGTCATTTTTGTTTCTTGTTTTTCCGGACACAATGTGACCGGATATAGAAACATTCCAGTCCAGACTAAAACAACAATTCTTATATGGGAAAATACAATGAAACAATATTGATAGACTTATCCTATCGCCTACACAAACAAACCGAAATATAATATAGTGGCCTTTTATGCTCTGTCAGGAAACAAGTCCTATAAAAACATTTGACTTAATTACTCGCCCTGTTTGATTACTAGTACAATGTAATTAGGTTTTTATCTCGGAATCCAGTTATAGTGAACAAATTTGGCTGATTCTTTTCCTCTCTTCTGAGAGTTTTCTCCGATTTACTACAGCAGTGCAGTATTGGTGGCCTTGCCTTGTAATGTACTAATACACAAAATGTGTGAAGTTTAATAAGACATCAATCTTCCAGTTAAGTATCTGTTACACCCGCATCGATTGACACCATTCATTTGACGACCTCCGTGACGTAATGGTTACCACGCCAGACCGCCACCCAGGAGGTCCCAGGTTCGATCCCCGGTCATGATGAAAAACGAACTTTTTCTGATTGGCCTCGGGTCTTGGATGTTTATCTATAAATGTATTTGTTATAAAAATATAATATCGTTGAGTTAGTATCCCATAACACAAGTTTCGAACTAACTTTGGGGCTAGCTCAATCTGTATGAATCGTCTCTATATATTTATTTTTATTTGATTTAAGTACTTGTGAAGTTACCACATAATATTCTATAACCCAATTTCATCGCGGGCGGTATGACTCAGACGATTTGCAGACAGTAACGCTAGACACTAGTCTGGTTGGCTCCATTGTGCATACGATAGGATGCGTCTTGACTCTCTTAATAAGTAAATTTTCAGTAAATACAGTTGAACATGATAAATAAATACGGATTACATTTGGTGAGGGCTCGGCGACGAGCTTTACAAATCTATTGACTCGGTTTAGTTCGTCTTGGATTTCGTTGTCCTCGAAGTGTCGATGCGCTATTGTTGTATCTAACTTGCCTTAATGTGAAATGAACAAACTCTTACTTATCCAGTATTGATTACTGACGAAAGTCAAATCCGCGATGGCACGCATTTTAAAGTTTTTTTTACATCTAGTAGACTGCCCCCTTACTCTTGAAGATAATTCCGCACGATCGCCATTGGATTGTTAATTTTAGGTACTCTTTACAGCTAAACTAGCGCTAACTAAATACTAAACTAAATGAAATCGGATTCTATGCTAACCAAATAGTTAGTAAAGTAAAATTTAAATGGTACGAATTAGGATTTGCTGTTAATTTTGCATTAGAATTATACAGAATTGAAATTAAAATCGCGATTGCTATGCAGAGTTACCTAGCAGGTAAAGATATTATTACTCGCGATTTTTTGTATATATTTTTTTGCGTGATATGACAACAATAGCTTAGTTTTCCTCCTCTGATCTTGAAATTTGTACGCACGAGTTCAAATCTAAAATAAGAATACCTTTATCGCGATCTATTTTTGATACAAAAAACTGCTTAGTTGTTGAAGTTTGTGTTTTTTACGTTGCCGTATTGCTCTCTGAGGGCTATAATGTCTGACAGATAGGCCAGGCTATCTTGAGCTTATCAGTGCTAAGAAGTAAAAGTTTTCATCCTAGAGTAGAAGTAACTATTGTTATCTGGGCCGTCATAAATTGTCTTAAATGTGATATAACTCAATGTCCGTGTTTCATTGAAATAAAGTAATAGTTATTTAATAGTTTTACTTCCACCGCATTCTACCATTTTAAAGTTTGTGTGTGGTATGGCGTGATCAATGACTGAACTCAATAAATCGAAACAGTCACGCTTTATATAATTGATTTATTATTATTTAGTAATTCGTAATAATGCTTGCGTAATGTCATGTCCCCTGAGATACGTCCTTGTATGCGCCTTTTGTTTCAAACAGAACAATGCCAGCTTTCTATTCCCAGATAAATGGCTGTGCATACCTGATGATGAATACATCCAATCACAGACGTAAATCTTAAATAAATGACGCGAGTGTGTATTCACATGTCAAGATTTTTGTCAAAATGGTGACGAATCGTTCTCTATCTACGCCGTTCATTTTATTCCGCGCTTTTCCGACTGGTATCTCTTGCCAATATATGCTATCATTATTTTTTGAGATGAGTGTTGATCAAAAGTGTTGAGTAGATGTTAATGGCCATATCTGACCAATCGAAACCTATAAAAATGCTTTATTGTACTATATAGATCTAGATCGACGGTAAAATTAGATAGGAAAAACATTGGGGTTTCACACGTATAGTGAACGCCACAAAACATTTCACAGTTAATAACACATTAAATCACGTGCTGCCAAGGGAGAAATTAAGAGATAAATAGACACTTCATGTGGAATAAAGTTTTAATGTTTTAATTTTATTGTTGCATCTTATTTGGGGACTTTAAGTTATCTATACTTAAATAAAATAAAGTCTGCGATGAATAACTTCGATCGCAATGACGCATATCAGCCAGGGTTGGATATCAGTACCGCTAATGTTAATTATACAGACTTTATCGTTATCATACCACTCTGCTTTGATGCTAAGTGCTCTATTGATTTATTGTCTGTGTCGTCATAATTTTATCCACAGCGAATCGCTTGTTATTTATTCAGATCAGAGTTTTGCATTGCCAGTATTAAAAAAAATACAAGATAAGTCGTAAAAGCTGAGAAGAGAATCCAGTAAAAGATGGCGCCATAATTAGTATTAATATAAATTATAGGCATATCAGGATATTTCCAATATTATGCAAACAGATACAACGAGACATATCTCAATATGACGACGTATAGTAAGATTACGACTGACCGCAGAGCAAACTCTGAGGTGCTTAGCTATAATATAGAACACATTGCTCGATGTGTAGCACAGTTTATGATAGTGAAGTGAGTGAGCCTGTAACATTCATTTGGTTGGTTAGTTTTTCTATTCCGCTGCTATTACAAAATTAAATCGACATTTTGATCACTGAACGCTCGCTTGCACCGCTCTATATTTATCCTATAACCTTTTCCGCAATGCTTCACACTGCAACTATAATTAGAGCGGCGTGTTTATGAATTTATTTACGAAGGGATGCGACGACGGCTCCTGGCACGGTGGCCTCGCGACCTACATTGTCTATGTACGACATTGTCATTATATCGAATATCTCACAGATTACCAAAACGATCTACGACGTAGATTTTATTGTCAACATCAATAAGTTTTATTGCCTGTCTATTATAATACTAATTATCTGCTCGATTACGTACCCTATCTATAAATTCGGGACCATTTAATTTAATGTCCAAATTCAAATTTCGTGGTAGAATGTAATATTCTGCGGTAAACCCGCAAACTGCTCCATTTTCACATCACCTCAAATATTCATTCATGCCTCTCGACCTTAATGAACGTCGAGGACAACTTTAATGGATGAAAACCTCGTTTTATTTAACATTTTAATTCGTAAACCAGTCTATGTTTATTTCATTGAAATAGGACAATATATTATTTAAATTTGGAGCGTTGTTCGTTCGGGGTCGGCTATCAAGTCGGGAGTTGTTAATGTTATATTTTATCGATGAAATCTATTTGTGTTCTGTGGAAAAATTACTTTATTACATCATTATGATACCCATGTGCTTTTATTCATATGAATTTGGTCTGTGATTAAAAACGTAGGTACATTCGTTGTTTCCTTTGTAGGACTGTCACGGAATATAGCCATCAATTCATTTAATTTCTATCACTACGAAAAATGTATGTGTTCACGAACAACAGATGTGGTAGAAACATTAATCACTCCAAGAAACTTAGGTTTCCTACAAACAAGTTTCCGTGATTAAAATGTATTTAGCCACAGAGTTTCAGGTACCAGATTGCAACACACGTTGCGGGTGGTTACATCTAGAATTGCTATCAAATATGAATGACAATAACTTACATCCTTTATACATTCCCTTCTGACATTGATGAATAGATTGAAAATCCATCGACCCGAAATCCGTGATGGCCGCAAATTTATTAGGTCAGACGCACAAATCTACCGCTTTACGTCATGTCATGATCGCTAATCTTCTCTATAAATTAAATCTGATTTCTGTCTTATTATTCTTATCGAGCTATGTTTCATCGGCGGGGTAGAATCACCGTAACCCGTCGGTTATTAAAGGGTATAAATAACCCGATGGGCTCTGCTGTGTGGTGTGGCATTGGTATGAAACATGGCACTAAACGCCACGGGGCGGTTGTATGAAATAAAATCAATTTTCCGCTTTGGTTGCGTCTCGGTTCGCGTGTAGTTTTTGCTCAGCAGCGCGTGCCTGCCGTCGGCAATCTAGGCAAATCCTATCTATTGTGCTCGGCGACAATAGTTCCGGTGCTAATTCAAGGACAGTGTGCCATTGTCCCGCGATTGCGGCGCTCCCGTGCCGTTGTTTGTTGATGTACATATATTGCTTAATGGATTTGTTTAGTTGCTGACATCATTGTTTTGGTCGATTCTTTCTTTTGTTACTTTATTTTTTGTTTATTTTACATCGTTCACAACTACAACGTTTTAAACGAAACATAGGAGATTCATTAACCCGCACAACGCCATGTGCATCGTTTTCGATACACCAATATATCGTTTTCGACTCATGGCATGGAGCATGGAACATGGCGCTGAGCTAAACGCTGTGTTGCGTTTCGTTATCATTTCGGTCGAGTTTTCATAAAGCGACTTTGCATGCGACGTGACAAATTTCGACGTTCTTCGCGAAACAGATTTGATTTATGATCGTGATAATAATTTCCGTGTTGAGGTAGGGCTCGTCTCCGTTTATAATGGCCGCCATTTGCAGTGGTGGCATTTGCGGAGTCGGCCACCATCGGGTCACGTCGCGGATAATGGGGTTACGTGACTCTATCGATACATTGTATAAAATCATATCGATTCTTATATTTATTTCACATTATTATTATGGCGTTTCGCTTATTTACATGTAAATGTTAAATCTGATTATTATTACCTATAACAATTGCAAAAATAAATCAAATATCGTTGAGTGAAATAAATGCACCACGGTTTTCTTTCACGATTTCTTTTACCGGTAGACATTTTGCCTGTTTCCAAAATGATGATATTGTGCTTATTTTTTAACTTTACCAGTTGTATATGACTACAGTAAGTGCCTTCGTCTTTAGGTTTAGCCTGGTCTAGCTTTTGAATAATGATTTCATATCATTTATGATACCTTAAAAATTTGACGTGCATACAGAAGATAATGGCTCTAATAAGTTTTGTGCCCTTCAGTCTAACCTACCACAAGGAATAGGACGTAAACTTACAGAAATATCTGTATACCTAACATTGAACCTAATTTAGCAATTAATGAAGTTGGCACAGTTAATTGTTTGCTTATTTTAGGCATTACAAACGTCACGCAATGTTTAGTTTAGTGTAGCGACGGGAACTAAAATAACAATAGGCCGGTTTGTTGAATGGACGATAAATCATGTAATTTGTACTAAATGCCCTTGTTAATTCAATGTGATATTTTCATTTTCAACATATTAAAACTAAGCCAGTGTAATTGTGGTTCTGGTTATCTAATCAAGGTATTTTTTGTATACTAAAGGAAGTAAACTGATGAAATCACCACGAGCTTCCCTATTTCCTTATAGGTTCATAATTATCATATTATTTTCCTTATGTTTGACATTGATAGGTTATTTTATGTATTTTTGATTATTCGCCAATAGTAGAAAATATAAGTAGACACCAGTTGCACAAAAACATTGTAAAGTTAATTACACAATAAATTATGACTGCTACTGTCAAGAAGAAAAAGAAATGGCATAAAAATCTAATGCATTTCTTCAACTGGCTGTATGTCAAATTACGGTGTTATGTCAAAAACTGCAGTGCGTAAAATTGCATAAAATACAGTGGTGATTGTGTGTCGTGATTTTCTTATAGTTAAAAATCGATAACGCTCAATAACCTATATTGGTAATTCGATCAATTGGTTCGCATTCGTCAGTAATTGCTCGCGAGTCGTGACGTAACTCAAACGCTCCTTGATTGGCTGGATTACTGTTTCACGCGTACGTTGCTATTGTTACGTCAATTTTAATGGTTACGACGATAATTTATTAAAAAATTTAACGTTATGATAATTATGAACAAGCAAAAATGATTATACTTAAATTAAAACCAGTTCTTTTTGTTTTAATGATTTGTTTGAAAAAAAAAAACGTACAATTATTTAGTAATATAACTAGCCATTAACCGCGGCATCGTCTACCCTTGATTTATTTTCTTCTTGAGAAGTCTTGGTGAATTGCTCAAAAACATTTTTAAAGTTATTATGGCATTGACACATGAGATGAGACATTATGCTATGATGGTTGTCACTGTCAAACTAAATAAGAAATCCCTGGTCCTAAAGCTACTCTGACCGAAATAAGAGCTAGCATAAGACTTAAACGTGTATTTAAAACAGAAACTGGCTGTTTATTAACCTTTTCTTTTGGTAACCTTAAATGTTTGATCTCTCACATATCAAATAAAAAAAGGCGATTGATAGTTTCTGAGATTGGTTCTTAACAAATTCTGCAGCTTAATTATTTTAGTACCTAATTAATTACCTATCGATTTCAAACATTTGGTTTCTACCTAATCAGGATGTAGCATTAGTACAATCAGCATGTTTGATCTAATTATTCTATTCAACCAATCTATATTAATCCTACTGCACAGATTCTGTTTCTCACATCAATTAAAGACGTTTGAGACTACTACCACATGTTCCATTCCGTTATTTGCTTAATTTTTACTTCTATTTATATTGCAAAACATTGTTAACTTCAGGACATTAACTGACGTTAACAAAGCGATGCGACTCGGGTTATTTCGGGTGGCTGTTTCTATACCACAAGGTCTCATTAATGGGAAAAGTTTGGACCTTGAGGCGTTTTGTACGAGAGTTCGTCTATTACAAGATATCGCTTCCCTAATTATTACTTTCGGGTCCACGGAGATTGGTACATACGTATTATTGTCATTTGGAAACTTATTACTTTTTCTATAACTAATGTTTCTTTTTCTTTTTTTCAGGTAAACTATTGATTTTCATCAGATGAATCGCTCGCTCTATTTGCGTTGAAATAGCCCAAGGTGTGTAATCTATATATGTCGTTCTTACACTTGAATCAACTTGATTGTTTACTTAAAATACATGTTCCTTCACAACTCTAAATGAAAGCTATTATTTGTATTGAAGGATGTAATCATTCAAAAATATCCGAATAGAAAAACCGTGTTTCTTCATAAATTTGTAAATAAGAAACGTTTGTGAATAAATAACGAATAAGTTATGACTCGCCAATTTATTAGCCATTTAACGACGGATGCTATTAAAAACACATTAATAACATCATGAACGGTTATAACAGCCCGTTGAAATTTAATAATCCGTATCTTTAACATCTGAATTCTCAACCGCCCAATAACTTTCTAGGCTTTCGATTTTTCTGTCTCTCATCTGAATATGCCGTTCTTTTTCTATTAATTTTCATGCCTCGTTAAATCCTATAGTCGAAGTAGCTACGTCGGTGCGATGTGCTCTAGAATAACATCATTAATATAAGAGCTCTGGGAAAGAAAACTCTAGGGAAATTGTTGAGGGTCCAATTTGTAATGTCGCGAATTTCCCAGATGGGTAAGGGACGTCTCTAGTCTATCGTGTTTACCCGTTTAGTACCGTCGCATTTATTCGGTTCGTTGCTTCGGCTGAAGTGCAACGGGCACTCTTAAATTGTTTACGTTTTCCTACCTCGGCCTCCGCGTTCGCTCGATAGTGGCTACCGCTAGAAAATTCTCCGTTGTAATATTTATTCGTTACATTAAACAGCGTCAAAGTGAAAAAGAGCATTCTTGTAACTACATTTTAATAACTAATGTTCGATTTTCTCTTTCAAACGGCTTGTTATTTTAAAGAAATTATTGCAAAAATAAAGACTATAACTTCGACAAAAGTTAGACGGGATAATTTAAATGGCAGATAATTTGTGTGTTCGGGTTATATCTTCTCGAGCGAGGCTTTTTCTTATTAATCCCCTGAAGGCCCGCCTATTACGGCGAAGGGTTGGGCAAATCCTTTGGCCTTGTACATGAAAGACGACATCTAATCATGCTTGGCTTGAGAGATTGTTGTTGTTATGGACGCTTTGCTGTTGGCAATATTATATGATGTAAATGCTCCAATGTCAATTATTAGTACCTACCTATAAAGATGAGCCTTTGTAGGTAGATATTATTGGCATCTAAATGACAGGTAATTATTATAAACGTATTTTAATTACTTTAGGTAGATATACTTGTTTGTTTTTCTTTCCATTTTTTGCTATTACAGTACATAAAGTTTTCTATCTAAAATAAAACGTTGTTCAATGAATTTCTGTAAAAAGATAAATAAATTCTTCCAGTGCAGGTAATCATTCACTTAAACCCCCTTTCTCAGTATTCCTTGAGTGCAATGTAAATTCGCCTTCCCAGAGATAATGTTGACAATGCAGTAGAGGAAATTTACTGCCAGCGAGTTGAGAATCCATATGGCACACGTAAAAGTGGTTAAACTACGCAGTGCTTGAAATCCTACGAATATCTTTCTAGACCTGTATAAAGAACGGAAAATATACATTGAAACAATGCCAATGCTAGATGAATAAACACATTTTACGACTGCGTTGTCTATTGCGATTTTGCGATTATTTTCTTTATGAAAGTTACGTATAATCACGCCTATGTTATTCGTAGACGTAGACGGCCTGAAAAGTGAGAATATCTGACATCGTTTTATTTGGAACAGTTTTAACTGATAATCAAATCAAAAATACTTTATTGTTTACTTAAAATACATGTCTGTACGACATTTTACACATATTGTCTTTCTGTGTTAAATATAAAATAAATAAGCTACCTCAGAGTATGCCTCAGAGTGTACCTGCACCCGTTTTGATACACCTCAACTGGTGCCAGTCTGGCACCAAACGCCGAACTTTGCCAAACCGCTTCGTAGTTGTCGATGTCAAAGCGCGCCAAACGTATCTCCCGGAAAAAAAATGCGGTTTGTGCTAATAAATCGTGTCACACACAACACGTCTGAAAAACAAAAGCAATGTAATGATATCACTTTTCACAGTAAAGTTTTAAATATTTTATAGTATTTTGTAGTTAGAAACTACACCTTCATTGGCAACATTACGCAAGTGTCAAGTGCATGTCACCGACATGTCATCGAGCGTTTAGCGATTCAATTTTGACAGAGCGCTTGTATATGAACACCCTCCATCAATAAAGTTATTAGTAAGCTACTCTATAAACCACCACCATTTTGGAAACCAAGCAAAATGACCACTGGGAAAAAAAATAATGAAATCAGTTTAAACTGTTTTAATACTGCTGTTTCGTCGCCCCCCATGCCAGAAATTATTATCCAGTCTTCTGTCAATACTCGAAGCATTTTAGCAAGCAAATTATGGTTTAAATTCATGACGTAATTATTCCGAGATCAACCATGACCATTGCGACTCTTGTCGACATTGAAAAATTCGAAAACATTAATATGTTGTTTTTTTAAATCAACATCTTAGATTTAACCTCAAAATACCGTTCTATGCCTATGAGTGATTCTGGTTAGACTACTTACATACCCACCGCATTAAAAAAATATTAGTTGAAAAAGTTACGTTGATGATATCTATTCAAGTGTTGGGATAGAACCGTTCTCAGTTCTAACGGACCCGTTATATCTTTTAGAAACGACTTGATATTATTGTGTGAGTGGAGGCTTGTATGTTACCTAGTACCTTATTTTGATGGAACGAGAAGGGTGGGCTCGTATGATACACAAACAACACGAGGTAAACATTATTGTTATCATTACATTACCAGTATTATGAGTATGTATTTCTACCATTATTATAGGTTGTAATACTTGTAATAGTCATACGTTTTGTTAAGGCTCAGATGTCTGCGTTGACAACGCAAAAAGACCAGTCGAAAATTTTCATTTTTTTTCCTCAAAGCTCCGCTCATTGTGACTCCTTTTTATTGCAACGAAAAAACGCATTGTTTCGAGGGTTATTGAAAGAGGAATATGTTTATAGACTCCTTTGCCTACTTTCGTCGCTAATGTTTTCTCATCTAATTATAAAGCATCGAGAAATCACGTCATAAACTCAAATAATCCTTGTTAAAACATTACTGATGTATTACTCATTTGTATAACTGGCCTTCTAGAAGCCCATTAATTCACTAGCAAAACGTTCACTTCGCAAAATGTCACGTTTCAAAAGGTACTGTTTAGTCTAGACCTTCTAAAGCAGTCTGTCATCAAATAATACCTAAACTAATATATTTGAATTAATTGTAAATTAAAGTCGCTGCGTTGAGTTGAGATTGTTTTAGTTTACGACGGACGGTAGCCAAATAGCATTCATCTCGGCCATGTTGTGTTCCTACGGTGAGTGAGTTCTCCAGAGCTCCATTTGGGGGGCGGGGGTTGGGAGGGTTGGCAACGCGTGAGTGATACCCCCGGTATTGCCAGCGTTTCTAGGCTACGGTGATGCTTACCATCAGGCGGGCCATATGCTTGTTTGCCAACTTTGTGGTATAAATATAAAAAATTTCATCAATATTTTTAGTCCCTAAAGTGAGAAGACATTATCTCTAAGCTTTTCTTTCTATTCATACGAATAATAGAAATAATATTTAGGACCAGCACATGGAAATAACGAATTAGCAATATCATTTCACATTTATTCGATCTTATATTAATGATGTTGTTTGTCATCTTACTACTGTAAAAAAAATTAACAGCTGACTTTACACCAGTTTAACTTGATGCACTTGAATTTATGTTGCACAATTAAATTTAATGAGACAACCAGTCGTCGTTGACTTTTTGTGGTCGCAGTTGCATAGCTGATGTCTTCGAATGATAGCGTGACTCGATCTAGTTCAACTTGAATCTAACTTGCTTTCCGACTTGTCACACAACCGTGTTGTAACCTTGACATTTAGATTTCCTAAATGCTTGGAATTAGTCTTTTAGTTGATGAAGTAGCCAATTAGAATACCAATTACAACAGAGTCCAGTTAGCTGTCCGTAGACTCTTCGGTATTTAAAAAATCTCACAGTGCAATGGAAAGTTTTTAGGGCACAGCGGATAATCCGCTCAAATCGGAGCAGCCCGTCTGGGGAAGGACCTCCACCTTATAGAAGATCGTAGCCAAATAGCATTGGTCTCGGCCATGTTGTGTTCCTACGGTGAGTAAGGTCTCCAGAGCTCCACTTGGGGGGGTTGGGAGGGTTGGCAACGCGCGAGTGATACCTCCGGTATTGCTTACGTTTATAGGCTACGGTGACGGCTTACCATCAGGCCGACCGTATGCTTGTTTGCCACCTGTGTGGTATAAAAAGTCCTGTGCGCAATACGAGGGTAATACGAGGGTATTGGGCACAGAACTTCTCATTGCACTGTGCGATTTTTAAATAACCTAGTTACTCATTTTACTTAATTGTAATTTTAATTATGTTTTCTTTACACATAGTTCGGGATGTTTACCCGCAGATTTCCTGTAATTATTCTTGTTTGATGTTTTTATTGCTCGCATCCCGGTACTGACGTTTTGATTACAACTATCAAGTAACATTTGTTTGTTGTAGGTATTATCTGACGCATGTAGCGTTGCCGACGGACCTATTTTGCGATATTACTTATTCATAGGTATATTTTAGGTTTTAACTTTATTTACATTAACGATAGTAAATGCAATTTAGGTACTTGTGTATGAACAGCGGTTATCAGGGGATTCGATATCTCACTTATTCTAATAATAAAAAACGTGTGGCACTCAGGGACTGCCGCTGTAAAGCTATTGCATATTCGCGGGCTCGAACTCACTCGTGGACGCGGCCAAAAAGCACGCTGTTTCACGTGTCTAAAAGAGATAAAATCAGTTATGAGCAGTTAGCAGTTAGTCTACACGCATACGTCTAGTCGCACGCACACAAACACCGTGCCGAAGTCTGCCAAACTGAAACGACGTTAGACGATGCACGCCTTTCAACGCCCCGCGGAGTGCGGGGTGTTAGGTTTTATTTTCGTTACGGAATTTCTTGATTCGGTCGCCGCGCTTAAAACCCGCGATAAAAACTATGCGATAGCTTACCTTCATAGTTTTTCATGTACCTGTAAAAGTTATGTAGGTAAATAGCAGATCCACATCAGTATATAAAGGAGTCAAGTCTAGGTGAGGCGGTCTCCTGAGAGCAGTTGCACCACCGACAGAGACGTGCTAAGCCCGGGTCTATGAACAAAAATGAACGGGGAATTTTGTTTTTAAAGGAATTTATGTAAAAAATATATATTTTTCAAAGAAAACGTTGTTGCATATATAGTATATACTAAGTATAAGTTTTCCGTCTATTGTATTAGTTAAAGTTAGTTTATTCTATCTATCTATTGATGACCTCCGTGGCGTAATGGTTACCACGCCAGACCGCCACCCAGGAGGTCCCGGGTTCGATTCCCGGTCGGGTCATGATGAAAAACGAACTTTTTCTGATTGGCCTCGGGTCTTGGATGTTTATCTATATATGTATTTGTTATAAAAATATAATATCGTTGAGTTAGTATCCCATAACACAAGTTTCGAACTTACTTTGGGGCTAGCTCAATCTATATGAATTGTCCCTATATATTTATTTATTATTTTTATTTTATTTATCTAAAACTCTATTGTGTCATCATAATCTCAGCCACTAGAAGCCCACTGCTGGATACACTACTCGATTGTGTAATTGACATTAAATATATAATTTGAAACATTCTTACCATGTACTCTATAAACATTGTGCTGTAAATAACTAATTAATGCCAAGTTGTCGATATTCAACCGCGACATTTTGTCCTCTAGTAAATGCCTCACAATAATGTAGTAGAATATCGTGGGAACCTAAACCCTGATACGTCCTGTAATCGTGAATTCTTTGAAATGAAAACAATTGTGTCACAATCACAATGATACCTCAACCGTTAAGCGTCTTTTACACAAGAAGAGTTTCTCGCACGCGAGCGGCGATTTCTTCCAGGCAATAATATGGTCGCCTAGTGTAAACAAATGCTCCGAGTTTTGCCTCTCGAATACAATTCTCGCTACTTAAGCTCTCCTGGGCCGCGAGCCTGTGTAAACAAATCATACGAGTTTCTCTAACGAGTTTCGCCATTCAAAAACACGACTGTTGTTCAGAAGTGTCAGTGGTGGTGCTATAATGTCTTCGGAGGTGGCCCAAGGTGTACTTGTAAATTAGGTCACGAATGGCGAGTCTCGTGTCAAAATCAGTACGGAGTGATTTGAGCGAGTCTCGCATCGACACTTGCGATTCTCGCCCGAGCATTGTTTATACAAGTCGAGACACGTATGCGTTTTTAGATCTACGATTACTCGCTTGTAGTGTAAACATATTAAGAGAAGCGAATCTCACCTGTGATACTCGCATACGAGAATAGCTTGAATGTTACGAGTTTTTGTCAAAATGTAAACAACCGCAGGCGAGAATCGAAAGGCGAGTTTTGCCATGGGATAATCGCATACGATTATTCGCCGCTCGCGTGCGAGAAACTCTCCTTGTGTAACGGACGCTTTAGTTGCAACTTGCACGCAATGTCGCGCCGAACCTCAACGGGATTTACAAGAGCACAGGGGGTTGTCACGACGTGTTATAACAATTTATAAACTATAATTACATCATGTATTGCGTTATCTCGCTTACTCGTCTTTGGACTGCTATAAGACGTCATGGTAAGGGCGCAGCTTTAATTATAGACTAGAGCATTTTACTTGTAGCATAGAATGACAAAGGCGGAAGAAGACGTCGGATAATTTCGATACATATTTCAGTGACTGGCATAGTCCCAAGAATTGGTGAACTTGGCAAAGCATTTTCCGATATTGTGGATACAACTATGTGAAAAAAGATAGAAGTCACTTAGGTCATGAGCGATACATTCCCTTTAGTACCACCCTTTTGATATAATAATGTTACATAAAAAATGCTCCTATGCAAGGCTTCGTAAACTACGATGCGATGTCCCAACCCCAACCCAAAGCGATCATATACTATTGATATAGACTGAACGTGTGCGACGAGACGCTTATTATTTCATTAGTTTGTAATGAATTGAAGTAGATTTTTGAATAATGATGAATTTTCGAAGATAAAAAAAAATCCAAACCATATAATGTTCATCTTGTCAAAGGGCACGAATAGGATAAAGAATAATTAATCTATTTTATGATATGTAATATGAATGCTTTTTCCATACTATTAAAGTATTGTAGTCATATGGCGCCCGCGACTCTAGGGTTGCCCGATCAGAATTTTAAAAAATTACATTTATTTTTTATATTTTCGACAATACACCAACCAAGTACCAACAAGGGCAAACTAGACAATAAGCAGGCAGACTTGGAATTTTAGAAATTCTGTTTTTCTGGTGATTTTGAGATTTGTCTGGAGTCTGGAGATCACAAAAAAAGTCGGGAGAATCCAGACGAATCCCGACCATTTGGCAACCATAGTCGCAACAACCCAATATGTATACAAGTATAAATCTTAATTTGGCTAAAGACTTGCTTATTGTATAATGATATATAGAAAAATGTAGTAATTGATTAAATTGATTGATTTATTGTTTAGTTGAATTGGCAGAGTGTAATCTATATTGTTTTGTTACGGAAATTGGCTTTGAAAGTAATTATTATGTTCCTGTGTGATCTAATTATGATTTGCCAGGTGGTGATGGAAATTATAGAATAGCATTTTCCTACATTCAGTAAAAATATGGTAAAAGTAAAAAACGCGAGGAAATCTGGACCGGACGTCAAAGAAATTAAGACATTGTGAACTTGTGGTCTAGGATCTGGCGTTTCCACTGTTGTAGTTGTGGAGTTTTGAAGACAAGCTCTCTGATACAAAAATCTGTAATTTCACCAAATCCTTAGGCTTAAGACCCCGTCCAATCCGGATTATAGAACTGGATAACGTTAAGATGAAGGAGTTCCCTACGTGATCTTGTAATCTTTTATTCTGATTTTTCGAAGACCGCTTCCCTCATTCACATCACTTGCAAACTACTTGACATTTTCTTAGATATTGATTAGAAAAATTACTACAATTCATATAAAAACATTACTGAAGAAGTAGTTATTGAATTTATTTAGTTTTTTTTTTAAATTTTTTATTTAAAGGAAGACCAACAGCTGAAAGACATAATATGGTAAAAATAAAAGTAAGACAGAAAGTCAATTATAAGTAGGTCTTCACCAATAGACAAAGATCATGTTTACACAAAAACTAAGATAATGTTAGGCAGAATAAGCAAAAAAATAACACAAGTTTGTTAGTCTCTGAAATTGTACTTGCAAATGGCCGCATATCAGCATTTTTTGTGAATAGATATTGCCAATCTACTGCCAGCGTTCATCACGAGTTCGATATCGCAATAGTGCTTCAGTTTCATCGACAGTTTGCTGATAAACAAACATGCGGACTGTTGTTGTATGCAATCAATATTGAAGAACAACCGTTGAAAATGAATCAATATGTATTTCATAACTAGCTTTTTTGCCCGCGACTTCTTCCGCGTGAAGTTCCGGACCCGTTCCCGTGGGAACGACATTGAATTTCGGGAAAAGCTATAGCCTATGTCACTTCCTGATAATGTGGCTTTCTACTGGTGAAAGATTTTTTGAAATCGGTCCAGTAGTTTCGGAGCCTATTCAATGCAAACAAACAAACAATCAAATCTTTCCTCTTTATAATATTAGTGTATAGATAGACTGTTCTAGAATTTGTCTAGGTTTTTTTATATTCTAACATGATTATGCAGTGAGATATTTCCCTGTTGGTCTTGATACCTCACTCACATGAGGCTGGGTAGTTAGACGGGCTTGAAAACTATAAAACGTAACTATTTAAGTGAGGTTGCCGCTTTCGGGATGCACTAAGCTGCTGTTAGGAGGTCCACAGAACTAATTTCGGAAGCGTATCCTCACATTTGAACTAAATAGTTTTAGAATTCTTTATAGAATATTTCGTATATTGACAACAATTCCCGTTAGTTCAACCGCCTTGCGGACTTGAGGACTTCTTCCAAACCTCCCCACACCGTCCAATGTCTTCTAATTAAATTCGTTATGAATTGTAAGACTGTTGCAGTTACACCCTCGTACCGTCACTAAGCTGCTTATTGTCAATCGGTTGTCGCCATTGTTTATTCTGTCTTTACAGGAAACACAGCGAAGGGGATGAGTGGTGGACTTACCCCGCCGTGTGGACTTCGATAATTATATTTTTCAAAGGTCTACGCCTCATTGTATCGCAAGGATCATAGAATTAATCGTTACAGACAAAAATTTGAAAGTGTAGCGGAAAAGTGCAAACTAAACGACTCAGTAAACGCACGTACGACCTTGCTAGATTTACCTACTATAAATTATGCAATTATTTGCTAATAAATGATTATTCCAGCGCAGCGTTTCAAGAGTTTTCTTTCATCACGCTTCTCACATCACGCATAGTGACTTCCAGAGAGTTGATATAAACTAAACATGATATCTGTGATATAGCGCCGTGAGACCACAGATGAACTGCGTAAGCGAATCAAAAGTAAATTGTCACAACAAACGTGCATCTCATTAGTACAACATAAATGAAATTACAGTGCATTGCGGCATTAGAAAGTAAGGCGTTTCGTCATACAAACCAGCCATTCATCGGTATAATGGGTGTTATGAGATATAAACTTAATTAGATACAGCAAGACCATACAATTCTATGAAAACCAAACGTGTCACCTGTTTTTACTTTTTATAATGAGCGTAGTTTCAATTTGACGCGAAGCTGTGGAACGCGGAATAAATGAACATCGAAAAGTGAACCTGTATAACTTTTTTTCTAATAACCTTGATACGTCATACATTTGGTGGCATCTAATAAGACCTATGTCTATACTGTTAAGCGACATTGCTACTCTCCGTAATAACGAAGTAACGCTATGCATAACACGGTTGGTGCGTGGGAGACGTTCATTGTGTTTGCCGTATGAATCTCTTGAATTATTTACTAGTTGGAGCATTGGCTCATCGTTCACACTACTGTCGGGATATACGGCTGGCAATTTGACAAACAAACAAGATGCTTTATGGCTTAAAATACCTTTGACATCTCTAAACTAAGGTACGGCAACTGGCAGTCTGTGTTCTGTGTCCGAGTAATTAATATTATAAAGTGTTCGTTTGTATAGATGGACGCCTCCTCGTCGGAGACGGATCCGAGGCTCGACATCTTGAAAACTATTGATTCACATTAAAAAATATTTTAGTGTTGGATAGCTTATTTATTGAGAAAGGCTAACAAAGGTCACGCTAAACGAAGTTGTATATTCGTACATTTAAAAGCTTCACAATATTACTCATGTTATTACTTCATAATTATCACCGTTTCTTTAATGACCTGACAACACAAAATCACAGACAACATTTTGTCGTATTTTGTATGAGGAAACAAAGCATGAGGCCTTACAAAGTAAATGCTTTATCAGTCATAGCTTTATTGCGAAAATTCTAGAGAAATAAATTATCTTTAGTCTTTATGCTTAAAAAGTTGCGAGATGCATTCTCATAAAATTGTCATTAATATTTAATGCTTCCCTTAAATATTAATAATATTCGGAATGTAATAAAATACATTACAAAGTATACACTGATATTAAAATACCGTTTAAATTCTCATTAATTGAATTGTATTGCACAATTAAAACGATATTAAGTATGCAATCATTATTTCAAAATATCATTATATTAACTTTACATATTATTTCTTAATTGAGTTCAAAGAAATCATACAATTATAAGGAAAGGAACTAGCTTTTGTTACTTTTATGATAAAGATCTCGTTTGACAACAAAACAACCCATAGCGCGACTTGTGGCGCCATCTCTTGGCCGGAAATTGCGAATTGCAGCGCCATCTATAGTAGAATATTTTTTTTACCATTGTAATGACATACTTTCACGGGATAAAAAGTAGCCTATGTTGGGCTCTGCACCCCTGATAATATGAATACAAATTTTCATAATGATCGGCTGATTAGTCAAGCCGTGAAGGAATAACAAACAAACATACTCACTTTCTCATTTATAACATTAGTTAGCATATTTGGGTGCCCAATTTTGCTCTTATTCTTGTCGATGAGCTTGATGTAAGAATGTAATGATTTATATACCATACCTACCTAAATAAAATTCTATATTTTCTAATGATTCTAACAAAACGTTAGTAAAACTAAGTTTGAAAGATTCTATAAAATTATTACATAAATGAGCCACCTTTCCAACTCCAGGGTTGATCAAATCTTGGACAAAGATACTGCATTTTATTTTAACTTTAAAAGTAACTGCTCTCTGTAGATCACAGCTACTCGAAACTCAGCAAAAAGTCAAACTTTTATTGTATAAAGTTAGTTGGACGAGTGAGCCACTCAACAAAGTTTTATGAAATCTTAAAGAGAACCGCAGTGGAACTTTACATTAAAAATATTGACAATTGAAGTGATACTTGAAAATGTCAAATGAACAACGTAACTGTACCTAACAATTGCCACTTTGCATAAATGCATACGGTTGTCCAGCGCATGCGTAATAGTAATAGCATAGTGTGACCACTGTGGGTCAAGGAGACGCTTTGTTGTGCCCCGCCTCTGTCCATGTCGTTAGCAATATCTTTATTATCACCAAGTGTTTGCTTTATGCGCAAATAATTGTGTAGGTGTAATATACAAAGTTACTACATAAGTTAGTTATTTGATCATCATCGTATCGTAATCATAGCACACCTCCCATTCGAGGACTGGAAGATATACCTAGTGCCAATTTTCAAAACTACACGTATTATTTCCCCTGATTGCCTACATTCGGCTTAATTAGCCTAGACTATTAAGATTGGGATCATAATACTATCTGTCTACAGTAAACTAAAAAAATACACCTTAGCCAAACACAGTTCAAATATTTGAATATTTCTTTGAGGACTTACGACAAAACCGTATAGGAAGGAAATATGCTCAAACATTGAAGTCCTCAATAACAGGCATATTTTTCGCATTACAAAATATATCGTTTACTTTAAAATTGTCACATAAATCAAATTTATTGGTACAAAAGACCGAGAAAGTTTGTTGAAAAATTTATAACGAAACCTCGATAAGAAACATCTTTTAAACAACAGTTAAAGGTTTGTTTTCTTTTAACATTTGCAAACTTGATAAAAGTTCATATTTATTTGATCACCTAGTCCACTTAGTCCAGTTGAATAAATTAATTAACTCAATGAAAGATATTAATTATAATTTATTGGAAATGATAAATATTGATAGTGATATTTGCATTCTTCCCACTTGAGACTGGTTATCAATGTGAGTCACTGTAACAAATAAAATATTTGTAGCTCTCACGGATAATAAGTAAATACCTAAGTATACCGCAATGGGAACGTATTCAGCTGCACGTGTCTTGTACCTTTTGTCCCAAATATGACTCACTTGCCCTTTGAGACAACTATAACGTTGCATTAGGTTGCATTATCAACAACGAATATAATAAATTCTTGTTTGAAATACTTCTAAGCAAATACGGTAAACTATGTAATGTAAATATGAAGAACTGGCAAGAAACGTTACTTGCTTTTTCAAAATGGTAATAACAATCACGTGACGTGCTATGTTTGTTTCGCGACCAATATACATTTTAACATATCCACCTATGGGATTTCAATTTCACGTACATGTTTAATTTTGATGACAATGCATGGACACCTTAAAAGCTTAATAAAAGCTTGTAGTTTTTCAGTCTACTTCCAAAAGCTCATGGATATTGTATTCAGTACCAGCCCTTTCACGGAATGTCAGTTTAAATTACTAAGAGAATTTGCATTCCAACAATGTTCCCTTTCCACCCTACGTAAGGGCAGAGCTCCTGCGCACTGTCTTGTTACAAACACGATTAACTGTATTACTTCAAGAGGGTCTCTTAAGGGTATATCTTATAATCCAAGGGGGATGATAGACGGGACTTTTTGTTTAAGTGTTTTACACAATTGTTTTATTATACCAACGGCAGACCAAAACGTTTAGGTATTAGGTATGGTGTGAGAAGGTTGTGTTACAGAATAATATAAGATTTACAGTGGATAAGAAATCAGCTTATTAATCGACTGTCCCCTGGTTCAAATCGCAGTATAATTACAGTAACGTCAATCCTAATGTATTAAGAAACGAAATAACGATAGGAAGTAGAAGATAATGGTGGACGATGACATTCATAAGAAACCTACGTAAGTTTACCATATGGACAAAGTAACATGGCATTTCAAAATGTCAGATTCATTTGATAAGTCAACGAGTTCGTGCTGTATTGCTTTCTTTGTAATTGACCGACAGTTATCAAGATTTTATGTGCATGAAGATAACAATAATCAAATGTTTGATCTCATTCGGTTATAGTACGCCCTTTTTATCAATAAAAACTCGAAATGTCGTCAGACAGGCGATAAATGTTTTTAGTCTGAATCCTGATTAGCACAATGAGCGGCTGGCTGTTTGTATTCGTATTATAAACATTCCATTTTATGTCGTTTTTTTTTCAATTGATCGATAGATAAATACTGCTCCAGTCGGAGCTACGTTTATTATACAGCTTTGAACGGCCGGTATACGTTTAATAGCTTATTATTCGCCTAAATACACGTTCTAAGTGCAATGTGAAAAATTATACAGTATTTTTCACTCATTTTACAAAGTCGATTATAAAGTTTAACAACTGCAGACCGAAGACGCGTTTACATTTCCAAGTTTATACACAATCACCAAGTAAATTCTTTGTAGTTATTACTCTGGGCTATAAAACGTTACTGTCGGGCCGGGACACCCCACCGATAAAAAATTTGATTCTCTACGTAATACCTATTCGCATTTAATGGGTTTGTTTTACCCGAGGGCTGTCTTTTTACTAGTATATGCTGTGTCTTTTATCACACGTACCGAGTAAACAGGCGAGATAGTCCTCTCGGCCGAGTACTTAGAGCCCCCGCCGACTACAGACTTTTTCGTCGGTCTCTTAAGTATTATGACATTATGCAAGTGAGCATATTACGATTATGTCATAATACTGGTTAAGAGACATACCAAAATATCGGCCGATACAAAGTCTGTGGTCGGCGGGGGCTCTTAGTGCGTATAAATAATACAAAGAATGCTCAGCTGATTGCAGCAGCGCTTGGTGAAAATGGCGAGACAGTAGCTCGGGCACCGTTCTACCTTACTTACTAGACAGAGTGCTGTCAGTCGGAAATGTCACCAGTTCGCGAAGCACAGATTACCTAATAGTTACTTCGTCCGTAACACCACCACTGTAAAGGTGAAGAAGTAGACAAATAGTCCGATTTTTAGACAGTATGTCGGCAAGTGAGGAGAGGGAGAGCCCGACAGACCCTCGTCGTCCTCCCATCGCTTCCCAATGGCGGGATAAGCAGTAAAGCATAATCCTCACTATAAACAAAGGTCCGAGTACCTACTGTCTCTCCAGTTTACTCGGTACGTGTGATCATGTTTATAGTGAATGGATCTAAAGTTCATACCAGTTTCTAGAAATAACTTGTAACGAACTTTACTGATCAAATTAACGATAGAAACACTGAATTTATACTGATTAATTTTACGAGAAATGTCTAAGTTAATTTTCACAAACAAGCTACATTTTAGCGTCTAATTTGCGAAACAATTGTTATAATTTACTACGAATAATACGGGCTGAGATTATTTCATGATTAAACAGTCCCAATAAAGTAATGCTCATTCAGAGGACGTCCTTTAACCATTGTGGTTTACCTAAAATTCTTATCAACATATTAATATTATGAACACGCCACAATACAAATGACACTCGTTTTTTAATCCCGTGGTTTATTGCGTCCCGTGCATTTAGTACTTGATATTTATTCAAAGTTTTTTTAATCTAGGACATTTTAAGGGCATAACCTTTAGGGATTTGGTTGCCATTTTATTTGTTACTAACCTCTCTGTATTCGTTAAGGACTATTTCCACTAAACCGTAGATGTGCGAAGGGGAAAGCTGTGTTGACGTAACTATCCAATAATATTTTGTCATTAAAGGCGCTGTCCCACTGCTGCGCACGAAGAGGCTACGCACGTGTGTTAAGCTTTGCTTTGCAAGACGATGTACGTGATTGTTTCCACTGCAACCCACGGACACGTTAACCATCCAGTGACGTCATTGATACACGCGTGGCTTGCTCAACATAGCTTAACGCTGTCAACGCCATGCACGCAGTGAATGCGGTACACAGTTTGTTCCACAAAGCGTGGACATCGCTGCGCACGCTGTGGAAACGTAGACCCACGTAGTCATCCACGCAGCTGTAATGTGCCACGTGGCCCACGCGTTCGTGCACACCGTGCGCAGCAGTGGAACCGCGCCTTTATTCGTGATCGGGACATAAAAATAAATTTAAATACTATTGGCATTTTCTTCATCTTTTTCATTTTTTTCATTGGCCACTTACAACACGATTTTTTCGCGCAGAACATCTCTACTCGAGTGTCACTAGTAGTATTGTAAGGCTGCATAGTTCTATGTTAAATTTTAATTTAAAGAATATATTTAAAACATGTTCGCGTTTTCATCTTATTATTTATTTTATTGCCCACGACAAAATCTCTCTTGCGTTTTGATGAAGTATCTACTCTAAAATTTTAAACCGATTAGTACCATGATAAAATATAATGTGACCTACGAAAATCAACAACTGCAGTCTTTAACTGTTAAATGCATTAAACATTCTATTTCCAGTGACAACAAATAAGATTGGTTTGAAGAAGCTACTTTTATTAGTAGACCTGTTTTGTTGGACGTAATATGGTTGCGTATAGCTTTATATTATTATGGGACGGGTGATAAATTACTTCGCGCGTTGCGAATTACACTGTGATCCCTTTGATAAGATGACTGATGTATTGTAGTTGACATACCATCAGGTGGGTGTGTACTATATAGCTCTGTTATGTACTGTAATAAAAACAAAATTGATTTGAAAGTTTGTCCACTGATAAACTCCGTTTGTGCCAGTAAAGATTTAAAAAATATATTTGTGAGATGAAGTTATTTTCTGCTTCTTATTGGCTAAATATTGTCAGCTTTGTGAATTTTGTTAAACAACTCCTAAGAGATTAATAAAATTTAATCGTAGTCCAGGCAATTAATATGTAAAATTATATTATCGTCATCATAATAATCATCATCTCAGTCACAAAAAGTCCACTGTTACTGGTTGAGTTTGAACATAGACCTCACCCAAATGTTTCCGTGCGATCGTTGAAAGCGATTGAGCAGCTTCCTGCGACTTTCTAGAAAATAAGTAAGATGTATCGAAAGATAATAGTAATGAACGACACTAATTAACCAATAGTCTTTTGAATATTTAATAGTTTGAAATGTCACAAAAATGTGACATTTTAAAATGTCGTTTGTCTTGGTGGAAACCATGGTTTATTCATGCCATATTCACTGCTCGATATGGTACCGTGTACCTATTATAATTTACTTTCACGGTTACGTGTTCAATATTTTGAGAGCGATCGTGCTATGCGTGGTCGTGTTTCGTCACCGAATATTAATTATTAATTGCACAGCATTCGTCATTACTCTCAGTAAACGTCTTTTTATAGGCCGAGGCTATATTCAATACTCGATCTTTTTAGAGAAAAAGTATTATAGGATAAAGTTATTTATTATACTAAGTAGGTAACTTATTATTATTTTATTTTGTTATTATTATTGTTATTATTTTTCTTACATTTTTCTATATGAAAAAGAAAATAGTGTGTTTAATTCAGTGTTTTTTCTAAAAGCAATTAGAAAACAATCGATATAAATTGTTATTATTATTAGTTTAGTTTAAATAGAATAATATAATAATGCTCAAATTCCATAACTTCAAAATCAAAGCCATATAACTTGAACAAATTAACTAACTTTGCAGACGTTTCCGCTAAAGTTTTGTCTTAAACGCAGTAACACAAGCAATATTCCAAATAGACTGTATAGCTTCATAACTCTCTAATATTATTAACCTAATAGTACAATTGTTTTTATTGGTCTACATAAAAGGTTATTTTATTAGGACAGATAAAAATATGTGCCTCGAATTCGCAGTTTACATAATGTTGGTACGCTTACGGTACGTTTTCATATCAGGATTTAGTGTATGTGGGAGTCGAAAAAAAGAAATAGTGCTGGTATAAAGGCTTTTGCTCGGGTCGTTGTTATCCCGGCAATAACGCTATTTGTTGAATATGCATGCCCACAATACCGCTCCCACTATCTCATAAAGCCAACGCGTCTTATCTCTACCGTTTGAATGAACGCAGGCATCTTTTTGATCTTAAACCTTTGTGCCGTCTTTTATAAAACTTTTCCTGTAAGTAATAAAAAAAGAAAATTAATAATGTTCGCGTCGATAGTCGGAGAAAATGTTTCTTAGTTGTTATTTACACGGTTATCCTTCTATGCGTCAGGCGTCCTTCGAAAATTTTATGGTATAGTGTCACCGGCAGTTTTACGGGCGGCGCGCGGCGGTACAACGATCTCGAATAAGGGCCTTCAAAACTTAACACTGAAATTCACATACTCAGCGCCAGTCTCTTTATATCACACGTTGTTATCCTGTTAGAATATGAAATGGTACTTTTTGCAAATAGATACATCCCACACGCAATTTCCTCATAGAACCAATTCCAGCTATCATCAAATCTTTCGGCACGAGTCTGATACGCACGTTGTATGAATAATTTATTTAGTTATTATCGCGGCTCTTTGTTCTGTTATTCTTTTATGTCGATGTGAAGAAAGAAAGCATTTCCTCAAAGGCTGGATGTGACTGGCGCAAAGGTCGTAGAGCGTTACGAGAAAACGCACAATTGTTATAACAGTGCTTCTTATCTTTTGGCGTGAAACCTTATTAAGTTGCCAAGACGTGTACTTAATAATTCGAATTCACTGCACAAATGTTTCTATGTAACAATGAATTTACTCCCTTAAGGAGCAAAATGCGACGGTTAGTAACTCCGTCGCGTATCATCTCGCCAAGTTTATTCCTAAACATTCGGTCCTTGGGGATAAGACCCAGTAATGTTGGGATTAGTCAGCGTCTCGGGCCCGTTGCAGCCTCCTTAATGACAAATGAGAATGTAGGTAATGTGTAACTTTTCCATAATACTTACAAACTTTTTGGGCGGACTGCGAAAAATAACTTTGCTAAGTTAGATTTATGGAATGCAGGAATATACACACATTTTTGGTCGTTGACGTCAAAATTATGAGTAAAAGTTAGAATTTTGTTCTTTTAATTTATGATTCCATTGCCGTGTTAATCAATCATACTATGCAGATCTATATTATATCTGAATCCTAATAAAATTAGTTAAACAACAAACTTCCTGCCCTATCATAGTAATAAACTCTGCAGTATGTTTCCATATCCCCGGCAACACGGGCATACTTTATCACGTTTCTGATAAAGGGAGAGGTAATGTGATTTCGACTAATTCCAGCTTTTAAAAGGGATTCTCGGTTTTCCCTCGGTCCACGTTTGGGGATTCGGCGATCTGCTACGACGCCGTCTTATCTCTGTAATTTCGTCGCAATCCCCACGTTCTACTGGAGCGTTCCCGTTTTGAAACGAAATTGATTCCGCTTCAAGATCCGCAGATTGAAGTGCACTGAATTAATCCTGTCCCTGATTGAAAAGTTTCAAACTTCGCCGAATATTTGAGTGCTGAGTTACGAATCGAATCACGTACGTTGTCTTTTACGCTTGATTTTCTATAAAAATACATTAATTTTGTTGATTTGAATTCTTACGCTCGCGTCTGCACATATTTACCCTTGGTGTATTTCAGTTCCGTACAAATATTTACATCACCTAAATAGAGTCGTTTGAAAATAATATTGTAAATCTGTTTGAATGTTGTATTACAGCGAACATTGAATACCTCATATTTTTATGTTACAAGGCGAATGTATGGAATAATTGGATGAAGGCCAATTGAAATATCTACATCAAAATATTGTGTAAATCATTTTTTAAATCCAATGTCTCTTTTAATTAATTTATGAGTGAAATATAACATGATGTAGTAAAAATTAATAAACATGGTGTATAATTTTTTTCGAGTAGCTATGCTGTCTGTTATTTATAGGGGTGTGCATGTAAAACTTAAATTAACCTGTTTGCAGCAGAAATAGTTTCGAGCAGTCCGACAAACTAGTTAGTTTTGTAGTGTTGTTTGGGAAACTACGCGATATGCGATATAGGGTTCAATTAACTGTATTTTCGTTGTGGATGTGATTTCTATTCTCATTAGCATTAGAATCTAATATCAAATAGGAAAGTAGCTAATTCTGTTTTGCTGGTGAACCGCCGTTTTTTTTTTAAAGTTGATGCGTATCTGTTTCCCCTTATTTATTTTGTCCTCTCAATGATAATATATTTTTAAATAGTAACTACTTTGATATTATCTCATGCTAATGTTTTATGTAATACTTTTTTGGAAAATACTAATTTTATGTGGTTTTGAAATACAAATTTTATGGTATTACATTTGTAATGTCGATTACATACGAACTTTGGTAAATTACTTACGTAATAAAATTATTAAGAATAACAGTAAGAAGTTAATAATTATTAAATAGATTACTATTGTACCTATTGTAAGTCAATTATTTTTTTTTTAAATATTATTTTCACTACATTTTTCTTGGAGACAGCACAACGAATTTTGGAGTCGCTAAATGTAACGTATTTTTTTTCTTTCTAAACCTAACTATGCCCATAGTTGTTAGGTTTTCTCGCAATTGCAAAAAAAAATGCATTTTTCATTGTATTTGTCTTTTGATTTGAAAAGCCCCGAGGTGGATGGCGCCCGCCCCCGACGCGTTGCCATGGTAACGACGAGTCCTGAATTAGTTAACGAATGATAACTCCGCCCTGTAGAGACGAGTTCGCGTGGAAGCCTGCATTCGCATTTATTTTCAGATCCATCAATATCTATGAATAAAAAATGCACTAACCCCTTACCACCAGTAACCATGGAAATGATACATTTTTAATGTGTTATGATTATGAATATTTCGGTTGTTCAAATAAATAATATCAGACTTATTTTGAATTTGACTGTCAAATTAACCGTAGCAAGTTATTTTGTTAAATCATCGTTGAGGTAAATTGAAGGTAAATGAAACTAATTGTTTATTAATCACATTTAATTTACATACCAGTTTGAAATAAGGTCCCAGTTAGTCGGCCGTTGCCGGCCACTATTTAAAGCCAACTCCAAACTTCAGCATGTATAAAGTTGCTTCAAACGCATGCTTTGTAAAATGGTATGAAATCTCTTGTCTTGTCGACCCTGTTTTACACCTATGTTTCTACACACGTTTTATACCGTGTAGCTCAAGCTTTAATATAATTAATTATAAATCGACGTCAACGACCTAATGTTATGTTACAGAAATTAGTGCGATGATCATTAATACACGTGTCACTGAAACTTCACGGGGCCGTCACCGCCTTGTTACCTGTCATTACTGTCAATTCCTTGACAGCAGACAGGCGTGTTAAGACCGGTATGTTAATACTACTGGACTGCCCCAGTTTTACATGTCCCTGGTGATTTTTGAGGGAAATAAGTATTTGCTTTCTTGATCATACTCATGATCCCGGCTTTTCATTTTCTTGAAATCGAGGAAATGAGAATGTGGACGGGCTTTTCGTCCTACTTCGTCTCTACTTTTCCTTTGTCTTCTAAGTTCGTGCTTCGTGTTAATTTCGTATACCTACTTATCTGACATGAAATATCTTCATAAACACTTTTCATCAGGTCGACTGGTTGCAAAATATACAAATAAACTAAATCCTACACTTTTTACTATACCCTCTGTCTACTTCCAGTGCAGGTGATTTTAAATTCGTTTCCAAGTGAAAAGCAATTTTCAACATCTTGCTACATTGTCTTTTCGTTCTCTTTGTAAGTCGTTTAAAAGCCTCGTTAACTCAAAGAAACTAAAAAACGTTATCGACAAAGACTAATAGGTAAGTAACAAATTCAATGCGAAGTAGTTCAGTGTCTTCCTGTCTCGAGTAGGTAAAGTAGATAATAATGTTTTATTTCTATTTAAATGAAGTTGTTTTACATTTGAGTAGGTTTTCTTTAGAAAATGAAATTTTCTGAATTTCTTTTCATTTTAAGACTTTCTCCTGAAATATATACGCGTTGGTGAGGTATTACATTGCGATAGACTACGTATAAAAATGACTGCTATTATCTTCGCTATTATAATAGCATGAAGATATCATTCATAAATTGGAACTTGTTATATGTTATTCCTTATATAATACATAAATATTATTATTGTAACATAGAGTTATCTGCTAGGGAAACTAACAAAAAAATAATGTTTTTTTTAAAATAAGTACATAATATAAAAATATGAATTCATAAGCATTAATTAATAATCTGTTATTTATAACAAACTGTGCCGTAAATTATATTATTTCATACAGATAACGATAATAGTTTTTTTATTCGTTTCGTTTCGTTCGTATCTCTTCGCTGTCTTGTTATCTGTTCTGTTTTTCCCTTCCGTAGTTCCACTTGCAGTCATTTCAACAGTCACTCGGGCTGCTCTCATTCCGCGAATCAAAATATTTTTTCGCATATGTAAGTGTTTGCTCGCTGTAATTACCGTGCGAGTTTTAATGGTAATTAAGTTCTCGCACGCCTCCTCGACGCGATAAAGCCTGGTAATTACCATTCAACTTATAATGAATTAACAAGTTCGGAATCCTTCGATGTAACGTCTTGCCAGTAATCCTATTTTAAATGTAAACTCCGCTCCGTTAGGTACCCTTATTTAACTTTACTTTAATTAATAGTGCAGCATTCTTGTTTTACTTTGGTGGCTGTCGCGACGGCGAGGTCTTTGACCGACGCCATCGGTTGCCATAGCTACGAATACCTACATGCTCCTTGTGTACTGCAGCCTGAAAAAGCTTATTATGAATAGAGCCTTACAAGGCTTTTTATTCCTCGTTAAAATTCTGACTTGAGAGTCCTGGAGGTTATAGCTGGCATCTGCGTCACGACTCACGTTGTTTGCTGTGTTGAGGGCTAATGTGCACGAGGCCAATTTTATGTGTTTTTTTTTACGATGTACCTGCCGCTCAGTATAAAATTACATACCAAAGAATTAATGTCTAGCAGTATATTTTGACCTGTAACAAGTATTTTTAAGAATTCAAACACGTATTCTTTTGATTTCATTTCGTATGCATAAACTTTATAGGATCAAAGAAATTTATATTGATCATAAGTTGTCAGATACGGACACTTCAACATTCTCAACTTGAATAACTTGATCACATCGAGAATTTGGCTCAATTTGCAAATTAGCTGTCATTTACAGTTACGCCGAATGCTTGTCGTTTGCTTGTGATATCAATGAAATGTTCCCGAACGTCAGCTTCGTGTCGAATCTGTTGCCAACGTTTTATTTAATCTTCCGTTTATGTAATTGACACTTCAGTATGGTGCACACAGACAGTTCCTATCTCCTATCAGAAAGCTCCTCGCCCGACTCGCTGACCTGATCTGAATGACGGTATCGGCCTGACCCTGTTTCCACATCCGCGAGTTTCCGCTTTATTGTATTTATTCCATTGTTTCAACGTTTGTATCAAAATAATAACCATCTTACATAATTCGATAGATTGTCGGGCACGTATTATTGTTGGCAGGAGCCTCAAATCTGCTTTACATAATATCATAATAATGTACCTACTCCACGTTATTAAATTATCTGCTCCATGCCTACTCTCGACAGACAACACGGGATGTTATTTATCTTGCCATTACTGAAACTCCTGCTGTTCATCTCTTATTATATTAGATGGGCGTCGCCTATATTATGCACGTTTTATTGTTATAGTTTCCGATGTAGCGTATTGCTTAGGGCTGTCAAAAGAAAGTTGCGCCGCTTCGTCCCAAAAGTTTACAAAAAGGGCACCCATTTCACAGATACCTCCTGCCAACCTTTATTTATTATGTAAATTTAATATGAATGTATGCCCAGCGTTCCATATATCCTATGTCTATCGCGAGAATGTTCTCTGAGATCTATTTATTTACTCTGTGAATTTCCGACGGTCCCGTTATTTTCCTTTTCACGTCTTTTGTTTGATGTTTTTGGGATGAAATATCTTTTGCGGTCGCCGAATTTGTTAAGGCTTTTCTCATACATTGATGGCTATATTTAGAAGAGTAAGCGGTATTCATTTCGTCTAAATAATTTGAGAACTCTATTATATGTTTTCTAAGAACATCTCTTTTAAGATGACTTTGGTAGTCCTTTGAAGAGGCTGACGCAAGGCTCGATACTAATTTTATTATAAGTAATAAATTACTTTGTTTCTAATTCGTTTATTGAACTTGCAGCCATCAGGGACAGTTCTGTGTTTCGCTATAAATGACTTTTCGTACAACAACGGATTCAATTTACTTGAGGTCGCACATTGTTTTCTACGGCGGCGCCACTCGGCTCTCATTACACGGGCGAGTTAATCTGTGTTTTCTCCTGTACCCATGAGTTCATTGTTGACTGTGTTTGTTAGTTAGCAGGTACTTTGATTTACCTTTTGTATAAAGCTTGGGACGCCATCTGTTACAAAAACTTTTACTACCTTATTTTTATGTATTAACTATTATGAAATATTACACACATTTATATGATTTACTTAGCTATTAACCTTTCCTTTTATACCCAAAGCACATAAGATATTAACCTTTTCTTTATTTACTTTTCATACCCAAAACACATATAATTGCTTTGGAGTTAAGGCCATAGGCCTCTGAAGAATAGTTACTTATTCTGCAGTCTCTGTTTCCGCATTTACAAGCCATATTAGTTTGCCCTGTGACAATGAAAGAGTCACATTTGTTTTGAAGATCACCTTTGCCACGTATGCAGAATAGCCTAGTTTGTCGCCCTCTCATAATGAATGCAGTCCCATTCACCTCCTGTCAAACGGCAGATGTAAACAAGCCATATATTATACTGGGGTGGAAGTGCGGGAATCAGGCCGCCCGTGTATTAATGCCGACAGTCGACCCTGCAGCATGTAGCTGATGGCCCGTGAATGGGTCGCGGGCCGGATCTGCGCCCTGCTGAACGCATTGTCGTCTTCCGCGTTGCACCGTGTATGTGCACCCCGTGAACGCTTCCGTGCATTATAATGTTTATGCGGCTTAGCCAATGTCTCTAACAATTTGTGTGATTACGTCTTGTTAGTAATGTAGGAAGGTTTTATTGTAATGCTTATCTGTATTGTTGTCGCACGAAGTCTTTCATTTATTGTAGGGTTGTAAGTTATGTAGCCGAAAAAGCGCTGCCTTTGGGGACTTCCAAGAGTAAAATATGTCCACTTTAAAGACTACACAACGGATCAGAGTCACCCCTGTACATCTATTTGCAAATAGCAAATAGGTAGTTACATAAAATGGTAGAATAAAAGTAAATTATATTTGGGTCATTGACATGAAAAGAAAATCTCTGGTTTTTGTTGTACGATGTATGAAACAATTACCATCGTTTCATACATCATCGTACGGATCACCCGTAGATACTAATCCTAATACGTATGCACGTTTGCTCACGTCTATGACAAAAAATATATTTTTTTTGCTACCGGTAATACAATTTCGTAAGATTGATGTGAAGTAATGTGAACCAAACGGCTCAACAATGATATGTCATATGGCACGCAGAGAAGTAATTTCCTCACGGCAATCACCCAAAATTCAGACGCGACATTAAGAATGTCATCTCAACGAGATTTATTGCACAAGTTTTCTAATAAATTATTATTGCTTCCTTTGCTTTTCAACTGTGTTTGCGGAAATGTCGGGATTACTGCGTTCTGGTCCATAATTAATTGCCGCAGGACTTAATGTGACGTGTTCAAGTAATAAACAGCTTAAGGACGTTGAAATGTCATTAATTTAACTCGGACTCAATTCACCCCAATGTAAACTACTGCTGAGGTTCAATTGGGCTTTTCATTTATTTGTGACGAATGAATTACTAAAATCTGGAAAGAAAATTGGAACTGCAGTGTTGGATAAACTCCATATTTTGTAGAAAAACAGAAGTAACTAGTATTATATTTCTGCGACACTGAAAATTTGAAGATCTCAATAAAACATAAATAAATTAATGTTTTTTTTTGTTTATAAATTTAAACTACACACGAAGAGTCGAACGAGGTATTATAATAATCCTATCAATAAAATATGATTTTCTTTATTTCCAGGGAACAAAGCTATGGATTATAATGGAATACCTCGGCGGGGGCTCCGCCCTCGATCTGATGAAGGCGGGCAGTTTCGAGGAGATGCACATAGCAGTGATACTGCGCGAAGTGCTCCGAGGGCTCGACTACCTTCACTCCGAGAGAAAGCTGCACAGGGACATAAAGGCAGCGAATGTGCTGCTAAGCGAAATGGGAGATGTCAAGCTGGCTGATTTTGGTAAGTTGAACTGTATGAATTATGAAACCGGTTAGTTACTAGTAAGGTTAGTCTGCACTCCGAGCTACTACAATATTCCTCGGTAGGCGCTAATATACCGCGAAGCAGTTGCAGAAACACGGTGCACCAGCATTGGGGATAATTGAGATATGGCACAGTCAGATAATAATCAGACTGATAATAACCAAATGGTGGATATATTTTAAGTTTTAATTGGTGTGGTGTACATGACATGTGCTAAAGCAAAAGGGACCGTAGCTAAGTTCAAGAACCTACCCTTAAATCCCTGACGAACTTTGACAATGGATCTGAGAAACGCATTTTAAGCACGTTTCTTTAGGTAGATTATTACCTATCGTTTTGTTGATAGTGTTTCAAAATGATGAATGTTATGATTACCGTCACATCATTAAGATAAAAACTACAAGGTTTTAAAGACATTCCGCGTTAGATAACACGAGATAATGTATGTAGATTATCAAGAAATCAAAATGTTTTGTTAAAAAGATGTTTCGTCACTAGTACAACATTGTAATAGTGTATTCGTTAAGCTAATTTGCATCGAACCCAAAATATGGTTTTCACGAACATCAAACATATTTTAAATTGGATTGGAACACTTCTTTGACTGCTAAACTTTAAGGCCTGAATTCACTATTACTGCAAGTGCAGGTGATTAGTAATTGTGGGTGAATCACCCTCAGTACTAAAAGTTCTACTACCGAATTCTTTTGCATCGTAGCAGTTGAGGATGAATCACCCTCAGTTACTAATCACCTGCACTCGCACTAAAGTGAATACAGGACTTTATGGAATTATGCCAGACACAATGTTCAAAGTAGTGTTCATTTAAGCGAAGTTGGATGTTTTGCACGCGTTCATCATCACGACCACAAGAAGTACACTGCCGGACATAGGCCTCACCCAAACGTCTCTAGCATGACCGGGCGGGTTATTTTATATAAAGACTAACTTTTTTGCCCGCGATTTCGTCCGCGTAAAGTTTCGGACCCGTTCCCGTGGGAACCACATTGAATTTCGGGAAAAGCTATAGCCTATGTCACTCCCTGATAATGTAGCTTTCTACTGGTGAAAGAATTAGTGAAATCGGTCCAGTAGTTTCGGAGCCTATTCAATACAAACAAACAAACCAACAAACAAACAAACAAATCTTTCCTCTTTATAATATTATTATTTTATATAAAGATATTATGGTAAACTAGACGAACTCATGTTTACAATTTTATCCCGTATTAGATTTAACAAGGCGCCCAATAAACAAAAACAAGTCTAGTTTTTATTTCTAGACGAAGGAAAATCCAAAAAAATCTTGGTACTGTTAATGAGATAACGTAAAATGTGTTACAATTAATTAAACGTAACTTGTTTCAAACGCTGGGGAGGTAATTAAATAATTTAATCGCTCAACTTAATTCCCAGTGCTAATTACGATGATATAAATTGGTTCAATATTGCTGCGCGCTAATAGGCGGCCAAATATGAAATTAAAATTAATTATGTTTGTATTTGTTTTTCAGATTTCAGTAATAGATTTTATGTCTTTTTTTATTTATTAAACTCTGCTGCTAATTATATTTGTTTTATGTCATATCGCAGACAAACAAGCAAACATCATTCTAAACTACTATTTGCTTCAACAACTGTTCAAGTAGTTTAAAATAGTCATGTTTATCATTCCAGAGAACCGTCATTTAAATACATTGGAATGTGATTTTTGTGTGATTTTAGATTTTTAATTTACTTTCGACTTTATCACGGAATTTGACAGGGTTGATTATATTTTTCGTAATACGGTCCTATACATATATTGGTTGAAATAATATCGATAGCTAATAATATACATAGTATGGGTTGCAATCCGTATATTCGTAAAAAGGGATTGTAGTGTATTTGCAGTGAGCTTGTGGGTTTTCTCAACAGTACCGTTCGTTCGTATTGATTTTGGCAACAGAACGATTTATAGTAGATCAAATTGTTTCCTAATGGGGCGAGTTATTTGGCTGGTGTATATTACCGCTGTGTTGTATTGCCGTGTCATAATTTCCAACTGACTTTCTCCAGCACACTTAAATACAGGGTGTATATCGACACTTAAATTATTAATTTAAAAGTATTATTTTATCTTTCAATGTTTTGAAAAATAAATTGTTTTGTACTTAACGAAAGTAAGTACATATTTATCACAATAAATAAAAAATATACACAGTATGAAGGGTTTTTGAACTTCTGTTTTTTTAATAGCTTGAAATGAACTGCAGAAGAGTTCCGTTATTTATATTTCAAAATGCCGAGCTGGCGTAACAGTGATTAAATATTTAGCTCAATAATAATTTAACCCTGTACACACCCCGAGGTCTTTTTGGCCCCGCGCCAGTGTTTGATCGTTCAAAGCGCCCCGTGCAGCCAAAGACAACACTGAATGTTCTTTTGTTTTGCAAGCATATCTGCCGCCTGGCTGTTATAAATGACCCGACAACTACAGCGATATTAACTTTGTTATTTCCTAACTTATGCTGGCTTTTGTTTTGGGTTATCGTTAATTATAAAATAAAATTATAAGCGCCCCGCTTTCACCACTGGCTTAATAAAGTCCCGAATAAGCTATTTGCCAATTAAGAACCGTCAATCCCATACTGTTGCCCGCCATTTCTTATTTTCTCTTCAAGGCAAATTGCCTACTGTCATAATAAATGTTTAGTCCCATATACTTTGTTTACGACATTTATACCCAGTCTTGAAACGTAATAGCGAAATGAATTAAGTCTATTAGATAATGATGGGCAATCAGTCCTACTTGTATCATTCGAATCACGCGATATTATCTACTATGGTCGCTAATCATAAATAATAATGGTAGAACTGAATTTCAATTAAGGTATTTCTTGAGTGGAAAATACATTTGAAACAAATCTATTGTTTGCAAAATACTAAGAGACTAAGATAGTTGAGGATGTGAAATAAAAAGATAGGGTTTGGTCTTATGAGAGCGTTTTTAATTGACATTCACTATAAAATAAAACGCTGCTGTGCTGAGTGGTTTTACAAGAGGGATTTCAAGGGAAGAAACTTTACTTCAACTTTCAACTACACCTTTCTCTTTATAAATATCACAGAATTAATATTAAAAGATAAATTTTGTGTAAAAATACTTACTTCTTAAAATTCCTAATTTTTGCTGTTTTACACTATCAATAAAATAAAAATAAAATTTAAAATAATAATTCATACCTAATTCAAAACGTTAGGAGAGTAGGTTTCTTTCGTTATATTATGTTTAAAAGATTTCTCAATGAAATTTATATAAGACGACCAAATATGTTCCTAGCTTTCTCTCCATATAAAGGTCACCTAGCAATTTAAAAGACACATGAACACATTAGTGCGAACAAGATTCAATTGATTCTGTTTTGGCGAATTCACCGATCGATGATCATAATGATGTCATACTGAGTAAATGTATTCTATTTTTGAGCAAATGTCCTTCTTATTTTTTTTATGCCACTAAGGTAAGGCAAACAAACATACGGCCCGCCTGATGGTAAACAAACAGTCACTGCAGCGCAGCCTATAGACGCTTGCAAGGCCGGGGGTATCAATCGCACGTTGCCGATCCTGTAAAAAGTGGAGCTCTGGCGACCTTATTCACCGTAGGAAGGAAAGGAACACAGCATGGCCGAGCCGAGAGCAATGCTATTTGGCTACGATCTTCTATAAGGTGGAGGTCCTTCTCCAGACGAGCTGCTCTGATTCGAGCGGATTATCCGCTGTGCCCTACCCCTCTTCTCTACACAAGCAATAAGACGTTCTTTTGTATGAAATAAATTGTGCCATTACAAGGGTTTCTAAATATGCTTACATTGTCATAATAGGCTGTTTGTCGCTTTGTACGAAAGGAATCGTGTTTTATGTACTTTGATCTACATAATTAGTATTCCGTATTGAGTAAATAAAATTATATGTTATTTTTGTTACTCCCACGTATTTTTGTCGTTCTCCTATAGAAGTCTTTTGATGTTTCGTATCGTATTTCACTAAAAGGTTTCTTTCTATTTATGTACTTATAGGTATATTATTTAGCGATTTCAATGGAACTTTTCTGTTAATGAATTTATAGGAATATTAGCTGTGATGCGCAATGCTGTGGGTAATCTGATGCAAGCCCTAATATATATCCTTACCTGAAAATGTACCCCTATATTAATAAAAAAAAATAGAATTAAAATATTAACAAAACCCTTTGTCACTGTCATTCTCGAGAAAAATTAAAAGAAGTACTTACAAATCTGACGAAACAAGTTTTATTTAAACCTTGGCTGACTAAAGTTTACTATATATTTACTGTATAAAGGATAGATAACAATTTAATGAAAAAGTATCTAATTATCAAATCGTTCGATTACAGGTGTGGCGGGCCAATTAACGAACACGACAAGCAAACGCAACACATTCGTCGGCACACCGTTCTGGATGGCGCCAGAGGTTATAAAACAGTCGTGCTACGACAGCAAAGCTGATATCTGGTCGCTCGGCATCACAGCCATAGAGCTCGCGAAAGGGGAACCTCCCAATTCAGAATTGCACCCCATGAGGGTACTCTTCCTCATACCTAAGAATAACCCCCCTCAACTCACAGGGAGCTACTCGAAACCCTTCAAAGAATTTGTTGAGGCGTGTTTGAATAAGGATCCCGAAAATGTAAGTAAACTGTTAACGTATTTACTAGGGGCCGTTCTATATTTATTTGTATTTGCAAGGGAGAAAGGACGGGTTTCTTTCTGTCCAGCTGTGGGATCGATAGATAATTAAAAAGAAAAAAAAAAACACAAGATAGAAATACATACTGTATTTTTTATGGAGAGCAGGTAGGTACGTCATTTGGAAGAAAATCCTGAGAAAATACTTTTTTTTTAAAATATGTTGACCGCAAATTCACCGTGATCTGATTTCAAATATTTTACGATAAATTCCTAACTACAATTTCCAGGAATATGAAATAGTAAAGATATCGCCGCATTACCGTTAATTTCTTCCATCATCTTATAGAATTTTAATAGGGTACTTTACCGTACATTCCAACAATATTAATTTATATGAAACTATTTTCAATTTCAGAGGCCAACAGCAAAAGAGTTACTAAAGTTCCAGTTCATCAGGAAGGCTAAGAAAAATTCGTACCTAATGGATCTTATAGATAGGTATAAGAAATGGAAGGCGCAGCGGAGCGAGGAGAGCGAGACGGAATCCGAGAACTCAGATTCGTAAGCATCAATACAATAGTTAACTTAATTGTTTTTCCTGATAATTTTACCCAAGCAATAATATAAAACCACAATTTTACTACCACGTCATTTGGTAAGCAACCACCGGTGCCTACGTAATACGTATCGTAATTCGACAACACTAGAGAAATTCAATGCATGGGAAAAATGTATTAATTACTCTCAATAGCCCCTCGGTTTGCAGGCCAATTATTAATTACGGAAATTATAGTGTTCCACTGTATTTCCAGCGAGGAATGCAGCCGCGGCGACGCGGAGGCGGACGAGCCTTGGATCATGACGGTGCGTGGCGGAGCGGCGGCGCGCGCGCTGCAGGCCGCCGCGCCGCCCGCGGACGCCGGCGCCAACATGCGGCGCACGGCGGGCGACGACGCGGGTGTGTTGCTACTTTTCTCGTTTTCTTTTCACTCCCATTTTTACGGCTCCTAAAGAAGGAGGAAACCAATATGTTGGGGGAGAAGGATTTACTATATATCTTCTTTCACCATGAACCACTGAGCCCACAATAGAAACGAATGGACATGTATTGCAAAAGCTGCTTGCTATTCTCGTAGACTCGCCGTGATCATGACCATTTTGTCAAGAGTGTCATCAAGAAGAATCTTTCTTATATTTTCTTTTTCTTATAGTGTCTAACCGGTGTGACTCTGAAATTTAGCGTCACGCTCGGCCTGATGACATGACATAAATGACCCCCTTGTGTTGCTATCAAAATAAAATATATTCCTGTTAATTCCTTTTGAAATTCATTAAATAAATTACTTTGAATATTTCAGTAATAAGTTCCCCATTGCCGGGCGTGGGCGTGGGCGTGGGCGTGGGCCCGAAGCAGAACGGCTCGCTGAGCGCGCGCGAGGAGCCCTCGCCGACGGACAACCACGCCAAGTCCCCGCCCAACAACAACAACACGCCCGACAAACAACCGGTAAGTTAGACAACAAGTCCACCAATTGTACTCGCAATCTCTCAATCGTGCAATAAAAAATAAATAAATAAATAAACTCTTTTTTAAATAAAAGAGAATATTTTAACGAAAAAAGAATATTGTGCACTTATTGGCATGTATATGTTGTCTCTTTAATTTAATATCTTGTTTATTTTTATCAATATCATTGTTATATATGAGAAAACAGGTCAACTTTTAGTGACAAAGTTGTATTAATGTGATTGCATATTTATGCCGCTAATTATTATAAAAAGATTTCGCGGGTGTCTACGCGGTGTTTTGTTCCGCGGAATTTACAAAAATATTTTACTTATCTCTTGTTTTCTATGTATAACCTCTCTGTCAGCGTTAGAGGGAAATATTTTTCTTGATTTTGTGTTTAAGTGTGAATCAATCCTTCTATTTTACATAGATTTAGGTATCTAGCAAATAAATAAAGTATATATTTTTTTAAATTTCAGCCACGACAATCGTCGAATGTGCAAGTGCCGGTTGAACAGAGAAATTCGAAAGAACGAGAAAGGGAGAGAGTGGAAAGGGAAGACAGGAAGGAGAGACCCGAACACCAGCCTTCTAACAGAGATAGTGTAGTTTATAATAAAGCGGTAAGTACTTTGCAAAAAGTTATTTGTAATGAGAATGCTTTACATGCTACCTCTTTTTTTTAAACAAGAATGATATAGTCACTGGTTTAAGAAATTGCTGAGAATGTCAGACGAGGCAGTTTTAAGACCTTTTATGTGTCGCATTCTGTTCAATAATTGGATAAAAGGGGGTTACTTATTTTGCCATTATTGAAAATTTTGTAAATTTTTACGTTTTTTTCCCTTATATTTTGTTATGTTTGTTTTCAGGCGTCGCCTTTGGACCACAGAGGGGCGAACAGCGAGGAGAATAAAGCGCGAAGGCATCCTTATCTACAACAACTAATCTATCCGCTTCTAAACGAGGTATAATTTGTACAACTATTGTAGGTTAATATTATTTGACGACCTCCGTGGCGTAATGGGTTCTACGCCGGACCGCCACCCAGGAGGTCCCGGCCGGGTTCGAATCCCGGTCGGGTCATGATGAAAAACGAACTTTTCTTGATTGGCCTGGGTCTTGGATGATCAATATATGTATTTGTTATAAAATATAGTATCGTTGAGTTATCCGTGTGTCCAGTTGTCGCGCAAGCACGGCCCCGGCAGCGCTTTGGCGCTGGAGGAGCTGCGCCGCGCCTTCGAGGCGGCCGAGCGCGCCGCGCCGCACCTCACGCGCGCCTTCGTGCAACAGGTGAACACACACACACACATTGCTATACATAACTTAACACACGAGAAATGACACATTCCAGCCGGACTAACATGACAAACGCGACAAAATTTTCTCGCTCCGCTCTGCCAATAGCGTATCTCGGTTATGTCTACAGTAAACAAAACAGGCATTGCTTTTGGCGAAGAAGCTTTGTCGCGTGCGAAGAACTATCTTGAGTGTAAGCATGTTAGACTTGCAGAGCTCTTGGGAAGGTTGGCAACGCGTGAGTGATACCCACGGTATTGCAAGCATCTATAGGCTACGGTGACGGCTTACCATCGGGCCGGCCGTATGCTTGTTTGCCACCTTTGTGGTATAAAAAAATAATTGATTGCTGATTTGACTTGCGCAATAGACGATTTCTAGTAAAATGGTATAAAAATCAACTTCTGAGCCGGGTCGAATCACGTCATACGCCAGGTCTCACTCTCGCGTCGTGGCAAGGAATGTTCAGTCAATGAATAATATGATAGAGCTAACCAGAAAATTTGTTTAGAAAGAGGTATCCAGATAAGTACCCTAGATACCTGGTCTCTATCATTTGTAATTTGTTCGGCTACAATTACACGATGTCAAATAAGAACGATTTATTTGCTAATAATTAAGTTTCATGATTCTCGATGGACCTTATATATGTGGCCAGTGGCCACACTTCAGACGCCCAATAGTTTGGAGTCCATCGCAACGTGTGTAAAATGTGCAACGCATCTTCGCCGTAGAACGATGGCGAATTTTTAACGCGATAGAATAATCGCGATTTTTGCTCAGTGTGCGGCCATAGTTTTGGTGAATCCCCGTTATGTAATCAATAATATATTTTTGTCCCCAATGTAAATTAGATAGGTAGTCTTTGTACGTCAAATAAAAAAAAAAACACAATTTAATTAAGATTGTAATATCGACTGTGTGTTTGACATAATTTTACTATGTTTTTGTAGGTGGTGCAGCGAGTAGCCGCGCCCGCTGCGCCTGCGCCGGCACCAACGCAGCACTGGATGAGGTACAACCATTCATTAGATGATCTAATCTATGCCAAATTTGAACCAAATCCATGGAACCGTTGATTTAATAATATTTAGTGACGATTTCACCACTAACTAAGTCCCGAATAGTATATTTACCACATAAAAAACGTCAAATGCATACTGTCAAAAAACTGTCAGTTTATCTGACGAATATGTATGTGAATGGGTATGGTGAAACTGGGCATTTTAAATTATAGTAATTTAGTAAAATTGGAGAAACTTTTTCACCGAATAGTTATCCAGTGTTATCCAGTAATAATTTGGACGATATAATAAAGGACATGATTGAAAATGATCGCTGAAGGACATACAAGAAAGAGAGGTCTATGTTCATGCAGTGTGTGACATAAAACACACAGAGAAATTATTTTTTATATATGTTTAGAGTATCGTTTTGTATTTCACTTTATAGTTTGAATCATCATCATCTCGGCCACAAGAAGTCCACTGCTGGACATAGCACATCAGCTGATGGAGTTGAATAATGAAAACATTTCTTTAATTTTTGCAGGTAATTGGAGTGTCTTGTTTCCGCGTGGGACGCATGATCCGGCACTGCGCGGCCGAGCGCCGAAGCCGACCGAGCCTGTTCAAACATACACAAAAACTTACTATATTTATCTACGGTTTTCACACGTAGATGTGGCAAAAATTGGTATCAAATCTCTTGAAATGATATCATAGAGAGAGAGAAACGTAAAAACAAACTGTTCTAGAAATAAAAGTCACACATCAGAGAATCATATTCATGTAGACTGATGAATAATTATCACGGATAGGTAACTGGATACAACACTCAGTATACCTAAAGTAAGAATATGACATTGAATAACCTCGCCATTCTCTGAGTGATTTTACCCTCTAAACCATTTTAACTTATTAATTACTTACAATAGTATTTTTTTTTAAACAAGGTTTTTTTCTGCTTTGCGGTTGGTCCACGTAATCATTGCTATTAGTTGCGTTGCGATTGCGAGTGTTGCTATTAGTTGATACAATGACATATCTCACTCTGTCATTATCGGGAATGTGCGAGAGACATACTTAGTATGTACTCGTTTGTTTGAAAAAAAAACAGACCATAGTTAGAAAGAGATAGATGGTAAAAATGCATTTTCAAGGCCAGTCCTTCCTTCAAGTAAGTGTACTGAGCGTTGTATCGATTTTTACTCATAAATCCGTGGTAATAATAAATACGCAATAAGATATAATCACACAGGGCTACTCTTATTAATATTGTATACATAATTGAAGTAAATTAAATGAAAGTTACCGTGTGTGATATACATCACACACGGTAACTTTCATTTAATTTACTTTTACGGACCACATTCGTCATCATGAGCGCCGAAAGCTAATTGCAACCGAATTCGTGTGACGTCATGCACTGCTTCGTGCGGTCAAAGCTTCAAGCTATTGACTTTGACTGCAAGAGCGGTCCGAGTATGTTGATCAATGGCTAACTGCTCGAGCAGTCCGTCTATCGGCCGAACCAAAAATGCGGTCTCAATCCTTTATCAATGACTAGTGAAACCAGCGCAACTTCGTTTGCGTGTATTTATTAATGCACAGCAGCGCCATCTATATCAGTTTTTTTTACCAAAACATACAGGAATCGCGTACTTTCGGGATAAAAAGTACCCTATGTGTTAACCCAAGGTATCAGCTACCTACATACCAAATATCATAAAAATTGGCCCACCCATTTGAGCGTCAAGAAGTAACAAACTTACACACAACTTTCGTCTTTATAATATTAGTAGGATTGTTATTGGTTGACGGATGTATTGATTCATAGTTTACTTCCATAGATAAAGATACAATGCATTGATTGGTTAAAGAGACATGCATATTGGGTTCGGGTGTATGTCGGCCCTAAGTAGTCAAGTTTGCATCGAAAATGATTTTACGAAATAATAAAAATACTAAAATGTTTTCTTTCGAAATCGGCGTCTTGTGACTCGCATGTGGCCGTCTGCGCTTCCAATTAAGCTGTAACCGATATACCTTGTGTTCTGAAATGTAAAATGCAATAAATAGGGTCCATTTTTAAATGCAATCAGGTTTGTCAATTGGCGCCAGAAATGTAAGATGTGAATGCTTATTTTCCTTTTATACAAAATGTTTGAACAGGTTTTGTTTTTAATATTTCGATGGGTATGAAACACTGCAGTTTTTAATCATTTTTAAGGAAATAATTCTTTTTATGCACGACTATTTTAACTTTACATTTTCTTAACTAAACAAATTGTACCGAAAATATGGGAGATTTGTTACTAAAACTTTACGTAATTTTAGAAAATAGCTTTGCAAGCGAAATATTTGCAACTTATGCCAAGTTTTTGGATATTTTCTTTAGCGATGGAGAATACATTAAACTTTGTTTACGCAGCAGTGTTTTTAATATAATTACCTAATACGAGATAAAATCCGCCGCTTTCGGAACAACATGTTTAGTTACCTATAGTGCTTAATCGAATGATCTTTCGGGTCCTGCAACGCCGGCCTCGGCGTCCGTCCCCGCGCAGCCGCAACAGAGTCACAAAGTTGCAATGCCATACTGTAATGAAAATATGACGTAACTTAAGATGGTTATGTCTTAAATTTTTATATTTATGTAAATATCTTCGTTCCCGTCACTCGTCCATTTCAGCGTTCACTAGCAGTGGTTCGTAAACTCGGAGTTGCTGTGTTCTAGTTCTTTTCATATTGTAGCCAATGTTTATTTATACTGTCACCATTCGTCTGTAGAGTACCGCAGGCCGCGCGTGCCGCCGCGAGTCGTTACTAGTATAATTATGAAGATTGTTTGTTGAATGCTTGTGTTTGTTTTGCAACGGTATTGGAAATTTTAACTTATAAATATTCGTGGAGAGCGTAACCTCGCTACACTTCGCCAATATTTTGCCATAATTTTTCTAAAATATTTTTTACTAACGAGTTTTTTTTGTATAGTCTGATTTTTTTGTTGTTGTGATCACTCGTCTAAATTTTAACATTATTTATATAGAAAAGTGTTTTGAACTTGGTGTAGAAAGTGTTATGTGTCATTCCAGACAAAAGACAACATTGTCAGCATTTATAGAATATTGTTTGTAACCGTAGATGGTACTTCTGTCACGAGCTGATCACCCGCGAACTGCATCCGTTATGAAAATTGTTATAAATTCCTTAGCTTAGTTGGAAACTTAGGTTTAGTTGTGTATTCGGCTACTTACCGTTTTTTGAATTATATAGTAACTAATATTTTGTTTTTAACCGTCGTGGGGAGACATGTTGCGACAGTCGCCGATGCGACGTCCGACGGGGGGCGTTTCAAGAGTGGTTAAAGTATTTGTGAATATAAAGTATTGGCACCAATGACCATTCGGTGTCGTTATAAAGATACATGCTTAATATGCGACAATATTTAGCGATCGGGAGTATATAGAATATATTATGATGAAGACTACAAAACAATTATTATTGCTGTGTAAAAATGTAAACCTATAATATAAATGTGTAAATTGTGTAGTATAATATAAAGAAAGCTGTTTTATGAAGTGTTCTTATAAGCATATGGAGAGTAGTTATGTCTTTCCAATTGAGCTCGCGGCGGGAGCGGGCGCGCCCCGCGTTCCCGCTCCCCCCGCGCCATATTTGCCTTGTATTTTTGTTTTGCCATGTGTAATTAGCATGGGAGATGTTACGTTCATTTCGATGGATCAAAAATTATTTTTCCACTTGAAGACGTATTGGATAAAACGTGTAGTGTTAGAGGTGGGCGATAATTGTTGATTATTGATTAAAATTAGGTGTTCGTGGCATTGGATCGTAGTTGAGACGCGTTCGAAGTCGCAGCGGCGGTTGCTTGACTGGAGGCACTTGCGATCCGAGTGGCAAGCACTCTGTTACTAACAATATAAATATCATTCGATTGCATTGGCCCCGCTAGTCAAACGCCCGTCGCTCGGTAGTGGAGTAGTTGTTATCATCAGGAGTTGAAGTGTTCAGGACAGCGTCGTTTGGTTCATGGGTATTTGTGATCATAATTGCATAGTTAATAAAGTAAATTCTATATTATTATAATAAATGTGTATCGAAACCGGTAGTTCTCTGCGTAGTGTGTGCTGTCCGCGCGTCACGTTGCTGACGTCCTAATGGGTTAAACGCTCGTCGTATCGAGTTATAAATAGCACTGTTCATATCTGAAGTTGCTAATTGAATATGGGCATGAGTGCACGAGATATGCACAATAATGCACATCTGTGCGCGATCGGTTTCGCGGAAGCGTGACGCGCGGAGCACAGTTTAAAGTCACCGGCCCTCCAAGTGCACCAAGATGAGCTAACAGCAAGCGACGCGTACCATTAGTGATGGTCAATTAATGTTACAGCGTCTGTCATTCTAACACGTTTATGTAGGAAACAAATTTGACTCTGAAATAAAAGAAGTTATTTAATTTTGGAAGTTGTTGTTTCATTTTTATATGTACCTTTCTTTATACACATAACAAAATTATTTTAATACAAGAACAGCAAAACATTTTAATACTCACTACTATAATTTAGAGACTATGGATCTTTGCGATAACGCTAGGAAGATTGCAAATAACCGCGTAATAGGAACCCAACAAAGAGTTTCGCAATCGTACGAGGTATTTTCAGGATTATTGCATAAAATCCAGTAGAAACTTATAATCTGATTGATTACCGCAAAGGACCTAGGATTATCGCGAAGATTTCTCTAATTATCATCAGCGACACAGACATTTTGTAACTGACTATCGATTCATCCAGGAATGTTTGTTTTATCTAGTAGGTAGGTTTAACTATTTAGTAATCTGTGGTACTAGAATACTAGTTTATTTTGTATTTTGCTAAACACATTAGTTTTGAATCAAAATAAAAAAACTATTATTTACTTTAACTTTTTTATTGACTAGCTTAATTATATACAACGTTATAAATTTACAAAAAATATAAATAGTAAAAAATCGCAAGTTTTTTTGCTTATCATTTCCAGATCAATAAAGATCTATTTTTATTACTAATTTAAAAGGAGATTGTGATGTTTTAGTTACTTCTAAATGTTACACATTGTTCTATTATAAGCTTTTATTTTTACATTTTCCTTTAAGTAACAAAATAAAAAAAAATAAAAAAATTGAGATAAAAGTACCAATCGTATTCTGTTCATCCCACCATATAGATTTGCTCATTTTAATACACGTTATCAATAACTTATGCTGTCTGACTCGATTTGAATAATAATAATGTCATATTTCCAAGAGGACCACACGAAACTGTATTTAATAAAGGGACTCTGAACTGAGCCATAATGTGTTATTTGAATATGTATGAAGTACAAACGTATGGGTGGCTATGAACTCCATTTAAATGCAAGATTTAGAATAAATAAGTGTGCTTTTCAACTAAGCGATGCTAGATTTACTTCGATAAGTCTATATAGCTGTATAGCGTCAATGGTACGTACAGTGAACCAATGAAAGAGATGAGCAGGGTCAAGAACTAACAAAGATTTTTATGTTTATTAACATTTATTATTATGTAAACATCTTTATGAAACTTCGTAATTATTATAGTCAAATATGAATATTATTTATAAATAAAAATCGTGTAAATTAGAAAATTTCCGCCCTGTTCATCTCTTTCATTGGCTAAATGTACGTAGACAGCTATTAGCACACTCACTTTTTTAAAGTATTGTATAGAATAATGCACACGAAGCCAGGGTATTAAAAGTACCGCGTACAATGTTCCTCGTCTACGCAGGCCTTAGTGGAATAAAGACTTACATAATTTCACCATATCTCACAAATATCCATCACAATAAAATTATATTAGTCACATACAGATATTTTACGCTACGTAGTAATTAAATATTTTATAATAATAGACATCGTGTATAATCAAAACGATTGGCAAACATCTTACGAATATTATAGAATTATTCGAGAACCAATCGTAGTTTTATGTACTATTAATAGTAGAGATACGCGTATGAAGCGATTTGTGTATACAGAGTGAGTTTTGAAACTGTTCCTTTATGAAAAAAAATCTCCGAAATCGAAGGTGATTGGTAGCCCAACGATAAAAAATATCATTTAATTCTTATCAAAAGCACTCAAAAGTATGAAAAGTTTTGAACAGCGCCATCTAGTGACACGAAACGGTATCACATTCTATTTTATTTTCTAAAAAGTATATTTAATTCAATATTCACTCTGTACAAATCGATTCCAATACTTATCTTGTACCGTAAAAGAAGTACAATTGCGCCTAAAAATCTAAATTCAGCTCTATTCTAAGTGAGTGGGAAGTACTTTCAGTCAACTAAGAAATGCTTTACGTATAATGAGAATACACTTAAAAATTATAAACCGATTTTGGGGTTGTCTTTAACATTATCAGACTTTCCAAGAATTAAATTCCATATTATGGACACGTGTGAGATGCAAGACACATGGATACAAATTTAAACCTTATTATAACTTGTTAAGAACAAAATTATAAATTTTAATTGCAATTAAATTGTTTAATCATTTCACACGTGACATTTATTTAATGGACAACATTTTTTTTTTTGATATGTCACGTAATGGCTTTGAGTAGGTAATTATAATCTTATATTTGCGAAATAACAAGGCTATGTTTAAAGGTATCGGTTGAAACGTAATGTTAATATATAAGTTTATTATAGAGCTGGATAACTTCCAGATAGCTTGTGAGATAAATTCTAGACAGACAGATAGACCATCTGAAGCTTATCAGGATATAATGACATCGGCTCTTTTTATTTTATCAATTAAATGAAAATAAAGCAACAAAAATTTAAATTGATTTCAAAAAACTGAAAAACCATAATTTTTTTGGAATGATCAATGTTGAATCATTTTACAATCAATGTTTTTTTTTAACTTTACAATACATTCGATGATTAAAATACTGATAGATTTATACTTTGGTGAAAATGCCAATACCAAACAAAAAATTACATTTAAAAATTTCGTTTTCTTTTACCTAATAGAAATAAATTAATCTCATAGGAACTTGTTATGTTATTATGGCAAATAGACATTAGTAACAATAAAATGCCATGTCGCATCGAAATTATATGGACTTACGAAATACATGTGTACAGTCAGTTGCAATGACATGTATACAATTAAGTGTGTACTGCGTTTGATTTTCTATAGAATTACTATTTGTTACTCGCCTTTTTTTTTCAAAGTTTCGCACTTGATACATTTTCATATGTGTGTACAGCTTACAGTCCATTAGTACAAACAAAACGTCAGTTAATTATCCTAAAGTTAACATTATTAAAGATACTTTAAAAATAAAAATTCTATTTGAAAAAAAAAACCGTATGACTGTGCTCTCGCTCAATAATTGATTATTCCTCAAAATTTCTCTGAAATCGATTTTTGTGGCTTTTTGTTTATTTGTCCATTATATTATGGATGACCTGTATTTTTTATGAGTAAAAAATACTGGCGGCATGTATGCCAGCGACGCGTCCATAAAATCTCATGTACACATTTCATTGCAACCGATTGTACAACACAGAAAGTGACACATCATTACATTAAAAACTAAGTTATACGGGAATAATGTGTCAGAGTTCGAAAAACCCGTTACTCATGTGCCGTTGGTTTCGGCCAAATGATAGAGCCCACGGCAACATTTGTAACACCCACACACTCATAAAATTCACTACAACTATCATACCAGCTTTCTCTTTAAATGCAAGTCAGTTTTCAATAGGTCTTTGTAATGCGGTAACTTCTATTAATTGATTATCACCATCTTCGGTAGAACAACGAGGGAATTGTTGATTTCCAAAATGAATTCAACATACGATACGCGCCAAGAGGTGAGAACTGACGTATCACGTGATTCGTCCTGTGCAGTAGACGATTTCTATACCATTTTACTAGAAATCTACTGTGCAAGTCAAATTACCAATCAACCAGGTCTCATTTCTCGTGGCGTGGACTGTACCGAATATAATTTTCATATTGTAGCAACTAAGAATTTACTTTGATTCGTTATGGTGGTAATGTAGATTTATTTATACAAATATTATTAAATTCTGTACAATTCTTCTGGAAAGTGGCTGGATTTTGCAAAAGGTTGTTCTACTAAAGTTGCATTGGTGAATTGCACGGTATAAACACAAAAATTTACTTTCTGTTACGAAATATCGTTAAAATTATGTTCACAATATGTTTGTTTTAGATTACTGTTCAAACATTAACTTGTACGATGAACCATGACTCACATTATTACTTAATCATTTTAAATATCACAGAGTTACACACACACTAATACTTATAGTTAATCTAGTTTACAATTTGCGACACGAACACCGGACGAATGCAATTTCTTCATCATACAGTGTTGATCACAGGCAGTGATGGAATGGGCAGCGTCAGGACCGTATTCAGCTTGTGGGAATACATATAGCGTCACATACTCTGCATTTACGATGTAATGTATAAGAATATGTACTCAATGTGGTCTCCATAGACTGAGACGTCGTCGGCGTAAGGACGAAACGTTGTCTTCAATGTTTTTAACAGCCAGTTTCTGTTAATTTTAATTGCACATTAAAGTCTAGCTATCTCTTTCTTCAGTTTGACAGTGACAGTGACAAATTTAATGTATCATTTAAAAATCCGATTCAGAAACTGACTGTAAGTTGCATTCAAACCAGAGGCTCAGAGTTCGCGTAAATTCCACAATCCACATCGTAACTTTACGATATCGTTTAGATTCACATCGAGTAATACCGGTCCGATTGCCGCGTTTTGATGATTCAGCCAACAGGTAACACCTATAAAAAAGAAAAAAAAACCATAAGTATGTATGTATGGGAAGAGCGCGTGCCTGAGTGACTCAGTATTTTCGTGACGCAGATGTGACTCAATGGTGTTTGCGGTCATATTGAAAGTCGACTTCTGTTTGTTAAATCCTTTAGCGATGCGATGTGTGTGACTTATTTGAATAATGAACTTATTCAATTTTGTGTTTCCGAATATTTAAAGAAAGTCGTAATTGACAAATGACAATGCTTTTGAGATACCATATTATTCTTGATTTTCATGATTCGTAGAGCTGTATGATCTCGGCTCATGTTAAATAACTGTCATTATGCCAAGTCAATGATCATTCACATTGTACTCCGAGAATCCACAACTGAACCTATTTAGTAGAACCTTGATAGGATCAAAAAAGTTAAATTTCCTTTATTTCATTTATATTAATTTCGAAGTACGTATCTGTTAGTCCAATTACATTTAGCTCAAGATATTTTCGCCTTCACATTTTAAGAGAAAACCAGACGTTATCTAAATAACATTGAGGACAAAAGGCGACCGTTAATCGCCACTCTGTTGTAGACAGGCGGCCTTAAGGTCATTCCTTCAATTAAACTTTGAACTTAGTGGTTGCAATATTGAGAAATGAAAACGTAGTTTAATTATGTGTTTCGATATTGATTGATCATGAGACATCATAAGACTGACGCCAGACATATGTTGCGTTGACGCGTTCCATTTATTTCTATAAAGTGCGAGACATCGCAACTCGCAGCACACCATGTGACCATAGAGCAAAAAATCTCTTCCCAAGTAGCCAACGTCTAATGTAATCTATAACGTTTAACGCTATTTCAGTCAAAATTCATGATAAAATCGATAAAACAAAGTTTTTTATGCTAATAATGTAAGGATTGTTCAAACTTAGTAATTAATTAATTTAACTTTATTGACCACAATTTTTTTAAATAATAAATAATCGCAGTTCTGAATAGTTTAAAAAGTCGAGACAAATTGTCGCTGAAACTTATACTCATAGATACTTTTACAATATCGGTTATATTTTTTAATCAATTCATACATTCAATGAGAGCTATTGATATAAAAATTTGACTTAATAATTTTATGCAACATTTAGAAAACTTAAATCGTAATCCACGCCCTGATGTTCTTTTGTTGACCGTATCCAATGTTTCTTTTTGTGTGGGTCGACGCAGATAGTCGCAACACCCTGTGTGGTCTGAGTACTCGCTATCACAGTCTATAAACATACTGTGCTATTATAAAGAGAGTTAGAATTCTGTTTGTGTGTATGTAGAGTTCAATCTACTTTCAAATACGTTAGTCATCATCACTGAAAGATGCATTATTCCAGATAAGACTTACATCCAGCTTCTGAAATGTATAATTAATTCCACATGTCTCAAGCATGGACCTAGAAAAAAAGACGGACGAAATCTTGCTAAGAAAGAATTGAAGCACCCCAATGGCGGCGGCGCGCGGCGGCGTAACTATGTGGGAGTGTGAAATGGCTGACCGGCACGCACACATTTACACCATAGTAAGCCGGCCGGGTCGTACGTATAGAGGTGGCTTACTATGGGTGCTTCACTTTTTAGTTTCAGTGATGGTGTCCGCCTTTTTTTCTAGGTTCATGGTCTCAAGCTATCTCTTTTCTCTTCTTTAACTTGTCACAGCTATAAAGCCAATGTCTTATTAACTATAAAATCGTTTCAGAAACTTGCTGATAGACTATCCATTATTATTGCAAGCCCTAAATAGTACTATCTTATTGTCGAAACGCACTCACTATTCTAGTCAATAAAATTACTGAGTAACTAGGTATAAATTCAATAGTTTCGCAAACTTGTGGTAGTAATGTAGTAAAATAAATTGGCAATCTGCACTTGGGTTATGGCTTCATCCATTCTATCTATCAGTAATAAAGTGGAAATATATTGACTTGCGCACCCCACAACTTAATGTTTTCTTACAAAACTTAAAATTTATGTCTAAGGTATACCTAATATCGTTACGCCTGTGGTAGAGCCAATCGTATTGGAAATCAGTAATGCGATTTAGCAATATGCTTTACTATAGTTTCATACTACGAATGCGCATGGAGAAGCGAAGTGTAGGGCGCCCTACCTCCAGATGGACGACCTCAAGAAAGTGGCTGCAGGCGGATGGATGCGGAAAGCGGAGGATCGCATTTGGTGGAAGGCATTGGGAAAGGCCTATACCCAGAAGTGGGTAGATACAGGCTGATAATGATGATGATGATACATTTTGGATAGCACAACTAAGCACAACTTAGTTGTGCGTACAGGATTTTTTTGCGAATTGTTCCTGTTGGACCAACTAGTTGTGCATAATGGTTGGTCCAATGGGAAATGGTGATAGTATAAAATTTACCGATACAACCCAACAACAACAAAACATGCCCTTTTTCATACATTTATGCTTCGCCAGCTAATTATATGCTGGCCTATTACAAGCTTCTACCACCAGTTCAGACGACAGATTTGTTTCAGTGTCCGTTTTCCTCGTGAACCAACATTTGCACAATTAGTTGTGTCATTAGGAATATTGTTTATTATAGAGATCATTATTAGTCTTCGATTGTATCGGTGAGTGAAAAACGGAAAATTTTATGAATGTCTCTTTGCTTATAAGAATTATTAGTAGTTAGTCGCTTTTAGGAGATAAATTGCAACGAAAAAACAAGATAGAATCGCTGCGACTAACGGCCAAAATTAATAATCTATCTATCTAGGATAGAGTTTTTGCTATCTAAGATTAAAAATTCAATACCATTTTTATACGTAAATATCCGAGATTGAATTTACCGACAGATTATTAATTTTGGCTGTAAAAGCTTTTAGTTTGAATAACACTCTACTACTCCACGTCTGGTTAACCCCAAAAATGTTCCCATAATAAAATGTCTATAAAAGAACTATCTATATTATTAAATAAAATCATTAAAATATTTTCTATTACTTTGTTGGCAATGAGTCCGTTTGTTTTACGGTGGAACAAACGCACTCTGTTAACAAGACATCCTGCATCTGACCCGTTCCTGACCTCTTATCGTGAGTCGTGTATCGTCACAGGAGTATTGTGGGCACTGCACGCATAAAATGTCCTAGTGTTTTAGTATGATTAATTGAAAACTATTAATATAATGAGGTTATTAATACAGATGTAGATGTTAAAGTAGTTCAAAAAATACATTTAGTATACAAAAACAATAACAAATGGGAGGAAGTACGAGTATTTAAACCAGTTTTTTACACGTAGATTTAAGTCTTGTTTATCTCATTTAGAAATAAATGGCGATGTGTTATTGGTAACAATTTAATTGCAATTATTTAAACGAAATTGCATCTTAGTTCCATCGACTTGTTTTTAGAACTAATCAGTCTTCGTTCATATATGACACTTATTCTTTACTGAAAAGAATTCTAGACTTATCAGATGAGACATGAAAGAAAAGACTCGTGAAGTGTATCCATTTACGTTGTGGAAAATATTGATTTGTGTCTCGTGTGACAACAATATGAGATTTGAGACAGTCTGTCTGCATCGGAATCCATTTATTAGCGATTATTGCCGTTCGTTGAATCATCTTGGCGCATCGGGGAAATCCGAGAAATTGTAAACGGTTCGCCTCATTCCATTTCCCGGATTTGAAATTTAAGGATTTCGGAAGTGTAAACTAATTTCTAGAGATGAATGTTAGTCTGTGTTAATGATCGTTTGCAGATCTATTTAAACAGATTGCGTTCTGCAGATGTCTTTTCGTTTAGCCAATAGGTACCTATTCATAATTTCAAATTTTATCGAATTTATAACGTTATTTTAAAACGTTTAAATGACGTGACGTTTTGAAATTCTAAAGGCTTGTATTACATACTAGCCGCCAGCTCCGGCTTCGCATGGATTTATCTTTAATTTACACAAAAAATATAACATGGCTTATGATTATGACACTCAGAGAGTGTAGCTTCCGAACGGAGAAAGAACTTTTTAAATCGATCCTGTAGGTTCGAAGCCTATTTAATGCAAAAAAAAACAAATCTTTCCTCTATATAATACTAGTAAATCCCTCGCAACTTCGATTGCATAGGTATATCTCGCTTGTGGGAATTTTGAAAAATCCTTTCTTAGTGCTCCCCTACGTTATAAAAGGAACCCCTCTGCAAAATTTCAAGTTTCTAAAAAATGACCCTTAAGTTTAGGATGGTTTAGGCCCTGCGTTTTGGTCTGAGGCCCTGCGTTGATATGTCAGTCAGTCAACTTCTCCTTTTATATATATAGATTAGTATGATGATATGAGATAGGTACTGCGATGACCCCGAATCCCAAAATAATTGTACAATTCAAAACAACAATTTCAATACGTACCATTCTTGGAAAACCTGCGTCATATGATTTGATTGGCGCACATTTGTTTTGTAATTGGTAAAGTAACTAATAAATTGAGCCTGAAATCACGTACACAAGGTTGACGTGTTATTTGTTTACAATTGATGCATTAAGTGTTTGTTCAGGTTATTGTAAACCATATCTTTGTGTGCGTCGATAGCATGACTTGCCATCAAGTAAGTTGTTTGTCCTTCTACTAAAAGAGGATGTTTGAATCGGTTGCGTTCTGGGGATGTCTTTTCGTCTAGCCAATATTCACGATTTATAAATTAGGGCTTATTCAAACTAGCTAGGTACTTTAGTCGCGGCGATCGCTGTTCACAGCGATTCTATCTTGGTATTTCGTTGCATTCATCTCCCAAAAGCGGATAAATAGACGATAGCCTCGACTAAAAGTAGCTAGTCCGAATAAACCCTTACCTGTGCAGACCCATTGGTTTTGCTCCCATAGGAATTTAGAAGTAAAAAGAAATAAAAATATTTATGACTATCGCAGTCAATATAATGTAGGGGCGTAGATAAAATCGTAAAAGACAGTAAAGTTTTAAAAAATTATCCTACATGTTTATAGTTACAGAGCTTATTACAGTTAGTGACAGCAAGCAAGCAAGTAAGCACGGCCGAACCCATCGGTCCGTCTAATTACCTGCTAACTCTTATTACACTATGCTAAACCTTAGTAAGACTGTCTGAATACCGTGTAGTGTAAGCCCTTTACTATGTTCCAATAAAAAAATATTAATATAACGACTATTCTATACATACATGTTCATGTTAATAGTTTGATGAAATGTAAATTAGGTAATCATTTGAACTGAGTACGTTAGATGACTTTGACCTCGACACCATAATTTGTGGGCCACTTACGTACACGTTCCCCTTATTATGCCTACGGTACTATATGAAATTTTCGGGATAATTATTTTAAAGTACAGTACAGGTACAAAAAATCTTAAATTATCCCAATTTTAACTTAACCATTGCCGATTGTATTGTTATAACATAAAATATGAATAAAATGGGTATGTTTTTAAAATCCAAAATAAAAAAATTAAGGAATGTGTTTTAAAGAAACGTTTTTATAAAATGCTGTGTCCTGCTTGCCTGCCTGACTGACTGACTGACTGAGAATCCACGCACAGCCCAAACAGCTGATCGTAGAGACTGAAACTTCGAGGGTTTATTCTTTGTACGACGTAGGCGTTTTATAAGAAAGGATTTTTCGGAATTCCCACGGGAAAGCGCGATACACGAAAAAGAAGTTGCGCGGGTTTTACTAGTGTTAAAATAAATTCCCTGTAGACTACTGTAGTGTAGAGGTTTATAATTTTGTAAATTTTAAATCTATTGATTTAAATAATGTAGTAACCTAAAATTATTAGTAGCCACTTGATGTCCTCCGATTTGTTATCTATATTAATATTATAAAGAGGAAAGATTTGATTGTTTGTTTGCATTGAATAGGCTCCGAAACTACTGGACCGATTTCAAAAATTCTTTCACCAGTAGAAAGCTACATTATCAGGGAGTAACATAGTTTTTCCAGAAATTCAATGTGGTTCCCACGGGAACGGGTCCGGAACATCACGCGGACAAAGTCGCGGGCAAAAAAGCTAGTTTGTTATAAAGTGCTTACAACAAATATAAATTTATCTGGCAGTGGCAGATAGATTAACTGATACTTTTCGTCAAGTGGTGAATTATGCTTTTAGGATAATAACTATAATTTAAGACTAAAATATCTACGATACTACTTTCTCTTATAATATAAAAAAAAAACATTTAGTTTTTTTAAAAATCTTATACCGGTTTACAAAAAAACACTTAAGTGATCTATCACGTATTGAGGGCACCATTGTATCTGCACTAATGATCACATTAGTGTCTATCTAACAAACCGCGAACGGCACAAAAACTAGACTAGAAAGTGGAATATCATTTTTGAATGCGACCCCGTGACCATAATGCGGTATATTAAATCATTATTAGCGTGAAAATCAAATTAACTTTGTATGTATATGTATAAATTACTTATATTATAACAGGTTTTCTAGTCTTTTTTTAATAATGAAGGTCTGTTGTCTGTGTGCTAAAATGAGCAAAGGGTCGCAATGCATTTTAATGTCCCTCGCATCGCACCAGAAAAAAATATACTTAGAAGAATTAGGATGGCTGAAGTAAACTAGGCCTCACATTTCGCATGTTAAGACAGCGCAGCTCTACCTTTACCATGAACTACAATTTGTCATAGATATTTTCATCGTAGTTTTCATACCAACTCATAGTAAAACCGTCATAGCGTCCCTTGCACCATATTCATTCATAATGGCGCAAGGGACATACTTTAGTTTAGAGGTGAATCTCCAACCATAACCCATGCTCCACCGCCATCTTACTGTTATTGTAACACAGATGTCATGATGCAGGGTCGCTAAAGGGTCGATTTGGTAGAGTTAATTGTAACGAATTCAAGTCGATATAACAAAGTCTTCTAAATGTAGTATGCAGCTGACTGTACGGATGATAAAAAGAGAGAGCGATTTGAAAAATAAAAATTGTTACTAAATCATAATGTCAATATATTATCATAAAGCGTTTTCTTGTGTTAGATTATGTCGGTTTTTAAAATTTTTAACTGATTTATGCGATCGTTTACAAATATTTTGATACGGCGATCAAAAACCGGTAATATTACCTGAACGCACGATGAATTTTAATAAGTAAATGTGGGGATGTTTACTTTTGTTTATAACTGTGAAACGAAACAAAGATTTTTTAAATTATATTACACAAGCAGTTTACAATGCTGTTATCTGTTATCAAGTTTAATAATGACTGGAGAGGAAACAGATAATTATCTATGTAGCCTTTTCTTTCTGATTCCTAAGTAAATATCGCGTTTTTTGTATATCAGTCTGTCTGAAACGACTTTGGATCGATTTTAATTTCCAATACTTATCTTGGGATATCTCATGTTATTTATAACTGCTACTTAATTTTTTTTAATTGAAAGGAAAATATATCAATAGTATGAGATTGCTATTTGCAAATAAAACTAAGTTTAATTTTTGACACATTTTTACCACAGTTCCATTTAAAATGTCACCATTATGAGGTTGACGAAATTATGCGAATTCGCGTACAAAATATAATATTTCCTGAAATAAATTATACTTAGAGCATTTTCTGGTTATTTCGAGTTGCTTACCTACATTAAAAGCAACGGGTTGCCAACAAATTGTCTCAAGAGTTAATTAGTAATTAGTGATATAGTAGGTCAATTCGAAATGTCCTACTACGTGACTGATCTGGTAAACTTTAACGAGTAAACCAGTTTATTGAGTTAAGTTCTCTGAAGGTCCTATATTATAGACAAATGTGTCTTTAACTGGAAGTGTTAATTTATAAATCTAGCGTCTCGACCCGGTTTCATTTGGTTTAATACACTAACCCATAAACTACCATCATGGAGTCTCTTTCATAACTTGCGAAAATTCCGATTTTCTTAATTATTAGATGGAAAGTGTAAAAGTCTGTCAGTTTATTTGATAAATAGTTGAGCACGAAAAATACAATAGTAAAGTTAAATGTAAATAAACTTATGAAAATGAATTTGAACAAATATTCTGAAGAAAATATTGTGCGAACAATGATCAAATCCATGCGAAAATAAAAATAAAATTTAAATTGTTCTTTATTGTGATTCAGACTTCAGAATCTGTAAATATTAAAAAACTACAAACTATAAATTGAACATAATTATCATTATAAGAATTTTTTTTGCATAATTTTCTAATGTGTAATAGGCTATTTGACTGATTTTGAAAAACTGTTTTAAATTATTCGTTGGTATATGATTAATACACCACATGTATATTTCTGCGAAATTTGCAGTATTTTCCGTAAAATATCGGTTTAAAATTTAAATTACAATATTCGCGCTAAAAACGCTTTTTCTGTAATGGCGGACGCCGTGACGTCACAGGCAAGTAAACTTGTACCAAAGTGTACATTCAGCGTGTTTAGAATATTTTTTCTGTTATTTTACTGGAAAAAATGGTTTATAAATGGTGTAATTGTGCCACAATGTACAAATACTTCTATAAAAACTCCACAAAAACTGTTTGTTTCTGTGTTAGCTCGAAGAGACCCAAACAGCATTTTATCTCATACAAATGTTTTTATGTGTGAAGATCACTTTGATGTAAGTATGCCAGTAATATTTGATTCGAATAGTAATAGATAAAATGATAAAATCACACAAAATGTCGTAACAATGAACAATGTTGACTTGCGTGTGACGTCACGCGAGGCATAGCCAATCACAGAGCGTTCTTGTGGCTGAAGAAATTTAAAAAATAATTTGGATTTATTTTGTTTAATTTGAAAAATCTATAAATATTTTTGGATTTAACAGAGATAAATATGTTTTTTTATGTTATTACCTAATAGGATGACCACATTTCGTAGCATATTTTTAATAGTGTCAAATAGCCTATTTATGCAAATTGAATGTAATTGTTTATACAAGGAAGATAATAGAGAATAACAGTAATATTGAGGAACGGAAGCCACGATTGACAGAATACCAGCTGATTCACCTTCCGATTGATGATTTTTCCTTGTTGTTTAAGGTCACAATCTCTACTAAAATGAATCAACTAATAACCGGTTTCTTTACTCTCGATTTAACTATGAGTAATAAATAAAATTTATTTTACATTATGTAGCAAACGCCCCCAATTTCCTTTTCGCATAATCCCAATAAAGGAACCTTTAATTAGGTATTAAGTTTTTTGTCTGTGGAAATCACATTCAGCGTCACTGTCACAGTCATAACCACACACATACGTACCTATAGACTATATGTATTTATACCATAGATTAAGGCTGAGTTGCACCATATTAGAAGTCATAGTAAAGGTTTGTGTTAAATTTGACACTAACAGTAACGCTGACTTTAACGGTTACAGCAAAATGTGTTGCACCGGCTAATTCATTAGCTTTGTTAAAGTTAAAAGTGTTGCAAGTCAAATGAGGTGTGATTTACCCCAAATTCGATGGGGGGGAACATTTTTTTTTTTTTTTTTAACACAAACTATAGCACTAACCAACAAAAATGAGCGGTTACGGTTAATGTTAAAGTTATGACGTCATTTAACTATTTGTAAACTGGTGCAACTCATTTTTAGCCTAACCGGTACTTTAACTGGAGTTTCGTTGTTTGTTATTGTTAAAGTAAGATGGTGCAACTCAGCCTTAGTATATAAGGTCCTAATTTATTGATCTTTCTTTTAACACATGACTATATATGTTACATATGATCGTTTAAGCAAGGAAATGATGGTCTAGTAATCAGTAAAAAAAAACCTATACACGCTATCGGCCTGTGTGGGCCTGACGTCAGTCGTATTAAAAACAAACCTCACTTATTTTTACAAAATTTATGGTTTTTAAGTGTAGTTTTGGTGTTAATTAGACGTGATTAAATATGGTTACCTGTGCAGTGCCTGGATGTAACTCAAACAAAAAGGAAAATCCACAAAATTATATATCGTGTAATGTATTTGTGTGCACACATGTACATTACACGTACACTAGTGTATTTGGTTTTTGGTCTCGCCTCAATCAAACCATTGCCGATCTATACGCAAGTAGTAGCTATATACTAAATCTATGATTTATACCCATATAAGTACTTGGTAGAACTAATTATTAGTGAAAATTTTGATTGCCTAGTATGCTAGGTTTAATTGCTGAGCTCTAGTTCAGAATATGACCTGCGTGCCCCGGCACCATGTCTATGCTATTTGGCGACAGTTCTCGCAGTTTGTTGGTTTATTTTCATTATATTTCCTGAAATCGCAAAGCTTTCTGTAAGAAACTTGCGCGAGTTCTTCCGCATGAAATTGCAGATGTGAACGCAGCTATACTTAAATCATAATTTGTTTTTACTTGATACACATTTCCAACGGACATAATATGTTATTATTTGTCACAAATAGTCACAGTGTCGCTTATTTGCGGGGGAGATAAGTGCAACAGTCTGAGACCAATTCGGCGCCAAGACGCTCTTGCTAGACTGAAAAACGACGAGGTTTTATTGACTATAACAGAAAGTATTTCTGTATTTTAACGACCGAGATAAGCATTGTATGTTAGCAAAACTGAATTCTCTCATTATTTCTTTAAATTTTATTTCCTTTGAGACAAATAAAAAGTATTTGTTCTTTTATTTTTATTTTGAAACAGACTGTTTTTTTTTACTTTGATAACAAAATGCTTTGTCAACTACTCGTGTATGTTTATGTTAATCACCAAAAAAGATTTTTTTTTTAAATTTAAAGAAACAGTCTCCCTCTAATTTCTTTCGCTAATAAAATTTATTTTACTTTGTTACATTAAAAAAAACTATTTTTAAAGTCACTAAACCTCAACGTTACGTACTTTCTTTACTAGAGGACCGTATAAGATGATGATGATTTAGATTAACAATTTTTTTAGTCCATAGTATGTGTGGCTGCAAGCTGCACTGCAATATTCCCCACTATCACAAATATTGCCGGACCACATTAAAATATTGTTGTAGCCTAGCTGCAATTCCGGCAACTCTATTGGAGAAATATAATAACTTTATATTGCATTATAATCCATTTAGATGCAATGTCAAACTTTAAACAAAACAGTCTTAAATGTCGACTATCTTTTTCATGGATGGAATAATATACAAAAACTATTATTAAAAACCCGACCAGAAGATTATGCGGTATTCAATTTACTTTATCAAATTATCGACGATAAAATATTAATATATTATGCATTAAAATTTTATCACATAATCCATCAAGCAGATGGCTTTTTGTTACGTCAACGTGTTTGACGGGTCGCCGGTAGCTAGTTACTATTGAGAAGAATTTTTGATCGAGAAAGTTCATTGATCTTGAAATATTTTAATGCGACATTGATCCATTTATGGTTAACTAATGATGCGAATACACTGCATAAGTATTAGGGCTTCATGTTGCTATTTGTGGGACATACTTGCAAGGTCAATGGCGTTGGATGATTATTAAACGCGTTCGAATTTCAAATTGTCTTTATCACTTTTGTTTCCTGCCAGCTGTGCAATCTCAGATGAAAATACACAATTTTTTTTTGTATTTTCATATTTTATGCCAGTAACAAAAAGAAAAAACTTCTTGATTAAGTTATACTTTTTAATCTGTGTTATTTTAATACTTTTCTCAATAAACCCATCAACATCTCAGGTATTATATAAGGTAAGCATGTATTATTGTTACAGAATGTGCTTCCGCATTTTATAAAAACTTGATTTCCTTTTTATACGTACGTACTTTTTCCCTTATTTGGAATGGACAGTGCCTGTTCTTTTGAAAAATTAAAGTAAAGTTTAAAGATTTTGTGATTATTGGATAATGGTCGGATAAAATGTATTGGAAGTGTGCTTAAACTTTACGTGCTCTATCATTCCTTAATGTAATTATTCATTACGATTATTCATACATTATTATTGTTACTTGTGTAATATAAAAGCTTATCAAAACACAACGAGTGAGGTCAAATTATTAATTGATTTATAATGACATATCGTTTTAAATACATTTAATAAATCGATAAACACGCCATGCCAGTTTGTGTTAGACCATTATTTTATTTTGGTAGAAGATACCTACCTTCCTAGATTTAACTGCAATATTTAGTATTTAGATTTGGCCCTAATGATACCAAAGAAAGTACACAATAAAGCGTTCCGAGCCTCTGATATTATATTAATAATAAGGAAAATTTGATTTACAAATGTACTTAGGTATTAATGACAAGGAAAATTTAAAATATTTATTAAAAATAATATTGTTTTTTATTTAAATAAATATTTTAATTTTCCTTTTCATTTATCTGATGATAAAATACATACAAGAAATCTAAATAATAAAATAAATATTTACTACTACAATACAATAAGAGCATAATGATATTATTTATATCAAAATTTTAGTCATGAGACACTGATTATGTCTCACATAGACTCTGAGTAAACAGGTAAAAAATTGTCTCTAAACAGGACCAGATTATGCGATCCACTGTTGTTATGGTAACCATTTTATAATCTTGAAAGTTTGATAAAAATGCAAGTAAGATTCTTGATGATTCTTCTTAGTACAAATCTGCTGAATTGGGTAGGAAAATATTGTAACGATTCGAAAGAGCTTGTAAGTAATATGCCTATTTGAATAAAAATATTTTACTCTGAAATATTTGTTATTTGTAATAGTAAGTGGCTTTGTTATTTGTATATTATAAAGATTTTTAACTGCATTATCACGGCCCTAACTCAGTTTAAAAGTGAACGTTCGACATTTCGTTGCAATTGCAACTGACCGTCTCGTAAATATGACAAGGCTATGCTGTACTTACTCCAGGCGTAAAATTAATATAGAAATATGGATAAAGATCTTTCGATTGACCTCGGTGCTGGTATTTCAGACAAATGTTCGGAACACCTGGTGTTAAGTAATGATTTTGATACAAATATTTCATTTTTATTAATTTAATTCATTTAGCGCCATCTGGTCCCACGTTAAGTTTAAACCTGCTTGTCATGAAATACCTTCAGATTTTGCAAAGGAAAATTTAGTACCACAATATGTTTTTGTATCGTAACTTTTATTAGTACCAGTTTAAAAGAACAAGTGCTAAGTTTCTTGCCAGTTCTTCTTAGTACAAATCTAGTGTTCAGATCAGACGGCAGATTTGTAGTAAGAAGAACCACCAAGTAGGAAAAAATGTGACCATTCATTTGAATAAAAACATTTGACTTTGAATAGTTATGTTATTTGTTATCATAAGCAATGACGTAGTTATTTGAAGTTAAGCGTAGAGTTCTAACTGAAGACTGACGTCAATTTTATTTATGACTCCTCGCTTTTCTATTACTCATATTATTATGAACTAAACGTAAAGTAATCGTAAACACGCTGTATTACCAAGGGGCGAGGAAGTGTGGGCAGTACACAATACGCTATAAAAATATATATAATAAGTTAAACATTATGTTATTGTTTAAGTCCATAACAAATGTTAAAAACTATTCCACTGATACACTATCGGCATTCTTTTGAGACACGATTGAGACACCATTGAGAGTCCATTGGTGCATTTGTATTAGTAGAATCGGGCTCCTGGTTAACTGGTAGATAGATAATGCTTCTAGCGTTAACTCCACTTTTTGTGCCCAAATATTGTGGTCAATAAAGTTGAAATAAATAAATAAAAACATATTAATTACTAGTTGCATATTCAGGGTTCATGTTTTAGATTTAAGCAAACTATGTACATCTGCAATGAAAATAAATAAATAAAGTTATATAAAACTTACCAAAACTACACTTTCTGTTTCCACATAGGGTTGTTGTATGACGTCGTGGGTGATTTGTATGTGGGGTTCTCCTCTATTCTGGTCTTAGGGCCGTCCAGTTCCTGGTACTGTGCGCTGGCTGGTGGGATTGGAGCGTCCCTGTTCTTCCACATGAAGTAGCCGACCACTGCTACAGTCGCTGCAATGAATGCGATGGCCCCTAACACTATTGGTAGAGTCACTGTGGAGAGAATATCGATTTTAGTATGTTATGCAAAAAAAGACAATACAAAATCATTTTTTATTTTCATATTAGCTCCTTGTAATTATAAATCATATTATCTGAATTTGATGTATTTAATTGTTTCGTTGTTAGGGTTTGTCATTTTTCGACATTTTATCTAACAGATAAGTTGGGATTCATCAGGAATCTATAGGCTTAAATATTTTGATACCTACAAACCATTATTGTACATAAAATTTTAAAATGGTCAGTCGAGTTCACCTAATTCAAAATTAAAAAAATTGTATGATCTATGGAATATTTATTTAAAAAAAAGAAAGTTTGTTGTAACGAGAGAGTACACTTGCATATCAAAGGCAAGCCATTAAGTCAAGTTGTACAAATTAAATAGAATGATTCATATCAGTTGGAGGTCGCGACAGTTGGCAAATAACATTACGGATGCGAGCTAACAAAGGACTTTTAGGATGCAATGTACCTACTTATTAAAATACAGTTAACTACAGAAAATTATGTGGGTTATAAAAAAAGATAATCAGCTTTTTTATACTCTCTACAAATATTTGAATCTCAATAATAAATCTTCTACCTGTCACTGCCTTTTTCTATGAAATGAAATCATTTTATTTAGGCAGTAATCATGTTGTACACATTGTTCTGTATTAATTAAATAAGCTAATCTATACACTACCAGTACCATCATTTCGGAAACAAAGCAACAATTATTGGGAAAAGAAATGGCGAAAAAAAAACCAGTTACGGCCTTTTTAAAAGCTTTTATTTAACTTGACCTGTATGTATGTATGTATATATGAATGTATGAAAGGGCGGAATCTTGGAACGAAAATTTGAACCACTTCCCGAAGACCGATTGAGCTGAAATTTTGCTTAAAACTGTAGATCAGATGACAATACAATATTATGATAACAAAATTACGATACAGCCGTTTGTGTTCCGTTTTTCGTACAAAACCGTTCCGACCAAAAACCTATAGGGTACTTCCGGTTGTCCTAGAATCATAAAATTTGGCAAGAAGCAAGATGATGTAGCACAAGTACAGGAATAAATCTGAAAATCGTAAATTTGTAGTAACTTTTTCTTCTTTAAACAACCAATATAATGTGATCCTACTCTTGGTACATTTTACATTGGTACATGGCTCTTTTTATACCGGTTTTGAATTAAAATGTATTTTATCTATTACTAGCTTTTCCTCGCGGCTTCGCTCGTGTTAATTTTATGACATAGATCTCGTTTGACAACTAAACAACCCATAGCGCGACTTGTGGCGCCATCTGTTGGCCGATAGCAACCCATACAGCGCCAGAAAAAATATTTTCCCTTTGGATTGACATACTTTCACGGGTAAGAAGGTAGCCTATATTGGGCTCTGTACCCCTGACAATATATATACAAATTTTCATAATGATCAACTGATTAGTCAAGCCGTGAAGGAATAACAACAAACAAACTCACTTTCTCATTTATAATATTAGTATGATAGTATGACTAGTATGATTATGGGAAGGAACCCTCATGCGCGAGTTCTACTTGCCCTTGGTCGGTATTTTATTTTTGATGGGTACATAAACCCGTTTTGTTTGTCGCAGGGTGACTGTAGTAAAATCAGGAAATTATATAGGTATTCAAATTGCTGGTGCTAGTTATAACAAATAGATTCATTAGACTAGTACCGCCTCTCGACAATAGATGGCACTGCGAAACCTGTCCAGTTATAACTAAAAAGTAAAAAATAAATTAAAAGTAAAAAAATATATTTAAAAACAAGCTTTTATTTAATTGCGCTAAAAAGAATAAAATAAACTTTTCTTTTAAAACTTTAACTAGCAACTTATAACGTCATTACACAATTTATATGACATAAAAGCTTGTCGCGAGATTTACCTGTATAAGAAAACATAATTATCGAACTAACATTTACTCGTACTACGAATAAATGTTAGTAATTAAATCTCGCGACAAGCTTTTATGTCATATAAATTGTGTAATGACGTTATAAGTTGCTAGTTAAAGTTTTAAAAGAAAAGTTTATTTTATTCTTTTTAGCGCAATTAAATAAAAGCTTGTTTTTAAATATATTTTTTTACTTTTAATTTATTTGATATTCATTATAACATGCTAGACTATAAACCCTGTTTCTTTTAACTAGACCAATGTACTAAACAATCTTAGCATGTCTTTTTAACGAAAATAGGCAATTAAAATTATCATTCACACCCAAATAATAATAATATAGTTAGAAATGGCATTTAACACAACACTCTTATTGTTCTGGCGATTTATCGATTTTACACATGGATATTTGAATAAAAAGACACGCTAAGATTGTTTACTACATTGGTCAAGATAAAAAAAACAGGGTTTAGATTATTTTTCTTAAGTTTAACAGGTGTTTTGTGAAATATAGTCTACCATTTAATTATTGTCTTAAATGTAAGAGATAAACAAATTAATGAGGAGCGGCTTGTATTTATTTGTACTACGTCTCTGTCGTCCTGGACATACCAAATGCAACTGTGTAAATTTAAAGTAGCCTTTATTGTATGCATTCAAGGTATAGATTTGATCAATGTTATGTTATTAATGTTACATCGAAGAATTTCCTTTTGTTTGTTCATGTAGATTTGGTTTGAGGTCACAGTTGCGTGTAGTGTTGAAATTACTAATAATTTCATTAAATTGATTCATTTAAGTCAATTCATTGCAATAATAACAAAGTGTGTCATCGGTCAATCTCACTCTAAAATAATTGAGTAAACTCAAAGATAAACAGTTCGAGGCTAACTTTATCTTAGCATGTTTAGATTAGCTAGCAAATTATTTAGATTACTTTAGGGACAAAAAAAAAACAATTGCCACATAAGGCAAAAAGTTAATAGTAAATTAGCTTTGGTTGTTGGTGAAATAATTTTCTCGAGCTAAATAAAGTCAACTCAGTCTTAGCTTAAACAAAATGTTAGCTTTATTTAGCTCAGCTCGCTTTGTGTCATGAATCTTATGAGACGAAAGGTTTAAGCAAAGTATATACTTACAGCTAACTCCACCAGCTGCGATCTTCTCAGCTATAGACTTGCAGGAGTTCTTTCTCATCACAATAACATTGTTGTGCTCATCTTTACCGGCAACATAGTTCACGTGACATCCATCTGCAAGCGTCTCTTCGCAGTTCACAAACACCTTTCTGCCGTCTAAATCTCTCATTGTCATTAACGACTCGTTATAGGCTCGAGTAATCAAGTTATAATTTAAGCAATCGGGGCACTGTCCCAGATCTCTGTCTTCCAGGCAAGTGTCACATTCGTTGACCGTCATGCAGATGTCAGCGCAGTAGTTGTATTTGTCGAAGTATTGGGAACCGTCTGTATCGGTGAAGCAGATGCAATCGCATTTACCACATCGCCCGTTGCCAGAACACTCCACCTGATGGGGACAGAAACACTTTTTAATAAGGAACAGTTTTATTTTTTATTAGAGGCCAGCATTAAACATTTTTTTAAGTAGCCAAGCAAGGAGGAGCTCGACAATATCGTTGCGCGTGTCGAACTGCATGAACACGCAAGTAAAGCAAAGACTTAATAGCATTTAAAACGGTTAAACATCTGAAACTCCACCGTGTTATCGACTTTCGTCAATAAATGACTTGTTTATTTTGTTTTTTCTTCTTAAGAACTAGACCCACATACACAGTAGTGACAAAAGGTACTAGTTGGTGAATGTATAAAAACAATTACATTTTTCCACCAAAGACTGAAAATATAATTTGGTACTTATCAGTATATGTACCAGTCACTTGGTCTGTTGTAGTGGAAATGCCGGGCTTACTCTCATTAACAAATTAATTGGCTACTCTAAAAGTCGTGACGAAAAAGTGTATAATTAATGTAACCTCGCTTTTTAATGGATGAGTGCACTGAAGGTCTCCACGGTCGCATCCGTGATCTGGCACTTTCACCTGGCAGGAGGCGCCGGTCCTGTTTGTAAACAAAAACAAAAATTACAATGTATTGTTATAGCAATTGCAATAAAAGTGCAGTAATACAGTTCCGAGATGCAATGATGTATATGGACGAGATAGAGTTCGAAATAAATATATAATATTATACAGTGCTACAAGGCTATTTATGAAGGTGGTCGAAATTGGAACTACAACTCCCGTTCATAGTGTATGTCATTTTTCGACAGTTCGCCTTTGACAAAATGTATGAAAATATGCCACAGTAACGCCCTAGCACAACTGTCACTCACGTTCATAATATCCTTGTACATCTGTAGTCCTTATTCTCGTTCGAAAAATTATGGATAACCTGTGGGATAACCTAAACCGAATTGTATTTGCTATGCTTAATCCTTCTCTGTCACTTTGTACTATCTACAAATGAGAGAGACGGTGTCGGAATGTAAGATGATTAATTTTTCTAAATACAGTATTGCTCTACAATACTCTACATAGTCCAGACTAGTGCTTGCGAAAGTTGGCCAAAGTGAATTGAAGTTAGAAGACAAAGGAAAAATGAAAACGAAGTAGGAGAGCACTTCGTCTACGTTTACGCTGAACTTCGCGAGTGAAGAGTTAGCATATGAAAGGTTTTACTCGAAGTTTAATTTTTCAATAGCTATGGAATGACAATAATGAATGATCCTTACGTTTATTAGCATTAAAATCTTTCTTTTTAGGTTTTCTAATTTGCATACCTATTTCTTTGGAAGGCTGTATGTAAAAAACTGTAAAAACGAGGTTTGGACGAATTATAATTTAAAAACTAAACGCATTGAGCGGTTATCTAATTAATTTACATTGTAAGGATTCTTGAATGTTTGAATCCCAGGGTTTTGTAGGTAAAACGCCGTAATAAATATTTATCTTCGAATCTACATATGTTTGCATTTCAAACACGCTTAAGATATGGGAGAGAGGTGATGATCTTAAGGCCAGATAAAGAATTCCTATTCAAAGAACATGATAATGTACTTAACAGATACTTATTAATGTAGGATAATGACGTAATTAAGACATTTTGTTTAGCGATAATTGCTTTATCAGTTTATAGTACACTCGCCTTATGTCTACCTAATCGCATTAAAGGACGTACTCTATGTAAATGTAGGCTACAAAGAAGTTTGAACTTTGAAAACTGCTTATAACTCATAGAGTCTAGAGGACCATAAACCAACATGGACAACCAAACAGAAAATTCCACTTTGTTCACCCAGGAGATATCGCCCAGGTGAACATAGCGGAATAAATCAAGTCCAATGCAAAAATAGAGTCCACTCAAAAGCGTCTATAATTCAAAGGGACCTTCGAGAACATTGTTGACTACATCTTTAGGGGTTACAAGTGTGAGGATAAGTTACTAGTTTTTGTTCTGAAGACTTTTTTAATTTAAACTCGAGATTCACACCCAGCTCTGCATAAGCCACTGATTTAAAGATCCATCATTAGCATAAGCTTATTTAACGGGTTCGCTCGCGTATATTTTAAACGTACAAACCGCCCACGAGCAAAGTGTTGGAATGTCGGGATAGTTATATTACTGGTTTTATACGGATGGAAAAATTATGTTAACTCTCCTAGAGGTGAGTCAAATGAGTATGCAGGTAGTTGTATCCCTGGCCTTTAAGGGAAAGAAAATAATGAGAAACGATATGAATCAAGTATATTATTCAATCATTCCTCTCGTGTGTAATTGCGTAATGGACGTGCCAAAAAAAAACTACTTTTTTATTTGCTTTTCAAATAGAGAGGGTGAAAAGAGAATCATAAATAGTTTCTCTAGTCCAAGTATAAAACGAATGAAAAACGACAACCGGGACCGATAGCTCAACTTGCCATCAGATCCGATACACGGAGGTCGAAATTTTGACACCCATCCAAATACAGGCTGGGCTCATTGTTGCTTAACTGTCGTGTTCTTTCAGTTTAACTACAACGACAAGTAGTTAAGTAATCTGTGCTATCAGACTCCCATAAATTTATTGTAATCAATAAACTATTCACAAATAGTAATGGCCCAGAATATTTAGGTGTAGATAATGGCGGACATCCTGTATGTTTATTTAAATGGCAACATTATTATTTAATATTCATTACTAATACGTAATAATATCAGCCGAAAAGATCTTAATCGTGGTTTATGCCTGAACTGTCAATGAGTAAGTACAGGTCCTCTTTATCGTGTAACCACTGTAATAAATAAAAAATATATATCCCGGTAAAGTTGGGTTATTTGGATATCAGGATATCACGGGATATTTGGTATTTTCAAAATAAAAGAATTGATTGTCATTCCTATATTAGGAATAGTAAAATATTGATAATAATACATAGTAGTTAAATATTTTTACTATTCTCAGATGAAAATACAAACATGACCAAATTTTTACTCATTCTAAATAGCCTCACTCGTGATATTCATCTCCATTTGTTTAAAAATCGACCTTGATCATGCGCTTGTTTTCCACCTTATTAATATAAAATAATGCATAGTCTATTTTAGTGTTTCGTAGTGTAATATACACATCGCATCATCGTAAACAAAGTATTCTTATAATGTTTAATAATAATTAAATTGAGTTTGGCACTATGCCAAATCTCGTCTAAAGTCCTTTTATGATCTTACCAAAGGATAGATACTGTTCTATCTTGGAAGACAAAGCGTCTTTGATGGTACAGTTAAGACTATATCAAACTTTACATATTGTATTTTGTTACGGTTCTAATACTTCTAATCTTATAATTTAATAATCAAACATTAAACATACATAATTCAGAAAAAATGTTTTTTGGAGTGATAGAGCATTTATGAAATGAGGTAGCTTTACTGGTAGGTAACCACTTTCCATCAGATGGCCCGCTTGCTTGTTTTCCGGCGGCGACTGTGCGGTATGACATAAAAAATGAACATGAAAACTGAAAATTCGATGCTCTTAGAAACCACCATCTTTCGACAGGGATGGTGCATGGAATGCCATGGATTATGAACATTTAATCACTTTTAGGCTGCAAGTCATTGTGTATATAACTAGGCCAAGGTCCTAGGTCGACTAATTAGCAAAGGTTTTCGTGATATTTAACCTCACACTTTTGTAAATAACTTTTAATAATGAAAGTTCTACTGGCACTTAACTGTACACTAAATATAGTGAACAATTTGTCGGGAATGTTAATAAAATACTAGTTGTCATCAGTTACTTTGTTCGCGTACAATTTAATATAACTACTGAGTTTAATTTTAGTTGTATGGTGACAAATGAGACTCATGGTAAGCAATTATCGTCGACCATGAACTTTTGCAACACCAGAGAACATGACATACTCGTCTTTAGTTATTTTTAACCCTCAAAAAGATGGCTGTTATTAAACGTGTTTATCTTGTGTTCTACTGTGACAATTACCTTAAGGATGAACCGATTTTGTCAGTTTTTTTTATCGGAAAGGCGATTTAATCGAGTGTATTTAGTTATAATTCAATTTTTCTTTGAGTTATCTTGAGTTGGTTTTTTAAATTTTATAATTTAAATGTACATTTAAATAAATAGGCAGCTAGATGGTATTAACTCTGGTCTATCTCTTTACACTTAAATGCTGAACCAATTTATAGCCAATTGCTTAAACCATTTTTAAAGTTAAAAGACATTCTGGCCGTCACTGTCAAAGTAAAAAAAGAAAATAAGAGATAGCTTGAGATTTAACTTGGAATTTAAATTTAAATGCATATCAGAAACTGGCTGAGTATGGACTCAATGGATCAAAGTAATAAATCAAAGTAAATTATTACTTTGATTTGGGTCTCAATCTCAATTAGTCTCAAACATGCAAATGTTCATGCAGAGACCCACAGAAATCGCCTCGCGAAATGGAATGGAAAAACGGAATTGGCTCATCCTCTAGTGAGTAAACTGACATTTAGAAATGCCAGACAGCTTTCTCTCAAAATAGATTAATAATGTCTGTCGTCAAAAGTAATGTTTAAAAGAAGCGCAGTAAATCGAAAGTAGGTCTTAACTTCCATAATTAACTTCGGGGAGATGAACAATGCTTGCATGCAACATGCATGCAAACTGCATATTAAATTAATGCAGACCTTATCGCCAACTGCTTATAATACAATTTATTTTGAAAGTACTACAAGTTCATCATAAGCGATAAAGAAAGATAAAAATCCACTAAATATACATCGCGCATATAACTCTCGAGGAGGTAGGCAGTTTGTGAAACAGCGGATCAGGTCTTGATCACAACATACATTGTTTTATTATATTCTATCCACCGAAACGAGATAATAGGGGAAAAATGGTCTGACTTGTGATTGGTGTAACAATAACGCAACGCTAAGGCTGTGTACACAAGGCGCGAGTTTTTTTAGTTTGTTCGTGCGACTCGTACTGTTCAGACGTGCTCACTGTTATAGTGGTGTCATTAACAAATGCTATTTATTAAAAACTAGCTCTCACCCCGGCTTCTCACAGGTTTTAGTAAAGATCCCTAAATATAATATAGCCTATGTCACACGAGGACAGTGAAGCTTTCCAACGGTGAAAGAATTTTTCAATTCGGTCCAGTAGTTTCGGAGCCTATTCAATGCAAACAAACAATAAAATCTTCCCTCGTAATATTGGCATAGATGAACTAAAAAAAATAGACTTACCATCCTTCATGACACTTGCATACACCACAAGAGTAGTCGCCATTCCCATTACACATTTTCGAGTCTTTATCAACGTTCTTGCTGCACTCACAGGCACAAGGTACATGGTATTTCAAAGACGCTTCTTCTGATAAACTATCAATATGTAGTTTTACGTGGAAGAACTCATGTGCTGTACCAGTGGCGTAGCAAAAGTCCGTATCAACCTTTAGCTTGACTTTCGTTGTACATAAGCCGTTGTCACACTGTGTTTTCTTGATGATTTCTATGCTTTCACCTCTTTGTGTCGAGTTGATTAGTTCGGCGGTTACCTGATTCAAAAAATACAAAAATATTACTTTCAAAATAGTAATTTGGAGTCTATTAGTTAATTTTCTTTTTATCAAGAAACTAGCTTTTTTGCCCGCGACTTCGTCCGCGCGAAGTTCCGGACCCGTTCCCGTGGGAACCACATTGAATTTCGGGAAAAGCTATAGCCTATGTCACTCCCTGATAATGTAGCTTTCTACTGGTGAAAGAATTTTTGAAATCGGTCCAGTAGTTTCGGAGCCTATTCAATGCAAACAAACCAACAAACAAACAATCAAATCTTTCCTCTTTATAATATTAGTATAGAAGTTATAGATGACTGAGTGACCGTTTTATAAAAGACTAACTGATTGACGTTTAGCCCAAACGTTGTGCAAAATAATATACCTATAGATAGAGAGTAAAATTTTTGCACAGTGGGATAAGATTTTTTAAAATAATAACTTATGTATTTAAGGGATTCTAGAAAGGGGTTAGGAATGCCTTTTCCGGCATGGGACAGTTTAGGCTTTTAGGCTAACTTTTACTTAATATAAAATAAAGTCCCTTGATCGGTTCGCTTGGATCTTATCTTAGCTTGGGTTTAAATGCAGTCTTCAATAATAGATAGAGTGGTTGAAAAGGAAGTTTTAGGTGTTTAATATACATAAAAGGAGTTTCCGATTTCCCACGGGAAGGATACACGGAAACTAATGTGCGCGGGTTTCGCTAGTAATAAATAAATAAAATTATTTATTTTGTACTTCAACGCAAATGAAGTTGCACTGGTTTAACTAGGTTATTTAAGCGCACTAAAGATTATAAATGTAAAGTGGTTTATGATAAAAGTATAGCGTTTCATTCTAAAAAGAGAGAAACGTCATTAAACAAAAAAAAAATTGATGACGTCAATTACGTTTTCAAACAAATTGCATAGAAAATTAACATTTCGACGCCTACAAAAAGGTAGCTCGTTACTCTATTTCTTTCCCAATTTGAGCTGCTTGTACAGCAATTAAAAATGTATTAGTATTTAGTGCTGTTATCTTGTATGTTACGTCGTAATTACTATAATTGGCTTGTAAAATGACCCGATTGTTGAAATATAATTTTTCTTTCTCACTATACTATTGTTGATATTTTGTATGAGAAATACTTAAATTGCAAAAGGGAATAAACATAATTACTAATTTATGGCTTTTGGTGTAGAAACATTAGGCCCGTGGGGTTCCAGTGCGTTGTCCTTTTTTAGGGACATCGCAAAAAGGCTGCGACAAACCACTGGTGACCCAAAGGCTGGCAGTTACTTCGCTCAACGGATATCTATTGCCGTTCAGCGAGGTAACGCTGCTAGCATTTTGGGCACCCTGCCACAGGGACCATGTATTTTTAATGCTTAGTTTTAGTTTTTATTGTTAGATTAGTTTTTAATTTTTATTGTTAGTTTAGTTTTAATTAATTTTATTTAATTACTAGACACATTAGGTTTTTATTATTTTTGATGTACGTGTCCTCTATCTATAATACTAAGTATAAAGTAACAATCATATCTTGCCTCTTTATAATATTAGAATAGATAATATATACTGATTGGTACTAAAATTGTAAATATTGTGTAAAAAAAAAGTATTTTAGCGTACTTCGTTACTTTTAAAGATTATGAATGAGAACTACATGAAAAAGAGTACAATATGCACTCTATCATGCACCTATAAAATTCAAAAGAAGAACAACGAGACATATTTTAAGGAATCCTAATAAACTGCAGCTAATTAAACCACGTACTAACTATGGCAGAAAAACAATACTATTCGAAGGAGTACAACAAGCTCCCAAACAACATAATTATAAAAGAATGCATTCATACAAAAGAATTTACATAAGAATCAAGAAACATGTCCAAATGTCGAAAACAGTATGATTTTATAGTATTTAAGAAAAAGAATAATAGCGTCGATGTAATAATGTAAGTTAGTATGAAAAATAAATTTCTTTAACCCTATTTTGTACTGTTGGAAATTCTTTTCTCGCGTTCCTCGTCTTCCTTACTAATATTATAAATGAGAAAGTGAGTTTGTTGGTTTGTTTGTTATTCCTTCACGGCTTGACTAAGCAGACGATCATTATGAAAATTTGCATACATATTGTTAAGGGTACAGAGCCCGACATAGGCTACTTTTTATCCCGTGAAAGTATGTCGTTCCAATGGGAAAATAATTTTTCTACTATAGAGGGCGCTGTATCGGCCAACAGATGGCGCCACAAGTCGCGCTATGGGTTGGTTTGTTGTCAAACGAGATCTATGTCATAAAATTAACGCAAGCGTAGCCGCGGGGAAAAGCTAGTATCCTATAAGTATAAAATAATACTTACTTGAGCTTTATTAGAAGGAAATTCGTATACGAAATCTCGGCTATCGGAAGCGGCCACTTTGAGGGTACCCTGTCTAAACTTAGGCTTGATGAGGTCACCATCCTGTGATTTTGGGTCTATAGTTGGTAACAGTTCAATATGATCTGGACACCAATCGTCTGCCCTCGCAGGAGCACATTGAGGATCCTGAAACAAAAAGAAAAAGAAATAAGTATGAGTTTTTTTTCTTGAGGTACACAATTGCGTTTTTTTCTTAAGGTACATTATTGTAAAACTATTTAATTGTAGCAGCGGTATTTGCAGTGTGGCCCGTCACGGAACAGAGAACAACTAGTGCCGTTGCGGAGCCGTGTCAATAGGCCACACTGTAACTGTAGCTGCAGTGTATCGTAGTGAAATCGTGGCTTACATGTTTAAGTGCACTATTTTAAAGTATATAAGTTTTATAAATAAGAAGTAAGGTGTATTATTGCAATAGATTCAAGATTTTAATTGGTGATACATATCCATATAGTATATAATATCCTATCCTATATTAATTTATTCGAAAATTTGCTATTAGAAACCGTGTTTGGTATAATCTATGCGATTTACGACCATTACATACAATATTATTCACACTTTATTTACCATAATTGCATAAATATAGACTTTTAAAACACGAGTATACTCGTATTTACAACTTGAACCAGTTTAAATACTTTAGTAAGTATTCAATATAATTATTCATACAGTTGATACACACGAGATAAGCTAATTAATAGACAACTTAGAATTACATATATGCAATAATTATGAACAATTAATACTTTATTCACATTTTAAATATGCAATCTATAAAAATATTCTACAGAGATACCTTTATAGGAAACATAAAAAGAGAAAAATAAAATTATAAAAATTTCCGATAAGAAAATATAATAACTGAAAAGTCGAGATTGCTATTATTCATAATTTACCAATGATGAGGTATCATTGACTAGAAAAGACAAGAGCGTAGAAAATCGTTAATTGAGAGCGTAAACGCCAGTCAACTGTCAAGTGAAGCAAGCCCTGACATTATTTTTTCTTTATATTTATTTAAATCTTTTAACTCTAGTGTCTGTGGACTAATTTCTAAAAATAGGCGTGCGTAGATAAGCACAATTATTAACTACGACCAGCAACAGAAAACATTGTTCAATGTGTGCACAGAACAAAATATTTTTGATAAGTACACCTACTCTACTACTCCTCTTAAACCACGCAAAGGGTTGGTACCATCGATGGTTGGTACGGTTTGCTTGCACCATTAGATAAACTTCAGTAGAAAATAATTATGTAGGGATTTTCAAAATTATCGTGAGATCTAATTCACGGAAAACGTAGTTAATACTTGTGAACGTTATGCAATAAAAAAATAATATTTAATATTTTAATCAAAATATTAAACGTTTAATTGTTTCTGCATAATAATTTTAAACGATTTACAAGTTTTGATTATTATATTTAGGCTAATTGATTCCAGTTACTGGAATTATAAAATATTATTATTTACTTAATGAAACAGTGACCATATTAACTACATAAAGACAATTAATCATCATAATAACAAGACAACAACCTGTAATATAATGTTAATTATTATACATATAAGGAATAAAGGCCACAACGCAACGCACTCCTAATAGGCTGCACAAACTCGGGGCGGGCCGGACCGGATCGGACATTTGTTTAACTGTCGCTTGTAGTGAGTTCGACTGCGGACTTGTAACTGCACCGAACAATGTAAATCCGGCAATCTCGCTGCGAACAAAGTGTCACATCGTAAACTACCAATGTATGGCGGAAAAAGATTCCATCTCGTTACTGGTGTGCCTTGCATGGTCGCCGGATCGGATGACAGCCGGCCGCTGGCGCCGTTTGCGTGAACCGCGCCATCGTGTGCTTTGTACCTTATGTTTAAACTATTATTATTTGTTGTTGCCATATTAGGCACTTCTATATCAATAAATAGTTCTATGTTAATGTTTGCATTGGCGCCACAGAAGTAGGTAAACTCCACGACATAGACTGGACAGGATTTTGCACTTGTTAAGCTTGGTTATGCAATGCTCGCAACTATGTATGGAAAAATACTAGTTTACACTATAAATATAGGGAAATCGAGTACTTACTACATCATAATATTATGGGCCTGTTTGACTTCCGACTAGTATAATCGTTGAATGAAATGACAGTTTTTGACAAGTTTACTCCGGAAGTTGACGCCTATACTTATCGAGTACGTAGCCCTTCGCTAGATAAACTAATATGATTTAGCTACACATAATTGTGTCAATTTTGACAGGTATTTTGCGGTGGACGTAAAATTATGAATGTTTAGCTATGTGAAGTGAACTATGCTAAACTGACTTAGTTGAAGTATATGAAGTAAGCTAAACTAACAACTTAGCTTGGCTGTAAATGGTCGGCATTATTCAAAAGACAATTTTAAACGAAATAAACTTTTTTTTATACCTTTGTTATATTGGCGCAAGAAAACCATCTTGACAAAAAGGCTGTGCACGCTAATTTCGATTTAATTCAGACGATTTGAAAAGAATATCAAAGAAATCGTATCTGATTTGTAATCAGCGTTGAATTTAAAACGAAAAAAAACAGATAATGTACCATAAAATTATTATGGGGAATGATTAAGCTCAATTTCAAGTAATGACTCGACTACAGCTTATAGCAATTTACTATGTCAAAATTATAATACTCATTGCACTCAACTTTTCCTCACACATAATATTATGCTTGTTAAACTTGGTCCGAATTTCTCTTTGGCACTAATTGTTGTCACTTTATTGACTTTCTCGAGAATAATAGGCGCAGTGTCAGAATATTTTTTAAAAATTTGCATTACATTTAGGCTAGTCTGACTAAACTATAATATTGTATTAATAATATTAAAAATAAAGAAGTAATATTTTTTTTCTAAATTTCAATACTTACCATAATTTTCAAAACTACACGAATTATTTCAACTGATTTTATTAATTTTCTCGGACTAAATACAGATAATAAGGCGGCCTTATTATGGTAACTTTATAGTAACGATTTTTTTATGCTATGAGCTGTGGAAACGAAGGTAGCTTTTACTATCCACTACAAACAGTAAAACGTGTTTTGTTCTGACCCAACACTTTACGTGTACAGTTGCAAGAAACCGCAAGATAATAAGCAACAATTGGCTTGTCAGCCGTTGTATGTACGTGAGCACTAAGGTTCTTCCCATAGGCACTAGTATTCAAAATAGTACTTTAACTCCTTAGTTTTAGTAATCTAAATCGTGTATTAAAATACGTTTAGATAACCATCAACTGTACCTGAATAGTATCATCCTGTTAAAAAAAGATATCTATTTTTTCAGTAATCATTATACTAAAAGACCCAATTTTGGTAATATTGTTTGTCTCTTTCTGACATGAAGCGTTGAACTGTTGTTAATCAATATTTTATTTTATTGTGTTGTTTAATACATTAATATGCATACCTAGGTCTCGATAAAGTGCATAGCATCCCGATCTTATGCAAGATGCATGTTCGACAAAGACTATGCATTGATTAAAAAGCACGTAACATACCACAATTCGTTAATGATCGGTCGCTCTTTGTTAAGACAAAGAGCGACCGAAATACCTTTGACTGAAATACCTTTTGTGTCTTGTCAAAAACGTATTAAGTTTTATGTCAATCATGTGTTACTGATGATGAGGTTGAATTTTCCGTAAAACGAGTAATAATTAGAGCTCAAAAAAATATTATCGATAAAAAATTATCTCGGTATTTAACAGTTTGACTAACTACTAGCTTTTGAGGCATCAACAGTCATAGTTTCGCGCAAATCGCAGTAGGTATAATATGTACAACTAGTCATAGTAGTCATATTCTTGTGGGTGTAGTAGTTACTACACGCAGTTTCTAATTAATCCAAAGATTGCATGAACTTGAGGCCAATAAACCTGGTGCTCATGTACTATGTGGGTGTCATAACAGTCGGAGATGTTGACGATATTTCCCTTTACCGCCCTATATTTTACAGCCTTCTCTCTCATTCTATATAATTATGAAAAAGACGGTATATCACGGTAGGATCTGGCCTAACTGTTTATAATGAGTAGGTTCTGAAGTGTGGGTGGTAAGATAGTACGTAGAGAAATGTTGTTTCGGAATTGCGACATCATACGGCTCGAGTATACCGGTTTGAATGAACGTAATGTAAATAAATATTATTCAATTTTATGACTGAATGTTCTGGAGTGCAGAAATATTATTTATATAGCATTCTCGAGTATCTACGGTTTGGTAGAGGTAGCAAATTTTGCATTTAAAAGCATTATATATAACACAATTAACACATTATGTCCTATTTTTGCCGCGTATTAAGAATTTGTTACAAATTTGCGAACGCCTCGCTAAATCTCATAGTGACGACCTTCGTGGCGTAATGGTTACCACGCCAGACCGCCACCCAGGAGGTTCCGGGTTCGATCCCCGGTCGGGTCATGATGAAAAACGAACTTTTTCTGATTGGCCTCGGGTCTTGGATGTTTATCTATATATGTATTTGTTATAAAATATAATATCGTTGAGTTAGTATCCCATAACACAAGTTTCGAACTTACTTTGGGGCTAGCTCAATCTGTATGAATTGTCCCTATATATTTATTTATTATTATTTATTTATTATTCCCACGGGAATTTCAAAAAAACAGATATTACAATTTACAATAGCCTATATTTTTACCATTTTCATTTATATTACTCGTAACGTTATTTTGGACTTGTAGGTTTTATTTAAAGGTAAATACACAGGAAAATGTAGTATTAAAACTGTAGATAATCTGTTATGCAGTATCTGGTATACGGTTCTGCTTGCAATGGTCATCATCGCCTGAAGCAATATTTCACGGTAGGTCGTTGAGATCGGCACAGATTCGGAGCAGTTTCTCTAGAACCAGTCTGTAATGTTTGTTGATGATCCTAAAATTGCAAGTTAACTGAGATCGTTATAAAGTAATCGTAACGAGAGAGTGGTGTGAAGTGGTTAAGTGTGAAAATAAAGAATACAATTTTTTTTAGGAACTCTTTTGGAGTACAAAAACAGTGGGCTATGTTCAGCAGTATGCAAAAACGGAGATGATGATGGATGATAAATGTTTTTTTAAACAATATTTTTTCTATTATGGTATATGCTCTACATACGCATTAGGTCTATAGGTCTTAGTTTATAGAACCAGAGTCACGTTTCGTATAAATTATATAGAATTCCTGGATTTTATACATTCCCAAAAATAGGTATCTAATATAATTTTAAAATAATAACAAATTATAGAATTTTATATGAAACAGGTGTACAAATCATAGAACACCAAAAAACATAATTTATTTCTTTTTAATAAAATTATTATTGTTTTTAAATACTTTTAAATAAAATGATACCTACTTTGAAAAGTAAATTTTAATTATAAATTGTTTAACAACTGATTGTTTTCAATAAACAATAAGCTTTATTTTGATATAATGACATCAGTACGGCATACCGAAGCCCGCATCATTCTTAGTAATCCTATACTTTGACTCAGACTGGGGTAAATACAATAGATCTAATGTATTGAAATTTATGCGAATTTCCTCGTGTAATGTACAGTATTTATAAATTAGAATTATGTATTGACTGGTTTTATATACCGTAAATCAGATCAAAACAAATTAAAATACTTAATATGTAGAATGTATAAATAATCATTATGTATCTTTAATAATACCTACATATTATAAATGCATATGTTCATAAGTATAGATGTTTGTTACTTTTTCATGGAAAAACGAACGGACAGATTTGCTTGAAGGGTAGTTTATACCTGGATTAAAACATAGGATAGCTTTTATCCCGGATATCAGTCCGGAGAAGGGAATAACGGAGGAATCAGATAGTTTAATATAAAAGGCATAAAGTGGCAGGGGCGTAGGCCGGTTGGGTAGGTAGAGTCTAAAGGGCAAAAGTAAGTACGGGTTTAGAAAATAATAAAAGTAGGTTTCTAGAGTAAGCAAATTGGTTGTCCTTATATTTACTAACAATTGTATGGATTTGTTAATATATATTTATTCAGCAATCTAGAACCCATAGTCGGCAACTAAGATTGGTACTATTTAGATATAATATTATTGTAATAACTTATCAATCAGTAAAACATTAGTAGTTTGTCGAAAATAAAAAATAAAATTCTGCTATAATTCATTTTTATCTTCAATGGCTTATTTCGAAAATATCTTGTGCCAATTTAATTTCGTTGTAAAATTGTATTAGGTCATTCACCCAACTAAAAATACTAGGAAAAATGTCTCGACGAGCAAACAAACAGGTTGGAAAAAATCAATTGTATCTAGACTTGGCTATAATCCAAATATAATAGTTTATAGTGCAGTCTATTGCAAAGTTTATTCTGCTGCGTAAAAGGAAACGAGATTTTAGAAGTGTGGGAGGTAATGGCTTAGATAAGTTACAAGAGTTTAGTTATTATAATAAAAAATATAATATCGTTGAGTTAGTATCCCATAACACAAGTTTCGAACTTACTTTGGGGATAGTTCAATCTGTATGAATTGTGTGTGTATTTTTATTTATTTATTTATATTTCTGTATTAGTAGTAGTAGGTATTAGGTATTATTTATTTTTTCTACTTTACCATTAATATAAAAGAAATACTTATTTCTATTAATGGTGTTTAAGGTAATTTGTTTTTATTTTACATTTTGTAGTAAATCATCCTAACGAACTTGGGTAGTTATCGTTTATAATATAAGTATAATTTTTAAACCTACACTAAAATACACATGACTGAAATATGTACAAATTATCTATTGTAATAGGTGTAATAAAATATGGAGGGTATAGATTTATTAAGTTGTTTGATGATACTCTATGTACAAAAGATATGGTTGATGTAACTTTAAACAATTTCCTTTTATAACAATTGAAAAGGTCAATTATTGATTTATCAAAATAAATTCGAACAATGTAAAGCGGATCAGTTTAACCGGTCATCGCTCATGACTTGTGCAACTGATAGTTTGGTATTGCGAGATCCGATCGACCCGACCCGACCAACTTCCAATGAAACGCGCCCTTTGTGCATATAACATTTTTAAAAAGGTAAGTTTGCGTAAGGTGTTAACTGAGATGTTTTATGCATATCTTAAATATGTTAATGGGTAAATGGAGCGATCAGATAATTCCATTAATGATTGATACCAGACGAAATCTCATCCAGTATGGCCATTTATGGCGAACATCAGTTAACTATTAAATTAATGTTATCATAAATACTGATAATTTGGCTGACGATTTTTTTAAAGTTGCGTTGACCATTTATGGTGTAATTAATATGATATGGTTACTTTTAGATGGTATAATTAATCTCTAGTTAGTTCGTTAAATAAATACATTTTTGTTAATTATAACGCAACGATAAATCAAATATGGACCACCCAGGGTTAATTTACATAATGTAAAAGCAAATGCTGACTAACAGATCTATCCGCGCATTAAAGGATTTTTGAAAATTCTCTTGGGAATGGGAATATTAGACGCCAGGATGTTCGCTGGTTAACAATACCTATAGACACAAACAACGTCAAAATTTTCAGAATTGTTACATAGTGGTTATTGAAGTCATAAAACAAGCGTAGAGCAATGGTATGTAGTGCAATAAAAAGATTTAAGTGATCATAAAATTGATTAGATAGACATTTTCCGTGTTTTTAGGGCGAGACATTTTCATTGGTGTGCTGTGTACTGTGGAATAGCTGTAATTTAAAGCTTGGTGACTTGATATGGAAGGTTTTCCATAGAGCAAAGACAATAATTTACATAAGAAAATATTATATTACTAGCGAAACCCGCGTAACTTCGTTTACGTGTATCCCGCTTTCCCGTGGGAATTTTTCTCTCCCTCGTACTTCAAGGAATATTCTAAAAAAAGAATTAGCGAAATCGGTTCAGCTATTCTCGAGATTTGCGCTCAGCAACAGCGATTCATTTTTATATTATAGATAGTGTAGGTATTTGTTATTGTGTGTATTATTTCTTTGAACTTAATAGTGAATAAACGTAGAAAATTGTAAATTAAAAGTACACGAAGTAAATACAGGTAGAGGACCCCGTTTGAGTTAAAAACATAGCGATTATTATTTGAATCTGTTTACGAGTAAATATCTCACGTTAAGGCGTCGGAGTCGTCGGCCCGGGATGTTTTCTATTGCCGACAGTTATGAAACCAAGTCTGTAGCTAGTAGTGGTTTAGATCTTTCGCCAATCCGTAGTAGAGCACCGTGGTAGAGTATGCTCAAAAACCATTATAATTGAAAGGATAACCGAGGGTCACTTAAGATGATAGCTATGATTTCGTGTTCACTACGTGTACACTCACGAAAGTAATACATTCAATATTATTTTGCGAATGTGATTTTCTTAACAATAGGCTATTTGACTGATTTTGAAAAACTGTTTTAAATTATTCGTTGGTATATGATTAATACACCACATGTATATTTCTGCGTAATTTGCAGTATTTTCCGTAAAATATCGGTTTAAAATTTAAATTACAATATTCGCGCTAAAAACGCTTTTTCTGTAATGGCGGACGCCGTGACGTCACAGGCAAGTAAACTTGTACCAAAGTGTACATTCAGCGTGTTTAGAATATTTTTTCTGTTATTTTACTGGAAAAAATGGTTTTTAAATGGTGTAATTGTGCCACAATGTACAAATACTTCTATAAAAACTCCACAAAAACTGTTTGTTTCTGTGTTAGCTCGAAGAGACCCAAACAGCATTTTATCTCATACAAATGTTTTTATGTGTGAAGATCACTTTGATGTAAGTATGCCAGTAATATTTTATTCGAATAGTAATAGATAAAATGATAAAATCACACAAAATGTGTTGATGATCAAACTTGCGTGTGACGTCACGCGAGGCATAGCCAATCACAGAGCGTTCTTGTGGCTGAAGAAATTTAAAAAATAATTTGGATTTATTTTGTTTATTTTGAAAAATCTATAAATATTTTTGGATATAACAGAGATAAATATGTTTTTTAATGTTATTACCTAATAGGATGACCACATTTCGTAGCATATTTTTAATATTGTCAAATAGCCTATTAATGCAACAAAAACGTAAAAATCACTAAAAAGTAAACAAATGTGAACTTGGAAGCCAAACTAATGCTGTATCATGTTACAGTTGTAAGATTAAATTATTCGGATGATTAGATACACTTTGTTGGGTTCGTGACGTGGTTGTGATTGGTTTTGGCAGCTGTGTAAACAAAGACACGAAGGGTAAAATGGTAAGTAAAATAAATGAGACAGTTTTACATAAAAACGTAAAATACTTTTACGAGCTGTTTACTGGTAAAATATTTATATTCCGCGATAATTTTACAATAACATTAGATATTCAATTAATAGTTTTGTTAAAATTGCATTTCGTAAATGAATAGAATATTGTTGTTGAATCATAAAAATTGAATTTCTGGTATTCGGGTTTTATGATGATTTATGATTTATGTTTACTGACTACCCATTTCACATTTAAGGGTAAATTGCTTGAGAGTTTTTTGTATCTAAGATTAAGTGTTTACCATAAATAGTTAATATTGTAAAATGCATATTGGGTAGTGGTAGCAAAAATGATCTAAAAAGTTTGGCCAATTGAAATAAAATATTTAACTTTAAAACTGAACGATAATATTGTGATATAAGATTTTTGGCGCCATCACTGCACTCCGGTTTCATCATCCCGACCTTTGAGTATCGCCAAAGGGCGCGTAATGCAAAAATAAACACAAATTAAGGATTTCGGTACAACATGAATCATGTGACGATTACCGACATATAACAATTACCGACTCACCTTAATCTCGAGGGGTGGGACACTCTAAATGTCAACTGTCAGTGTCAGTCGATGTCAAATGACATTAAAAGTACCCTCATATTTCGTCATAAAAAGAACGATTAATCAGTAATAAAGTAGGTTTACCAATAACATTTAGATAAAAAACAATGGAGTTATGTCGTAAGATTCAAGTGTGTAAACATGCATACTAATTTAATATTTTCGCGGCAAAAAGATAATTGTGGTGTTGCATGCGTTAAATAATGAACTATAACGTTAATGTGATTGATTATTGCAATACGTACAGTCGATGACTGAAAATGGTTATTTTAGGATGGCGGGGGTTACCATCATCTTTTACCTAACTACTCACGTTTTGAATTGGTTCCGTTTAGGTACCTAAACGTAATCGCATTATTTCGTACCACCATCTCTCATAAACAGGATCTCATTTCGTCGGATGAGCAAATGAAAATTGTCGCTGATTAGTTTGCAGCGGTGCGTTCAAAACAAACCATTAATTCTTTTTGGTCATTACCGGTTTTTTAAAACGACTTACTTTTATTATTTATCTATTTTAAAATTGTTTAAGATGTAAATTGATCTATATTCAAACGAAAAACACACATTTTTTATAGATTATAGATAGACAGATTAAACGGGGTATACTTTCTTTACTTTCGTAAAAAAAGAATTTAACGAAAATTAAATATTACACGTTCAAAACGCACCCTGTCGGATCGGACTGACACAACACAAGTGTCAAGTCAATCTTGTGAAGTGAAATCGTGTTTTACGAATTTAAATAAATTTACGCCTCATCATTTTCCATCTGCGACCGTAGCAGCTACGCCTCAGCATCTAACTCCAAGACGCAGAACAACGCGTGACAGACGGAGACGTGGTGGTGTGGTGATATGAATTCAGTGGTGATGGTGAACCGGCGTTGAAATAAGATGCAGCACGCAGGGCGTTGTGTGCTGACTCAATAGAAAAAGCCAATTTATCGAGGGAGAAATTGGTCTTTTTTAGGAATTTAGTAGAGGAGATTAAGAGATATAAAAAATATATTAATTTCTATAATTTAATATTTACTACTATTGTTAGGTAGCATAACATTATTGATGAATATCATATCACATCATAACATTTTTTTATAATGTTAATGTTCATAACAATAAATGTAATTTATATAAATGTTACAACAATACATTTTGTGTGGTCTTTGTCTTTACTTTCTTATTTATTTATTCGTTTCTTATAATTATTAAATTATATAAAACAATTCGCACCAAGTAGCCATATTTAGATAGAAATTTGATAGATATTACCGTCAATTTTCATAGGCAACAGCGACATTTGGCGGCTGGCGGGTGAACTAAAATTTAAAAAAAGCGATGGCCATTTTCCAACTTCACATGGCGTCTGATGGACCGCGGACCATTTGATACCATTGACGTTATTTATTTTATTAGTTATTTATTTACTTAAAATGTAAATTAAATATAAATTGGATACTTAAATACTCAAAATTTTATATATTCCGTCGGTTGGGGGATGTCTTTGGGGCGCTAACAAAGATATATTCAGAAAATAAGGGGTAGCGTATACATACTATGCATAAAGGTATACAGTTGAAATTTTAGTTCATATCTCAGCCAGTGCATGGCAGCACCTTCCATACATGACGATTTCACCCCGGAGTTGCCACTCTATCCTCCTTGACAGTCCTTGATTCAGTTTAGGTTGACAGCTCTTTTGACAGAAAAATCCTTTCAATTTAGGTCGTGGAAAGACATGGTGGTACGAAAGTTCATACAAAATGAATGAATAATATCTGCTGAATCGCTGTCACCTAAATCGAGTCGTTTAGAATACATGGTGGTACGAAATAACGATTCTATTCTGTTTAGGTCCTGAATTGAATGGGAATAAGAGATGGTGGTAACCCTGCAGTTGATTTAAATCAAAACGTGTCAGTACTGTAAATAGAGCCCTTTTTTATTACCCGGGAAAATAGAGCTATCTTTAGCTGGCAAAGTATTTGTCGGGTCTTTCTAATCGTCTTTTTCCTGATACTTCTTGGCTTTTAGATATATGTATTACCAAACAATTTGGGCAATTTGAATAAATTTTTAGAGAACCTCATCGGAGTCTTTGACAAGCTTTTTAGAAGAACTGGATCGTAGTGAACGGGGAGTGGAATAGGTGAACTAGTCGAGATGCGAAACTTACTCTGAACGAGGAAGACGAATTTTTCGAGACTGGTTACTCAACACAGGGAATCCTAGTGTGGGGACCAGGGGACCAGGGCTATTAGCAAGTCTTCGTAATGCTTTCTTATGGTTCATTAAATGATTTTTGATTTGATGGATTTCTTTAAAATCTGTAACTGACAAGACACTTTCTCATCCAACTGTACGTTTCATCGTATTTTTAATGATACTCCCGTATGGTAATAACGGGCATATAACTTGTGTAACATTTTAATGTATAAAACACGAGAAAATATAGGTCAGCGGGTTGTATTTATAATTTCTCGGAATGGTGTGATTGCGCGGATGTTTGTTGGTCTTGTACCTCGACGCATATGTACATGTACAAACTAGTAGTTTATACAAGATGTATTACATTGTAAACGATCGGATGATGGTACAAAAATAGGGTTATTGTTTTCGGAACAACAGTATCGCGGGAAACGCATTTAGGGTGTATTGTTTGGAAACGCGCGCATTTGAAAAACAAATATTTTTTCTATTTCGAATAATATCACGTTCCAGTTACCAGTTTTGTTATGATTTTTGTATATCGGTGCATATACACTGATTCAACACATTATCAACATTATACTGTTATAGAACGGAACAGATAGGTTGGCGTCATTGGCGACGTGACGCGTCATAATAGGACTGGTAAGACTGGTGCACTTTGACTGGTGGATTTGTATTTTGTTTATGAATTGAATTAGAGTCTTTATGAAGAGTGCGTGGCTAGCTCTTCATAAAGTTAAAGGGACCGTTAATTCTTTTCATTTATTAATTTGTATTATAGGTGGTAATATTGTTATCATCAAACTGCTCATCAAACAATTTGTGGTAGATCTCTTTGAAGGGAATCCACACTTAACATCTATTGGATCGTCAATAGTTTGGCGGAAGACATCCTGTTATTAAGCAAGGTATCATCATCGTATTATGTAAAACACTATTTGTTTAAGAGCGGATATCGGAAAATGGGGTTGTGCAGGAAATTCGACTATCGACCGCTCGTAGACCACTTCAGCTGATTGTGTATAGTCATCAAATTAGGGTTCTGTGCGTACTTAATTATAATTTTATCGGATCTATTGGAGCTCTTGGTAACAAGAATTTTGCTTTGCATCATTTTTATTAAGTTTCAATTTTTTTCTTAAGAACGTCAGTAGTTTCTGAATGATGGACAGACAGACAAACAATGTAGTAAGGACTACACCATCAACAAAGTTATCGAGGATATTATCACAATTAAGATATGGGTCTCAGATAATTTATAAGATTTTCTAGAGCACAGGGAATGCGACTCTACTACGAGTTGGCGACGGTAAATACTCCTTATTTTTTACTTACGGCCGTTTTTACAGGTTCTTGATAAGGTCCAATTAGCTTATCTATCGAATATGTTGTCGAAAAACAAAATATGTATATAATTATGTATATATGGATCTTATCAGGACTTCTGAAACAGGCACTTAAGGTCTCTAATTAAAAACTATAAGTCGGCATCAATGATATTATAATAGTATTATACCAGTATAATATTTTATTAAGTGTTCAATATTGAGATAAAATTGAGAATTAATTGCCGTTTAAACAAAAAGAAACGGAAAAATCTAATTAAAATAACTCGTTTACCGCCTCTAGCCGTTATCATCGTCATTAAATTGTAAACGTCATTTGTAATGTGTCTTTAAATAATATTTCAGTCATTACTGATTCGATGAGAAAGATAGTATTTGTACCAGAATATTACAAACGTGGGCGTGAAGACATTACTTTCAAGCCATACTATTTATTTTTATGAAAAGCAGTAATAAAGTTAATTGGGATGCGTAAATTACTGTTTTACAGCACGATTGAGAAACCCCGTAGTTTTGTAGAACCAGTACAAAATTAGAGAAATAAGTTCAAGGTGTGGTCAGTGTTATACCATAGTACATTCATATGGGTTGTTTAATGCAATAGGTAGTAAAGAAGGTATTAAAATGTCATATATTAGTGGTTAGTAAAACTCCTTGACATCTGGGAAAAACTACAACTGTCTTAGAACCCTTAAAAACGAATTATTATGATAGTGGTGGTACTGCACATGGTGTAGCGTGTTGGTTTATTTGGATATTTGGCAAATATTAACTACTAGCTTTTCCCCGCGGCTTGGCTCACAAAACAACCCATCCGCGCGACTTGTGGCGCCATCTGTGGGCCGAGCCAGCGCCCTCTATAGTAGAAAAAATATTTTCCCCATTGGAATAATTGGAATGACATACTTTCACGGGATAAAAATTAGCCTATGTTGGACTCTGTACCCCTGACAATATAATAATATTTACAATTTTTCATAATGATCGGTTGATTAGTCAAGCCGTGAAGAAATAACAAACTGAACTAAACATATAAAATATAATATAATATAAAAGTAAGGAGTTAGGATGTGTAGACAATGTATATATTGTATTTGTTTAATTGACAAAACTACATGAAATACATTCTGCCCGTTTGACGGTTTTCTACGCATATAGATATAACACAGAATACTACAGAAGGTTGGCTTCAAACAACCGTCCAGAATAGGTATACGCATACAAAGAACGGCGATGTGTGCGTGAGCTCTCACCGACGAGGTCTCGTACGCTCCGACCGCGGTAAGAACTGGTTTGAACCGGCTCAGTTTCCGTATTAACGCCAGGGACGTCGGCCGCTCGCGCGCTGCGCCGCACGTTCTGTGACGTGTACAATGCCAAGTTCGTGTAGTGTTTGTATGGCCAATTCAAAAAAGGACAAGGACATTTCTTTTTTTCGAACCCTAAAAATGATGTGAAGTAAGTAGGTACCTACGATTTACGAAAATTTATTATTTTTGAATATTGTTGTAAGTACCTACTACCTTACTATCACAGCTACTACCTATTTTTAATAAGTAGTATTGTATACTTACCTAAATTACATAGAACCAAATGTTTAAACAATGTTAATAATGTTTATTTTATTACAAATGTTTGTATTATAAACCAGAAATAATAAGGAATTAAAACGAAACAATAAAACAAAATATTTTCGGGTCACTCATTTATAGACAGGCCCGGTAGTCGAGTGGCTAGCAATGGTCACTTTATCCCAAGGGCCGCGGGTTCAAATCCTGCGCAAGGCAAACATTTGTGTGCATGAACATGTCTGTTTGCCTTGATCTGGGTGATTTCTATGTATAATTTATTTACAAAAAAGTATTTAAGTATATTTAGTTTCAGCAATTTAGTTTGGGACTAGCTGGCGTTGTGTGATTCGTCCAAGAATATTATTTATTGACATTTCATAATGCTGATCGTTTAATTGATAGCATTATGAAACATATTTTATTAAGCACTGGCGCGTTCCGTCTTCGCACGGGTACTTAACAAAATTTAAAATTTTAACACACACTCCATTCACAAACAATCATTCAAAATCTTTCCTCTTTATAATAGTAGTATAATAGATAAGTACAGATTTAATTTGTTATAAAAAAAAATGATAAAGTTTTTAATTATAATAATTTTTAAATTCCTTTATGTTTAAAAAAAAAGAATATTTTGAATGGTTCTACATTGTAAATTTCATTATTAAATAAAACATTTTATTATAAACGTTGTTTTTATTGTTATATTGAATTTAATACCGTGCCAAAGGCGTCAACCCTATGAGAATAGGTATAATTTTTTCATTTAGTCGGGAGTCAACCCTCTGTATTACTCTGTGGATATAACGTTATTTGGTGTTTACCACCGTAGGTACCTACCCATCTAGAGACGCTCATATTTGATTTTTAGGTATACGTCTTTAAGCTTATAATATTTTGGCAAAAACGAAGTGCAGTTGAAGCATTAGTAGAAAGGATTGTAATGACCCTAACAACTATACCTAGATAGTTCTAATCTAACAATAGATATTATTAATTTTTTAACTACGACAATTTAATGTAAAAAAAAAATAGGTTACTTACATACGTTAAAATGCTATTTTAAAATTTTCAGATTTAGTCCTTCTTAGAAATATATTTAGGTATTTTAAGGGTAGACGGAATTAACCGACCGGAAATTCCGTTGACTTATTGACTTGAGTAACTTGACTCATTTGATGATGCAATCAAAATAAAAACATCGATTTATTTTTTATGTATGAAGCCTTGAGGTTACTATCATTTTTAAGAACTTTTATGAAACTAGGCTTTTCTGTCCGGTCTAGGAAGATTTGAAACCATTTTTTGAAAGGACGAGGTAGGTAGCTTTGGAGTAGTACCTAGAGCATTGTGGTAGCAGAGCACAAGTGGTAGAGTAGGTAGGTTTTTCTGATTCTTATACATATTTTTATATTTATTGGTCTTATTATATTAAGATGTTCTTTTAAAAGATTTTTTCTAGGAAAAGAAAACTATATCATATTTTTACTTTATTTTGAAGAAAAATGAAGTAGCGTACGTAACTTTGAGTGAATTCATTGTATCGGGTGCTTTCCTCAATTTCCCCAAAGTGTGTTTAGAGTAGTTTAGACGCTAATAAAAAAAATACGGAAAAGACGTTTTTTTTCATTTTGCATAAAAACTAAGGAAAACGGAAATCGCAAATTAGATAGATCGTGACTGACAAAATCTTTGTATGCAAATGATAATAAACAATCTAATAGGTATGAAGAGTTGTGTTTTCACAGTAGTAAACGAATTATCAAGTCAATAATCCATACTTATATTATAAATGTGAAATTGTGTTTGTTTGTTTGTCCTCCCTTCACGTCAAAAGTAATAAATGGATTGATATTTTTTTTTTATTGGGGATAGATTAAGGTCTGGAGAGTGACATAGGCTACTTTTTATCCCGGAAAGACATCTCATTCCCACGGAAAAAAAAGTATAACATTATTTTTTCATAATTTTTTAACGGGGATAATTTAAGGTCTGGAGAGTGACATAAGGCTACTTTTTTTTCCACGGGATAAAGAGATTCTCATGGGAAAAATTATTGACATTTTCCCTTGACCACGCGGGCGGAGCCGCGGGTAACAGCTAGTATAGTATAAAAACTCAATTCTTTAATTTATTATTGCATAGTGTTATGTACACAAGGAAAAATACTTACTGTAATGGTCGGTTTCCTCATGAGTTCTTTGTTAAAATATGGTTTAAGAATTTCATATATTCAAGAATGAGTGTGTATTCATGGCAATGTTTAGTCACCGTATTACGGGAACTCCTTATTTAGTAAGCAGATGGGAGTGTTAATATGACGGCAAAAGTTCAAAATTAGTACACCATAACACAAGTAGGTACAAACTTGAGAATTTAATCGAATAACGGTCAGATGCAGAAAATTTTAAAGATGACACATTAAATCTGTAGATGTTATTGTAAAATTAAGGAAGAACTGTAAGGGTTCCGTTTCTCCCTTTTCAGGTACGGAACCGTAAAAAGAGATATATTGAATTGATGTTATTAACTTTAAAATATTATTGTACTGTTCGCTGAAAGCCGAAACGTACTGGCAGCTTGTAGTAGAGTCAGATTGCATATCAGCCAGATTTGCAGCCAGAGGTTATAAGGTTTCACCCATAAAATAAAAACCCGGTAGCAACCCGGTAAGCCGAATCCCGATCGGCCTCCAGTTGATACGTATGTAGTTGAAACAAAAGCGATTCTATGTAGATATTCATATGCTGTCTTATACCCATCATACAGAAGCTTAGTCGGAATACAATAACAAATTAGTAATAACAAGTCAATTTGAACGCTTGAAATTGAAACAACGGAATGTAACAATGAAATGACGTCACAATCACAAACAGATAGTTTGTGGCATTCATTTGACATGTTTTCCAATTTTCCCTAAGCGATATTTCCTCTCGGGTATTTCAAGTTATTTCGTGTATTTAGGTTCTATGAAAATACTAGCTGATGCCCGCGGTTTTACGTTGTTCCTGTTCTCGGAATGATATATGGGATAAAAACTATGCGATATGTATCCTGTTAATCCTATATCCTATGTGTAAAAATTCAAGTGAATCTCTCCAGCAGTTTTTGCGTAAAAGATGAACAAACGTCCATTCAAACAATAGTAAATCTAGTCAATAGTAAATAATATTCTTCAGTTGATTGAAGTATACAGAGCCAATTCATATCTAGTAGAGTCAATTATACTCGCTTTGAAGAAAAAAATCGACAAGAAATTTTAAACTCGTTATTATTAGCAAGAAATAAATTCTCAACAGACGCCATAGTGTATCAGATCAGGGGAATGCACTGCACATGTCGACTGCCTTGACTTGCGTAAATGAACCGTCATTATAAATTGCGTCATCAAATGGTACTCGTACATCCCAATCTACATGTACCGTTGCTTGCACAATAATTAGACTGCTAATTAGCAACGGGACGAGAGTCAGCTTCATTCATGGTCGTAAATTTGAGTTTTGTCAATGAACTCCGTATTATGAATACAAACGGTTAAGTGACATGACAATTTTGTTACGTTTTTCGTAATCGAGATGAAGGGACACAGGCTTACACAATGTTTAATCAGAATAGAAAGAATTTTGAAATACAATTAAAATTTCTTTATTCAAAAACCTTATTTAATAAAAATATAATATAAAATATAAATATAAAATGTCGGCCTATGCCCAATTTATTTGGAAAGTGATATTCAGTGTTATTTGTTATTTACAGAGTTATTAATAGTCTGACCATGGCTGATAGGTTTTTTTTATGACAGAAGAGGACAAACGAGCTAACGGGCATCCATGACTATAAGAGTGTAGGATGAATTATCTATGAAGGAAGGAAGCAGAAAAGAAACAGAAGTAGGAAGTAGGGTAATTCGCTTCCAGCTCTCTCACTTCTCGTACGAGCAGCATATTACCGAAGGTACAGACATAAATCCTACTAATACTATAAAAGCGAAAGTTATGTGTATGTTTGTTACTTCTTCACGCTGAAATGGCTGGGCCAATATTTACGATATTTGGTATGTAGGTAGCTGATACCTTGGATTAGCACATAGGGTACTTTTTATCCCGGAAAGACGATTCTTGTAGGATTTCATCAAAAGTCTGATATAGATGGCGCTACTTTGCATAAATAAATACACGCAAACGAAGTTGCGCGGGTTTCACTAGTGAATAATATAAATTAAACTAGCTTTTACCCGCGGCTTCGCTCGCGTTAATTTTATGACTGTATAGACAGATCTCGTTTGACAACAAAACAACCCATAGCGCGACTTGTGGTGCTATCTCTTGGCCGATAAAGCGCCCTCTATAGTAGAAAAAATATTTTCCCATTGGATAGACATACTTTCACGGGATAAAAAATAGCCTATGTTGGGCTCTGTACCCCTGACAATATGTATACAAATTTTCATAATGATCGGATCATTAGTTAAGCCGTGAAGGAATAACAAACAAACAAACAAACTCACTTTCTCATTTATAATATTAGTTAGGATTAGGATTAGGATAGATGAATCTGAATCACTACTAGTTCATAGTAGAAACTAGTCATCATAAACATGATCTGTTTAATTCAGGAAATTCTTAAAATCAAACAAAAACGATTTTGAGCTAAGAAGACGTGGAAGCAGATATTAATAATTTCAAAGTAGGTAATATAAATAAATATATAAGGACAATTCATACAGATTGAGCTAGCCCCAAAGTAAGTTCGAAACTTGTGTTATGGGATACTAACTCAACGATATTATATTTTATAACAAATACATATATAGATAACCATCCAAGACCCTAGGGCAATCAGAAAAAGTTCGTTTTTCATCATGACCCGACCGGGGATCGAACCCGGGACCTCTTGGGTGGCGGTCTGGCGTGGTAACCATTACGTCACGGAGGTCGTCAAACTAAATAAGTTCTAGGGCCACCAGCGCAATTGGCTAGCGGGTAGTCATGTTATGATAATTGTAATTATGACATCACCTGACCATTAAATGGAACACTAATTTAGTGTAATTTACTAATAAATATAGGCATAGTGCAGTGTTAAAGACCTCTTAATGTATATTTTATTATGTTCGTTCTTTATTTATTAATTAAAATTTGATGATATGATTTATTGAATTACAAGTATAATTTCTCATAGTAACAAATAAGTACAATAAATAACAGCACTCATTTCCCAGTGGGTCTCTAATTGACTTAGGAGGATCCATCATGCTGTTCATGTGCGGGTTGGCGAAGGTCTTTTGAAGTCACCCATGTTTAATTTCTCCTCCGAATCGTAAAGGTCTCTACGATACCTGTCCTCTATGATTACTGTATGCTCTGCCTATACCTCGGGGATTAACGGCGTGATCCTATGATTATCCCTAATCCCTATACTAGATATACTTTTTATGATGTGTATTGAAATATGTACGAGCGAGGCGATTCATTGGTTCAATTGTTTCCTTCCGTCGACTGGAGCTCACGGTTTCCTTTGATGGCTCTGACCTTCGAGAAATGCTGGATAAGATGACTTTTGTCATCTATATTTAGGTTAACATTTTAAATAGATTAATTGTTTCCTAGACACATATCAATATTCAATTGGGAACCTAAATCATAGGGAAGACGGGAATACGTAGGATATGTTTTCGCCGTTGTTGTGTCCCTTGTACAGTCAATAAAGGAAAGGGGTGAGTGGTCGTATATATGATTAAAGATTTCTATATTGCGTAACTAGATTTACTAGATTTTTTTAATTACATAGTACAATATGATCACTATTGATAAATCATTTTTCTTATAAATCCATTTACGCAATATCAGAAATCTTTAATCATTTTTCCTTTGTTGACTGTACATAGAGCAATAGCGACCACATATTGAGTATAAGACAAGGACGATACGAAAACGACAGAGGTCGATGAAAACAATTTATTTATCCATCCCTGACTGAATGGAGTCACACCACAGTCACACCATGGCCACGATCTTCAGAGATGAGAGAGAGTCGATACAAGCAATGTCCATTGAATTGACGTCACAGGGGAAGAAATATAATTATCTTGCTATGTGGAATTCATTATGAATTTAATCAGAAACATAATATTAGATCGAGTGGGAAGAATTGAAGTTTCCTCCAAAATGAGAGACTTAAGTATAATAATCTGATTTGTTCAAAATTGATAGTAATTTTGGAATAGCTGCTCAAAATTACTTTCAGAAATAAATAAAAACAAATACTGGCAATTATAGACATAATATTCCTGAAATGTTTATCGAACCCGCGCTTATATAAAAATATTTCCCATAACTACACACAAATCTTATAATAAAACCTTGTTTACTTTTTAAAATAAAAAAATAATAAAAACTAAACTATGGTTTTCATAGGTTCTACTTTTTATGTGGGTGGGTACACCGTGCACTTTTCCGATTTGTCATTAAAATGAAGGTAGGGAGCTGATTTTCATTTGTCAACGAAAAGTTTTCATTTTAATTACGTAGTACTTTTAAGAAATAATTACTTTTTTCACAATAAAATAACTTACCTCTTTTTTACTGGGTTTGTTGCACCAAAAACCACCGCACCGTATGCACTCGTCGCAGTTCATTACATTTTCAAAAACAACACTTGAACAATCAATCGCAAATACATGCGAAATTGAAATCGACACAATCACGAAAAACCATAAAAACGCCATTTTTATTATTTTTTTTAAACAAAAACAAAACAATCCGGCCGTTTACGTTCGCGGTATTTTTTTTCTTTTTTAACTTCAAACTGGCTGCAAAGACATCGAGAATGCGTTCGATTTACAAAAAGCGCGCGCACCGTCTCGCGCCTCTCAATATGTACTACAGATACAGACTGAAGACTGAGCGTCGCGTCGCGTCACTTGATCAGAGACATTTCGAATATGAATCATCGCGCCGGGAAATTCGCGGAAATTACGAGATGAAATAAATAGATGGCGTATGGCTAGGTTGGTTTAATGAGATGTTGGTTGAGTCACCTGTGTTACGTTACGTGTTATCACATCATTTATCTTTGTTATTGTCATAGTAAATAATTACAATCGGTTAAATTAAAATCACATCGGACTCTGAAAGTATGGCAAAAATTGATTTTGACTGGTAAATCATTTCGGTCAGAGAATCGCCTTAGGTACATCCATGGTACATCTTTTAAAATTGGAATTATAAGAGAGAGAGATAAATGATAATGACATTATTTACTGGAACTTGTCTCTGAAGAATACTGAGTATTATTTGGAATTGGAAGATACTAACATGGGATTTACTAACATGGGATGGGTATCCCTCCATTACCTCCATATCATAATAAAATTGAACTTTGAATTTCAGGACGTAGTTTATTGGTCTAGTAATCCACCTTGTTACAGTTTAAATTATTTTATTAACTTTAGTCATGTCTTAATTAATCTTACGTAACTTAAAAATAACGCAGAGTTTTTGGAATTTTTGAGCTCTAAATCAAAATTTATTAAAATTTATACTGATGGATGGTTCCAAATCTAGGTACGGAGTGTTACCTACCTAATAGTTTGGCGTTTTACGACTCCTTTCTGAAATATGGCAAGGTACTTAAATGAAACAATTACTTTTCTGTATTTTCGGCAGAGGCTTTATTTAAATAATAAATAAATAATAAATTTTATTTATTTCATCTCACAAACAAATTTAGATTACACTATAGAATGCATTTTACAAATTCTTATCGATTGTGTGAGATGCTGGTGCCTGAAGTACGCTTGAAAAGCCTGTATTACAGGTCACCAGGTTCTCACCACTCAGAAACAAAGGAAAAATTAACAGTAACATAAACTAAATACCTATAGTTTGTATTGAAGTTTGTGCGGAAAAAAGTAATCCATTTTTTTACTTCTCAATTCAATTCAACAAATTATATTATGTATGTATAATAGACTGCGATATGTGTAAAGTATATGAGTGTTTGTGTGAGTTGAGTGAGTGCGTTTGAGTGTATGTTAGTGAGTATTTTATACAAATAAATAATATATAGATACATATAAATAATATATAATTACAAATTATAAATATTAAATATTCAACGAATGCCTACATAACTATATCTTTACAAAATCGGTACTTAAAATGCAATTTATTATTTAGGTACATCCATGTACTTACTTAATTAAAGTAAGACCTTCTAAAAGTATTTCTTGTAATTCTTGTAAATCTGGTTGCATAGTAAATAATTTAATATAATTCAACCCTACGCCAAAAGATTTGTTACTAGGTTAATTATTTATTTATTTCGAATAGGGGTTGTATAATCCAGACAGAAGTGATTCAGTTTTGTCGTAATTAAGAGATATAAGCCAATTCTGAACCTTTTTTTTACAGTCAATCTTATTTGCCGAATGAATAGATAAAAGGCTTTGGTTAGAATATCTGTCAAATGCAGTTATTTAATTCTTGAAATTAAAAAGTTTATTTTTTATCTTTGTAAAATTGGTGTATCTGTTGAGTTTTCTTGGGTTCCTGACCATTCAGGAATTCTGGGAAATGAGATAGTGGTTACTTTGGCCAGGTCTTCTGATTCCTTGACGTTTACTAATTTCAGAGTTCCTTTCCCCTGATTTAATTCCGTACTTAAAGTCAGTAATGATTCAACGCTGGTCCACGGACTTAGAACTTATTAGAACTATTTAGGGTCAATGGTTGGAGGCTGTTGTGCCTAAGCCTTCTACTAAGGTCTGGTTCGAGGTTTATTCGCAGTTAGTACCCAGGTAGACACTTAAAACCACCCTAAGTAGATTGCGAATCGGTCACTGTAAATTTCCCGCTCATTTATACCGTATTAATCTTGGGGTAATTCAGCGACTGACACCACGAGTAACATATAATTGGGACGTGGTCGTCTGACACCATGGCCTACGTGACCTGTATACCCGTCTGCTTTTCATATTCCCTCCCAGAAGAAAAAATTGTAGATTTAAACATAACAAACGCGTTCCAAATTCAAAATCATTACAAAATTTATATAAAGTAAGATGAATGCAGATTGCAGAACTCTGAAAAAGCATTTGTGGCCAGGCACTTGTGGTCGTCCGTGTACACAAATGTTTATGTCGCATATTTAAATCTTTTTGACTACTTACTTGTGAACTTAGTTTAGACTACACGCGAAAATTTTCGCGTCATCAAAACGCGCCCTTATTCGTACTCCGTTTTGAGAGTCAGTCTCTATAGTTTCAGAAACACATTTATAAAGTTAATTACATATTAAATCATAGCTGTCACTATCTACCTAAAGAAAAAAAAAAGAAAAATGCTTTGCAGAAAATAGCTGCTAGAGATAAACTGTTTTGACCTGGGCTTTGCCCCTGGGTGATATAGTAAAGTGGTACACGTCAGCTGTGACAGACAGTAGGTTTATTTCCGAATTAAGTTAGCAAAATTTCATCTTTACAAAGCATAAAATGAAGTCGCTTTTGCTGTCTTTCTGTGCGTCTGTGTGTCCCTATGTATCCTTAAATCTTTAAAACTACGCAAGGGATTTTGATAAGGTTTTTTTTAATAGATAGAGTGATTCAAGAGGAAGGTTTTTATGTATTATACATTCCAAATCTCCCACGGGAAAGCGGGATGATTATATAAAATATCAAAACTGTCGGAACAAAATGTATCTCCACGGGTCTATTTAAATCAGCCAGTATAGACGCTCAGGTACATCCGTCCACTTAAGTCTGACCTCTAATGGTCGAGTATCGACGTTATCATAAATTCGTTGGTCGTCCAGTTAACATAGAAGGCCGTTAGTGTGTCATCGCAGTCGCTCAACCTAGAAAGCTGGAATTTTGTATAGAGGTAGGTTCCCTTTATGATATAATTCCCACGGGAACGGGAGTAATGGGACTATTAGTGTATTATTGCAGGCGCTCAATCTAGAAAGCTAATATTTTGTAAGAGGTTGCCTTTGACTAGGATAAAGATAGGGTTTTATAGAATTCCCACGGGAAAGGGACTAATCTATACTTCTATACTAATATTATAAAGAGGAAAGATTTGATTGTTTGTTTGTTTGCATTGAATAGGCTCCGAAACTACTGGACCGATTTCAAAAATTCTTTCACCAGTAGAAAGCTACATTATCAGAGGGTGGCATAGCTTTTCCCGAAATTCAATGTGGTTCCCACGGGAAAGGGTCCAGAACGAGGACGAATAATAAATAAGACTAGGTATATGTGTATTATCGGGAGCGCTCAACCTAGAAAGCTGAGATTTTGTATTGAGGGTCCCTTTATGAAGTGGACAATAACAAAGACAGGATTTTTTTAAATTCCCACGGGAAAGGGAGTAATAGGATTGTAAGTGTATTATCGCAGGCGCTCAACCTAGAAAGCTGAAATTTGGTATAGAGGTTTTCTTTATGATGTTGACAAGGACAAAGATGGGGTTTTATAAAATTCCCACGGAAAGGGAGTGATAGGACCGTAAGTGTATTATCGCAGGCGCTCAACCATGAAAGCTGAAATTTTGTAGAGAGGTTCTTGTGATGTTGACAAGGATAAAGATGGGGTTTTATAGAATTCTCACGGAAAAGGGAGTAATAACTGGAAGTATTTTATCACAGGCGCTCAACATAGAAAGCTGGAATTTTGTATAGAGGTTCTCTTTATGATGTTGACAAGGATAAAGATGGGGTTTTATATAATTCCCACGGGATAGGGAGTAATAGGACTGTAAGTGTATTATCGCAGGCGCTCAACCTAGAAAGCTGAAATTTTGTATGGAGGTTCTCTTCATGATGTTGACAAAGATAAAGATGGGGTTTTATGAAATTCCTACGGGAAAGGGAGTAATAGGACTGTAAGTGTTTTATCACAGGCGCTCAACCAAGAAAGCTGAAATTTTGTAGAGAGGTTCTTGTGATGTTGACAAGGATAAAGATGGGGTTTTATAGAATTCTCACGGAAAAGGGAGTAATAACTGTAAGTATGTTATCACAGGCGCTCAACATAGAAAGCTGGAATTTTGTATAGAGGTTCCCTTTATGATGTTGACAAGGACAAAGACGGGATGTTATAGAATTCCCGCGGAAACGGGAGTAATAGGGCTGTATGTGTATTATCGCAGGCGCTAAATATAGAAAATTTAAATTTGAATAGAGGTTCCTTTGATGATGTAGACAAGGATAAAGTCGGGTTTTTTTAATTAACACGGGAACGAGAAAAATTTCACTGCACGTGTATTATCGTGGGCGCTCAACCTGGAAAGTGGAGATTCTTCTTCTTGAGAACTCACCCCCTAAGGGGGTGAAACGGGGGTCCAAAGTTTGTATAGAGAAACAGGATTAGTCCGACCATTTTATTAGAAACTTCGTAGGAGTACTCCTAGCGGTAAATAAGTAAGTAGGTACGTGTTTCAGGATTTTTCAAAATTCAACCGCTAAAAGGGGGAAATGGGGTGACAAACGTGAAAAAAGAAATAAAGTGTAAAAAATATAGTATAAAGTTGGGAGTGCTCTGTGTATGCAATAAAGCAGACCGGACCGACCGAACCGGTCCGAACCGGACCGGGTCGGACTAGATATCATAACAATATTATAAATGAGAAAGTGAGTTTGTGTTTGTTATTCCTTCATGGCAGCCGATCATTATGAAAAATTGTATACGTTTGTAGAGTACAGAGCCCAACATAGGCTAATTTTTAATCGGGCAAAGCCGCGGGCAACAGCTAGTAACAAATAAATGAGAAAACAATAACCTACGTAATTAAATATATTTTTTCCTTGTATTAGCAAATTCCCTAACATAATGACTCGTCGTTTCATATTGTTAAATGGGATGCAATAGGTGTATGAATTAGGTAAGTATCTATTGTAATTTAGGGAAATATTTAAATAACAATTGTGACAAATGTATGTATTAAATGTTATACTGTTGACACATTTGTTTTGTTTGAATAAAAATTAATTTAGAATTAGAATCTATAGATATAACATGCTTGTTTTGTACTGAACTCCTGAATGACTTGACTGACTGAAGGATCAATGTATGTACAACCTAAACAAGGGTAGAGACTGTAGGATGTGATCTTTTTTAGGGTTCCGTAGTAAACTACAAGGAACCCTTATAGTTTCGCCATGTACGTCTGTCCGTCTGTCCGTCCGCGGTCTAGCGCCTAAACGCTTGATGTTAGACAGCTGTAATTTGGTATGTATACTAATATTAACAATGCTAACAAAGTGGTAGAACAAAATTTTGAAACATATTTTTTTTTGGGATGCCTTCCCTACAGGTAATGTGGAAGTGACAATTTTTTTTCGCACCGACCAAGCACCGACCCCTGTTGTGGGGTATTGTTAGATAGGTCTTAAAAACATTGGGGGTGTGGGAAGATCATTTTCCGATACAATGATCCGTTTGCGAATTATTTACATTTAACGTGTCAATTTTCGTTTTGCACGGTGGTCCCCCAACTCTATCTCAGAGAGTCTTGTGTTTAGAAATTTGAAAAAATTCATGGATACAGTCCATATAGTGAACCTACAAGGAAAACTATAACGGTTAAGTAGGCACTACTAGTTACCCAGTAATAGCCGACGAACTTATGAAGTAAAATAATAAAATTGTGCATGCCATTCTGGCGAAATGTGTCAGAACAGTAAAGAATTTACGTGATACTAGCTGCTGCCCGCGGTGTTACTTACCCGCGTTTTATTTTTGCCATACATTTTTAATGTTATGCACAGCAGCTCTATCTACTTTATTTCGTCATTGACTATCAGAATTTTGACTCGTGTACTTTTCGGGATAAAAACCCTCCAAAGTATCAGCTACCTACATACCAATAATCATAAAAATTGTCCCAGCCATTTGAGCGTGTAGAACTAACAAACATACTCACAGACGCCTTTATAATATTAGCGGGAGCTTTATGTGTACAATACCATGTTTCTAGCGGAATAAATAAATGATTACATTATTATTGTGTTTTTACAATAAACATTCCTATTTTAACCGGAATGTTTCATAAGTTTTAAGGATGTTTTTCTTTACAAAAGAGTCTGTAAATACCGCCTGCGTCATGTCATTTACCGAGGTATTGGAGGCACACACCCTTCCGCCCGCGCCGCAGGTAGCAAGCTCAAAAATCGTAGGCCTGTCTATTTTTAAGCAAACTCGAAATGAGCATGCTAATTTTGGGCAACATTCCACACACATGCTAACTAAGTAGCAACTGCTCAATAGAAGCATGCTTTCATGCTTGAAATGAGCATGTGTAACTGTAGCTTTACTATTTGAGGAGCTCCATGCCAAGACGTAGCTGTGTGTCGTACTCCTAAAACGAAAACGCAAGTTGAGCAATGACCCTTGCCAGTGTTTACCAAGCCAATTCGGTGGATTACAGGCTTGTTGAAACACTGGACTCCACAAATCCGGATTGGAGCAGCGTAGCAGAGTACGCTGTAATCCCCTTCGATTGAAGGGGACCCGTATCCCTGCAGAGGGATGGTTATGATGACTAAGGCTCGAAACATAGCAAGCGCCTAAGGCGCGCGCCCTGTGGCTTGCGCCTTCCTTTGGCGGTGGCGTTTCGGACGCTAGCTATGTCTCGTTACATACAATTACATGTACAATTCTATAAATTTGATTGAGCGCCCGAAAAGCGGGCATGAGGCGCTTTTCGAGCCTAGGAGTCGAATTTTTCGTTCGTATGTTCATGTGTGTTTGTTTAACAAAATATACACGAATTATGTAGTTATGTACTTATCTGTTATTTAGGGTATACCGTTTTATATAATGGGGTAGCTTAATTTAAGATGAGAAATGTAATTGGAGAATTTATAGGTACTTCATACTTTTTTACATAATACCATTTCACTTTAAGTCGCTGAATCGAATTGAGTCCACGCGCAGCGACATCATCGGTACGTACGGTACGCTAAGGGATTCTTCCTTAAACTTATGTGCAGGCGCAAACTGATGGTTAATATTGTTGCGGTCTCAACCAGTCTCAGGCTTATGAAAGCGCTCTTAGTAATTTTTAGCATCCCAAACTATGACGAAGGTACCCTAAGCTACAGAGCTGCCGAATCATCAGGTTTCTCTATTGTAGTCTATCAAAGTATCTCGAAGACTGCTAAATTATCTGAAGGCAGCGCCTTTAGAAGTCGTATGCTCCCAAAGCACGGCTGTCGACGGCCAAAGGCTTGCTTGATAGTCCTAGAGTTACCGAGGTCGGATCTTAGATTTTTTGCATAGAGATAACTTGTAACACAGGAATCGTAGGATAGTTTTTATACCCTGGAAGTCATCCCGAGATCGGAAACTAAGCAAATAAATACGGACACACCCGCTCTTTATCCGCGCTGTTGAAAAACAATAGAAAAAATACGAATTTTTAATTTCTTATTGTGACATTTTGAATAAAGATACATTTATGAATTTAAGGAGTATTTAATTTTTCTCATTATTAACATTTTCGTTATCAACATTTTCACAGTATGCCGGATTTAAGACTTCTGTTGTGGGCTCTGTATAATGTGGGTTCACGCGAATACTTGCATTCCTTTCACGATTCGATTGCATGAACTTATAGTTTTCGCGACGGTCTCTGGCATCTGTTAATAATTTCCAAACCACGAGGGTCGCTATACCCAAAATGATGAGAGTAGCCAAAAATGTTCCACCGAACACTGAAAAAAAAAATACATAAGGTAGTGTGAGGGGTCATCCATTTTTATGGTGGATCCACACAGCCCGGGGGAAGTGATGGTGGCTTGACCATAGTATAGGCAAAGGCGCCAAAGAAGCCGCCAGCATGTAACTAACTGTAGTGGGCTGTGTGGACCAAGGAGAGGGCGGGGTAAAGAATCATGATATTCGTATGACGTAGGTATATTTATGGATGGCCTGTAATGACTTGGTTTCACTATTGGAACAGGAAAAGTTCAATATGGTCAAATCTAAGTGGCATTGCCAGCTGTGCTTTATTCAAAACTTAAAAAAATACTTCCCATAGAGGAACTCTAAGAAATGACACAATAGTGTCATTAACAGCTCATTAAATTCAGTATCTTATAAATTAAATAAATGCAGGATTGTAACTTACAGTAATAACTCTCAAGGCAATCAACTTCTGTCTGAATAAGTAATTCCACGACATCATCATCGTCATATCGATAGACATACCGCACATAACAACCAACATCGACTCTGACATCAGGGCAAACATGCCAAGATGGAAGCTCAACCAAATTTAATTTATCAACTGTATTAGATTTAAATGGTTCACAGGCCACACAAGAGACGTTGTTCTGGTACTTGCACGAAGCACATTTTTCTAGTTTTTTGCATTGTGACTCATGGCAGTCTGTGCATGGCAGCATTACACAGAATTTGTCATGTTTTACCCTTGCGTCCCCTTCAGATAGTCGACAATTACATTTGCCACATATGCATTCGCCACGGTTGTTGCAAATCTGAAATGAGAATATATTATCGTCAAGACAATGTTAATATCAATGTTACAACATATCACGTTAAGCTGTAAATAGTGAGATAGTCGTTAATCGAAGCCAGTGAATGCCAGACAACCTGAAAACACTAAACCAACTATAGTACGCGCCAAAATTTGGAATCACAGTATATAAAACAATTTGTTATACACTGAGTAATAAGTATGAGTTTCGAACTTCGTTTTACGTCTGCGCGATTCAGCTATGTTGGCGACTAGTATAACCTGACACAAAACGCGAGAAGCAGACAATAAATAATATAATTAATGAAAAAAATACGTACTTTATCATTTTTCTTGCATTTAGAGCTAGATTTAGAGCATTCACAAGCTTTGCCAGCCCAATCAGTATGGCATTTACACACTCCACATTCACAGACACCGTTCCCTGAACACACTGTATTGTTGTGTCTCAAGCAGCTGTCTTTATCACATTGACAATACGCACCATCGTACTTTACTTTGCCACTGTAATATATCATGTATTTAATTTCTAAAATATCTGTGCTTCCATTACTTGATTTTAGGATCTAGGAATATGAAATTTATCTAATAATCCAGGGTAAAAACTACACGTAAGGATACCAAACTTCAAGCAGATCTGTAAAGAATAAATCTCTAAAAAAAATATCACTTTTATAAAATTAATATGATTATAAATGATGAACGTGTTCAAGTTAACGAGTCTGTTAAAAATTATTATAATAATGCAAACTATTAGCTTTAAACTAAAAGCAACGTTACCCAACAGAATTACAATGACAAGTTCCACAGATACATGAGCCCTGATCACTGCATATTCTAGAATCACCTTCTGCGATACACGTTGAGTTATCATTGGCTTTGTTTAACTTATTCTTAGTGCAAGCACATATTTCACCGTATCTGAAAAATAGCAATATTACTGTTAAATCCTTTATTAATATTAAACTTAAAATCATAACTGTCATATTAAGTTAATATTTTTAGTAATTACGCATGTTATATCAAAACAATCGATTTTTTACCTGTCTGCATTACATCTGCAAATCCCACATTCCAAAGTACCACCACTGTGACATGCCGGTGAGTTTTCTTTGCCTTCACCTTCACAAGTACATTTTGTAATTGCTTCAATTTCCAGCTTCAACCTTTCATTAGTTCCTTCAATAAATATTTCAACTTCTATCTTATTTTCTCTGTTATATCCATGAAGTTTTATAGAAGCCTTAAATTGTTTTTCTTCTGTTTTGTTGACTTCACAATGACTAACATTGTTTCCAGTGCAGTCAGGATCGAAATTAATTTCAATATTATGTTTTTGATCTGACTTCACGTTGGTTTTTAATTTTATAGTTGTAGTAATTTTCTGAAAAATAAAGAATTCACATTGTGTTGAAAATAAAAACACGCGTTTTATACCTTTTAACTTAAACACTTTTCACTTTGAACTGCTTTATTAATTCCATTAATGATAGAATTATAATTAATAATTTTATTGTCTACGGCGGTTACGTTATGACTCAACTCGCGCTAGGCATTGCAAAGGTTTTTATAAAATTAGGCGAGCTGAGTATGCATGAATTAATAGGTGAAGTATGTAATAATATAATTATAACAGATAGAACATTAAATGCATTTGGTTAGATTGGGCAAACTACCACAGTTATACAACTTTAAAGAACTATTTTGCCAAACTTTACCTCGTAGATATCTTTTAATGTGTTAACAACTTCATTTCCATTGAAACTAATGCTCCTTGAACTTCCAATGACTTTCTTAAGTTGCTCGTAAATGTTTTGCTTTTCATTTTTAACAGCAAAAACAACCGTGGCTCCAATTTTTACTGCCAATTTATTTATCATACTGGGTGATGGATAGTCCATTTCCAATTCCTTCGTGTAAATCCCTTCATCGTTGGTATAACATTTGCCATCATAAGGTTGAAATATTCCTGCTACTATACCATCTCCAGCCGCATGGTAAAGTTCATCAGTTAAGAATATAATAATTTTTCTCGATTGATTTCGCCACCCTATTTGATCACTACAGGCTAATACTTGTGCCAGACCATCGAATCCACCTTCTGGCTGATCATAATTTTCACCAAATTTAATACTCTTAACTGTTTCTCCGAATTTTTCAGAGTCGTTTGTTAATTTGAGTTGGTTACGAAAAGAATATGTTTGATTGCTATTTATCGTTCTGAAAACAAATAAAATTATAAGTAGGTAATTATTAGTAAAACATTCCAGAAACAAATAAAGTTGACTGTCATTTACTTGGCATATGGTAGCGCGTTTTTGTCTACAAAGGTTCCCACACCTAAATGAACATCATTGGTTAAATTTTTTATCGTATTATAAATATCTTGACTTTGAGCTGCGATCACTTCTTTTACTTCGTTCATGGTTTTCGATGCATCTAGAAGAAAATACAAATCTACGGGATAATCATCAGCAGCTTTGAAAGAAAAACTAAACTTCTTTCGTTCACCTATCCGCAATTTGAAATTTATCTTTTGTGGTTTAATTTGTACAACGTTATCTAAATTTGAGCTGAACTCCTTGTCATTTGTAGTCTCGGTAGTGTTCAAACTCAAAGGATTTTGAAGGAACGTTGAACATAAACTAGTTATGTTGCCGTGCTCAGATGTTTTCAAACATTTAGCGCCAGGGTAGTTCTCCTGCAAAATTGAGATTTATATTACATGTTATAAATCATCATAAATATGAGAGTACATATTAAGAAAAATCAACAAATCCTCGGTGAGATTCTATATTAAATTTTATTAAACTAGATGTTACCCGCGGCTTAAAAATTTGCCCATATTGGGCTCTGTACCCCTAACAATATGTATGCAAATTTTCATAATGATCGGCTGCTTAGGCAACCCGTGAAGGAATAACAAACAAACAAACTCATTTATAACATTAGCATGATACTAAAATATTGAAAAAGACATACCATAGCACACCAAGCGCAAACATTGGGGTCCATGATACAATCGCTGCATGTCTTGTGTTTATTGCAAGGGTCTGCTGCCTGTACCATATAGATGTACAAAATTGTAAAAGTTAATAAAATTGACCTCATACTGTAAGCAAATTAAAAACTAGAGTGAAGTATTGGAACGTCCAGGAAATTGCACGTATAAGGAAAATAAGAATGACTTAAGGGTAATACATCATCATTATTATATTATACTAGCTGTTTAAAATTAACCTATGTCGGGTTCTTTACCCCTGACAATATGTATACAAATTTTCATAATGATTGGCTGCTTAGTCAAGCCGTGAAGGAATAACAAACAAACAAACAAAATCACTTTCTCATTTATAATATTAGTATGATTGGCTTGGATTCAGAATTCAATTTTTGTTAGCACTCAAGACCATACAGACCTAGATTAGCACAAAGGTCACTCTTTATCCGGTTAATGTTTATTCCGTAGACTAACATTGTAATGAAACGGTATATTAAAAAAAGTTGAACTGCATGTATGATGCTATCCCGCAGGAGTTTCAAAAATTGCTTCTTGTTCCTTGTCCATGTCTACAACAAAAAGGGAACCTGTGCAAAATTTCTGCTCTCCAAATCCAAGGAGGTGAACTGAGATTTGATCCACTTTCTGAAACGGATTTTAATTCCACATTAAATCTCTAGCTTTATATATTTTTTTCTTCTCGTCATTAAAACAGAAACTGGCTGTAAGTAAGATAATTACGACTTTAAGGTAAACTTTATATTTGAATTATTGTATATGCCTTAACACTCATATTTTACCTAAGTATTATCCTTAAAACTCTAAAAATAATCGATTGTTTGCGTGACCATTGTCTCATTATTTTATTATATTCTGATAAATTAATTTGTGATGTACGTTTAGTTATGAACTTAAAAATGAAATATTTCATTTTAATATTGTTTTCAAGTTTTTTAGGTATACATTCAGAATTTCAGTGCAATGATCAAGCTACTTGTGGAGAATGTATAGGATTCGCTAACGATAGATGTGTATGGTGTTCTAAGGTAAGTAGCCTTTATTTTTTATAAAAAACCGCCGTGAGAGAGTGGTTATTAGCCACTGCATTAAATGTTTTCAGGTTTCATTCCCATGTTGAGGTAAGCATTGTAAATATTGCTGTTTGAAGCTTGTGGAAGGGTGTGGTTTTCGTGTTATGTCATACCTAAGCAATCACTTTACATTCGATTTACTTTTGGTTTAAATAAATCTTTATTCATTTCATGTACCCACTTCTTGCAATTGTTGAGTTTTTAAGTCATTTGTCAGTCGGAACTAACATCAGCTACAAAAGTGTTTAAACTTGATTGTTTGACTCGGATAAGGACGCCGGATCGGTTTCATCGATTAAATTGAATACATAGATGTGGTATTCTAATACCACATCTAATATCTCCTCTTTAAAACATGTTATATTTATATATTGCCAATTGTGTGTGCAAATTACCTTATCGTATGAACGAGAAGAAGTTACTTCCAGTTTACCGTATTTATTTTACACATCTTGATTTTCAAGTATTATATATAATAATCTATTTATTTCCAGCTCGATATGAAAGAAAAGCGTTGCAAAAGTTCCAAAGAAATGAACACAACTAAACTTAGCCAATGGTGTCCTTCAAAGTTTCTGGTTCAACCAGAGAATGCCAAAACCAATATTACTCGTAATGAGGACTTTCATTCTAGTACCCCTAAAATGGAGGCAGTACAATTTAAACCTCAAATTCTAAACGTGAAAGTCCACCCAGGAGTGCCGATAGAATTTGATATGTCCTACAAACCAGCAAAAGATTTCCCCCTCGATATTTATTATCTCATGGACTATTCATTTACAATGAGAAATCATATGAAAGTCCTCAGGGAACAGGGTACACAACTTTACAAAGCACTGACAAAATTTACCAATAACGTTCAGTTTGGAGTTGGAAGTTTCGTGGAGAAAGCAGCACTCCCCTATGCCAAGTAAGTTATTTGCTAGTATTAAAGGGGGTTTTGGGTTTGAGGGGTCACCCCCCCCCCGTCCTTAAGACTCAAGTTGTACAACATGTCTGTCAAATTCGTATTGACTATATTGACATAGATATTGTACAATTTCCGACTGAAAAGCAACATATAGATAGTCGCAATTGTACCACTCTAGCATAGCGGTAAAGCGGTAGTAAGGTTGTGTATTCAGTTTGTATTAATCATACAAAAGCGAGTTAATAAAACAGTTCAGTTTCTTGCAGTAAAACCTAAAACTAAACATAGATAGATAATGTTAATGATAATAATTTTATTTTCAGTCCTCTGAATGGAATCACTACATCTTATTCATTTAGAAACCGGCTACCATTGACAGACAACATAGAAGAATTTAAAACAATACTATCAGGTGAACGGAATGAATCTAATTATGACGATCCTGAAGCTGGTCTCGATGCACTAATGCAAGTGATGATTTGTGAAAATGATATAAAATGGAGATCAGATGCACGAAAAATTATAATTCTTTGTACCGATTCCACATACCACAGCGCAGGAGATGGTAAAATGGTAGGAGCTTTTATGCCAAATGACATGAAGTGCCATTTAAACGCAACTGGTAGTTATGTTTCAGAATTAATTTATGATTATCCATCAGTGAGTCAAATTAACAAAGCATCAATCGATGGAAATTTTATGATTATATTCGCTGCTTTGGATAAAGTTAGTAAAGAGTATACTGCTCTGGCAGGAGCAATAAAAGGAGCCCAATATGCCGTGCTTGCAGAAAAATCTAATATTGTAAATATTATTAAAGATGCTTATGTGGTGAGTTTGTAAAGCGTGTACCTTTTACATTGTATATTTCCATTTGTCAGCCTACTTAATATTTTTCATTAATTTTGTTTTAGGAATCTCTTCGATACATGGAGATAAGACTTCATTCTTTACCGCCAAATGTCGAATTATATTTAGAACCAAATTGTACTAAAAGTGATTTTTGTCAAGTTGAACACAATAAAATTCTAACAATGAAAGCAACATTAAATGTCACCTCTTGCGAAAAAATATCTCCACTAAAAATTGGCCCGTTGAGATTGAAGGAACATTTGACCATTAACATTGATGTTAACTGTGAATGCGATTGCGAAAAACGTAATATTGAAAAAAATTCACCCCGTTGCAGCATATCAGGAACTCTGCAATGTGGGATATGTAAATGTAATCCGACAAGGTATTGTTATAATTTAAAATATTCATTTATTTCAGGTTCTGCATCCATATTTTTGTTAGTCAAACGGTTACAAAATATTCATGTTATTTATATTTTACAATTAGATGTCGCAATCAATCAAAATTCAATTATTCATTATCAATTAGATACATAACACATAATAATTAAATTAAAATAGAATTTACAAAAGAATTAAATATGAATAAAATAATGTCAAACATAAAAAAAAAATATTGAATTTAATTTAAAATAAGTTTTTATGATGTCAACAGGCAAAATAACGCAATTATTTGTTACAGTTATGGTGACGAATGTCAATGTACTGGGTCATCGGCTTTAATAGATTTAGATAAATGCAAAGCCAGTATCAACGATACTCATTACTGCAGCGGGAGAGGAACTTGCAAGTAAATATTTTTTGTTATTGCCAAATCTAAGTGTGCCAGATTAATTAAAGAATAATTATGCTATGTATCCTATCTGCAAATGGTGCATGATTTAAATAGGGCTAGCTTCTTTTGTTAATTTTAGCGTTTGCGTTCGTGGCATAATGTTCAAGATATATTGCAGAAAAAAGACATACCTAATAGCCTGCTGATGTGTTATTATGCCGGGTACCAAGTCTATTGATATCTGTATAATATAATTAAAACATTTGTTTTCTTTAGGTGTGGAAAATGTGAAAAATGTTTGAAAGGTTTTTCCGGGCAGTTTTGTCAATTTGATGATAATGCTTGCGTTCGAGTTAACGACGAACTATGCGCAGGAAAAGGTAGATGCCATTTGGGAAAATGTGAGTGTAAACCGCACTGGACAGGCAATGATTGCAATTGTCCCGACCATGATCGTGATTGTATAGCTCTATATTCTAAAGAAGTAAGTTAACCAATATCATATAACAAAGTCAAATCTCGTTCAAAACTTTTAAAAATCATGATGACGAATTAAAATGTTCCTAAAAATCCCATGTAATGTCTACGCTTTATGTAGTGTTCTTAAATTGTGGTATGGGTATGTATTCCGTAAATTACTTCCTGGAATCCAAATTTTAACATTGTTGATGTCCGACTGAGTGCCTGATTACAAAACGTAATTATGTATTTGCAACAAATTTGTGTGCCTATAAGGCTGATCACAGCTTTGTATAAGTGCTGGATCCTGAGTGATAGATTTTACCATAATTTCGACTAACTAAAATTTTAATCATTTATTAACATTTTAAGGTTTGTTCGGGAGGTGGAAAATGTATATGTGGGAAGTGTACATGTACCAAATACGACTCCAAAAACGAACTTTATGGTGGTACATTTTGTGAAATCTGCGAGGAATGTGCCCAGAAGCGGTGCAATGAACTCTCTGAATATGTTTATTGTATATATACTAACCAAACTAATTGCGACAATACCAATAAAATCGAAGTAGTCATGGTGAATAAAACAGAGATGCAGTTACCCAAATATGCAGGAGAAAAATGCAATAAAATACTAGAAAACGGTACCTCTATAGTATTTAAACATCGTTACGACAACAAATTGCATATAATTATTCAGAAAGAGCTCGATAATCCACCTAAAGCAAATATTTGGGGTAAGTATTTGTTTGAACTAAATTATAACATTGTGAATATCGGGCCGCACTGTACTAAAAATGTTCCTATGTCACTCTTATTTGGTCTGAGATGTCACTTTCATAATATTTATGAACAGGAACATTCTTCGATGCGGTGTGGCCCGCTATAAATTACAATACCCTGTAACTACTATTCTAACATTCATAAACAAAATACATACTCGTAATAATGATGTTTGACCTTATTTTTTATAGTTGCCGTGGGATCAGCTGTTGGTGTCGTCCTGCTTATTGGGTTGTTAACGATAATCGGTTGGAAAATATTGGTGGATATGCACGACAAGAAGGAATACGAGAGATTTGCTACAGAAGCCAAAGCTCAGGGATTTGTCGTCTCCCAGAACCCTTGGTACATACCGCCCTCGCATAATTTCTCAAATCCCACATTTGAGGAGTAAATTTTGCATTTTTATATTTTGTGACACTTTCTTATATATAAATGTAATAAATTATTTATTACTACAGTAGTTATGTGTGGTCGATGTGTTATTATTGTAACTTTTACCATATAGTTCTGTGCGATATTAATATGGACGAACAATTTTACATACAGACATATCGTGAGCGAGAGTATCGCGGCGAATTATCCTCATGCCACGTATTCATCATCATAATAATATCAACATATAATCATCCCACAGCAAGGATACAGGGGCCCGATTCTACTAACACAAATGCACCAATGGACTCTCAATGGTGTCTCAATCGTGTCTCAAAAGAATGCCGATAGTTTATCAGTGGAATAGTTTTTGACATTCGTTATAATAATAATAATAATATAGTTTATTTTCTCCACAAAAACAAGGTATTACAAATATGTTTGTATATGGTTTACAAGTATGTTCATTAAAAGTAATTGTGGAGAACTGGTGCCCATGCTAGGTTTCCGAAGAACCAGTATTAACCTGTATTATGTTATATAAACAATAACATAATGTCTAACTTATTGTTTAAGTCCATAATAAATGTCAAAAACTATTCCACTGATACACTATTTTGAGACACAATTGAGACACCATTGAGAGTCCATTGGTGCATTTGTGTTAGTAGAATCGGGCCCCAGGTCTCCTTTCAATTGAAGAGCGTACTGTGTCACGCTACTCCTTTGCGGATTGGCAATGATCAGTGTTTTCAATGCAAATGAAGTTATTTAATTGTAAAACACATGTTACATTCTTTATATAATTTAATTAATGCAATCCAAAAATTTAACAGTACACAAATAAATAAAATATATAAAAACACAAAAACACCGTGTAAAATAAATAAAAAATCATCCACATATTTGGTTACAAGACAAAAACAGCACGCGTACATCGTATCAGGGTAATCACAAAACATTGAAATATTACATCCAAATCAACATAATAATGTCAATTTTAGATTATTTTGTCTAGTCCTTGTCAGCACACATTACCAACGGTCAGTGCGGGCCGCAACGCAACAAAATTTTCTTCTTTACATTTTTTTTTCCTTTCTCGTAATGTGGCCTGTCCTTAAGTATTTCATACTGCATTACCTGACTTCAACAACAATTGCAAGGCATGTTAGTATTTATGTGGAATTATTGTAACATGAATACATTTGTTTTGTCACACAAAAACACTATGATTATTAATTTCATACAGTAGGAAATACTTATAGTCGCTATTGGTACATACAGCCAATTACAAAAGACTTATTTTCCACTAAGCGGTTGTATAAGTGGCGTGCTTTGTCGTATATAGCTTCGATCATTCACGACAGGTCGCATAATGGAAAAACGCCCTTTTATAAGCTGTATGAACCTTCCAGTATTGTGTCTATTTTTTCCGCATATTTTGACGTTCAGCGTTTGTGCGCCGCAAACGTGTCGGAGGTTCGTCATTATAATGTCTCTTCTCTCGTTGTTCTTCACCCATACGAACCATTATCGCCTGTTAAATAATTATTTATATTATATATATATATATATGTAGGTACTTAAAGCATTAATTTTAATAGTCGAATTAATAAAATGCACGTCTTTATATAATTAAAAGAGACAGCTTGAAACATGAGAAACAAAAGAAATAAGTACCTAACCTGCGTTGAAAGTTAAAACACTCAAGACCTGTTATGGGTCTCCTAAATTTTATGATCATTGATACATTTTTTTTTCTATTAGTAGGAATGCAAAGTATTATCATCAAGTAATTTTTAATAACTTTAATAACTTACCCTATTACTCTCTGTCCGTATACGTCTGGGCTTATTGGAATTCGCTATAGCTTGTTGGAGATCTCCTGCAGATCGCCTTTGTTCAAGTTCCGTGCCAGCGTTACAGTAGCACCTAGGAGATCATACGTTAAAAAAAATATATGCGATACGGTAGTATTCCGATCGTAGCAACCGCAACGAGTGACGGCAACGCGAAATGCATGATTTAAAAAAATAATATATGTATATATAACGTCCTAATTTATTAATGAACTTCCTTGTAACACATGACTATATAGGTTACTTATGATCGTTTAAGCAAGGAAATAATGAAGGAGGAAGGAGGCCGTGATTGTACGAAATCTCATTTCCAACTCCTACACTGCAGATTTAAGAATAATACATCATTGAATAGGAGTGGTAGAGTGAATGACCTTAAGGAACAGAGTGGATGCTGGATGTAAATTACGACGGAGAAAATATAAAGCATTTCTTGCTGAGTTATACGTCAAGTCGAGCGTATATGAAACACGCGAGCGAGCGCGAGATGGCATGACATTCTGATTATACCATTTTTTTTGTCAACTCGCTGTTTGGTAGCTATTAAGTAGCTAGTAGCTACCAAACCGAGCGAGTTGACGACGAAAAAATTGTAAATCCGCGAGGCGCGACTTGACGAATAACACTTCTTGCTCTAGAATGAACTTACAATAACTCTTTCTCCGCAACTTCAGGTGTTGGAGGCGGTACTATCTGCACTTCTGGCTCTAAATCAGGGTTAGTGTAAGACATTGTGGCCACACGGCATACAGACTCTCGAGTCTCTTGTAAGCGACGCTTCTCCTCTGCCACTCTCCGGTCTAGTTCTGCAACTGTTTAAATATTTCAATGTAAACAATTGGAAAATAGACAATAATTTAGCAGCGGTGCTCTGCTCACCCTTACCTGCTGACACATAAATCACGTGGAAATCTTCATCAGCCTTAAATATGGCTAACGATGTTGAATAAACTAAAGGTTGAAAAGGAAGGAAGTACCTCTATGATAATTAGTTAATTAATGACTGTACTCATACTCATCGGTCGACTGTACTTACTATGTTGTTGCGTATTGCGACGCTTGTCAACCAGCTTCTGAATAATGTGATCTTTGTTTAACTTTGCTTTCCAAGTACGACACACTTTCAAATGTAAAAATGACAGCTCTTGGTCGTCCAAATCCTGTGTACATACATTTTATACAATTAGCGAACATCTGTTTTTTAACCTTACGACAGAAATAGCATAATTATTTTTGTTGATTTTGAACCCTATATCTGCATCATAAGTTTATAAAATGTAGTCTTGTTCGGAGTATAATATTTTTATTAAAAACTAGTTTTTTCGCCCGCGACTTCGTCCGCGTGAAGTTCCGGACCCGTTCCCGTGGGAACCACATTGAATTTCGGGAAAAGCTATAGCCTATTTCACTCCCTGATAATGTAGCTTTCTACTGGTGAAAGAATTTTTGAAATCGGTCCAGAAGTTTCGGAGCCTATTCAATTCAAACAAACAAACAATCAAATCTTTCCTCTTTATAATACTAGTATAGAAAAAACACATTTTACCTCTACTGAAAAGTTACAAGTGAATAATTTGTTGATGATATACTTCATGTATGTGTGCTCAGCCAATTTCTTTTGCTCTACATCAACTTGTTCGAAAATATTGCGTATAGTATCTGATACGTCGACATCCAGAGAGCAAGTACAGGGACCATTATTGCGAGATTTCGGTTTCACGTAGAATGCTTCGACATTTGTTTTTGTTAACGTTGTCGAATCACTACGAGTCTTCTTGCGTTTCTTTACATCACAACATGGCATTTTCGATGGCTCCTACAATAAACTAAATATTACAAATCTATACAACTATAAAACTTAATTTGGGTAGGTCAATCTACACAACTAGGAAATCATCGTAACTGTTTATTGTTATATGAATTAGGTATAATAATATTAAATATTCGATACTAACCGACTCAAACAATGAACTGCAACCGTTTTGTATTTTCGTTTTTAACGACCAATTTTCTTTCTCCAATTTATCCGTTTTACGCATGGCTTCTATGCTTAACGTTCGCAAGTTTTCCACTTCATTTTCATGAATTTTTATTATATCTTGGAGAGTTTCCTCGTGCAAATTTTGTATGCTTCTCACACCGTGGTTATGTTCATTAATTATACTCTTTATATTAGTGTCATACTGTTCCTTCATCGCTTCAATTTTTCTTTTGTAATCTCGCTCCTTATTTTCAAGAATCTTTGTTAAATAATTGATTTTAGCTTTATAATCTTCAGTGCTATCAATTTCGGCCATCACACTACGTTCCATGACTGATTTTGAAGAATCTTTATGACTCGTTTTGTCACTAGTACTAGAACTCGAAGCTATTTTGTTTGCCAGTAACTGCTGTTTTAAAAGGCCATTGCTAGTTTCGTCGCGTGTTTTAGAGATATCAAACATTTCATCACTTCTCGTTTTCCTAAAAATAGTCTTTGAAGTGCTTTCTGCTTCAGGACCATTTTTAGACTTCATTAAGAAAGCATCAGCATCAACGCGAGAAAGTTTGTGATGAGAAACATTTCCATGAGATTCGATGTTTATTCCCATTGGAACTTTCTTTTGGGTTCTAGTATGTGAATCATGTATCGTATTTTTAAATAGTTTAGATGAATGACCTTGTTTTTCTTCATTTGGAAATAATACGAAAGGAAGAGTACCACTTCTTTCTTTCGCCAAGTTTTCAATCATATTTATGTCTGATGATTTAATTTCTTCAGGTGATGAATATATATTTATGGTATAAGAATCTAAAGATTTCTTTTCGCCATCAGATGTTATCATTGAAGAATCTACGTCAACTCGAGGTAATTTAATATTCAATTTAGCCTTTATGATATTATCATTGTTCTGTTCGTCATCTTGCACTTTTTCATTTTTAAGGGTTTCATCTATATAACTTGTATCGCTGTCTTTGTAAATTATTAGTAGATCTTTATCGCTTGAAGAGCTAAGATTACCTTTGTTACTACTCATAGTATCGTTTTTTAAGGTGAGTTCTCTGTAACCACTAGTCTTAGCAAGATTCTCGATACTAGATTTTCTGTTAGTTTCTTTTTCTTTAGAAGAATTTGAATTTAAATATCGTCTACTATATATATCAATTAAATCTGTATTTTCAACTGTTCTAGCCAGATTATCATCTTTCTGGATTCCCGACCCAGAAGAGTTACCAATATCATCTTGATTAGAAAGTCCTACATTAGATATTGAATATTGTTCTAGAAGTATTGGTTTTAGTTGCTTTAGTTTATAGTTCTTATAACAATTTTTGACAAAATCAAATGAAGGTTCAATATTGGCCGTTAATATTTGTACCTCATTGACGGGATGAGGTATTTGTTGAGGCAGTAAACCGGGCAACTTGACTTCCTCTCTCTGTATAGTAGTCATATCGGAATCTCTACTACTGTTATTCTCATTGTTATCTAATTCAATTGTATGTTGTTTTTTGCGATCAAACTCAATTGTATGTTTTATTTTGTCAGTCTGAGAAGCCACATCATTTTTAACCGCATGTAATGTTGAGACTTGAACGCCTAAGCTGTGGGAAGGTTTATTTTTTATTTCATTCAAAACTTCTTGAAGATTTGCTATTTCTTGACATTTTAGTTCTAATTCTATATTGGATTTTTTTAGCATGTCCTTTTGATTATCATTTTCTGATAACGTTTTATTATTTTTTTCTTGTAATTCATTTACTTTACCCATTGATGTTTGATATAATACTTTAAGAGAATTCATTTCTTCTTCTAATTTTGATATATAGTTTTGAGTTGATTTATTAATTTTGTTCATTATTAATTTTTGATTCTGTATTTCAGCTTCTAGACCACTAATAACTTCTTTGTCTTCAGCCATTTCCTTTTCTAGATGAGCTTTTTGATCTTCTAATTGTTTTTGCATATTTAAACGATCTCGTATAGCTTCTTCTTTCTCACTCATAATCTTTTGTTTTTCTTTCTCAACAATATCTTTTGCTTCTCTTAAAAGCAATTGAGATGAGTTTTGGACTTTTAGTAATGTTTGTTCTAAGGAATTACTTTTAGATTTTTTCGCGTTTAACGTCCTACGTATTCTATCTAAAGACGTCAAAATATCTTCAACAGTAGAACTTCTTATAGTCAGTTCACTATCACCAACACTTTCAACCTCAAGTTGTTTGATATCAGTAATTATAATTTCTCTTTCATTTTGGAGATATATAACTTGCGATTTATATTTATCTCTGTCTATTTCATATTCTCGAGTTCTTAATGCTGTATCCGATATTCGATCTTCCATCTTAGAATTTTCAGTTTGCAACTTAACTAATTCCATTTTCATGTTATGCGCTGCTTTAGAATCTGAAATACATAAAAGTTTTATGTGATAATATAGGTACATTGTCATGGCCATTAATAATGAAAATTTAAAATGAACAAGCAATATCATTTTCGTATATTAATAGGATGAACACAGGGTCAGTACAGAAATGTATTATCCCATCAAAAACATAAATGTGAAATGAGAGCCAAGTTCAATATTATGTTGTGTAATATAGGATGAACACAGGGCCAGTACAGAAATATATTAAAGTTTCAAATAGCATATGCGTCTGATAAATAGTTATTAAATCATATAGAAACTTTTATTTTATGACAGACTGGCTATTTGTAACTAAACAGGACATTGTATAGTCCTTATAAAAGATATTTACGATGGGCTTCAATATTTTTCAAAGTCTGGTCAATTTTCTCGCTGCTAGTTTTTTGTATTTGTTCACCAGCGTCCATTACATCTTCTAACTTCTCTTGTAACAATCTCACTTCTTTCTTTAAATCATTTATGTGATTCTCCGAAATAGCGATTTTATCATCTCGAGCGGCGATATCCTCACTAAGTTTTGTTATTATATGCTCCTATTAAAATAATTTACTATTATTTTGAGTATCTTAAACTATTTCAGTTCGTCTGATTGCACGGTATAGTATCATCGTCACCTATATAGAGTCAAGTCCAATGATATGTGTGTATATTTAAATTTAGATATTACTACATATTAAAATAAATTTACATAAGAATCGTTTATGCCAAGTTATTCAATTCAAATAGCTATTAAATTGAACAGTTGTTAGCTGTTTTCATTGCAGTTCATTAAATTTTACGCTTCATTAAAGCTTTGTGTGCACATGAAGTAGTGGTAAAACAAGAAATGAACAGTATTTAACCATTAGTTAAAATAAACATGACTATTTATAAAGACGTTACCGACTCATCCAATTTCTCTGAAAGATCTCTTATACACTTTTGATTATGGATTTTTTCTTCTTTCATTAGTTCAATTTCCATTCTAATGGTTTCAAATGGATCTTGGGAGGTATCGAACGCAATAATCTGAAATAAGTGTCACAAAATATATTATATCCGGTGTAACGGCAGAGTTTTACTGGCTATCAAACTGCATCTTTAATATTGACCACAAACACATTTGATGGATTTTACAAAAAAATATTCTAAACTGTAATTGCTATCTGACAAGATCTGCTACTTTCAACGACAATAAGACAAGCGATTGCGAGAGGCTTCAGAATGACATTGAGAAAGTCCTATTGTAAGGCAAATAAGCTTTATTTCAATGTGGACAAATGTTCAGTGATGACTTACAGTCGAGCCCATTTTCCAATACAATACCAATATGAGATGGACGCAGTTAGTATACCGCGCGTGGAGCGAGTACGCGATCTTGGGGTGGAGATGGTCCCGGATTTATCTTTTCGTAAACACATCGTGGAAATATGTGGTAGGTCCTTCAAACACCTTGGTTTTATATTAAGGCAGTAAAAATTTTGTACAATGCGTTAGTGCGAAGTCACTTAGAAACCAGTGCCATTATATGGACTCCGTATGAGAATAAATATAATCATATGATTGAAAAAATTCTAAATAAATTTACGCGATTTTTATATCGGAAGGAGTACGGAGTCTATCCATTTTATCCTATTATGTACCCGAGCTTATTCGTGATAGGCATGGTAGGTTGGCAGTGAGGAGGGATGTCGCATTGGTGAAATTCGTGCTGAGTATTTTTCGTGGGCGCGTGCATCTTCCAGAGGTGCTGGAGATTATACAGCTGCAAGTGTCAACGCTGGGCGCGCGCCGTCAACCACATTCAGGGTTCCACCAGCTAGGACAAACGTGCTCAAAATTGCGCCTTTGTCACGAGCCATAAAATTACTTAATGTTCTGTCAAAAGAGGTTTTCATATTCCATTCCAGTCTAACAAAGGTTATGGAAGTATTACAAAAATATTTAGAAAATTATAAAAATGTATAATTAATTTTAGTTATAGTATTATTAATTAGTTCAGTAGTTGTAGCATCGCTTTGGTTTTTTTTTGTAACTGTAAAGGTGTTATAATAAATGTTGTCAAATAAAAAAAAATAAAAAAAAGTATCCTATGTTTTTATGTGAAATCAAAATCGAAATACACTTAGCTGCCTCTGAAGAACAAACATTTAAACTTTACAATATTAGAGGCTGGCTCTCCCACTCCCGAATTGCTTATTCGACAAATAAACTAAATACAGGGTAGTTTTTTTAATGGAGTTGACGTTTCTTATTTGTTTTTTTCGGGTTACCCATTCTTCTTAGACTTGATCAATAATGTTGAAACAAGCCTTAAACAAGATAAATGGTTACCTGGTTTCTGGCATCAACTAGAGCGTTCTCTAAATCTTCATTTTGTTTGAATAAACTTTGTGTTTCTCTATGTAACTCATTATTTTCTTGTAGAACTTTTTGTAAATCTACCAATTGAGTGTCAAATTTTTGTTGTAATATCTCTTTTTCTTCTTGAATTTGATGATGAGCTCGTTTTATCATATCAAAATCTTCTTTTAATGTTTCACATTGTTTCACTTTATCCATCAAAACAGCACTCTCTTTCCTTGCAGCCTCTAAACTATTTTGAACCGCTGAATTTTCTTTCTTTAAACTATTTAAATGGCCCATAACGGTCATTTGACTATTTTCTAAACTCCTTATTTGATCTAGTAAGTTCCCGTTTTCTCCTATCTTGATTTGAAGATTATTATGTAAATTATTGATTTCATCTAGAAACAATTTCTTTTCAGATAGAAGTTCATCTTGAGTTTGTCTTAGTTTTTGTTCCAAGTTTGAAATATGTTCACATTTTTGCGATAAATTGTAGTTATCTAATTTTAGATCCTTAACGGATTTAAACATGTTATTTATCTCATCATTTTTGTGACTCAATTCCTTTTGTAATATCCGTTTATCATTTAACAATTTATCGTAAGCTGCGGTGAGTTTGATCAAATCATCATTTAAATTTTCTGACTCTCTTAATTTAGCTATTAATTCATTGCTATCTTTTCTAGACATTTCAACACTATGAATCGCGTCATCAAGTTCATTTGTTTTATCTCGGAGTTCCGATTCAAGTTTATCTTTTTGCATTATAAGCATTTGGTACGAATTTTTCAATGTACATAATTCTTGTTTTAAAATTTGAAATTTTGTTAAAATTTCATTCTCGTACGCCATTAATTCTAATAAATTTTCGTGTCGCTTAGATTCATTTTCAGAACTGTTATTAACTGTACTGTTACTGTTTATATCCTCATTACAAGGGGTTTTATGAAGGTTTTCAATTTCCTGGAGCAAGATCGCATTACTATTTTCACGTGTATTAATTTCCTTTTCTAAATTTCTATTTTGCAATTGCGATCTTAAAAGAGCTTCCCTCAACTCATCACAATCTTTTATTTTTGTCTCTAACATATCTGTTATACTTTCTTGTTTATGCATTATTTCGTCATAGTCTTTTACTTTATTTATTAATTCCTGGCTTTCTTTTTTTGCTAACACTAACGATTCTAAAGCTTGTACTTTTTCACTTTCTAGAGAAGTTGCGGTTCTATTGTACATTTTAATTTCTTTTTTCTTATTTTCAACTTCATCTAGAAGTACGTCAATTTCTTGCGATTTATTATTTACTACATTCAACAAATTGTTTACTGCTGTAGTTTTCTTATCTACTTCTTGCACTAAGTTTTTATTTTCTTCTCTTAATTGCTGCAATTCATTTTCATATTCTTGAGCAAAATTTTCCAAACAATTGTTACGATGCTGGGTTTTTTCATAGTCGCCTGAAATTGTTCACATATTTATTTAAATGTAGAATTCAATACACATCTAGTTAAATTATATTAATACTTACTTTTCCGATCTTCTATTTCCATTCGAAGCTTGTTGATAATTTGAAGAGCATCTTGGAATTTTTTTTGAAAGGACTGTTTCTCTTCATCGTTACAATACAATGCATCCTTGAGATTGTTCACTTGTTCTTTTAATGATTCTATTTCATTCATATGGTAGAGAGGATCTGAAGATTCTTCATAAGCACGACCCTGCGATAGAAAATATTCTTGGATATCACACAAAGCCATCTAGTCCCAAACTAAGTAACTAAGCCTGTACTAGATTGCTGATAAATATATTTAAATACTTTTTTTGTAAATAAATACTTATTATACATAGAAAACACCCAGACCAAGGCAAACAGACATGTTCATGCACACAAATGTTTGCCGTGCGCAGGATTCGAACCCGCGGCCCTTGAGATAAAGTGACCAATGCTAGCCACACGACCACCGGGCCTGTCGAAAACATATTAACTGATTACAGTAGCTTAAAATGTTTTGCTTAAAATGTATTTATTTAGTACTGTTTTCCACTTGCGGACAGCCTATCTGTCAAATAACTGTCCGATTTTTGACAGTTTTTATATGCATTTAACAGTCTTTTAACAGATTTTGTCTAACAACTAGTCTAACTGGCATATAACAGCAAAATACTAAATCTGGCTTTTATATTTCTTAAACTAACCTTTTCTTGTTCAAGTAATCTATCAATTTGTACAGATAAGCTCTTTATTTGCTGCTCCTGACACATTACTTTGCATTCAGTTTCTTTCAATTTACATTGCAAAGCGTTCTTTTCTTTTTCAAAATTGATTAAAGCGTCGTTAAACTTTTGCTCTAAACCAATATTTTCTTTTCTCAAGTCGTCTATAGTATTGGTTTTCACTTTAATGATTTCCGATCCTGTTTTAAGTTGACTTTCTACGTTTACCGTTTCATCTTTCAGTATTAAGAACTGTTCTTTTAATGAATCAAGATCGTTTGAACGCTTACGGTAATGTTCTTTTTCATTCCACAAAAGATTATATTCTCTGAGTTGAGCTCTTAAAACTTCATATTCCTTTTCCAACTCTTCGTATTTTTGACATCTAATTTGTAAACAATCTTTCTCGTGATTTATATTCTCATAGCATGTAAGTAAACCATCGTAGCTTTCTTGTAGATCCTTTAGACGTTTCAAATTCTCACTTTCTATATCATAACTTTCAACAACAATTTCAGACTGATCATCGCTTAGCTCCGAGGCACTATCTTTGCTTAATATTTCTTTCATCTCGTCGTGTTCCATAATGTCAGCGACTAGTTGTGCTCGTTTATTATCTAGAAAAGGTTGTTGACATGTTTCTGTTGTTAGAGCAAAGGCCTGTTCTATCTGTTCAATCTCTGCACGATAACAAGCACAGTCTTGCTCCTGGTCTGGTGGGGGATCTTGGGAGCAAGGCGCTACTAATGCGAGAGAGAATTTCTCCAAAACCTTTAGTTTAAATAGTATTTTTCCCTTTATGTCAATACATCTGGTATCCCTACCGGCAGTCTGTAAAGTGGTTTGTCGCTAATTTTATTATTATATACTAAAAGTATATCTTTCAATTAAACTTTTACAAAAAAAACTTACCATTAAACTTAAGTAGAGTTTGTATTTGTCGTTTTGGCATAAAATTTCAAATATTTTCACCAAAGCCGTGTGGATGTGTGCGTAAATGCAGTATGGTTCGCAAACATCATTTGACATTACCTAAAATATGAAGAGGCATTTAATAGTTTACTTTGATATTCATAAACCTTTAAATACGAACTGTATTTTATTTTACTTTTAAATAAGAATGAATGGAATGGAATACAATTCCATAATCTTACGGAACGGTTCGGAACATAGCCAATTTCATTCGACCAATCTCATTTAGAAAAGCTATAAAATAGTTTAAAAAAAAACGTGTGGCACTCAGGGACTGCCGCGGTAAAGCTATTGCATAGCCGCGGGCTCGAACTCACTCGTGGACGCGGCCAAAAAGCACGCTGTCTCACCTAGCATCGTGTTTAAGAGATAGAATCAGTTATGAGTTATGAGCAGTTAGCAGCTAGCCTACACACATACGTCTAGTCGCACGCACACAACACCGTGCCGAAGTCTGCCGAACTGAAACGACGTTAGACGATGCACGGCTTTCAACGCCGCGCGGAGTGGGGGGTGTTAGGTTTTATTTTCATTACGGAATTTCTTGATTCGGTCGCAGCGCTCAAAGCCCGCGATAAAAGCTATGCAATAGCTAATAAAAACTAATTTGCAATTTTCTTACTGCAATGGTATTCTGCATAGCACTTAATTTGGCGTCTTTGCTGATGATTGTCTCTTCCATATGTTGTATTCTTGGATCAGTACAAGCTATACAAAAAAAAAATTTTAATTAAATGTACTGATATTAAATTATAAGAAACCTTTTGGCTAGTCCTACTTCCTACTAATATTATAAAGGTGAAAGTTGCGTGTGTTTGTTACTCCTTCACGCTAAAATGGCTGGGCCAATTTTTATGATATTTGGTATGTAGGTACCTGATCCCTTGGATTAACACATAGGGTACTTTTTATCCTGAAAATTACGTGATTCCCGTAAGATTTGATCAAAAGTTTGATATAGATGGCGTTGCTGTGCATAAAATTTAATGCAGGTAGTAGCTAGTAAAATATAAACATACCTGTGCTAACATCACAGACGCAGGAAAATTTACTTTGGATGTTCTTACTATCTGTTGTGACGGGTGTAGTCTCCTCAACCCACTGCAAGAACATAATATGTTTAAGCACACACGAAGCACACCACGCCAGTTTATTGCTGGTTGCATACAATAATGTTATAGCAATAATTGACATGCATCTAATGCATCTTCTAAACGACATTTACAAAATATTGAAGGATAAATTATTGCTCACACTAAATTGCATGCAATTTCTCTTGAATGTACAAGAAACTGGCGTAGTCTAAATGGGTCTTTACAATACACAGTTAGGTGCAACCACACATCACCTGGTGCCGCCAAGCTGTTACCAACGGCTAACAAGACTTTCCAATGTTAAAGAAGTCTGGTGGAAAAACTAAAAAAAGTCAACGAAAATGTGCCAACATTATGTGGATTCACTATTATGAGAAAATTTTAAAAAACAAGTATGATAGCTCACAGAAAAGGGAAATCTATTTTAAATAAATAAATGATGGGTAAGTAAATGATGATGATTATTAAAATTATTAATATATCCAATTAATACTTACTTCTGGCTTCGGCGTACAAGCCTGAAAATGACGTTAATGTTAATGTACAATACCATAGAAAAATCAAATATAGACCAAAGTGACAGGTTTACTTTATTTTCCATGTAACTTTGCATGTATACTTACTGTAAGAATTTCGAAAAATCTCATCTTATTCTTATCTTATCTTAGTCTATAAAGGGAATCTCTGTGCAAAAATCAAAGCTCTGGGCTCTTTTAAGTGCAAAGGTTACTGGACCCTCATCAATTAAGTAAGGTATTGATGGGAAAATATTAATATACTTAATCCTATTTCTAACAGTACTACATTAAAATAAAAATCAATTTACCGAATCTCCCCTTGATTTACCAGTCTGAAAATAACAATATTTTAATAAATAAAACTATTTTTCGATAGTAGTTCTTTTTACTCAGTAAGTAGGTACCTGACATAGAAAATAAAAAAATATTCTTTTTATTTCAATAAATACTATAAATCACGTACCTGAAAAGCCTCTGAATCGATTCCCTGTAATCATCAAAATAATAAAATTTATTCATAATAAATTATTAAGGCTTATTCTTAAATTCATACAATGAGTTAAAATGTTATTTAGTATTTCTGCCTATTTCGTCCATTCTATAATAAGCTCATAGATATAATATGAATGCAATTGACAAAGTAATGCAAATAACAAAGCAACTTTAAAAGTAGAGTCAGCCTTATAGCTTTGTCATTGAATAGTGATGAACTTACTATATTCATAATTTACAATGATTATGTAAATACCTCTGTAAAACCTGATAAATCCAAGTCCAAACACTAAAAATAAAGATAAAAATTGTTAAAAGTATTAAATTAGGTATTAAAAACATAATTTTACAAATGAATAAAATACTTGCCAAGTCATCGAGTTGTTTATTAGCTGCTTTTATTGCGTTATGCTGAAAAAAAGAACAGTAAGTTTTATAAGAACAGAGAACTAAAAACAGGGTACAGTAACTAATCTACTTCACACATAAATTCAAACTTACCGCTGCTTCAATTTCGCATTTCTGGTCACAAGTGAGATCGAGTTGGTCATACGCCTCCAACATTTGTTCAAACTCTTCGATTTTGCGTTTGAGTCTACCGATTTCAGCATTTTTTTGAATCATAATAGTATCCACAATGACGTCGGTGGGCACATACTTCGGTCGGCATGTCTCGTTGTTCCTCTTTATCACCTCCACCAAGTGTTCGGTTTGGTCTGAGCCAAAGTGAGACCAAGCCCTCGCGTCTGTACATGACGCGTACGCCTTCAACTTCCCCTCATTTCTCGCCGGTAAATCAAAAAGGTCATATTCATTAAAGACACGCTCCCTTTTCGTTATAAAAGACATATTTACCCCAACTGTATTGTCCACTAATGTTATGTAATTTTTTTCTAAACATAAACATGTGGCTATTTACTTCTCTCCATCATTTCATTCATAACGATAAGATTTGATTTGTTATAACTTACAACGAAAAGTAAATACGAAAGTATCAAATATTTTGTAATGTCATCAGAAATCAAGATGGAAATGACCGTGCGGTGGTCACGTTCAATTGGAATGTCAGTTTGAAAATTGTTTTTCGTGAGGTCACAGCCGACCAGTGTTTTGTTTACCAGTAACCAGTAGACGCTGACGATGACGATTATTTTAATTCTGTACCGGGGCTGTACATACCTGTGCCCTGCTCTATCCTTATAATGGGTTTGCTACTTACCGTGTTTGAAAATTACTTATTCCGCGAAAATTGTTACACCATCTGGCGTAAATATACTTTTTAAAATTGTCTGTGTTCCTGTGTTGTGTTAGGTTTGTGTTGAGTTGAGGCATAGTTGAGACTCTCCAGTTTTCAACTCAATCTCCACTCAACTCGAGAGGAGATAATTTGTCTTTGGTATTGATAAAATCCTCCTCAATCCTCCTTACTCGCATTGACTTTTTCGACTTCAAAATTTTATGTCATCGTCAAAAATGGAAGAAACTATACAAAATATTATTTAAATCCAATGAACTATAATTATCGAAATCACAACAACCTTCGACTTATATCGCGTAACGAGGGTAAAATTAAGTCTTATGAATCCTGCACAGACATCAGAGCATGGAGTCACGACATCCGGAAACGGAATAGTTACCTCAAGGAATGGATTAAGTCTGATATGCCAATTCGCATCATTCCTGTATCCACATTAACAAACTTACTGAGAATAATGACTGGAAAAAGTCGCCTGAAGGTAAGGATATTAGAGTTTATTGTACAGATCACTGGAATTTTTATAGAAACAAAACTAAAACCAGGTTTATTAGACTAGGACCAATTCATTATCAAACCTGCCAATAAGGCGTCTCTGACATTGAGCAACTCTGTGAAGTGTTAAAATTTCTATTGGAAAAAGTGCTTACAGATGATTAATTAACATTTAGTAATAAGTTCACAGTTGAGACAATAGTATTCTGGTTCTTATTTCTTATGGATTGTTCTTGTTGCCTAGAATTTTGCGCGTTTAGAATAGAGGCCAGCCTACGTCAGATCTTAATATAATGTTCATAATTTTAAGAAATAGAACTGTCCTATCCAATCAATGATCCTAGTTAACAACTTGCAGTGAGATTGTTCGCCGACCTCCGTGGCGTAATGGTTACCACGCAAGACCGCCACCCAGGAGGTCCCGGGTTCAATCCCCGGTCGGGTCATGATGAAAAGCGAACTTTTTCTGATTGGCCTAGGGTCTTTGTTATGAAATATAATGTCGTCGAGTTAGTATCCCATAACACAAGTTTCGAACTTACTTTGGGGCTAGATCAATCTGTATGAATTGTCCCTATATATTTATTTATTCTTTGTAAATTATCTGCTACTATATTTGTAGGCAACGCCGAAATGTCACCCTGACTGCAAATCCAAAGTGGTACTTGAAAGTATATGTGCTTCATGTGATGTTATAAAGGAATGTTTAAAAAGTGATCATACTTTTGATAAATATTTTACAGACGTAAGTTTGATTTCAATTTTAATAGATAAAGTTATGAAAAGCACATAATTTAGATTTATTTTGTAATATCCCATATATCCAGGAGGAGTTTGAGACATCTAACTGGCCATGTGAAAAATGTTTAGAAGTATTAAAGAGTATTAAAATGTTTTGGAGTATAATCATGGAAAAAATATTTAGCGTAAATGCTTCGAAATGCCATAATACTAATTCCGAACAAAACATTCAAGCCAGCAGTGTACAATCTGTGGTCAAAGTCTGGGAAAAAGAGATGGTTAAGCAAGCTTTACTCGTTAAAAATATAAGATCTGTAATTAAAGAAGACGATGAGAATGATATTAAAGATCAAAAACAAAAAGAGTCTACAGTAACGACAAAAATCAACCAAAAGTTTAATAAAGGTACAGATACATTTAACCTTTCCAATTTAAATAATAGACGACGTTCAGATTTATTCGCACGACAACGAAATCTCAATAGATGGACATCAGTTAGAACTAAAACTGTAGAAGTTGGTTGTGATACTTGTAACATCGATATGGAAAATAATGAAATTACAGTATATAAGCATAATCTGAAAATATTACAAGATAAGTTCGTGGCCCAAGAAGGCGAAGTGGAAAAACTAAAAAGAGAAAATAAGTCATTGAAATTAGAACTGGAAAGTTTTTACAACTCTTGTTCCTGTAGATATAAATCTTACGAAGTCAGCAATAAAACTTGTAAGGATCATTCTCTTACTGGGGTACCAATTCCATTTGAAAATTATGCTGAAAGTACTCAGAAAAATGATATCGAAAATATTGACTCCGAAATGATAATTACTATGAAGAACTGTGCAAATAAGGTAATGGCAATAACTCCATTCGAGTAGTTAATATCTAGATAATAGAAGTTAAAAATAAATGGATCGAATCGAATTTATTTTCAGAGTTACAAACACGTATCTTTATTAAAAGTTCTTCATAAAACTAACGCACCCTTAAATGATGAGATACACACGTTACGAACCACAAAGGAAAATCCAATCGATGTATTAACAAGAGGTAAGATAATTCAAAAATAAAATGACTTGTGTATTCAATGATAATATTATTTATATTTTATTAATATTATTGTAGTACAAAATACTTTCGGAGCGCTGGTTAGAAAAGAAATGAATGCGGCAACGAAAAATAAAACATCATCAAATAAATCGGATATTACAGCATCTTTCGTTAGAGTGACAACGAGCAAATCTGCACCATCTTGCTCTACAATATCTTCACAGGACGAGTTTTAAGTAAAATTATTTTGTAATTGTATGTAATCAGTCTTATAAAAATATTGTAACCTTGTTTTGTTTTCAATTAAATGCTGCCATTATGTTTATCAAGCGATTATAAATCAGTTCTTTTGCATCAATGGCGAAAACAAAGTCCAAATGATTGAATTTGTCCAATGGTATTCGATATTTACCGACAACGGATGGTACTTGTTTCAGTAATTTGTCAACATCTTTTGGTGTAGACAGCCAATCATTATCAGCATAGTGAAGAAATACAGGGGCTCTAATCGCACTCAAATTATAAATTGGAGGTTTATACGTCCCATATTTTCGTTTGTTGGTCATCCATCCATAGTCAAATTGTGCGAATTTCTTTGAATTGTATAACTGGCCGAAATGAATAATTTGTCTTGTAGAGGCACCTGCAGGCGTATGTCCCAGTACTACTGGCAACATAGTCTGAAACATAAGATAATTTTAAGTGAGATGACTGATGATATAATCAGAACCTCTACTATGTTTTAATAAGACACTTACAGCGTTTAGTTGTTCTTCGTTGAACCCACATAAAAGAAATAGAAGATTAGTGCAAAGTGCTTGAGTTATTGCTTCCTCAACACATAATGATTGTCCAGCTAACTCATTTATCTTTCCATTTGGTAAAAATTCATTCTTTCCGAAGATTTTAAACATTCTCTGAAATAATGTATCATAATCATTAACTTTCTTATTCCAAGTTTCTAAGCATTTACTCGATTCTTAATTTTGAATAAATATTTTAGATTAATAGGTAGGTACTTATTTGCCGCCAGTATTTAATAGTATAGTAGTCTAATAATTCAATATCTACAAATTGAAAATGACTAAGTTGACTGGCACAAATTAACACTAGTAGTAATTTCTCAATTGAATTAACTCTAATCAGAATTGTAATTTAATATACGATAAACTACTTGTGATAACGCTTACTTCCAAAGAATTTGTGAACGGAGCAACGGCCTTTATGAGAGGACTTCTAACATTTCCAATATATGCAACAGGAGCAAGTGCTTGTGCAGCTATAATCTTATCGTTATATTCTGGTCTTGTGGACATCATAACCCAAAAAACAGTAGTTCCCTGAGAAAATCCAATGTAATGAATTTTTGGGACACCAGTTTCTTTGATCACGTAGTCTATCATAGCAGGCATGTCGTAGTAGCCTATTTCGTGCCAACTGAACTTCCAAAATGAAGAGGAGGTTGGTTTTAGGGATGCATGTTTTCGGGAGTAAGTGTTCCCTCGGGCGTTGCCCATCCATACGTCGTAACCTGTGTCTGCGAGAATGTATGCTGAAATAATTATTAATACATAAGTATACAATTATATTTCAGTACTTATTAATTATATTGTACTGCAAAGATTTTGACTAAACTTCGAAGCTGAGATTCGAAGACGATACTTTAGTTCATAGTTAGTTCTACAGAAACTAATTTAGCAAGACGGAAGAAATCAGTTAGTGGAAACGATATACTTTATTTTTCTGAGCCTCCAAACAAATATACATTCAAATATGATCATATTCAAATTAAAAAGACTCTTTAGATCTATCTTAAACTAAAGTATCTTATCAGAATAATATTTTACCAAGTCCTTTCCCAGGTAACATAAGGACCCACTCTGCGGAAGACGACAGTAGACCATGCTGGAGAAATACCACTGGTCTCTTCCCTGTGTTCACGTTATCCTTTCCGTACGGTATTCTGTGCATTTCTAGTATGTATTTATCTTCTGTGTATACACGATGGATTTCACATGGATATCTGTATTTTCTTATCAGGGAAAACTGTGGGAATAGGTAAGTACATATAAATTGTTCAGATTTAAATTCAATTGCCAATATTGATTTACAGGTATAAAATGGTTCATAAATAGTGTTTCGTAGGACTGATACGGAACTTGATAAGGCGGGGGCGCTGTGGTTAGGAATCATAATGCATGCTATTATGCCAACTTACATGCAAACATTTTTTGATGCAGAGCCTGCTTGAGATCCTAAGCTTATTAATATAGTTGGGATAAAAAATATTTTTTCTCATTGAAGATCAATTTCTTTACATGTATACGTACTAATAGCTAAATGGCCCGTCTGTGAATTTTATGACAGAATAATATGATATTTATGGTCGAATAATCGAATTGACCCGACCTTTGCGTTGCTTGCCCGTGGTCTCCCAGTCAGGTCTCTCTGAGGGAACACTAAGTAATATAACTTACTGGAACCCCTATATAACAATTTTGTTGTCTCTTCGGTGGGTTCAGACTGGAGGACCATGAGCAAGCAACGGACCCAACACCAGTCTAGGTAGATAATGACTGTACGACAGTATTTTTAAATCTTACCGTGTCCAAACTTGCATCTTCGAGGATACTCGGATCTGTTGCTCTAGTTACATCATTAATAGTATTATTTGTTGCATTTACTGTATTTAAAATATATAAAAGAATCACTTTGTTAATTACAGTCATTTTATGCGCAGGAGTCAACAACTTCTCTCGTAGATGGGCTGTTAACTGAAGCATAAGATAAATTGTTTTGTCTAACATTGATTAAGAATTGATAAGGGAGCCCTTCAGGATTAGATTGTAGGACGTTAATTAATATCATCGTAAGGTGGTTGCAGATTATATTATTATGCCGACCGACGAGCTAGCTAACTAAGCAAGCAGTAACAAAAAAGCCTTGGAAGCTAATTCATAATAAGTAAGAAGCATAATATGTCGGTAAGCACCACATTTTGGCCAAGACGTTTGCGATTTGCAAAGAAGTAAGTAATGCTGATTGCAGAAATGTAAGCTAAGATAAACTAACTTTTGTTAGTTGGTGGTGGACTATTGGAGTAAGTATGCAACTGACCTTAGGAGTTTCTTCCACTGTTATTTAAAAAAAATTAAAAACTAGTCAAACCCGTGCAACTTCGTTTGCGTATATTTATTTATGCACAGCAGCGCCACCTATCTCAGACTTATATCAGACTTTTGATCAAATCCTACGGGAATCGTGTACTTTTTGGGATAAAAAGTACCCTATGTATTAATCCAAGGTATCAGTTACGCTACCTACATACCAAATATCATAAATATTGGCCCAGCCCACAGCATGAAGAAGTAACAAACATACACATAACATTTGCCTTTATAATATTAGTAGTATAGTGGGCATGTACTGAGTACTGACGTCATCGCCTTGTTTTTTAAAAATGTTATATGGCAGACTAACGGGCAAGCGGGCAAACGGGCAACCTGATGGGGATGAGCACCCAGCCAACGGCGGGTGGTGCAAGTGCGGAATTAGGCCGTTGGCATCTGATCGAAGAGTTCCTCGGAACATTCCCCATTGTAAAGCCGGTAGAACACATACAGGGAGCCAAAATCCCTTCGATCAGCCAGTAGTTCTAACTTGCTAGACAGTATGGTATTGTCGACAAGTCTTAAGACACGCCTCTGAATGGAGTCAAGAGGATTGAGCAAATCAGCAGCTTTAGCGGCCCAAAGATGTGAACAGTACTCCACAATGAGGCCGCACTTGTGCCTTGTACAGCAAAAGCCACTGTTCTGGGGTGAAGTACCGTTTGGACCGGTTAAGAATACCGAGCTTCATCGAGGCAAGTTCGGCCTTGCCTTCCAAGTGACTCCGAAACCGCACGTTGTCCGAAATGTCGACACCGAGGATTCCAATCCCAATACTGTTCGAGATGGAGAAGAGGTGTTCCTTGGAATTGCGGAGCTATGACAAAGGGATCCTTTTTGGCTTTCTTGTTGTTTCTATCCTAATCTATGTAGGTGATATACATTTGTACCTACCTATAAACATTTACCTACTTACTTTGTCGGAAAAATGCATAAGTAGATACTGAAGTTCTGCCTCTTGATATTATCACGTAGTATGTCGGCCATTCGGGCCACAGACTTGCGTTTTTTTTTAGAGTGCCGTGTAATAGCTCCTAAAAGTATTTTTTCTTTGAATTGCGCTTTTACAGTATTCAATTGCTAAGTAGGTACCTAGTAAACATTACACAGTTAGGTACTCGTTATTCGATAAGGTTTGATTAATCAGAAATCAATTTTATTATTAATAAATAATTACCTATAAGTATGTAAATATCGGTGACCCTGAGATAACTTTTAAAGAAGACTTTATCATTATTCTATTATGTGTAACGAGGTCAAACAAATTATAACGAGTCGAGAATATACTTTCGTAATAATGGTTACTTACGCAGATTATGTGATTAAAATATAATAATAATAATATATAACATACGAGAATGTAATGTAGTAAGTTTTATAAATTATATTTATCTGTAAAAAGGAGAAAATCGGAAAGTATACCTTCAAGAAAATTGGGACTTCCTGGAGAGAAGAATGAAATGGAACCACGCAATGTTCTGTGATTAAAGCTGTACGCAAATTACCTCACTTATTATAAATGAATAACTTGTATGATTTGCTATAATCTCCGCAAAAGAATAATAATTTGATTTTTCCGCGTATTGGTCGTGATCCACCTGCGTGGTACACCTGGGTGGACCACGGGCATTTTTTCTTGCCCGTGGTCCACCTAAATGATTTGTAATAAGAAATTCAAATATTCAATGGGCCATGGTCCACCTCCATCCGAGTTAGTGTTTATTTCTAGGATTATTTTGGAATGTTTTTGGTGTAGTTTAGGAATGCTTTTTGGATGGATTAGGAATTCTATTAGGATTATTTTGCAATGTTTTAGGATGGATTAGAAATGGTTTTAAGATTATTTTGCAATGTTTTTAGGATGGATTAGGAATGCCTTCAGGATTATTAAGAAATGTTTTTAGGATGGATTAGGAATGCTTTTAGGATTATTTAGCAATGTTTTTGGGATGGATTAGGAATGCCTTTAGGATTATTAAGAAATGTTTTTAGGATGGATTAGGAATGCTTTTAGGGTTATTTAGCAATGTTTTTAGGATAGATTAGGAATGCTTTTAGGATTATTTAGCAATGTTTTTAGGATGGATTAGGAATGCCTTTAGGATTATTAAGAAATGTTTTTAGGATGGATTAGGAATGTTTTTAGGATTATTAAGCAATGTTATTGGGATGGATTAGGAATGCCTTTAGGATTATTAAGAAATGTTTTTAGGATGGATTAGGAATGCTTTTAGGATTATTTAGCAATATTTTTAGGATGGATTAGAAATGCTTTTAGAATTATTTAGCAATGTTTTTAGGATAGATTAGGAATGCTTTTAGGATTATTTAGCAATGTTTTTAGGATGGATTAGAAATTATTATTTTCGAAATTTTTTGATATGGTTTAGGATTATTATAGGTAATTTTGACGATATTTTTTAAAATAGTTTTGTGATGGACTAAGATTGACTTTAGATTTAGTTATGAATAATTTTATAATAGTTTTGTGATGGACTAAGATTGACTTTAGATTTAGTTATGAATAATTTTCAGTCTTATTTTAGAATGCTTTTATGGTGATTCAGAAATAATTTTCATACGATTTTCGGATGGTTCTAAGATGATTTTAAAATGTAAAATCATACGCAAACCGTAACATTATAGTACCACAACCATATATCATCATACCACATTTTTTTAAGAGACCTTAAAATGGAGTCGACGCGAAAAAAAATTATTCCCACTTCACATATAGGGTAGGCAATCCCAATAAAATGATTTTCAAATTCCATCCTAAAAACATTGCCAAATAATTCTAAAAGCATTGCCAAATAATCCTAAAAGCATTCCTAATCTATCCTAAAAACATTGCTAAATAGCTCACAATCACAACGCGTTGATTGAACCGTAAGAAAAATTCGCGGCTCACTCGCTTCGCTCGCTCGGCGGTGTTATGATCACAAGATGACCTTAACCTAACCCACCAATGTCTGTTGGTATTTAAACAAACATTGGTTGGTTAGGTTAGTATTCAGACAGATATTGGTGGGTTAGGTTAGGGTTATCTTGTGATCATAACACCGCCGAGCGAGCGAAGCGAGTGAGGCGCGAATTTTTCTTACGGTTCAATCAACGCCTTGTGGGCTATTTTGCCGTTCACTGAGCGTTTTCGGTATGTGAGCGTAACATATATAATAACGGAATTACATAGCTAGTATACATTTCCGGAAACATAATACAGACCGAATTACAGCTTTCTAGCATTACCTCTGAAACTATAATGGTTCCTTGTATTTTACTACTGAACCCTAAAAAGTTCAAAAAGGCTTGCAATAGTATTTCATATATTATTAAAAAGGTGGACCACGGGCAAGTAAAAATGCCCGTGGTCCACCTAGGTGGACAGAGGTGGACCACGGGCAAGAAAAAATGCCCGTGGTCCACCCAGGTGTACCACGCAGGTGGACCACGACCAATACGGGGATTTTTCCCTAGCTGCTAAACAAAAATTTACATTGATAGTAAAAATTTCTGAAGTTGGATTAGTTGCCAATAAAAAAGAAGAAGAAGACATGTTTGTGTTACAGTTGTTAGCTGTCAAACCAATGTCAAACAAAAATCTCATTTTAATTTTGTTTGTATTTTCGTTCGTAATAATTTTCATTTAAAACTGCAAATATATGAATGTATTTGTAGTTAATTATGGCAAATCAGGAGATAAGTTTAAAGTGGAATGGTTATCAGAACAATATCTTAACGAATGTCAAGGAATTGTACAAAGATGAGGGTTTATCTGACGTGACTTTGGTCTCGGAAGGACACAATTTTAAGGCACACAAAGTGATATTATCGGCCAACAGTTCAGTTTTTAGGTGTATATTTCAGGTAAATATATTAATTAAATTAAAAGTTATCAATAATTGTTGTTATACCATGTTTTTAGTGATTTGACGCCCACTCATTTTTTTTGTAGCAAAACCCCCACAAAGATCCAATTATAGTTCTTCACGATATAAATCCCGCGTCATTGAAGACATTATTGACGTTTATGTATAATGGTGAGGTGAATGTGACCGAGGAGTTCTTGCCTGTGTTGCTGAAGACTGCGGAGACTTTGAGGATTTGTGGCTTGTCTACTGGGAGTGAGGTTAAACAGGATCAGGAGGTTGGTTACATGAGGTTTTTACAATGTATAGGACTATTAAAATGTATAAGAACCTCTAGTGCACAATTATAGTGCCCAACATTTGCCCCAATGCACTAACATTAGCAGTAAGATCTGTATTAATAATGTATAATTTTGTGCAATAAAAAATTTAGTATATAGAAAACAACTAGTCACTGTTGTTTTGTTACGATGGCAGATGCAGTACCTGCGGCTGTGTTACAATAGTATATTTTCAGGTTTAAAATTGTAGATCATATACATTGTTAGTAAATATAATAGAAAAATGGTTTACGTAGCTCACAGTCTCAATTTATACTTGTAGTACAAAATATCAATAATATCATAAAAATATGTTTTAAATAACAAAAATTGTGAACATCAATTTCATAAAACTAAATTTTAAATTACAGAAAGGTACAACAACAACGCACACAAAGAAACGTAAGAAAAGCGAGCAAGAAGACAATAATAATCGAAATAAAAAAGTGTCACCTCAACCCAAATCCGATGCTGTGATTAATTTAAGCACCTCCGATTGTAACAAGAATTCCGTAAGTATTACTTTGAAATTTCAATTCCATATTAAGTTTCAAGCTGTCGTTTTTATCATTATAGTAATATTTTGTTTTATTTATTTTATTCTTTTGATTGATAGTGACAGCTATCATTTAATGTGTCATTAACTTTAAAATGTGTTTTAGAACCTGGTTATAAATCTTCTAATAAATTTATAATTTTTATTTATAGTTAGTTAGGTCAACTAGCCATTCATATTTTTGAAATTGATTTTTCGAAAGAAAAACTTCACCCCTTCCTCCACGTACAATGGTCCAGAACAGGACTAAGTGCGGAAACCACACCCACTAGAGGGTTTATGATGATGATGATGATGTTCACCCCTTCCTCCCAGGTGGGATTCGAACCCACGACCCCTCGATATCCGGCCAAGTGCTCTAACCACTGAGCTACCGGGAAGGATGGTGGTGAAATTACCAATTCCTTTTATACTGCGTGAGTCGCAGAGCACGCCATCTACCTGATAGTTTTACAACCAAGCAGGTTTAGTAGCCTATCGTTACAGATTGAGATTCTACTATTTTTAGATAACGGTCACTATACAATTTATAATTTTTATTTATAGTTGTTAGGTCAACTAGCCATTTATTCTAATAAATTTGTAAGAGAGACATTTTCCCCATAGTTAGGTTGATATTCAGGGTAGATGCTAACCAATTAGTTCAGAAATCAGGTTGTACAAATAGTATCAGGACCATATTTCTTCATTCAGTCAGGAACACCGAAACATTCACAATACTACCTCTACCTATTAACCTTTTCACCGCCCATCCATTCTGAACGCGAAGTCTAGCTGTATGCCAACTTAATGATTAAAGTTACTTGTGTAAAAGTAGTGGCATGGAGGGCACGAAAATCCCTAACTTGTACGAACTTGACTTGATTTCGAATAAAAAGAGAGAGAGGGCACAGCTTTAAGAGAGGTAGGGCACAGCGGATAATCCGCTCAAATCGGAGCAGCCCGTCTGGGGAAGGACCTCTACCTTACAGAAGATCGTAGCCAAATAGCATTGGTCTCGGCCATGTTGTGTTCCTACGGTGAGTAAGGTCTCCAGAGCTCCACTTGGGGGGGTTGGGAGGGTTGGCAACGCGTGAGTGATACCCCCGGTATTGCTTACGTCTCTAGGCTACGGTGACGGCTTACCATCAAGCCGACCGTATGCTTGTTTGCCACCTGTGTGGTATAAAAAATAAAAAATAAAATATCATTGAACTATATAAAAAATAAAATGTACGTTTTTGTCGGGTCTGGGTTTTGTTTGCTATGGAATGTGACCGTTCATCTTTAATTTCCAGAATATCATACCTAAAATCGAACCAGTGGATTCCCCACTAACAGATTATTCAGGAGAGAATACAAATGACACTGATATAGCATTACTCGAAGATACAATTGAAAAGAAATATGCAACTAGTCCTGAAACACGGTCCGGTAAATCCATATCCACTATTGGCTCCGATCGTAATGTCAAAAAATGGATCAACGAAGTTAGTAGTACACAACCGTGTCTTAACATTGGAAATGAGAAAAATGGAATAGATTTAGTTGATGACGATAAAGATTCAATTGAAATTGATAAAGAAGTCGAAACAGTGCTACAGAGTGGAACAATAGTTGAATCCTTGAGTATAACTACTGAGAACTTAAATTCAATATCGGCTGAGGCTCAGATGTGTAAAGGTTTGTATTTTTAAGCTTTTATTTACTTTCATCTAAAACAAGCAACCCTATCTAAAAAGACCGGCCAAGTGCGAGTCGGACTCGCGCACCGAGGGTTCCGTTCAAACCTGTAGGCATATAAGTAGATTTAACCAAAAATTTATGCTTTTTGTAGGGTTGGCAACGCGTGAGTGATACCCCCGGTATTGCAAGCGTCTATAGGCTACGGTGATGCTTACCATCAGGCAGGCATATGCACGTTTGCCAACTTTGTGCCATAAAAAAAATGGTTTATTTAATAAATATTGAATGATTAATTTTGTCTTTTACAGATAAAAGCAATACTTGTTATGCCAACCCGTCTTTTCCATGTCCGTTTTGTCCAAGAGTGTACAACAGTTGGGGGTATAGGAGAAGGCATGTGAAATCCAGGCACATGACAAATAGGTAATTACTTACGATGATTAGTAATGAGCTTTTACTTACAAAGATTTATATTAGCCTTTAGTTTCTTTATTTTTTACTAGTGAAACCCGCGTAACTTCGTTTGCGTGTATTTATTTATGCACAATAGCGTCACCTATATCAAACTTCGTACTTTTCGGGATAAAAAGTACACTATGTGTTAATCCTAGGTATCAGCTATCTACATACCAAATATAAATATTGACCCAGGCATTTGAGCGTGAAGAAGTGACAAAAATACACATAACTTTCGCCTTTATAATATTAGTAGGATTAATAATATTATATAATCTTGGATTAACACATAGTGTACTTTTATCTCGAAAAGTAGGCGATTCCCGTAGGATATAGATGGCGCTGCTGTGCATAAAATCAAACGCGGGTAATATCGCAGGTAGCAGCTAGTACGTATATAAAGGTACTTGTTTGAAGTTATTAAAAATGACAAACATCACAAGAGAACGAGCCTATGTAGGCATACTCTTTGAAGATTTTCGTTTAATAGAAATATATGAACATTTTCAGACTATCATGCAAATGGTGCGTGTCGGTTCTGCCGTCGACCGGCGCGTGGTACGCGCACGCCACGCGCGCGCACGGCGTGCCGCACGAGGAGGCGCGCAACTCGCTGGTCGTGATGGTGGAGGCGCACGCCGTGCTGACCCTCAACGAGCCCAGTGTGGCGCAGCTGCTCGGGCAAGTTGGCATGGCTGATGGCAGTGCCAGTGAGAAGAATTAGGTATGATTTTTTCTGTGTTCGATTTAACTCAGCCTGCATCTGAAGAATAATCTTTTATTTCTTGTTACTGATTTGCCTATGCCAATAGGCCTGTGTCGTAAATTTCAAAAATGGCTTATTTCGTTAGTTTAGTACCTGTATTATTCCAAAAAAATAATATTTCATGATAAAAATTATATTTAAAACACATATTTTAAGTTTTAAGAAAATATTTTTAATCTGGCGTAAAAACACAAGAAAGTGTCATGGCGTCGTGAATGACGTCACATAGTGAAAAACGATTGTGTTCACTTACGGCAAAAGTTTGTTTTGTTGAAATAAAAATGGAAATCTCGTATTTTAAAAACTGTAAAGTGTCCCAGTGTATAAATACAAGTATAAAAACTCCGAATAAATTATTCATACGTGTTCCGGTCAATGGCGGCATACCACTATGTAACGTAATACGTTCTGATTGTCGTTCACAGCGGAGGAGCCAGGGGGGGTATTTATTTGATTTTAATTTGTAAAAATAACAATAATCATTAATTTTTATGTGGAATTATTTCGGTTTTCCCTGTTTAAATATTACAATTTACGTCTAGAAACATTCATCCATTGATTTCATTGTTAGTTGACACAAGCCTATTGTCATATAATTCATGGTGGATAACCTAAGATCTACTTTATTTTAACACAGTTTTATAGGGTTCTCTTTTTTAAGACATATTTTCTGAGATCTGATGTAATCTGCTGAGCAGAAAAAAATAATATTTTAACTTATTTTCAAATAAATTAAAAAGTAAAAAAAAAACATGACATTCAGATTTGTTTATATATTTTTTTATTCAATAAGGAGGAAGAAATAGCAGTAAGATCCAGTGTTTGTACCTCTCCTCTCAGCTATAGTGAGATATCTGGTCTGCTATAAAAATAAGCTATTTAGTATTAAGAAAATGTTTGACCAATTCACTTAACTTATTAATAATTTAGTATAAAATGGCCAGTAAACGGCATTATTAATAATACGAGCAACGTCGTAATTTATAATAATATGAGTAAGTGATATGCAAAAAATAACAATCACTTAATAAAAAAAATGGTCTAATGAATATTATTGGGATGTTTGTGATAAAAGACTTCTGCCTATATGTAAAGCGCACATTAGTTAACGTTTTATGTTTTAAAGTGACGTTATATGCATTGACTTTCTGTTATATAAATTGACCGTAACCGCTGTACCGCACCCTAGGCAGGTGCGTGGCGAGGGGCGGGGGGGTAGCATCAGTCTTCTCTGTCAGTCCATATAGTTGCATCTCCTTCCTTCGCTCCGCCAGCCTCCTGCAAAGCTATCTCGGTACGGCGGTTTCGGTCAAACTATATGACCCGTATTGTGCGCTATTCTTTATCATCAAGTAAAGTTAAAGCTACAGATCGACCTGCTCTGTTATAGCACGAAAGCATGCTATTATTGAGCAAATGCTACTTAGTAGCAGGTGTGTCCATGAATTGCTAGTGATAAGCATGCTTATTTCGAGCCTGGGCGAAAATCGAATGCCGTTCGATTATCACGCTACCTGTAGCGCGGGTGGAAGGGAGCGTGCTTTGAGCACGTCTAAACAGATTTGCTTAAAACTAGCATGCTTATTGCTAACAAATGTGAAGATGTATGATTGAAATTAGTATACTTCCACCTCCATAGTCGGTCCCTCAATGTTGAGGATCGTGACTCCGACGTAACTTCGTCACCGTTTCTCTCCATCTGTTTCGATCTTGTACCAGATGGAGAGCTGTGCTTATCATTTATAGGCTTTCAGCTACTTGCTAGGTTACTCTGCATAGCAACCGCAATTTTAATTTCAATTATGTATAATTTCAAGTGCAAAACTTTATTAACAGCAAATCCTAATTCGTACCTTTGATATTTTATACTTTGGTTAGCATACAATCTAATTTCATTTAGTTTAGTATTTAGACCTTAACTTTAACCCTAGTCTAGCTGTAAAGAGTACCTAAAATTAACAATCCAATGGCGATCGGGCGGAATTATCTTCAAGAGTAAGGGGGAGCTGGTCTGTCCATCAATTAAAAAAACTGATAAAAATTAGTATACTTATGACTGGCAAATGTGAACAGCTGTAGAGCTTGCTAGTTTTAAGCGTACTTATAAGCATACTCACTAGCGTGCTATTACAGAGCAGGTCTATTCGTACCTTTAAGCAAAATAGATAAGGCGGTCTATAAACCCCTAGAAGTCATAATCCAGTGAACTCTTCAAACGATTGGCTATTACGTGATAACCAGAGGTCAGTAATCACTTGTTGTATCTTTGCACTGCGTTAGTATGTAGTTTTTAAGCCTTAGAATATTAAATTGCAATAAGAAAAAAAAAGTTACGTCAAAATTTTAATATAATCTCTCAAATCTTTGAAGTATATCGAAATTGTCTTAATTGTGATCTATTTTTAAGAAATTTGAGAATACTACGAAACTATGATTAGTTAGGAATTACCTACCAGGTATTCTGAGTACATTTTAAAATTATATTTTGACATCATAGCTGGATATAATTAATTTTAATAATTTAAGAATGGAGGAGTGATCTCAAAGTAGAGGTAGCCCATTAAAAGTGGTCATTTTCAATTTTGTTATTTTAGGAATGTATCTACTTTTAAAGTAAAAAATAGTAGAATGTAATCTACTATTTATTTTCATGACAATTTATTACTGTACAATATAGTATTTTTTTAAAAATTCTGATCTATATTGACAAGTAATAAAATTAACGAAACTTTATCCCCCCCCCCCACTTTGATTTAATAAATATTTTATATTATGAAGTAATATCTATTTTCTTGCAATTTCTTTTTTTATATTTTATAACACTTAAATTAAAAATACATTATTGTGTGCGCACAATGCGTACGCGCATATACGTGTGCTTTTTAATGTATTTCATATAAAAAACCCAGTAAAGAACTACATTTGAAAAAATTGTATGCTTTAAAAAAATTTAAGAAGTGCCATCTCTATTTCCACAAAAAGATTAATATTTGAACTGTCAAAATTCATTTAAAATTTTGTCTAAGTACTCGTGCCATGCTTTTTGAAGACTATGTTCTTAACAAAACATCAAACGATATATACCAATTTAAAATATACGCAACTCATAATTTATAATAATATATTTTTTCCATTTATTTGAGCTCTAACATGTAGTATTTATCTCGAAGTCTGACGGGTTTCACTATCGGTCACTTATATAAAGGCCGTCAATTTAGCAGACTAAAATTTCTGAATAATCATTTAACAAAAATGCAAGTACCTATAAAGAATTTGCGTACTTGTTCTTTTTGCAATAAAAATTTGAAGTAATGACTGAATTTTAGAGCTTAGGAATTTTGTGTAACTTTATAAACAATATTATAATAAGTGCTGATATTTTTATAATTATGTCTTTAGATTTCTAATAAGATTAGCGTATAAGTCAATTACTATTCTCGGCAATAAATTTATAAGATGTGATTGGTAAAAAAGGATTTATATTTAAAAAATCGTGATTGGACTGTATTTTTATATGGAAAGAAAATTCTAAAATATACGAAATGAGATAAGGAAAAATAATGGTATAAATAGGTATATTTTTTCTAACTTTATTGTATTAATATATTTATATTTTCTCAAGCAATAATATTACAACTTATCAAGGCAGTTGCAACTTTGTGATTATATAAAATTTTAGGATTGAACATTTCATGGTTAAGTTCGCATTCACTTATAACTGGAATACGTAGGTTGCGTTGTCGCATACGATGTTGTACGCGAGTACAATACCAGGGGCCCGATTCTACTAACACAAATGCACCAATGAACTCTCAATGGTGACTCAAACAATAAGTCAAACATTATGTTATTGTTTAAGTCCATAACAAATGTCAAAAACTATTCCACTGATACACTATCGGCATTCTTTTGAGACACCATTGGTGCATTTGTGTTAGTAGAATCGGGCCCCAGTACGCATTATCTGAAATAAGTCCGCAAATGAAACGGTGTTACAGAAAATCGTATGAGCATTTTTTCAACTGACCCTTGTATGATACTCTTATGAGACGATTACAATGACCATTCGTCTGCGAAGGGGCTTATATTAATATCAGTTATAGGTGGACGCGAAACCTATATTTTAGGATCGTTTTCACCAATCCCGAACAGCTTATTCGTCAAATAAACTGACAGTTTTTTTGACAGTTCTAGTATGTGACGTTTCTTGATTGACAAGTAGCCTATTCGGGAGTTTATTAGTAAGTGAAACCGACCCTTTGCATTATTATCAGTGACTTAAAAAATAGTAACTTTGGAAAAGGTTTTCTTATGAAACACATATCATACTGTACAAATAATTCTGAAGAGCTTCGGTAATATGTATATGGAAATGCAGGAACAATGTTTAAATGTAATGCAAGTCCATTACTGCGAGTCATACTATGCACGTTGACTTTATTTGTATAAAAATATTATTCTTGCTTTAATTTATACCTCATCGATTAGATTTTTGATATGATGACACTTGCAATACACCTTCCGTTGAACGAACACCCAGCAGTGGGATGATGGTTGCTGATTGGTAATAATGACATTCATGTTAACTCATGAACGCGAGATACAAATGCGTGATTTTATTATTTTTATTATAACGGCTAAAGTCAACGTGTCGCAGGGAAGTTGCGGATGGGGATAATGATGCGGATGCGGATATTCAAATTTATATAGAGGCTCTGCATTTTCGGATGCGGATGTATACAAAATTTCTGGTCCAAAGTAGTGACTGCTTTGATCTGGTTATCATTCCTCCTTTTTAATTTTATTATGATCCGCAACCGCATTTATTATCCGCATCTGCAATATCCCTGCTGGATAGCGTGGCTGCAATATATGGAATTGCGGCTCATTGTATATATTACATCAAGGTGGGTGTTTACACGTAACTTCATAAGTTCGGCTCGTGTAGCGTGCCGATGTCACGCAACCGCAGTCGCACTGACTTGGAACGGCATAACGACCAAAATAAGTCGATGCGACCGAAGTCGCGCGACATCGCAATTTGCAGGATTACGAGTAGAGAGGCAGTAGATAACTTATAGCGAACGTCGATGTAGTGATCTGTACATAATTTTGGACGAATTGGAATAACATTTTAGATGAAAAGGAGAGCTATCTAAATTTCTAAATTAATTTTTTAACAAAACAATTCTCTTGATAGTTGCGACTAGAAAACATTATTTACGTTCGCTGTCCTCTACAATATTTTTCTTTTAAGTATAAAACAATAAACATCATAATATTTTCGTAGGATTTTTCATTATGAACAAATCATTCTTATCAACTACAGCTTGTTATAAACTATGCATTGTTATTTCACAGTAGTGTTAAGTCACCCACCTTTTGAAGGCTTTAACGGACCACAGGATTCCACAATATGATACCATAATGAGCACATTTTTTTAGATATAAGTAATTATAATAAGTTACCAAAGCAATTTTTAATTAAGAGTACTTTTAGCGGTTAATGAAATTGATATATTTTTCTATGAGGTGATGAATCCCTAAGATATTATATTTTTTAAGAAAATTGTGTGTAAATTAATTAAGCCAATCGGTTTAAGGCTCAAAGTTGTATCCAATATACTTAACTCTATTGAGATGCGAACTGTAACATCAATAATACAATAACGATTTAAAAAAAAAAACATGTAACATACGGCTTTAAAACTTAAATTGTCAAAATTAATAAATATATCGCCATAATAAAACTAAATTATGTACCTATGGACTTCCAATGGAGATTAAATATATTTTTTACAAGCATGTGTTTTTTTTATAAATCAGTGACGGTTCCCTCAACAGTGATGCCCGGTGCCAGCTCAACGATTTCGCTCTCAAAGCTGTTGTCCATGACAGCACAGAACAAGTCAGTCGTGGAATCTTTCTTCTTTAACGCGGACATGATGAGGTCTTTCGAGTCCTTTCTAACAAGTTCTCTGCTGCTAGAGCGTGGCCTTGGTGGAGCTGGGCTTGCCTTTCCTCTACTGGGTACTGGAGAAGCCTTTCCAGGAGCTGGAGAGGCTTTTCCCGATGGAGTAACTTTACCAGATGGAGGCCGAGTAGGTATTGTTGGAGTGTGTCTTAGAGAGATTCCATCTATTCCGTTGTCGGATTCACCTGATCTCTTCATAGAGGCTCTGTTCCTCGGCGTCTTCTTCAACATGGCTTGGAAATTGAATGGCGGATCGTCATCGTTCAATTCGTTCGTTGATTTAGCCAATGCCTGCAACTCTCTTATGGGATTATCTGGAGCGTCAATAGCATAGAGACTTCGACTGTAATTAGTCTTACGGAGTCTTGGAGCACTGTCTTCGAGGATATTAGTATCGTCTCGTACACCAATCCAGGGTTCGGGCGGTTGGTAGTAACTGTTTGGGGCGTGACTAGCTTTCTTTTTATAAACAGCTGGTCTGTCTCTAATTGCCACTGTGGGCTTGGGTTCGTCTGGTGGTAGCTTTGGCACTGGCTGCGTAGGGTCTCTGCAGAATGGCACAGTTATAAGCGTCTGAGTGCTGGCTGTTGCTGTTGTGACGTCAGTTTGTGCTGAGCTAAACCGCCGCTTCAACGGTTCGTCCCACTGCTCGTGGTCTGAATCGTATTGGCTGGCAAATGTGTCGCTACAATGAAAAAATATTTGTTAGTAGAACCAAAGGTAAAACTCTAATCCCAAATGGCTGGCAAATGTGTCGCTACAATGAAAAAATATTTGTTAGTAGAACCAAAGGTAAAACTCTAATCCCAATATTAATAAAAAAAGATCATCTTTCTATCATCGCACCGCTCGCCATCGACAGGGAATCCATCCTCACACGCTGGAACCAAACCGGTCCCGTACTACGCGATTCCAGAGGGATTTTCTTCACTGAACCCTTAGGTTGTGGAATGAACTCCCTGTCCATGCTTTCCCTGTCGATTACAGCATGGGGTACTTCAAAAAGGGTGTGAAGAGGTTCTTACAGGGTCGGCAACGCGTTAGTAATGCTCCTGGTATTGCAAACGTCCATAGGCTGCGGTGACTGCTTACCATCAGGCGGCCGTATGCTTGTTTGCCACCTTAGTGGTAAAAAAAAAAAATACCCAGCGATTAAACAAACGATTAAATAAAACCTGTTTTGTCACTTTCATTTGAATGAAGTGGGACCATGACAAAACGAGTTATACTTAACCCTTGGCTGGTCTTTGTTTCAGACAATAATATAACTAATGGGTAAATAGAGACAGCATCTATCTCTCGTGTTCTTAAGAGCTTGACTGGCGATACAGTAGACGGGTGGAAAAAAATTATGAGTCATTGTTAAGATCCTTCAATGGTACATTTTTCATTGAAAATTAGGAAAATTAAATTATACTTACGTGCACTTTGCAGATGGGTCGCACATGTATGATGTGTCATAATACTGCAGCTGATCGATTCTGAATGGTAGTTTCCAGACAGTAGGTGGCCCGGAACCTAGGAAATCTGCTTCCTTAGTCTGAGGGTCGACTCTATCCAGCAGCACCGAAGTGCTGGTGTTTAGCAGGGCTTCTAACATTGCTTGATTATAGATATGTACCTGAAATGGAGTTTTTAAGATTTCAATCGGTCAATTCAACAGTATATTACACGTAGTAAGTTTGTTTTGTTTCCGAAATGATGGTAGTAGTAAACAAATCAGACTATTTATTTAAGTCTACGTAAGATATAGTACATACAGTAGTAAGATACCTCTGCACTTTGGCTAGAAAAGTTTGTATAAAATAAAATATGAAAATTTTGAATGGTGATGGTGGTGTAAAAATGATCATAGCGACCATATTTTTAACAGAAAATTGTCCATTTAACATTGCTACCTTTGAGACACGCTGCAGAATCTCTAAGATTAAATCTCTTGAAAATTTCGACGTACCTGTTGCGAGAAATGAACGAGATCCTGATAACGAACAGCTCTATATTGTAGTAAGACTTGGAATATAGATCTACTCTTCCATTTCATTGCGTATCTTTTCAGAAATAACGCAGTCTCTTCGTCTATCTGCCCTGTGCTCTTGTTAATTAGTGGACCGTAGGCTTTACGTACCATGTAACCTCGGTATGCTGGAAAAGATGAAAGCATCATTGCTCACAAAAACAAGCTCAAAATCAGTTTTGATCGTTTTACAGAAACATGAAGTAGATTTAAATTAAGTATAATAAAAAAAAAACTAAAATAAGAATTTCTCCCTATGTATGTCTTCGATGTCAGCCATGGATTTTTATGGTTTGTTTTACAGGTTGTAACAAATACTTATTTAAGTACTTTATATAGGATTTGGGAAATATCTTGAAATGAAAAATTTCTCCTCCCCTGGTGGTATTCGAACCCACATGCTCTCGAAGTCTTACTTGTCTATAAGGTCTAGTACTCTGAGCAGCTACAAGTTTGTTACCTGAATACTTAGTTATAGACATTGTACTGGCAATATTTTATATTGAATATTAAAGTTTCTATTTACCTTTTTGAATGAGCAAGGCGGCATCATCTTCAGTAACATTCAGTGATTGCTGCTTCTTTAGTTCTTTTACTGTGAATAAAGTTATTATTATAATGTTATTGTTTAAAACATTAATTACGTCACTTTATGTTTTGCGTTAATTTTCAACTTACTATGCATAATCTTTGACTTGCTTTTCGCTGCTTTCCTTCTCGCCAAAAATGCTCGCATCATGCATTGCACTTTCACAATTTTCTTCACTTGTGTTTCGTATAATCTTGAAAGCAAGAATATTTGAAATTTTTTTTTCACTTTGGTAAAAATAATATAAAAAACTTAGGACGGCCCACAAGGTGGCCAGGCGACCTAAGGAAAGTCGAAGTAAATCGCTGTATGATGACAGGCTGGCAGCAACCTGGCCACACGCTCGACGCATTTGTGGCTGAGATGATGATAATTATGAAAAACAATTTTTCTGAAAGCATAGTGGATGTTCGGTGTTTATTTGACACGAACAAGTATCAACCTACTATTGTGTGGTTAACTGCGAGTTATTTATCTCCGTTTAGCTGGCTTTTCATTTCGAGAAACACTACATGCGGCTCAATGTAACATCAAACCACAGTAAAACCAAGGGCCAACATGATTTCTTGTGAACAGGGTAAATAATTATTTGTTTACCTACCGTGACAAGAATTCTTCATTGTAATATTTGAGAAACACTTTAGTTTTCCCTAATACCCAACCTTCCATTTTCAGGCGAATCAGCAACAATCGACAGTTGTCCTTTGAAACTTCAACGTTCTCATCAAAGTCGAAAGCCAGGAAACGGTATCTGAAAATTTTGTTATAGATTATCCTCCTTTTTACCTAAATCAGCTTATTACATAATTCTTCTGTTCTAAAACTTCCCTTTGTCACCTCATTTAGTTACTCTCAAAAATGATAGTGGCAAAACAGTTTTAACTTAAAATTAATATTCGGTTGTTTTTAGTAAGGTAAGTATAATGTTATAGTATCCTATTTTTGTATTCAGATCATTTTTGTTTTAAAACAACGCACAAGCTGGATCGATGGGGATTTTTGCTCATAGAATTTCTACAGAGATTTTATTGTAAAATCTGTTTAAGACCCATACAAAAAGCCTGCCTGGAATTAACGCAAATTAGCACCATACCACTAGCACTTTTCGCTTATTTTGATTAGATTACAAACATTTTATGAAGAAAATTACAAGAAATTTAACAGTATTTAAAATGTATAATACCAATACTAATGTATGTACTAATAAGTTCAATTTAATCATAAGTTAGAAAACGGAAAACATTTTAAAACATTAAAAATAACCTTCGGATAAATTCAGCAAATGGTATACGACAAGAGAATCCGTATTGTCTAGCTTTTGCCGTGTCTACAACCGCCAGAGCTCTCAACTGCTGTTTTACGACTTCTGCCTGGAAACCCCTTGGGTTGTCGTTCAGATCTGTGCGTATACATCTCACGTAATGCGTAGTACCACTTCCTGGACCGATGGACAGCTGTTTTAAGATCTCCAAGCTAGTGGCCCTGTATGTAGCTGCTGCAGTTCTCATTCTATGCACTTGTGAAAATTGACCTTTTGATACCGTGTTGTATTTCTGTAAAACAAATGATCAGTTTAATTTCACGTCGATCAAGTATGTATCTATATAACTTTATTGATCACAATACAAAGTAATTAACACAATAGGTGGACTTAATGCTCTACCAGCCAAACATTGGAAAGTGCGGAAATTCATGAAAGCTTCTATGGTTGATGCAGGTGTATGGTCTTAATTAAGTATTAAAAATTATAAAAACATGGATTAAAAACTAGTTAAGCAACAATGACCTCATTCTGTGTTTGAGATGGGATATAAAATATCGAGCGTCGGAGACTGGAGGACGGCTGTTGTGTAAAGATGACAGTTAATCCAGGTCATCAAGTGAAGACACCAACGTCAACTAACCCACCCATCATTTGCAAGAACTACGCGAAATGATGAAGGTAATTTAAAACGTTTAAACTTACTCTTGCTTTTAAGTTCTCCGCATCTTTTTCAGACTTCGTTTTGACTACGTCGACTTTAGGCTGTGTTGGAGATACGGTCAAGTTTCCCGTTTTCGTCAATTTGTTTCTAAACAATTGCTGTACAGTTAGATGTGTCGATGCCCTCATAGTCTCAATCATTTCGGGTGGTAGAAAATCTTTGTTCTTGTCAGCCATTTCTCGAGCGTCATAGCTTACTTTGCCTGTGTAGTGAGCCACGCTAAATTCGTGACTTCCCGATAATTTTATATAGGGACCTTTACATGTAGTTCTTACTGTGCCTGAAAAATTAAATGTATTGTTTAAAGTTAAACCTTATATATCAACCTCGTAGTAGTTAACTTAAGTTTAAGAATCAGGTTTCTTTAAACTCAGTAACTCGATTTTTTGTTTATCAGTATTCGTTATTTCTTAATTCTATACCCTTGTGTTATAGGTACCAAGAATATGAAGGAAAATTTGTTTTTTGTTTAATATAAGATATTTTTTAGATAAAATCTTAACTTGCTCTTATCTTAATCTTAAATGCCATATACCATTGATGTGCTATAATACATACTCATTATAAATTCCTGTCCACTTCCAGTACGACTTGCTTCATCTAAAATATAAAATAGTCCGAGAGGTCTACCCATAAGTTGATCAACTGATTGTTTATTGTCATAAAAATGTAATGGAACTATCGGAACATCTTCTTCAACAGTTTCTTGCATTTCCCAAGCGAATATTCTTTGGTTATACAGAAATTGTATTTGTTCATTTGTTGTATTCACAATAAGTTGTTCCAATCGGTTTCTATGATAACATTCGAAACCAGGCATATCTAATAGACTCACAGAGTATTTATCGCCACTGTAAAAAGACATAAGATAATTTTAATGTCTAAATTCTTAATAATATGGGTAATTTTACACTTTTAATGAATACTTACAAGACAGCTCTCATAAATGACAATTTAGAATTGATTAAATTAATCATCCAGTCAATTAGTCGTTTATACAAAGCACTGGCCAAAGTATCTCTTGCATCTCTAGCTTCGTCCGTAGAATGCCTTCTTTTTACAGCCGTTCCACTTTCTATCAAGCAATAATTAAGGAGAGCCCACAAAAATTTTACTTCTTCGAGTGACAGTAACTTTGCTACCTTTTTTGCTTCCTCTGGATTTTCTATTTCCGCGCAACCATTCTTATTATCTTTGAACCTTACGTTACCAAGTACAAGTATAGCAGCTAAAATAGTTTCGAAAAATGTTATATCTTCTACCTCCCAATCTAATATTTTTAAATTTTCAATAAATTCTTTATAACTTTCTACGTTCTGTTCAGGGGTTTCCCGGACACCTTTTACACCTTTTGATGGTTCTTCAAGTATTCTTAAATAACGATGTTTTCTGTTTTTCTCTAAATGTAATTCTTCTAACCTATTTGTGGCTTCCATATGATCGTAGAAATAATACATTAGATTAAAATTTGCATGGCTCCTGCAATATAAAAATATAGTTAATTGGTTAAAAGTTACTATGCCTTATTCCACATTAAGTGCTACTTGATTTCATAAATAAATGATTATTTCTTGTCTATGTATGTCCAATAAATTTATAGATTTGGGTTAAGGAACAAAAAATATAATGCAGTAGTTCGATTGCTAACATAGTGCCCTTGTACGAAATAATATTTAAGATTTACTTACATATCCGTGGATGAAACACGCCATTTCTCAAGTTGGTAAAGCCAGAATATAGCTCCACTAAGTTTTCCTGAACTGCCATAAGTTACTTGTGTTTGAAATATTGCTCTAGTAGAGTGTGCATTTATAGGTGTGGCAGAATTTATGGCTGCACGGATAACGTTACTAGCTTTTAGAATTCTATCTGCAGTATTATTTTTCATAGCTCCGAGATATGTTAGATGCGACAACGCGTGTATCATGTTAGTAGTTTTACCGGATTTACTCTCGCCAGAAAATACTACGTGTTGTGGTTCATTGTGATGTAGAGCATCTTGATATGCACTATCTGCTACGGCAAAAATATGAGGTTCGTTGTCTGATCTCGATTTACATTCATACTTTTTATGGTACTGTAATATAAAAAAATGTCTTATTGAGTATTTAAAATTAGTTACAAAGTTAATTATGCTATTTGAATAGAACTTACATTTTCGTTGTAAATATCGTCGTGTGCGTTTGGATTGAGAATTAATAGAATATCTCCCACGAATGATGTGAACGAGCCTTTAGCTAACTTTGTCTGTAGTTCAGCTAATATATTATCCTCAGTCAGTACATCTAGAGCAGCAAGATCTTCAACTTGCATCGTCTCTGGTTCTTTGGAGCCCTCAGTTGTTAAGAGGCCCTTTTTGATAATGCGCTCTGGTGCTTTTCCCGATGATTCAGTTTTCTTTAACTCCATTGCTAATATTTTCAATTCTGTAGATAACTAAAATAATAATATTGTTTAATTATATGTATAAATTGTCGTTTAATTATTTAAAAAAACGATTGAAAACTTACATGGTAATCATTTTCGGGAACAGATTGTATAAACGGATGTTCCTCTAATTCCATAACATAAGGCCTGTGCTCTGGATTCTTTTCTAAACATCTAAAAATGTTTAAATTTAATGTTTATGTATATTTCACATCATAGCATTATAGTGTAAATTTACTTACTCGGTAATGAAGTCATTTATATCATTTGATGACATAGCAGGCTTCGATAATCCCGGTGGTGGATTTCGGACTATTTGAAACAACGCTCTAGTGGGATGCATTTCCTGAAAAGGCGCCTTCGCGTCTACCATTTCAATTGTAGTTATACCCAAAGCCCAAACATCGGCTCTATTGCCATAGCCATCTCCACATACAACAACTTCAGGAGCCATCCAACTCGGTGATCCAATATTAGTTTTACTTTTTCCAAGAGTCCCATTCAATTTGCATGACAATCCAAAGTCGGTCAGCTTCACTTCACCGTCCTTCGTGATGAGAATGTTACTGCACCTTATATTCCGATGCATCACTTTGTTGTTGTGCAAATAAATGAGGGCCTAGAAATAAATGCGATGGAGTGAGACGGATTGATTGGACCAATCGGAGCAGTCAACACGTGAGTTTGACAAGGAATGATGGAGCGACCGCCCCGGCGAATGGTGCGTGCATAAGACAGCTCGGCGATAGCAACGTCACTGTCAGTCAAATGGTCCACGCCCATGAGATTCATTGGGGCTATTTGCATACGTATCGGGCTCTGTGCTGTCTCAAGCGGCCTGTCGTGCCCTCCACTGTCTGATATATCAACGTGTTTAATGCGTTCATTACGATCGTTTAGCTTTTATGGAAGTGCGGGGAAAAGTCGATAGAAATTGTTGTATTATTTTTTTAACTGTTTACTGTTATAAAATAAGTAAAGAAGATGTGATGTCTTCGATGAGCTAATAGATAGATAAGTAAAAATAGATTAGTCGATACATACTTTAAAAATTTTGTCATTATAATTTCGTGGAATTGTCCGTGGAATTGTCACCGTGATACATTAGCTCGTACAGTTAACATTCTTTTGTAGGTATATACAAGTTATCCTTCAGAAACAGCTTAATCAAACATAAAATACATTGTTTACAGACTTAAAGTACAAGTATCGATAAAATTGGCATTAAAAGTCAGTCTCTGATTGTACCTTACGAGATGCAACATCGATAGATATGCGTGGAAGATCTGCCGAACGAAAACGATGAGGCACCGGTATTGTGAACCAAGTGGCTTGCATAAAGATAATACGCATTTATCCTTTTCAATTTAGCTTACAGCTTAAAAGGCAAGATTATGTTTACGATTATAGACTCAAGATTGAGAAGCGTAAAGGGTATTTTAAATTGCGAGGCATGATGCCCAGGAATCATTGGCTACTGCGCCAGAGGTCCGTATATCTTGTGTGTGCGAGCATTATTTACGATAATTGAGCGATGCGCCGCGATGGGGGGCCATCACGGTGTTGTCGGGCGCGCTCCGACATTCGCATCGACAAGTTCGACTGTTCCGTCGCGAATCACATCAAATAAAGCGGCGTGCATTTTAAGTAATGGCCCTAGATAGTATTTCAACGTACGTGGACATACATCGGGCAATATATTATTCGACGTCACGCGACTGGCAGAAATCGCCCGGACACAGATTCGAGAACAATTGAGTTTGCATTCAAAGTACCCACCAATTGATTCAGTCGTTGAAAGGTGGACTGGCAGTCCCTTTGTTTTATAAACAACCATCTTGGCTCGGATGTGACGAGAGACATGTTTATAGTCAGTCGAATATGGACTTACCTTGATCGTATATTTGAGGATGTAAGCGATGTGTTCCTCAGACATTTTTCTGTCTGCCATGTTTAGTTTTCTGACAATGTCGATGACAGATCCGCATTCGCACAACTGGAAAATAGATGACTCGTGAATATATGACTGCGTAAACTTGGAGATTTATACGAGGATCCGAGACTAGGTCTCGCCTTAGATGGAATAAAGGCGACACTTTCGCATGGATACCATCAACGGGTATAATGCCATTACACGGATTCACGGAATACTATCTTGCCAATACTTCTTTTGAATAGATAGGATCTGACTGACTATATTATTCGATATTTAACGATTGGGAAACTGGTATGTATCGAATAGGAAAGGGTGTACTTACTTCCAGCACAAACCATATCTTCTTAACACCTTCTGACTTCTCACAGAAAACTCCATAAAAGTCAATCAGGTTTGGATGTTTTGTGAAATCTCGCAGGATCTTGTATTCCTCCTGTATGTGAACCTCATTGTCATCTGTGTAAGTATGAACTTTGATGGCGACAGTTTTGCCAGCGGCCTGAGTATCAGTTGCCTTAAATACTTCACCAAAGATACCTGAGCCTAATTTTGTATCTAAATTGTACCGCTCCAGGGGGCTCGGCAACGTGGCTATGTTGAGACCGTCCTTCATCTTGTCAAGCGGAGCTTGGTCACCAATTCATGTAATTGACAGAACAATCCTGTTAAAGTAAAAAATAAGTCCTTATTAAAATTCTCCGAGCGGGATCAATGGTTTCTTGTTGAGATTATCTGTTTGTAGAATATTTTGAATGAAAATAATGAATGTATTGAAATCATAGAATGCGAAAATAGAAACTCTGAGTTTGCAAAACATAATAAGACATTATCCGATAGATTTAGAATACGAGACAAAAAACAATGCTTAGCAGTTGTTTTAATTTAAAATTAATTTAAAGTTTTAATTTAACATTAACTGGACTTTGATAAGTTTGTTTTTTAATGGATCATTATGTAAAATATTATTAATTACGATTAAAAATTACTTACTGTGGACATCTCTGGCAGCGAACTCGCCGCTCTGCGCCGCGAGGGCGAGTGCCCGAGCCCTCCCCGAACCCTCACAAGTGCTGGGGCTTCAAGAATTAAGTACAACACTAATCTCTCGTAACTGTATTAGGTCATAATACTTTTCGACCTTGCAGTTGCCTTAGAGACTATGTTGATGATTGAGGCCATGTTTGGTTCCAATTAATTAGGCAGATTTCTACACATATTTAATACTTGTGTCATTGTGTCCCAGCTTCACCCTTGTATCTTACGGTTTATTCCGACAATTCAAAAAGTTTTTTCAAGCAAGTAGAGTGGTAATTAATTGATTAATATTAAAATATTAATTGTTATAGAGTCGTGTCGTGTCGGCGTCGCTTCGACTTGCACTACGATATCAGAATCGTCCGTTAGCAACGTCAATATATCTCTGACATCGAATATCACATTGTACGCATAGATTAGGACATCCTGTAGACAACCGTGTCGAAACTATTTAACTTTACAATCGATTCGATCCGCCATCACCTTTCAATCATTGCATTTTTTTTAAACAGCTCCATTCAAGTAATTTTCAATCATGCAAAAGTAATTTCAAAAGTGGAACATTTATTTATGTTCCTAACAATGATACCTTTTAGTTGGTATACCTTAGACCGGAGTTCACCAACTGATGTTTAAATTTTAAACAGATGTTTAGACCCTAACCGGCTGTTTAACCAAATTTTGCTGTTCACCGTGCACTAAACATTGGTTAAGTGTCGCAACCGTCTGTTTAATTTAATGGACGGAATAGACGTAGTTTAAACGTCGGTTATTTGAGTGACGTGACCTGACGTAAGTTGTATATCACTAAATCATTAAATTTATTGAGTGCACAGCCTAGATAACACCATTTAATCACTATTAACAAAGTCACAACAGTAGGATAGGCATATTCAAAGTATTTCAAACATAAAAACGATCAACAAACACGGATATAAAGTAACATGTAGGTAAATATTTAGAAACTGGATGTGGCATCATGCATCGTTGAGCTGTTATTATAATTTTAATAATTATGATATTTATGTAATGATATGATAGTATAATATATTTGCATATAATGTAAGTAAGTATTCATATTATTTACGTAGTGATTTAAAATTTAAATAAAACTAAAATACATTTTAGTTTTATTTATATTTAAAATATTTATTTACATTCGTTTATACATATATACGCAGTGCAGCGTAGACTTTTTATTATCTACTAAATCTTGGTACTTTAAAACCCATCTCCATAACTGATACTTTTATATTACATATGTATGTAATATGTTATTAAATTATGTATTACAATATTACAAAAATAACTTCGAGGTGCAAAATGTGGTAAAATAAAAATATAAACATCTGGCCACATCAAGCGAAACTAAATCTATGGGCCACATTTTGACTATTGACTGCTGACAGTGCTGACTGATTAGACTTTGACAATAGAAAAAGGATGTTTAATAAGAAAGACGTTCCCATTACGGACATGGCATTACCTTAACAGATTTTGAATTTTGTAGTATAATAACAAAACCATACCATTTATAGATGCCGTTCGGGTAAAGACAAAAGTATGGAGGTACACTGCCATCTTTACAAAGTAGTATTAAACTATTCATTCTTTTTCGGCTCATTCATTCAAAAACGTTTGGTTAGTTAACCGCCAGATAAAATTGAACGGTGAACATTAAAAAAACGCAGCTTGTTTATACAACGATTAAAATATAACCGTGCGGTTACGTAAACGTTGGTTATGTTGTAGTTGGCGAACTCGAGCCTTAATCCTTACAAAAGAATGGTTTTCCTTCTCTGTCTAACTATTTGGAATAGATCAGGATGAACGATTGGACTCCCCGATGTTCTTACGTCTCACTTACGCCATTGAAGTTTAGGATAACGGCACTCGACATTAATTCTTGTAGTTTTGTTTTGCTACTGTTACTTTGTTTATTGTTAGAATTCCATGTGTTTTTTTTGTTTTCTTTTATATTTACTGTAGAAAATGATGGGTGAATAAAACTAAGCTTTTACCTAGCACTGCCTAGCAGTAGGAACTAGGTGGTTAATTAAAACTTTTTGTTCAGTTCATTAAATAAAATAGGTACTAAATACAAAAAATAAAGGAAAAGCAAAGGAAGTAGTGACGGTTTTTATTTAAATAGTTTTATTTAGATTAAACTTGAAACTTTTTTGTAAAAATCCCAGTATTTTTCACAATAAAGTTTTGCAATGTGTCTATTTTTGTTTGTAATTTTTTGTTATAAAAGTATCGATGTAGATATAACAAACAACGCGTCGGAGCATCACAAAGGGGCTCTCAACTCGAGTGCTCAAATTAGGCGGAAATGAGCGGATAATTTGAGAGTTATCTTATTCAATTGTCGCTTCTGTTCGGGTGTACTTGACTGATCTTTAATATTTTTTTATTGTTCTGAAATTTTATATGCACTTGTATTTTTTTTTTTCTTTACACACGCACGTAACGGGACAATCTAAGATCTCTGAAGGGGACTAACAGTAAGTTGCATATTTAAAAAATGCACGTTGTAATGATATAATAATTATAATATAAAAGTGTAGGTTTTATTAATTTATATGAATCTAAATCCATTGTACTAGTTTATAGGTATTTTTTTAGTTCTCTCTTGTTACGCAAAAATCTGTTTGTTGGACTGAACATTTCTGTGGGCTGAACGGATCTGAATAACTTCTTTAATATGTTCTATATTATATATCGCCGCTATACTGCGAAAACCAATTAAATCGAGTTTTTTCCGAAAATGACCTGACAATGCAGAAGTACTTAAAATTTTGCGGTCTTTCGTCTGCGAAAGCCCATTAAACGCTGTGACGTATACTTTTGCTTTTAGCTAATAATATAAACGATTATTTCAGCCACTATCTAGATTTACTGGCTAATACAAACCAGTAATCTTATTTAACTTGAATAACGCCTTACTACTCTCCAATGATTACCATTTAAAGTGGTATTATTTGTTATACCCGTAGGGAGCTCTTGGGTTTTTTTTATTTCTTTCTCAAGAATAATCATTTTTTTCAGATTAAAGTTCTAATATCACATTACAACTGTCTAATACAAGCTATTATCGCTGTTTAATTTGTTTTACTTGATGGATTCCTTACAACATTCAGTACAATCAAATCATCTAAGAAAATAACGTATAAACAGATAATTGGTTTTCTCTGACAATCTGTAAAATTGTAACATTCAAATCGTTCCAGCGAAAGCCATTCTGCATGGTGGCGCTAGTACCTAACTGTCTTTCACTTGCGCTTGCGAATACCTAAATCATAGTTGACACGCAGCTTCTCTGAGTATGTAATTGATTGTACAATATTCAAATAAGTTATGATTATTTTATGTTTAGAGTCCAAACCTACATTGCATCTCATGTTTTTACGAAGCATGCTTGTTCTTATTTTAATGTTAACAACCTATAGTTACACCGTGTTTTTGCAATGAATAGATGAATTATGAATTAAGGCCCTCGAAGGAAAACAAAACCAAGTAACTGCCGCCATCACTTATATGTTTAATATGGAACAAAAAGACATATCAGTTATAAAACCATTACTTGATGGTGCTCAATTACTCTGTGACTTACAGTTTAGTAAGTCTATGAAGCGTAGAAGCCTTATATATGTGCTTCTATTAAAAAAGATATTAAAAGTCAACTTTACGAAACCGAGGTCGATACTTACCTATTTCGTGCGAAAGTGACTGACACTTTAAAAGCTGCCAAAGCCATAAATAAATCTGGAGCAGAGATCAAAGCATCTAGTCACAAAAATACAGCTACGCAACCTCAAACCCGTAATTTAAACTAAGTTCCAGCAGACATACAGCAGGCAGTCAGCAAAAAATGCACAATCACCAAAATTATCAGCCTCCGAGGTTGTCGTTTATAAGGAATCCATTGACGAACTTTTATCATCTGGCGCAATATCTGAGTGTGTACCCTGTGACGTGTGTCAGTTTTTGTCCAGTTATTTCTTAATAAAAAAGAAAAATGGTCACGTTTCACATTAAATCTAAAATCTTTATATAAATTTATTAAAACAGAACACTTTAAGCTAGAGGATCTTAGAACAACTTTAAAGTTAGTTTCCAAAAACTATGTTATGGCTCCCTTAGACCTACTTAATGCGTATTTTTTAACACCAATCGATAGGTAGTGAATACAGAAAATATTTACGATTTAAATGGCAAACCAAGTTGTTTAAATTTAATGTCTTACCATTTAATTTTGGTCTAAGCACTGCTGCCTTCTTTTGTTTTTACAAAATTATTTAAGCCAGTCATGTCTTTGTTAAGGTCAATGGGTTACTTATCAACCATTTATTTAGACGATGTTTGTTGCATTGCACCTACCTACGAAGAATGTTTGTATAACATTACTCAGGTGTTTATTCGAATCATTAGGATTTATAATTAATGAGGAAAAGAGTCACACGATTGAGACACCATTGAGAATCCATTGGTGCATTGTTCTCTCAGTCTCGAGGATAGAATGCCGATAGTGACACTATCGGCATTCTATTGAGACACGATTGACACACCATTGAGAGTCCATTGGTGCATATTTTGTTCTCTCAGTCTAAATGCCGATAGTGACACTATCGGCATTCTATTGAGACACGATTGAGACACCATTGAGAGTCCATTGGTGCATTTGTAGTAGAATCGGGCTCCAGGACAGCGGGGCATGCTTGCAGCAGTGGGCAAGCTCACGACGCGGGCAAAGTAACGAATTGAGCAACGCTCGAGTTTATTTATTTAGGAGTTCTGTGAGAATGATACAATTTTTCTTCTAGGAAAACCAATTATCTTTACACATTTTCACTTGTATCTCCACAAAAATACATCTTTTAGGTATTTTTATGTAACTGATAATTTTGAATTAGTAAAATGAAAAACTAATTTCGTGGATTTTATTGTATTCCTGTTAGTTTAGAAGAAATAGCGAATTAACAGTCTTCAGGGAAAACCAATTAAATAGCAGACCATGTGATGGTTATCATCAAATATACCACAAAGCGCTAAATTTTTTTATTTGTAAAACGACGCCCATTATAGTATATTAATCAATGTATGGATGAAATATATAAATAATCATGTAACTATTTTGTACGGTTCATTTTCAACGTCTGAAACTTTGTATACCACTTATCTCATTTTCACATTTTTATTAGATAATTGGTTTTCAAAGTATAACGGCGAAATTTTCTTCTAGGAAAACCAATTATCTTTACACATTTTCACTTGTATCTCCACAAAAAGACATCTTTTAGGTATTTTTATGTAACTGATAATTTTGAATTAGTAAAATGAAAAACTAATTTCGTGGATTTTATTGTATTCTTATTAGTTTAGAAGAAATAACGAATTAACAGTCTTCAGGGAAAACCAATTAAATAGCAGACCTTGTGACGGTTACCATCAAATATACCACAAAGCGCTCAATTTTTTTATTTGTAAAACGACGCCCATTATAGTATATTAATCAATGTATGGATGAAATATATAAATAATCATGTAGCTATTTTGTACGGTTCATTTTCAACGTCTGAAACTTTGTATACCACTTATCTCATTTTCACATTTTCATCAGATAATTGGTTTTCAAAGTATAACGGCGATATGTACTTACAATACATTTAAAAAAATATACATCGGTACTTTATTATCTTGAAATAATAGTAACGTTTTTCACATCGCTTACCATCTATGCGAGTGTTTAGGACAAATAAACGAAAAAAAAAACAAAAATATTAATCACTAGTTTATTTCCGTAAAAATAAAAATTCAATACAAATTGATCTTATCTCTATAATAAATAGTGAAGTCAATAAATATCACGAAGATTAAAATATTGAGGTACTTACGTATTTACAAATGACAATAATAACTACCTAACGCTGTAATGTCTATTAAAATAATGCATTTAATTACAATCATGGTCGGCCAAAAATGTGCCTCTTTAACATAATACAATACTTACAGCCACTTTCTGTACGCATTTTTAAAGTTAATAACACAATTATAGCTGTCAAAGTAAAGAAGAAGAAGAAAAGCGATAGCATGAGACTTGAGAATTGACTTGAGAATGTGGAATTTCATTTAAAATTCGTTCCAGAAATTGGCTGTTACATATATAATACTGTGTGCATAAATGATACATTAGCGCCAAAAGTGTTACTTTTTGTAATACTTTTCGATAGTGACCAAAAGCCGTGAACGATATCAATTGTTTCGTGCTAGTTATATTGTGAACAACTCTATATAAATTACAATCCACGGCACTTTAAACGGCACGACTTGAACGCGCTCTTATCATGAGAAAAATATTGGCCGACCAATGCTTAAATGGATAAGTAAAACATACCCGGAAATATTTTTGCTATTTTTAATACTGATTGTTATTAATATTTATTCTAAGACTTTTCTTAAAGTTGAGGTCATTATCGCAGTGGAATGTTAATATTATTGTAAGTTATTTCAACCCTGTACAGTCAGCAGAGAAGCCTTCTAAACGAAGTAAGAATTAGCAACTGTAATCAGATTTCAACGAAATTTCATCGGATACTAGACGTAATCAAAATGCAAATTTTTACTAATTTTCGTAAATACATTGAGGATTACATGAAAAAATGTAATTCATACTTCGTTTATGGATCAGGTTTTTCTACAGCTGACGACGTTATAGTTAATGTCGCACTGGCAACATTGAGCTCATTGTGGTTTTCACCTAATCATCATAGTATTGAAACTCTACACAAGCGCTGAACGCGTGTTTTTGAACATAACACACTGTCTTGGATTTTCATTTCCACGTTATAATAATTAGCAACATTTAAATACCCTATATAATTTTAAGCATTAGCTTTGATTATATACGTATAATTTAAACCACGTAACAAGCCTTTTTAAATATTTTACAATATTAGGGTTATTGATTATAGGAGTTTTAGGAGTCAAATATTGGAATTAAAAACCTATTAAATCTAAACGGTCTTACGTATGGTAATGAGCTAATTTTAATTCTAGTGTGACGCGTCTTTTGTAATGGAATGTAAAATAAATTATTCAAATAACTTTCTTTGTGGCATCTGAATGGTTATGTAGGTATGTTATTGATTTACTTTTATATGTATATAAATAAATAAATCTTGTGTACGATACAACACACCACACCTTAACTGGTATACATGCCATGTAAGTACGTATTGAATGTGTTTATTATTGATTACCCTGAAAATCTATTTGGTTCTAACATCCTTATCAAAGAACTACCTATAATTATATATTTCGCGTAATTAATAAATGCATTAGCATTTAATGCCAAATTTGTTTTTATATCCCAACTGGATCATGCCGGGAACGATTTTTGGAATCTCAGCGGCCTCACCGAAGAGGATGGTTCTGGGGAGCACGACATACCTAATGAACAACTGCCGTTGTCGTGATGTCGTGATAGTTTTACTTGTCCGTCTGGATGAAGAGCAGCTGATTCCGAATTTCACAACATTTATAATTTATGCGACAGTATTGTGCTTAGGTATCAATTTTTCTAAATTACTTGCAAATTGCTATCCATTTGTCGTCTCTGCATCTCTGACAGTCAACTCTACAACACCAATGGAAGGTACAGTTGCAGGGTTTGATACTTGATTTTCTGATGAGGGCGTGTCCTCGACCGCAGCAGAGAAGGTCGCAGGAGCCAGAGCGCGAGGTCCTTCCGACACGGCAGATACGCCCTGAGGTACCCGCTGAGTCGGTTTTGGGATCCATGTCGCAGAAACTTGGAGATCTGGTGGAAGAATTTTAGTTAAAATTTCGAAGATTTACAAGAATTTTGGACGTCTAAATGACAAGACCGTAACCGGTTTTCTTTCGCCATTTCTTTTACCGATGGACATTCTGCTTGTTTCCGAAATGGTGGTAGTTTATTTTATATTGAGTTTACAAGTTGTAAATGACTAGAGAAAATGCTTATAAATAAATGATTTGAATTGGAGTTTCAGTTACGCTGACACCATTACTGAGATTAGAATTTGTATAGCTTACTTCTCGAAAAACAGGAGACTCGTTTTAGGAGCTGGTTTCGCCCGGCTCCTCCTTCTGCCTCGTGGTCTGCCTTTCAGCACTGTCATGCCGTTGTTCAGCTCTTCTTGTGCTACCATCAGTGCCTGGAGATATTTTAAAATATTAGTTAATATAACTTAGACTTACTTTAAATTTTTTTGGAACTGTATGCTGCTGGCAAAAGGTACCTGTTAGGTCTTCTATGGAAAGACGAAGAGCTTATAAAGTTCCATTTATTGGAAGTACCTGTTATATTTTAATATTGATATATAGTGCCCGTTCAACCTCAATAAAAAAAAAACTATAAAACAACGTAATACCTTACGATACTGCCTTTTGATGGTGGAAGCGACCACCCTGAAGTCCGGAGTAGCTCTCCAGCAAGTCCTCAGCTGGCAGCTGCCAGAGAGACCATGGCACTTACATCGGACCTCCATATGAGAGGACAGTATCTGAAACGAAAATTTCATAAAATTACGTTTAAAGTTACAATTTTGATTAAATATAAATCTACAAAACGCTTTTAAAATAAAACTTATTGGGATAAAGATCTATCAAACCAACTCTAAAGTAGAAACGGAGATTCCATATTGTATTCCTACTATACGCTACAAAATAAAAATGGAAACCTCTCAAAGCAGTACATAAATCCGCATTGAGGTGATACGTGACCGAATCTGCCATAATTGCGCCCACCGCATCGTAACATTTACATAATTAAACGCCGCTGCGCAATCCCAGTGACGTCTTAATTTCGCCAACGCCGCTGGCCGAACAATTTCCCAAATTGAGTTGGAGCAAAAATTCAAATAAATCGGCGGTTCGGACCGCCCCCGATACCGGCGAACCTTAATAACCTGGTATTAAGACCGTTCGCGATAGAATTCGCCACCCAAGACGTTTGTAATGAAGCTGGAATATTAAAAATGGAGCCGAACCGCTTATTATGTTCTCACCTCGGCGGCCGCGGCGGGCGGTTGTGAAATACGGCGGGGTAAAGACGTCTGCACATTGATGTCGGCTGACGGTTATCTGACCGGTTGACCGTGCTGGCTTCAAAACGTTGTTAGGCGATGGTGTCATATAAGGGAACGACAGTCACATTTCAAACTGGGACTTATAACCAAAAGTTGCCAACGTGATATTAGTTAGCAAGCCGTAAGAGTCGTCTAATTGGATAATGTGATTCTAATTGGTTTAGTGAGTTTGCTTTTAAGATTTATTTTCTACTTTATATTACGTTTACTCGTTAACATTGTTAGCTTTTTACCTATGACAGATCACTCAATCTTATAAACATGCAAGTTAAGGCTTCTGACACACGTCTGTGACCGTCAGGGGCCTTGAAAATATTGACGCATACGAAATGAATAGGTTAGGCACAGAACAGACCGCAAGGAAACTTCAACCTTTATTTTTTTATATTTTAGATACATAAACACCAAAATGTATAACTGAAAACCAGTGTTTTGCTCAGTATGAGCATGGTGAGGTGCGACCCTTTCGTTGCTGCGGATGTGCCCTTCTTGTATTTAATTAAGTATCTATTGTAAGTTAGTGTTATGTGTTTTGTAAATTGTAATGTCCGTGGCAAATGAATAAATGTTTTTACGAGTATCTATCTATCTATCAAAATGACTGTGAGGAAAGGAGGTACGTCGTGTGTAGAAAACGATTGAAACTGGTTTCAAACTAATTAATTTTAAGGGGGTTTCGTTGCAGTTGCATTTCACCGTCTGTTCTGTGCCTTACCGGACTGTGTCGTCTCGGATTGGTGACCTCTGTGAATATACGCCTTAATGCGAGCCTGGAGCGCCCGTGCACCCATCCATAGTGTTTAATACTGGCGCCATCTGTTTGTAGTCAATCTATTCAATTGCTGTATTGTTCTGCTTTTTAAGTTCTTTTGTAATTTTTTAAGACCTTGATGTCTTGAGGTCAAATTATACTTACATTTACATATTTTAATACACTTTCGCTTTCACAATATAAATCGGTAATTTTTTATCAAAAGACAAGTTTAATAGTTGCATGAAATGATTTCACATAACTCTTTACTTTTCCCGTCGGGCCCGGCATCGAACCGTCGACAATAACAGGATTTATTTTGCTTATTCATACGTGAAACTGAAAATACACACTGAAAATCCACGCGAAACTAGGCACAGTTTTTTCGTGATGATTTTCGGCACAATAAGTCCCCCCTCTTCCCTCTCCTTGCTGTAAGGGTGTGTCCAATATACATAATAATATCATAAATATTGGCCCAGCCATTTAAGCGCGAAGAAGTAACAAACGTACACACAACTTTCGCCTTTATAATATTAGTAGAATAACATAGTATTGCAAAATGTTTTACATAATCTGGACGCATCCATAAGTGTCCTGTAAGTGCGTTCTACCCTGAGTCCTTATATTTCACTCAATAACAATAAATGTTTACCCAAGTATTATCAACTACAAATTAGTAATGCAACCTTCACTTTCAGTCTAGACTAAATAAAGTGTCGTCAGTCTGTCTTCGGTCTGAACTACGTAATGACACGTTTCGTTCACAAATTACGTAGAACTGTTCCAATTAATACACTATGTAATTTTGTTTTGATATATAGTCTGTCACTAAAGGTGACTTTGTCTGGTGTTTTTATAACAGGTTAGACTTATAAAGTTATTCATATTATGTAGTACAATATATAATATGTATTTAGTTTATAAAATATGTATTTTTCGTATCTTTCAAATGAATAAGGCCCAAGAAAATTAATAAAATCAGCGGAAAATTTTATGATTTTTGGTATGGAATGAAAAAAATCTGAACATAAAAAACATTTTTTTTTTGCAAATTTATTATTCGTTAACTCCTAAATCACGCAAAGGATTTTGATAGCATTTACACTTTCAATAAGACTTTTTTCATGAAAGGTTGTATAACACTACAAATTAATTCAAAATCGGACAAAAATAAAATTAAAGATTATTATAACTTTGCGGAGAAGTATAGGCAAACATCCTGTTGTATCATACAGATTAAAATTCATTATACATTCTTACAAGAGATTAGGAACCAGTGACTAACACTAATAGACTTTTGACGACCATAACAAATCCGCCGAACAAATTAAACTATTTCAACCACACACAGAGATGTAGGTGCAGCCTTGGACAGACACTTATATAGAGATGTAGACCGGGGGTCTATTCTTGTTACAAAAATATTTAAAAAATCGTGTAAATCTCAATGACTGTCTCACAGTCTCACTCATACAAAATAGGAACTGAGGGAGTGCGTGACTTGGAGACGAGATTGAAACAGTTTTTGTATGTGTTTTTTTTTAAACAGTAACGTCTGTAGTGTAGGACGTAAAAGCATAGCGGTTACTAAATACATAAAAAAGTAAAAAAAAAACTTAACACGTTCGCGGACGCACCGGCTATTGCAGTCGATTTGAGTCGATAGTAACTTTCGCAGAATGACGCGCCGGTTATAGCATTCGATGTTCTTCTTCGCAATAGAGACGCAACTGCATTAGTAGATGAATTTTCACACTGCTACAGTAAAATTCAGTATTCAGTGCCCCCATTTGGAATTCTTCAAATTTCCTGGTGTCACATAACATGTATTTTCATACCTTTGAACAAGTGACTACACTCTGGCCAATCCCTTGATATAAGTGCGCACTCATACTGACGCACCTGCAATAGCAGCGCTGATTGTATGGCGATTTGTTCAGTCGCGCAGCAAGTGCGCCGCTGAGTGGAAACGTAGTAACAGTCTTGCGTGTGCGACTTGTGATCAACGTAAGTAGAAAAAAAAATACATTTTCCTGAGTAAATATGATGTAAATTTTATTAATTTTAAGATCAAAGTAGAACATAGTGCTTTTGAATCGATTTGTGAACATAATAACGTCTATAATTACCTTATAATTTCGTTTTTATGTCGGTTTTCACGTAGGATATATCTAATATTATGCTACATAGTAATGTTCTAGTAAAGTCTAGTTAAATTATGGTCACTTACAGGAAGAGACGCATTTATTACGATACCACGATTACCAAAGACGCACGTAGAGGTCTTGACATTACGGGTATTGACATTGCACAGAGGCGTCAGACAGGGAGATGTCATATCTCCGAAACTGTTCACGACGGCTCTGGAAGATGCCTTCAAGCTTCTGGATTGGAAAGTATTAGGCATCAACGTCAACGGCGAGTATATCACTCACCGTTGATTTGCCGACGATATCGTGGTCATGGCGGAGTCGCTGGAGGATCTTAGATGCTCGAAGGCCTCAATCGAGTTTCCCAACAGGTGGGTCTAGAAATGAACATGGACAATACGAAAATCATGTCCAATGTCCATGTCGCACCCGCCCCGGTCTCAGATGGGAGCTCGATCCTCGAAGTTGTTGACGAGTACGTATACCTTGGACAAACCATCCAATTAGGTAGGTCCAACTTCGAGAAAGAGGTCAATCGACGAATCCGACTCGTCTGGGCAGCTTTCGGAAAATTACGGCATATCTTCTCGTCCAAAATTCCTCAGTGCTTGAAACGAAGAAATTTCGAGCAATATGTGTTGACCTATGGATCCGAGACGTGGTCCCTCACTATGGGCCTCATAAGAAGGCTGACGGTCACTCAGCGAGCCATGGAGAGAGTTATGCTTCTCTACGAGATCGAATCAGAAATGAGGAGATCCGTAGCAGAACCAAAGTAACCGACATAGCCAAACGGATCAGCAAGCTGAAATGGCAGTGGGCAGGGCACATAGCGCGCAGAACTGATGGCCGATGGGGCAAAAGGGTTCTGGAATGGCGACCACGTACCGGAAAGCGCAGCGTAGGACGCCCGCCTGCAAGTTGGTCAGACGACCTAAGAAAAGTTGCAGAAAGCCGCTGGATGCAGGCCGCTGTCAGCAGGTCGCATTGGAGGCGTTTGGGGGAGGCCTATGTCCAGCAGTGGACTTCTTGTGGCTGAGATGATGCTGATGATGATAGACGTAAACATTACTAATATGTTACTTCTGCTGTGGTTCAAAGAACAAAAAATTTTCTTTACTAGATGTAAGGATCTAACTGTTTTAGTCACAGAGTTTTAGTATTAGTAGTTTTAAAAGTGCAATTTTGATTGAGAGAATTATTAATAGAAGAAAATGTTAAAGCTGTGATTAGAATGGCTTTTTTGTTGAATAATTAATATAGGAAAACAATTTATTTTCATGTCATTCATTAAAATTAATAAAACTTATAATGTTTGCGTATTATTATTAGTAGTCACCCGAATAAGCGAACATAAGTCCTTGTTATTGTTCTCGTTTGTTCAGATTTTGATAAGCTCTTATGGGACGTCTTCAGTAAGGCGAAACCTAAATAACGAATTTCGAAGGTTAGCCATCAGACATTCGTTATTTAGATTATTATTTGAGTACCTGATACCTGCCACAAGTAAAATACCGACTAAAAACATGATAGTTATAGCCGGCGTGTCCTATTTATAAAGATTAATCACTGTTATCGGCGACAGAACGTCTACAGCCGGCGAAGGCTGTAGCCGGTGCATCCTTTTTATGTAATAAATGTCTATTAACAGCGACGGGACGTCTATAGAAGGCGAAGGGTATAGACGGCGCGTTCTATTTATGTACAAAAATTACTATTATCAGCGACGGAACGTCTATAGCAGGCGATGGCTATAGACGGCGCGTCTAATTTATGTACAAAATTGATTATTATCAGCGACGGACCGTCTATAGCAGGCGAATGCTATAGACGGCGCGTCCTATTTATGTACATCAATTACTATTGTCAGCAACAGAACGTCTATAGCAGGCGAAGGCTATAGACGGTGCGTTCATTTTTAAATACATAATAACTATTAAAAATCGACGGAACGGCTCAAGCATTTCATACAAAAATGAGGTGTCAAAGTAGGGTTACAAAATCAGACCAAGCGTCCGCGAACGTGTTAATTGTTTAAATAAGACTAAATCTGTAATAATAATAAGGAGGAAATACTTATTTTTGTATCGAATAAACTCAAAAATATATTGATAGATGAGAAAAAAAATCGAATCTAACACTTTCTAAACCTTTTAATTAAAATTTTGACACTGTTGAATGGCAAAACAAGTGAGAGTGTTGCCACAGTTTTAACAATAAAAAACATTTTGTTGGTGTGACCAACTCATCGCGTCATGATTTAATAAAATAACATTTCATATCTTTACAAGCGCAAGACAATTAATCAAATCATTCACAACTAAATAAGCATTCTTGAAATTCGTATACACCTGACGCAATCCTAATAAAAAGTAATAAAACTATATTTAAAGCGATATCGGACAGTCATCGAAACATAACAAAATATTAACTCATCGAATCGATTTTTTTGTAATGTAATTATCACCTCCGTTCTAATGTGGTACCTAATTTCTTGTGTGGGTCGGAACGCGAGGTCTTTTATAGTCCCGGCTAAAGGATGGTTATCACACCGTTGTATAATAAACCTTACGAACTTCTTTATTGTGCGGTGTCAATGTTCGCTTTGATATTGTGGGGATATTTTTGTTTCATCATCAACAAGAAAACCACTGCTGGACATAGGCCTCCGCCAAACGTTTCCAGCGCTACCGGTTGGCTGCGGCCTTCATCCAGCGGTTTCCAGCTATATATTTTTTTATTAAATTATAAATTCTAATTACAATGTAGTCAGAAAAATATATTGGTTTATGTTACTTTAAATAATTTGTTATTATTTATTTGTCATATGAAAGTAAAGTATTTTCAGGTCAAAAAACCACCTATTTGATTAGAATACTTTTGACTCTAAATTCTGTCTTCACTACATAGTATAAAACAAAGTCGCTTTCTCTGTCCCTATGTCCCTATGTCCCTTTGTCCCTTTGTATGCTTAAATCTTTAAAACTACGCAACGGATTTTGATGCGGTTTTTTTAAATTGATAGAGTGATTCAAGGGGAAGGTTTTAAAGTATCATAAATTCCAAAATTCCCACGGGAAAGCGGGATACACGCAAACGAAGTTGCGCGGGTTTCGCTAGTGAACTTATAAATTCCAAGCAATCTTTTAACTATATAATAATACCCAGCTGGGGTTGCCAGTATCTTATAAATATATTTTATATCACAATTATTTTCTGTAGGTACCTATACAAATTTTTTCTCAATAAAAAGAACTTTATAGGTTTCCTTCGAACCTTAAGGTTGTGAAATGTACTCGGGATGTCCATTGATTTTCGAAAAGGATGTGAAGAACTTCGTACAGGTTCCTTGTATTGCAAACGTTCATAGGTTCGGTGACTGCTTTAGTGTCAGGAGCAGTATACTCATTTCTATGAAAAAATTGTGGTAATAAAAAATATTATTCTCAATAATTTACGCAATTGCTTGATAAATTGGTCATATAATATTTTATAATGTACGTACATTGTAAAATAATACCTTGCCACCTGTTATCATGTCTTAATGATATGGGTACCTATTTAAATTTATATTTTCAGTAGTATATCTAAAACTACTTTTTTAGATTAACTATGCTATCTGTCATTATTAGTTAAAAGCTTTTATGAAACAGTTAATATACAAATAAATATTTTGCATTTCTTTAAAAACTAATTAAACTATAAAATAATAAAATATAGTAAAAATTATATCATAAAATTAATTTAATTTCTACTATCTCGATTTTTTTCCATTTTGTTACGCATCGGTGTGATTTCAGTCGACTTTATTTTGACATTAATAAAAATATCATCGCGGGGGTTATTATAAGCGAGCGTGTCTAACTGAAGTCTCACTGGGAGGCTGTTAATTATGTGGCCACAAAACAAAATGGTAAAACGTAGAAGGAACAATGCTCAAGTGTGGGGTCTATAGGACCACACGCCTCGCCCAGTGGGTCAATTTACCATCACGCCTTGATAGGTCACGGAAATTGGATTATTTTGATGGAAATGTGGCGATTTCTGTTCATAGTCATAGTGATTAAGAAATCATGATTCAGAAAAAAATAAATGTATTTTTTAACAATAAAGATAATAAACAATCATGATTCAACATTTTTATGACTTTTAGTAGAAATAAATATTAGATTTTTTTACTACGCATGCGAATCCCGCGCATGTAGAGGCTACGGCGATGCTCACCATCAGGCGGGCCGTGTGCTTGTTTGCCAACTTTGTGGTATAAAAAAAATGTATGAAAATTTAGGTCGTGTAAATTAGACCACAAAATTTAAGCAAATTGCAATTTATTACTAAATAAAACTTCGCAACTTCAGAAGTAAAATTAGGTTACTTAACTCCTAATAACCTAAATGATTATGCGTTATTATCCCATAAATGCAACATAGTAACAAAGTCTTTGGTTTCTACCGTATTTCTACCGTATTTCTACCTGGTTTTTATGGCAACCACAAGTCGTAAAGTGTCATAGTAAAATACTTGTTAATAGTAAATTAAGTCGCTATGATTATTATTTAATTTCGCGTCGCTACTGTTAATGGGTTTGCCGTATTATGATTATAGTTATTTTTTGCTTGTTACGTAAATATTTAAATTGAATAGTAAATATGTTATTAGATAATAAAAAGATATATTAACATCTTAATTAAATTATGGGTAAGTATTTATAGTTTACGATTAAAAAAAATCACACATAGAGTTGAAAATAAATATCAGACATTTCGTGTTTGTTCTCGAGTCTGGTGTTTTCTATGTATTGTCTACACTAATATTATAAAGAGGAAAGATTTGTATTTGTGTGTGTGTGTGTGTGTGTGTATGTTTGTAATGAATAAACAGTTTATTCAATGAAATCGGTCCAGTAGTTTTTGATACAATTTGTATATATGTATAAAGAAAATAAACTACGTTATATACTACCACCATTTCGGACACAAGCAAAATGGCCACCGGTAAAAGAAATGGCGAAAGAAACCCGGTTACGGCCTTTTTTTGTCATTTACCCATTTTTTTCTTTCACTCGTTTATATAAGTGCATTTATAAGAATAAATAAAATACAGATCCAGGTACATACAGAAATCAAGCACTAAACGCGGGATGTCGATCCAAATAGCGCTATGGTCAAATCATAAATAGACAGTCCCCCAAGATGACAACCACAACTGAGTAGTAGGGAAGGTACATTAACCCCGGGTAACATAGGCTATATGATATACCCCGTGATCTACTAAGGATCCCTATTAAAAATAATAATAGGGATTCTTAGTAGAACCCGGACGAAGCTGGGGTGGTCCGCTAGTAAAGTATATATTTGCAAAAATATATAGTCAAACAGGTTAAGCCTAGTTTATTCTGGGACCACAAGGCGCTGCTGTGTGAGTTGGGTAGAATTTATTTATTTAAAAGGATACAGAGGTAGGGCACAGCGGATAATCCGCTCGAATCGGAGCAGCCCGTCTGGTGAAGGACCTCCAACTTACAGAAGATCGTAGCCAAATAGCATTGGTCTCGGCCATGTTGTGTTCCTACTGTAAGTAAGGTCTCCCGAGCTCCACATCCCCCCCATGTGGAGCCTTGGAGACCTTACTGACAGTAGTAGTTGGGAGGGTTGGCAACGCGTGAGTGTTATCCCCGGTATTGCAATCGTCTATAGGCTACGGTGATGCTTACCACCAGGCGGGCCGTATGCTTGGTTGCCAACTTTGTGGTATAAAAAAAATATGGAACTAATAATCGTACTTTATTTATAATCTTCCGTGCACACCATTTTAATAGATTGTACTTCTTAATTATATTTTGTTACGACTCTATTGTAACAAATCACTAATATTTATGTTAATATTCTTGTACATAATTAAATCGTATAAAAATATCAGAAACAGCCTTATTATCTCGCCGTAAATGTCACCAGCACAGCACGGTGGGCCCACATAATTTAAGCCCAACTTATAATTAAACAGTATAACAAATTAAATAATTTGTACTTCGCGTCTTGTTTGTATTAGAAAAAGTTGTATGGACGTAAATTGTGAAGTCGTAAATCTCTAATAAGTAAGCGGACATGGTATGTCGGTTTAACGTCAGATTTGGTTACGGACACCAGTATAATATTATTAACAAATGTAATAAAAAATCATCCCTAGAAATATATAGTCCTTATACACGTTGATATAAAGTGTTGATTTGATTGCTGTTAATGCGGTTAACCGCAATATAAGTTTGTAATTTCGTATTTAAACTCACGCTTGACATGTTTATTATGAATCGGAAGAGCCCTATTAAATTATTCGAAGCACCCGAGAACCCGTTGGTATGGTGCGTGGTAATAAAAAGGCATCTACTTAGATTAATTTACTAAAACGAGTCATAAATATTCGTAAAAACATTTTGTTTTTCTTTTCTAGTTTAATTTATTTAAAAAAATTATCCGCTGTGCCCTACCTCTCTCTAAAACCTACCTCTACCTCTTTCTTAGTATAAATGCACACAATATTGTGTGCTTCAATTTATAGAATCGAAACATCTTAATTATAATAATATAATTATTGGTTATTACCTATTATAATGTTTCGTACGTAATTATTTCTTTTTTTCTAAAATCGATACACAATATTTCATTTTTTCATCTGAATTATGAAAATATACATTGGTGCGACTACATTTTTTTTTTGATAAAATTACGTAATGTTAAAACGGAGGCTAACATTTTTAAGCCTGAAATGTTTGTTAATCGTATGCAACTCCAATGTACTTGTCAGTAACAGATGTGTCAATTTAACTCTCAAGTTTTGTAGGTCCGGTATTTTGGCTTAGTCGGTTACTTGGTAGTGTCAGTGGATTACTGCATGGACAAATCTTCCAACATGTTTAGGTGTCCACAAATATATTTAGGGTGCTATCAATTTGTTTGTTAATACCTGGCTTTAGTTAAGGTATTGTAGAATAGAAACTGTTTAATAGATAGTCATTCTAATTCCGCGAATTTCATTTAAAGTTCTATATTATTAGATTATTGCTTCCTGAAACTTCCTTTGCTTGGCTGCTTCCTTGATTGATTTGTGTCTTCCTTGGTCTTTTTTGTTTATAGACAGGAAAATTCATTATCGAGTATCGAATGCGTTTGGTGTGACTGGCCCTTCCTTTCTGAAGCCGATAAGAGGCATACCTACTGACTAAAAACACGACTGTAGGGTATAACCCGAATTTAGGTAGCTAAGTCACAACCTAGCTGTGGAAACTGGTAATCTTTCCACTTATAAAAACTTCAGTGCCATGTAAAGAATGAGCTTCTATTGTATGTAAAGGTCAACTGATTTTACTTTTGATAATATTACCAAATAAAAATGATAATTTAACAATGGAATCAATAGTAATGAATATAGACATTTTATTGCATGCATAAAACTGGGTGCAACCAATAACGTGTAATACCACTAATACCACATTATTGAAGCATAACTGGAGAACGACCACCCAAGCGGTGATTACCGGCGACCACGCCCCACCCCGCTCTCAAATTTGAAGTAAATAAGTGCTGCCCTCTTGACGCCTCAACGATCCAATTTGGACACCTACGTAATTTTACCCTCAAAGGGACAAATTTAATATGACCTCCATTACAACAGTATTTAAGGAAATTATAACATCATCTAGAGATCAAGTATAACTGGTCGAAGATACCACCGCGGTGGTGCCTTTAGTTACATGTCACGTTGTTTTGGATATTGAGGGTATAATTTGGTATGATTGAGCCATTTGATGAAATTGGGGTGTTCAGAATAGTTATTTGTTTCAAAATAATCGCGATATAACTGAGAGATGATTTGGGTCAAAATATAGGACTTAATAATAAAATTACATTTTTTTAAGCCGAAGTAACTAATTTGTATTTAGTCATATGAGAATAAGATGATAGAACCGACCCTTTCAAAACCAGTAAACCAGTGTTACACAACTGATAGATTGATTGCTAATGAATCTACAGTTAAAACACATATTTTTAGGAAAAATCCTACAGGATACAAATGTATGGACGTATAATGTACTATGTGGTAGAAATTAGCAGAATGAAAGTGAAGTAGCTCAGTATACAGACATATATTCCAATTTGACTATAAACTATGTAGTTATTAGAAATGCGTTTATGGGAAAAATATGCATAAAGGAAAAGAAAATATGAAGGGTGCGATTTGAAATCTGTATATATGATCCTTTCTGATTTCTGTTATGGAAACAATTTATTCAAGTGGGCATATATTAAAATTCACCCCTTGTTTTGATCTAACTGAGGGCTACGCTCGTGACTCTAATGAAATAAATTGAAGCGCTCTCTTATAACAGTCTTTTGATTTACTATGTAGTTGATACTTGAATATTACATCAAAGTTATATGCATATTTGCTAATTTCTGTTAAAGTTTATACAAAGAGGTCTATTTTTTACGTAAACAAACCGAAAAATTTCAAAAAGCTGAAAATTGAAGCAATTAAAACTGTTTTTGAACGTAAACTCTAAAAACCTTATAGTATCGAAACATAATTTACTCAGGAGTCAGAGAAACCTGTCTTTCTGCAGCAAAAAGACTTTGATAAACTTGTTTTGCAGTAAAATATTTAAGGTTGAAATCGTAATATGAAAATCTTACCGATCTCCCAGCATTATTGTTATGCACATTAATTTTCGACTGTAGATCATCAACTTTCTCTCTGACATCTAGAAACTTTCTTGAGAATTCGATCCCGTATGCTAAATTGTGGGAGCACCCACTCCACTCCCATTTATTTGCTCTCGCTCTCCCTCGAGGGTCGTGGGAGGCTCTGTAACCTAGAGGGTCGCAGCCGCAGGAGAGTAGTCTGCCCTGGGCACAAGCTCGAGCCACCGCGTGGGCTACACCAGCTGCAGTCAGGGCGTAGAGGAAGCCAGCTTCCCGGAAACCTGAATCAAGGTAAAACAAACTTTATTACATTTTAAATAAACATACAAAGAAGGAAAAGGACAGAACGGCCATTGATGACGATGATGTCAAATGATTATTGGTGTAAATAGGAGACAGTTAAGAAAAATTCATCATGCAAGTATTTTTTAATATCCAAAATTGGATCAAATCTGAAGATAACAAGAACAGATGATCACTTTGAGGTTTAGGTTCAAGTTTAGCTATCGTAGTTATCTTGCATTCCTATACCATATATTGATTTAATTTTAATGATGCTATAAACTGCAACTAATATTATCAAATAATCAAGGCAGGATCCAATAAATATGAATTAATCTGAGCAGGAAACTGTAACATTGGACAAGCCAAAGCCTGGGGCTCGGAAATAGATGGTCGATGCATAAAGACCGAACTAGTTCTGTACAAGATCAGCATTTGCCACATAGCGTCGTAGAATAAATGAAAAGATTATAGAGGCTTCTAGAAGTGCATGTAAAATTTAGTTCGAAGATATTAAAAAGAAAATTCTAGAAAGTAAATTGTAAGGCCACGTTTAGGTACATTTGCAATTTCTGGCGCAAAAACTCGCGGAATTGCTATGGCATAAAAATAAATAAATAAATAAATAAATATATAGGGACAATTCATACAGATTGAGCTAGCCCCAAAGTAAGTTCGAAACTTGTGTTATGGGATACTAACTCAACGATATTATATTTTATAACAAATACATATATAGATAAACATCCAAGACCCGAGGCCAATCAGAAAAAGTTCGTTTTTCATCATGACCCGACCGGGAATCGAACCCGGGACCTCCTGGGTGGCGGTCTGGCGTGGTAACCATTACGCCACGGAGGTCGTCTTCATCTTAAATATTAGATAGTAACTATCTTTCTAAGTTGAATGGTTTTCGATGCTTTAAACTCTTCTGATACGTTAACAGCAACCTAATTGTGCAGGTTTTTTGATATTGAAATTAATCAGGCACTTAATGTGTTGACAATTTTATTAGTCCTGAGAATACAGGGTATTTATGATGGGCTATTTTTCAAATATTGAAATGCTAATACAGACCGGTATATGCATAACTGCTGTTTGTTTAAATGTCATATCCAGTCAGTGAATGTTATGTATTTTAATATCTACAATTGCATCGGGTCTTATTTTCCTTATTCGGTTGTCCACTCGTCTCACACATATGGCTATGATGCTTCTCAGAGATCAATATTATTGCTTAGGTATAATGAATGTGTGAACTGTAGAATACAAACATCCAAATGTTTGTGCTTTTATCTACTATTAGAAAGTATTGTTTAGGTACAGCGTCATAAGAATATCCAAATCAATTTATATCAGAACTATTTCGATTATTGCAATATCATTGACATAAATTAGTGTTGACAATTTACCATCCAAGTATGTATCCCTGCAATTGCGATAGCTTTCGAATGTAGTACTTTTATCAATATTTGCTACACTTTCCGGTTTTGTTTTCACGTCCTAAACCTCAGTCAGTCAAGGCATAACTCAATTAAGTTGTATTGATAATAAAATAATCCTATGTATGGATTCAAGTTCTATCTAACAGTATTCAAACTTTCGTACATTTCATTCTTGGTATAAAAACAGCACACAATTTTATTGGACATACGCGAGAAAAGCCTTTATAAAATAACCATTGGTTACAACCTTTTGAAAATATGATATATGTATTTCAAACCAGATTGCACAAGTTGCAAAAACAAGTTAAAATAGTCACAGCTTAATCTCTAGATGTACTGATAACGGTTTATAGATTACAGAAATAATAAATCTCATCTGGCTTATAATGATGCTTGGCTATATAAAAGCCATATATTGAAGCTAAAACATGCAATTGCCGTTTCTTCTGGAGCCATAAAACAAATAGAATCAACGTATAAATGCCTATTAAGTAATCGCATGGACGAAGAGCGTATCGATTGAATAATTTCCATTACCGTTTTCTTGCATTATATTTTTAAATTCCCACAATTAAAGCGGCAAGAGTTGACGTTGCATTCCATCTGTATCGCGATAGAGTAGCTGTCATTATATAAACTAGTGGAGGCAGGCATTCAGGCCCACGCCAGGGATTATTCACATCTGTAGACCATCTATTGATAGCAGTTGACTGTTTTGAAGGTTTTATTACTTTTCCATCAGATTCGTTGAGAAAATATCTGTTATTAACATTCTAGATTTTCTTAAACGTGACAAGAAAAGTGCAAATAGTTTACAATTGTGTTGATAGTTGCTTATTATATTGCAAAATTAACCTTTTTAGTTTAAAAAACCTAAAATGATATTTAATGTTTATAGATAGGAAACTCAGAACTTCCTTTGCCATGATCAGTCAAGTTGTAGGAATATTATGTTTTAACGCGAACTATAATTTCATGATATGCCTGTATTAAATCTCGGCTCCTCGTCAGTAGATATAAATATTCCTCCTTTGGAACGCGGAACGTCCACAACCACCATTTATCTACTTTATTGCAATAAATTAAATACTGAATCCATTTGCGAGATGCGAAGATAAGGTATTGCCCTCGAACAATGTAATCTTTTTACCATAAATAGCATGATTGGAGATTTGCATTGGAGTTAGGTAGGACGCAGTCAGTGGCTTGGTTAATTGTGTTCACTTGTAAGACTGTTGGGGTTAGTAATGTGCTATTCCTGCTATTTCATTGTGTTAGTTACCTTTTGCGTATAAAGATTTTAAGAGCCATCTCCTTTTAATGGGCAATTAAAGCGGTGATAGGCAGTGCCACCTGCTCTGGCCGGTGCATCCTGGTTTTTATAGTGGTTACATTAATTCTGATCAATAGCGTTCCTAGAGTAAGTGTGCAATTTGCCTTGCTTTAATGCCATTGATTGGGTTTACAGCAGTTTGTGAATAAGATCTCGGGTGTAAGGGGTTTTATGTCATCATTCGTTTTATGTGTGGGCCAGATTCAATTAGACTTTTAGGATCTGCTATTAGTCGAGTATCTTTGTCTTAAATATATTAAGATGGATCAATATACTTTCTAATGGTGGTATTTAAAATAATTTTGTTAACTTTGTTGTACATAGTTTTGTTGTCTAAAGTTCTTCTTATTTAAACTTTCAATTTGTAGACCTCGTAAGGTGTTTTGCATTGAAATTGAACAAAAAATTTCATTGCATACTCCTAGACAATAATTCTAGAAATCAATATCGGTGAGATATTTGCAAATTAATTTCACATTACACAATTGTATCTCCCGTTTTTATAATTTCTAAAATTATCTTATCTTTAGATAAAAGGCATCATAAAACATCCATCGTAAGTCGTCTCAACTTCGTAAAGCGTACAAAAAATTACAGTTTCATAACCAGACTGGTTCATCGGATTAAGAGTTAAAAAAAAGGTATAAGAAAGTGAATCTTTCATCAAACATTTCTCACGAATGCGGCCAGCAGATCTCGATAACGTTGATACGAATGCACCGAATAAATTAATTAGTTCGAAGCACATGATTAATATAAGGATCGGAGTACACGTTATCTCTTGGATTAGTGGGGTTCGCTCTAGAGCGCGTCTAATTGACGGCGCAAGATACGGTTTATTAAATAATGGTATTTTTATTTGGAAGTGGTCAGGGGTCGTCGACGAGTGTTTTTTTGTTGGTTATTGACTTAAGTTCCTTGTGTTGTTCAATTTCATCTTTATCTTTAAGTAAAACGTTAGCACTTATGATTGATAGTGGAGTATTTATATTAGCGAGTTCTTGTTTTCTTCTTCTTACTATTATTAGATTTCATCATGCTTTATCTGTATACATAACTGGAATGCGATTTGATTTGACTTTGTTATTTGTCTTTTTATTATGTACGACTGATGTATGTTGCTGGTTTAAATCAAGTATTAAATCTATCAAAATTATGTAGATCATGTGAAGTTTTATAAGTCTCATTCGAAGACCATTAAAAAGATACAAAAAGAAATAATTCTATAAACTCAAATAGGATCATCTTGACCAGAATCAAGGCGAGTGGTTAACACTATTCAATAGTAAACTAATATAAAATGAAATGATGCTGAAGACATAATAATAAATAAACAAACAATATTATATACCTATAAACCATTTATAATTATAATCATTGGCTCATCACTTCAACGTCACTGATTGCTCTGCTACAAGTCTCAGCTTTAAAGTTGGACTTTTAGGTCATCAAACCTACACCGCAAAAACTAACCAAGACATGATTTAGGATGACTCACGTTTAATAAAATGATAATCATTATATATCAACCATTATCTCGGTGAAGTGATCGTCCGCTCAGACGAATTAATATAGTCGAGCGCTGTTTACACAGACAGATTGTGAAACTAAAATAATATTAAAAAATAATGTTTTTCGGAATCCCACAAACGTCATCAAATGCTGATTAACGTAACAATTTTTGGAAGTTTGCGATGTGTTAACGAAACGAAACGGGGTATAGATGTATATATATGTACGGGGTATGTGTATACATATATTGGCTATGTCATTTACGAGTAAAAAAGTTTGGTAATCACATCATCATATTAATCCATATACATCCCACTGCAGGGATACGGGTCTTCCTTCAACCGAAAGGGATAAGACTCCAATTCTTGAGAAAGATAACACACAAAGGTACGGCCTTTAGCAGCAAATGGCAAATAAAGTCATTGATAACGGCTAGTATTCTGTAGATATTAAAATTGAACCAATAGGTACTGTTGGGAAATAAATTTTTTATCTTATCACCTAATAATTATCACTAGATGTAAATATTATTTCTAAATAAAAGAACTAATCATTAATTTCAAAACCGTAATTTGAAATATTTTTTGATGGATAAAAAGTAACTGAAACAACGAAATTCCAAGTTCTTCAAAATAAAATGTACATTTTTTATTAACTTATAAATGTACCACCATTCGTCACATGCATATAAATGCCGGCCATAATTCCACCTTATGACAAAACGCAATTATTTTTCGCTTCGAAGTTTGCATTCCTTTTAACACCTTATCTTTGAAACTTTATCAATTTATGCGTAGTCCCATTCCATTCCACAGTTTATCATCAAAATTAAATCGATTCTCGAAGCTATCACGATCGAATCGCTACGTATAAACGCGCTTTCCGTCTATGCCTGTCATTCGAGATCGAATAAGGACCCCTGATGAATGTCACGGTGTACAATCCGCAGAAGGCAATGTTCGCAGACTTAAATCTGTATAGATAACGCAACACACTTCATTTTCATCTACTGTGACATCACAAGCGAAATACAAACAATTTTAGCCTCTCGTAACAAAAACAGTTTCAACCTCGATTTAAACTCAATCGCTGTCTCACTCATACAAAATAGCTATTGAGCGAGATAGTGGGTGAGTTTAATATGAGATGTCATTCAAATTAACAGATTAAAATAGAAATCGTGCTTTTCATGCGTGTCCGTCCCTCTGTGATCGATCTGTATTTCATGAGTCTTCATGGGTAGATACTATTATGTTTTTGGCAAGAAACTTTGATAACTTAATCTTGGTGGCTTTGAAAGAGGACAACTAATTACTTGACTTCTTTATTATTGACACGAGCGGTATTTAGACAAAGTAGCATATTTTATTGTTAGGGACAGCAAACTTGCCAGTGAGCTGACAGTATTTGATCACCGCCGCATATGAACATCGAAAGAATCGCTGATGCGTCGATAGCTTGTCAAAAGAGTTCTTTGATGGTCCCACAAGCGTCATCTACTTAATACAATGTCTGTGGTCACGGTGTATCCGCAGAAGGCAATGTTATTGTTTATTTATAAACTGGTAAACAGAACGAAGCGCTTTTTCCTTCTAACCAGTGAAAAATTTATATTTGTCGAGTGGACGAGACGCGATAGAATCGATACTTCGATTTATAGCACGCTACGTTGATTGATTTCATTGATTCCAAGTTATGGGTGAACAGACTATGTTGGGTTACTGTTATCGACGAATTATACTATTCGTGAATCTATATATCTTGGATTGACCGTAATCTTGATTCTAAACTTTGACAGACCGGTGGTGCATAGGTAGTGATCCTACTTTCGGCCCCAGAGGACCTGGGTTCGATTTCCGTACGGGGTAATTTATGTGATGGCATTCGTGTTTGTTTGCGTGTCTGCGTTTTTTTAAATCAAAATATATAAAATTCAAAGTCCTGACTGACTTAGCTATATCAACGCACAGCCCAAACCGCTGGGTCTAGAGATTCCTTTGGAATGTACATTCCTTACAATTCATACAGATATAATTCATACAGATTGAGCTAGCCCCAAAGAAAGTTCGAAACTTGTGTTATGGGATACTAACTCAACGATATTATATTTTATAACAAATACATATATAGATAAACATCCAAGACCCGAGGCCAATCAGAAAAAGTTCGTTTTTCATCATGACCCGACCGGGGATCGAACCCGGGACCTCCTGGGTGGCGATCTGGCGTGGTAACCATTACGCCACGGAGGTCGTCACGGAGGTTCCTCATGACGTCTAGGGCTGTACTAAGAAAGGATTTTTCAAAATTCCCACGGAAAAGCGAGATATACGCAAACGAAGTTGCGAGTATTTTACTAGTCTATACTTAATATTAAAGAGGAAAGATTTGATTGTTTGTTTGCATTAAATAGGCTCCGAAACTACTGGACCGATTTCAAAAATTCTTTCACCAGTAGAAAGCTACATTATCAGGCAGTGACATAGGCTATAGCTTTTCCCGAAATTCAATGTGGTTCCCACGGGAACGGGTCCGAGAAAAAAGCTAGTAATACATATAACCGTTTTCTGGTATCCATAACACAGGCATGCTTGATTAGTATGCTTTCTTACTTTGGAACTAGAATGAATTGTGTAGAATTCACTATTATTAATTTATAAACAAACATTTGGTAGTCCAGTGGCTCAGATGCTTGTTGTGATGTACTAGAGATGTAGGGCGTAGGCTTAATGAATAAAAAATAAAATATAAATAATAAAAAAAGAACAAAAATGCAATTTATTCAAAAAAACTACTCAAAACCATCTTAGAAGAAAAATGTTATTACACAATAAAGGAGTTTATGGAAGATAGGATTATAATGTTGATGGCTTTGTTATGAATGTGAATAATATTGTTGTGTTTATTAGTTTAAGTATGTTATTTATGCTGTATAGGATCTCATCAGCGCCACTCTATTTATCTGCCTACACCCTTACAGGGTATATGTAATAATTTTAATTAGTCTCTAAGGATTCTATATTGTTACATGTGCTGTTTAATAAATAAATAAATAAAATAATGTGATATAACAAGATGTGATGTGGGGGTGGGGTCTCAGTACGGGGAAAAAAAAAAAGAAAAATTTCACTTCCCCGCCCCAGTTGCCCCACTGTAATAAATCTCATGATACCGTGCTCATATTGTACATAGTCTGTTCAAAAATATGCCCTACAATAATAAATAAAACTCTATATTCGGATAATTGTTATCTATTTCAGATTATAGTGATTGTTACATCGAATAAGGAAAACTGGACCGTTTCTGCATAAACAAGACCATAAAGTCGTTACAATAGTCGACTATTCATCAAAACATGTATGGGAAACCTTTTTATTAAATACTAGCGCCCTGCCTCAGCTTGGCACGGGTTTTAGTAAAGATTCCTAATTTTTTGAAAAGTTTAATATAGCCAAATACTATAGACGAGTAATACGCACAGCTCTTGACGTTTCTCATACAATGACTTGGCAACCTCCGTTCACCTCATGCCGCTAGGGGCGCTATAACATTTTGCATACAAAAGTTTTGAAATCGTTCACCTCATGCCGCCCTGGCGCTAGTGTCGCGTCTTGCCCGAATTCTTCCGAAGCTGTGCGTATTACTCGTCTATAGTATTTGATATAGCCTATGTCACCCAGGGAGAGTGAAGCTTCCCGACGTTTTTTTTTTAATTTTGCTCCATTTTTAAAAATGTTGTTTCAAAGCCTATTCAATGCAAATAAACAACTCAACAATCAAATCTTACCTCTTTATAAAATTAGTATAGATTAGGCTATTTTATGGTTGGCTCTCGCGTCAACCCGTGAACGAGTCGCTTGTGGGCCAATGATATATATTATATTTTAGTTTGATTTTATGTTTTAAAGCAGGCAAACAAGAAAGTGAGCCACCTGATTTCTTTTCCCAGTGGTAATTTTGATTTGTTTCCGAAATGGTAGTAGTTTATAGAGTAACTAATTTATTTAATATTTAATACAGAATAATAATATGTACTACAAGACGAGATTATGTGCCTGTGAAGGCCTACTCTCTAAAATAAATAAAAATAAACGATTTCGATGGAAAGTGGTTACCGCCGCCGCACATACGCATCAGTACCACAAGGTTACCAATGCGTTGCTATAAGAAAGCGATAGAAAAGGAGTTTCGGGTAGGTATCTCACTCACCAAACAAAACGTATTTTTCATTGACGTCTATTTATATAGGTTTCTTAGGTTCAAAAATTTTTACCTTAAATTTTTTGACACGGTTTTAAAATTATTATTAAGTTGAACCGCTACAACTATAAATACTTCTATAAAATAGATAATAAATCATTCGATTTATAAATTAATTCATTTCAAAAGTCTTAGCTGACTAAATGACTCAAATCAAATGCTGACAAGATGTATGTTCAGCCAGTTAGATCGCATTGTTAATGACTCAAAATTCGATTATAATCAAGTTCTTAATGTTTATTGTCAAAATAATGTTCTTTTCCAGTTGGATTTAAGCACTCGTGCTGTATTCGTTAATCAACATGAATGAATTCCCATTATTCGGTTGCAACTTTTTCCATCGAAATGCTCTGAATTTCAACTGGTGACAGATTTTAAATTCTTCCCTTACACTTGTCTCGCATCTTATTTTTTGCTCGTGTTTACTTTAATAATGCATGACGCGTAATTATTTTCGTTACGACTTGTCAAAGGAACGGGTTGTGAAGATTTATGGTGAGCGAGGAACAACTCGCTGCCTTATGTGATTTGTTTCTGTATAAACGGACGTACATTATGTATTTAAGTATAATTATATTTATGTATCTCATAGGCCGTTCACTGGTAATTAAATGCTGGTCCTTTTATTCTCTGTTTATAGTTACGAAGCAAAAACTAGTGAAGTTAATTATTTATACTCGTCCATCACTAGGACTGGCCGTGTTGGTGCAATTCTGCGAACTATTCTTAAAATGAAAAAAAAATCTACATTTTGCGACGTATATGGTATTGTGATTCTACAATAAAAAAAAACTGCGGTGAACTAAGTACAAATTTCAATTATCATTGAACGTTTAATTTTCATTTCGATTTATTTAAACATGTATGGGGACGAGGACGTTTTAATGGATGCGCATGTGCATATTGTGGTTTTTTGCGCGCGCCGCCGCGGTGGTCGCCTTTTTCCGCGTTGTAACATTGTTTCTGATGCGCACTCGCCAGCGAATCTTACGATTCTGAACGATTTACGATTATGCAATTCAACTTTTTTGTATTTCGATAATTTTTTACCGTGCCCCTTCTCGCTTCCAAGTCGATAGCTCGTAAATTTGGCGCCGAAATGAATGAACTCACATCGATTTTTTCGTAACTAATGAGTGCAAATGTTTTCGTATATATTTATATTATTACCAATGCTCAGACAGACATGAGGGTTTAATTGATAATTTATCGGAATAATTAAGGGTACGAGAGTATTCAATTTAATGTTTTTTTTTCGAAGTTCATTTTGTTCCTTTGGTTTGTTCTTGTATACGTGTGTTTTTCGTTATGTTTCGTCGTAAATAACGGGTCATATAAAATATTCATTAATGTTGTGTTCGGAAATGAGGGTTTTGTGCCAATTAAGGCCCGTCTGGAGGCTCGGCAGCGGCAGCGGCGGTGTGGCGCGGCGAATCGCTAATTACCGAAACTGGCCGATAAACCCGCTTGTGACGTCAGACGCGACAAATTACCATAACATGCACCACAATTTTATGAACAAAAATTACAAGATAAAAACTCAATTTAATCGTCAGCTCCGAACAAAGCTTTAAATATAGTATAAATGTTGAATCATCACTCCATTAACGGCCACCTTTCGCCATCCATTAAGGCTATTTTAAAAATTCGCAGCATCACCGATGTAGTCTCAAGTTAATTAACCCTTAAACGCCGCTTTATAATACGACAGCAACAAAAAAGCTCAAACAAAAAAGGCACTCGATGTCACGTCCGAAACTGGGAACTTTGGACAAATTCATGTTTTTTATAACATCTTTTGTGTGTTTTTTCTCACAGTTTAAAGGCATCTGAAGGAGCACGATTTGGTAACGCACCGAGGAAGATGTTATCGCCGCCATTAGAGGGGGGCACATCACCGCACCGCGACATTTCGACACGTCTAGTTTTTTTAAAATCCTTTTAACGAGTGTTGTTTTAGGTCCGACATGACGCCCCATCACCGCAAATGTGTCATTTTACTGCGAAATATTTTGACGTGAACATGATGATAATTCACGACGAGAATTAACGCGCGATAAAAAAAAACGTGCAAAACCATAATAAAGATGTCTCATCTCTGACACGAAGAATTCCCACGACACGCGGCAAGATAAGAGCATCACATAACAACAGCCCTCGTTTTTGCAGCATCACAGGCTCAATGTTGCCGGCACTTCGTCACCTGTGAACACGTTGTTGATATAAAATGCCAATAAATGTCACTTTTTATGACATATTCGGCTCGAGATTCATGTCACGTGCGGCCGCGCCGACAGATTCGTATCGACGCTCGTCCGCCACCCTGGCTGCGACGCGCGCCATTCTCTCACGTGACGCACACCGTGTCAACTCATCGCTAATCTAAACCACCATCTGCCGAAGATGGAGACCTACCTACAATGCCCTCATTAGCCTCACAAAAGTCATTAAGCCATTGTGCTGGTATTGTTACACAGTCACGTACAACAAGAGCGCTAACAACGTGTGGAAGATCTCGGGAAGCGGAACAAATCCGGTGATCTATCCAGAATGCCATCCGTCCACAGCATTCTTTCATCGACGTATCCAGCGTTATGTCAAAAAAAGCGGCCGGTATCGTTATTATCTTTCTCTTTCGATCATCGATCGCTATTATCCTATTTAAAAGCATCTCGATTTGTTCTTCAGATTTTTTTTAGTTTCATTCTCTCGTCGGTTCAATTCGGGACCCCGACAATGGGCAAGTTAAGAAAGATGTTTAAGTGTTTAGTTACGCTGTTTTTTTACAATTTTTCAATTTAAACGGAGTCGTGTTGCTGAAGGGCCGGAAGGTGTCGTCACGGATTATTATCAATACTAATAAAAGTCCAAATTACAATAGGCTAACATTTATATGCTGTAATCTGTACCGTTCATGTGTATATCTTAGGGCTTAGTCGCGGAAGGGTTGACAGAATTCTCTTTTTAGGGCTTCATATTAAAATGGTGCCATAAAAGAGCGTGAGGAAAACCGGCCTCGTCTTTGAAATCCAGGTAATACCAGTTAGGATATTAATTGGTAAGACGATTGCAGGACCGGGGGGTGGTCGGACCCACACGTAGCGTGAAATCGCGGGGCGCGGGAGCGGGGCCCACCTGGCCGCCATAAAGAACCTTATTATTTGTTGTCTTTCATACTCCATGCTCATAAATTTCCTGGTCAACGTGTGCGATGATTGTGGAAAAAAATATAGATCGACAAAGCCTTTTCACACCACAGATAAAGGTAGGATGTACATTAGAAGGTTTTTGCTCGCAGACTGCCCCAAGAAATGAGTAAGTATAGAAATATGGGACACGCTATTAGAGACAACGTATGAATTGCCCTTTTTAATTTTTTCCATAACGTTCATAATGGACACATTATCATCTGCCTCCATTATTAAATGTTAATAGACGAATATTTTGATAAGGTTTTTTATGCCAGCGAGGAAACAAACCAATTAGGTTACTATTACTTGTTGGTAATTATGAGTCGTCAAATTTACTTGCTAAGTTGTTAAGCTCTATAATAAATAAGATTTCATGATTTTTGTTTCTTTGAGCTGTGACGGTTCTACCAACCATTATTATTACGAAAAAAAAAAAAACAGTTGGAAGAGAAATCGACCAGATTTGGAGAAGACGTAGGTTATGATCCCACCTAGGGCGAGGAAGATCTTTTCACCTCATAAAATTTTATTATTTTAAGCTCATTCCGGTCCTTTTTAGGTATTTTAGCGTCCCAATTCGGATTTTATGATTTTTTCACAAATTTTATTTATTATATTCATATTATTATTTGGAGCCCATGATGTCCACTGCAGGGCAAACGCCTCCTTACCCTTTTTCCAGTACCCCTGGTGTCCCGGTCTATTGCTTGATAAAGCCCATCTTTATTCCACTAGTTTAGGTCGTCCTGCCATCAGCATCTAGGTCTTTATTCTTATTTGACGACCTCCGTGGCGTAATGGTTACCACGCCGGACCGCCACCCAGGAGGGGGTTCGAATTCCGGTCGGGTGATGAAAAATTAACTTTTTCTGATTGGCATCGGGTCATGGATGTTTATCTGATATTTTCATTTGTTATAAAATATAGTATCATTGAGTTAGTATCCCATAACACAAGTCTCGAACTTACTTTGGGGCTAGCTCAATCTGTGTGATTTTTCCTATGATATTTAGGTAAAGCAGTCCTTAAGTACATAATACAAATGCGCCCTTATGTTCATTTAATACGCGTGAATAATTTTCCATCGTAATAAATTCCGATTGTAATGGTTGATCGCGATTGGTTTGAAGTTTTAGATGCGTTTTATTTTAATAAATTTTCATATTGAATTACTTATAACTGGTTTTAGCATTGATTCGTGATTGCCACCTCCTACGTTTCGAAATATCGTATTGGTGGTCCCCATAACAGATAAAAATCCATAAATAATCACTTTTATCGTTTAATATTTTTTTTTGTTGTTAAAATTAACGCTTGGAATTCACTCGACGGTCAATATTACTGTAATTAACTGAATTACAAAGAAATGAACATGAATATCATTAAGAGTTTTAAGGTTATGATTGTGCGCAGGTCATATTGGCAATTCATTTTAAATGTGGTGTATAAGAGTTTATAATGATGACGAAAAGAATTAATTGATGAATTAATCAAAATGTAATAAATAAATATGAGCGATGAATAGAAATTAATTGATTGCAATATCTTTTTCTTTAACATGCCCAATTATTACTATTATAGATTTTTAGTGCAACCGTTAGCTAATAGTATGCGACTAGTGTAAGTCATGAAATCTAGACTCTGAAAAACAAGTCTTGTAGCGTTAATAAAGCCTAATGATAAAGAGAGAATGCTCTATAGTAGAAAAGCACTTCCTTACGATTTTATCAAGGGTCTATCTGTCAGATAAAGTGTAAAATGTTAAAACATTTAATTTTCTTTTGATAGTATAACTGTGAGCTGCAAAAACACATTTTAAAGTTAACAGCACATTTAAACCTTTCGCTGTCATTGTCAGTCAAATTAAGAAAGAAAAAGAGATGTGACGTCATTTGCCATTTTATTCAATGTTTAATGCCCCGTTGTTTGATCAGAAGTTAAGTATACTAATGGTTAAAATTCGTAGCAATTTTGAACAAATAGTTAGTTTTTTCATCGGCCCTAAGTTATAATGTATATTTGACATGACAAATAGGCTAACTTGAACTTAACCGCAATTTGTATACAAGACCCTAAAATTAAACTTGCCATAATTAAAAAAAATATTTACCTCTTTTCATAATACCACTGGTATGTGGATTGGAACTCTTTGTAAGCAGACTGGAGCAGTTCCATCTGTGCCATCGGAACTGATGTTGGCATTCCTTGACCGCTAATTGTAGACCTTCGAAGGCTATTGACGCTGCATCAGGTGTCTCATGGCAGACGGACCTTTGTTCCCTGGTCAGTCCACCAACCAAACGACAGGTTAACGCTGTGCTCAGTTTGAGGTGATTTGGGAGCATGTTTCCTCTTGAGCTGAAATAAAATTTATACGTTATTTTAGATATTAAATAGGCGAATATAAAATAAAATTTCAGTGACAGACCGTTTCAGTGGGAATTTTTTCATATAAAATACAAACTATATTTATTTATGCATGTTCCGGTATGGTTACGGTCCTGTTACGGTCCGGTTACGGGAAAGACGCAAACGAAGTTACGCGGGTTTGTTATCCATCACATAAAATACTTTCCCCATGAAACATTTCATAAGTATTTAATTACCTATTTGTTAAGCAGTGATATTAACACAAGACACAAACAAGCATTTAGTGTAAACTTAAAAAAATATATATATTCAAGATAATTTACAATGTATGTACGTATGTACAGTAACAGATTCTGAATTACTTACGTAAAATCTCTCTGTTTCTTTGTAAAATTAACTGTCCAATTTGTGATGTTTACACATATTATTCCCACATAAATAATATTACATTCAAAACATCAGATAAAATTTATATTAATTTATACGTAACTTATACTATCATCAGGCCAATAATGTTTATATTCTGTATTATAACCACTAATTGGCCACTTCTTATAATTTAATGTCGTTATAATTAATTTATTCTGTTATTTTAAACAGACATTAGTTGATTGTATCTTGCGCGTTTGAAATATTTCGAAGAGAACAATTTGTACAACAGCTACTGAGTTAGTACAAATATTTTTAAAGTATTCGTTATATTTCTCTGTGGAACTAATAACTTTAAAGCTATTTTAATTAATATGCTTGTTGGAGTTCCGAGGGGAATTCAGCTGGCATAACTCTTGTGAGCTTGTTTGTTTTCAGATTGTTGAATACAGAACATTAATGTTTGAATTTTTAAACAAAGAAATAGCATAACATTTAAAAATTTAAATCCGTTACTAATATTATATAGGTGATCGTTTGTGATGGTGTAATGTTTGTTACTCTTTCGCGGAAAAATGGCTGTACAGATTTCTTTGAAATTTGGTACACGCGTAGTTTATAACCTGGATTAACATTTATTATTAACATAGGATAGTGTTTATCCCGCAATTCGCGGATATCAGTCCGGGAACGAAAACGGGATTTGAGTTTAAAACCGAGGGCTAGATAACAATCAAAGAAAGTAAGATTGATAAGAACTTTCAATTAGATCGATAGAGGTAAAGTCGCGTACAACTGCCTTTTTCTCACATTAAATAAATGATTATTATGAATAAAAAATTCATATCAATCCGGACATACAAACAAACACACTTTCACATTTATAATATTAGTATTTTAGATAGATAGATAGATAGATAGAATACTCTTTATTTGCATTACACACAGGAAAAAGTACAAAAACAATCTTATAAACTAGTGTAAATGCAACAAGGCGGCCTTATTGCTAAAAAGCAATCTTTTCAAGGCAACCTTAAGGTAACGAATTTCTGTATGGAGTGGGCAGGGCTAGCAAGACAAGCAAATAAATAATAAACAAGAAAATGATAGATAAGTTTAGATATAAACAGTACCGATTTCTAGGTCAAAATATTACTTTTATGATATTTTGAAGGCGGTCACGTAGCCACACTTGACATCCAGATCTACGCGTTTCATTGTGATAAATACGTACTAGTAAAACCCGAGCAACTTCGTTTGCTTGTATTTATTTATGCACCATCTATATCACATTTTTGACCAAATCCTACGGGCATCGAGTACTTTTCGAGATAAAAAGTACCCTATGTGTTAATACATGGTATCAGCTACTTACATACCAATTATCATAAAAATTGGCCCAGCCATTTGAACGTGAAGAAGTAACAAACATACACATAACTTTCGCCTTTATAATATTAGTAGGATTCTAAACTTAGATATCTCTTTTATAGGAGGCAAAGAGAACAGCATACACATCCAACCGCTTAGAAATTATAAAGAACTAGAAGGAGAGCAGAGGAAAACTAAGAGATCTAAATAGGCTATAATAACAAGGAAAAATAATACATTGACAGGCCCGGTGGTCGCTAGCAATGGTTTATCCTAAGGGCCGCGGGTTCGAATCGTGCACAAGGCAAACATTTGTGTGCATGAACATGTCTGTTTGCCTTGGTCTGGGTGTTTTCTATGTATAATAAGTATTTATTTGCAAAAAAAAAGTATTTAAGTATATTTATCAGCAATCTAGTATCCATAGTACAAGCTATGCTTAGTTTGGAACTAGATGGCGTTGTGTGATTTGTCCAAGAATATTTATTATTATTATACCTACAGTGCAGAGAAACAAAGACAATATGTATGACATATAATAATATCAAAAAGTAATCATAAAAAAATGTATTAGTAAAATTTAAGGTTTTTAGTTTTAGGTTCATTATAATTTATATTTATAATAATATGTTTAGTTTAGTTTTAATGTGTATGTATTAGTAAAATAAGTACCTACAGATGTACATACAAGGATGTTTATGCAGTGAGTGACGTTTGTAGGTGGGCGTTACTGTGGCATATTTTCATACATTTTGTCAAAGGCGAACTGTCGAAAAGTGACATATAATATGAACAGGAGTTCCAATTTCGGCCACGTTCATAGATACCATTGTAGCAGTTTATTCAGACCTCCAGCTTGACGTCTAGTGAAGTGTTGTATGCTCCTTGATAAATTTTAAAGTTTTGCTATCTATTCTCATATGGTTATCTGACGGATAGACTAAACTCAAATAATTTATTTAGAGACTAGGCCCTCATAGGCACTTTCTCTAGTAATTTACGTTTATACTTAATTAAATTAATACAATCTATACGTATATATTTGTTGTTAACGTATAGAATATAGTTGTCTTTTGTTTTTTTTTAAATTCAAGTCATACGAATAATGGTCAAACAACTGACATTATACCTACATCATAATTTAAATATTTTTAAAACTCATTTGCCAAGTGAACTGTAAAGTTTTTTATTATGAGTAAATAAAGATATCTCTTCTATAATAAATAATGGGGAAAGATTTGAAATTTTGTTTGTAACGATAAAGTCAAAATATTACTGGGCCGATTTGAAAAATTCTTTCACCGTTGAAATGGCGAAAGAAAACCAGTTACGGCCTGTTTTGCTATTTAACATTATTATTTATATTTAGTTAACTAAAACTTATCAGGAACCTATAAAGACTGTATTAAAAGAAATAATCTATTAAAGTTATCCTAACGAGTCATACTTAGGTGTTTTAATAGTTTTTAAACAGTGTCGTTGTTTAAACATGACGTTAAAAATGTACTTTAAGGTGTGGTAAGTAAAGATTTATTATTTGTTTTTTGTCTCCTACAATACACATTCTTATCAGCAGGATGTTACTAGGAATTCAATGCATAAGATTTTTTTAAACAAGCGTAAATCGAGTTCCGTATGAATTGTTTTCTAATTAACGTAGTAAATGGCTAAAAAAAAGTAGTAGAGCTTATGAAACCGCATAATTATGAGAAGTAACAATCACAGAATATTTTCTTCGGAGTTCCACTTTTTACAGGATTGACAACGCGCGAGAGAAGATATCCCTGGAGGGCTACTACGAAACGTAAATCCGATACTTCGGCCGAAGTATCGGATAATTCAATGAACTACTAAAATAACCATAAAGTAAAGGTATTTCATGGATAGAATTCAAGGAATTACTGAAATAACTATGAAATACCTTGTATTTCACGGTTAAAATTCTTCCGATACTTCGGCCGAAATATCGGATTAACGTTTCGTAGTAGCCCTCCTGGTATTGCAAGCGTCCATAGGCTGCGGTGACTGTTTACCATCAGGCGGACCTTATGCTTGTTTGCCACCTTAGTGATATATAAAAAAAACAATTTGATCGGTAAACATCGGGACACCACTCCCACCGCTGTGTCTGTATAGCCATGATCAACCACGGCGACCTCAGATTGACAATAACCAATGAAGCTTATTAACGTCCCAGGGGAGAAACTACAGCTGTCTTAGAATGGAACTAACAACGAATTTAATCAGAAAGAAAATAGACGAAGTCGGAAGTATTGAAAGAACTTCTCTCGTCATTTTTAACGCTAGTGGAAAAACGCATAAAGTACGCTGTTGATAAATAAAATTTTGAGTAAATCCATTTATGCAATATGTATTTAGAAAACTCAGATCATATTTACGGCTCTGCTCACTTCTTTTATTGGCTGTCTGTGCTCTCTTTAGGGAACACTAAAAAACTATTGTAAGTTAAACAAAGAACAGTTTACGTATGTAACTGTGTCTGGAGTGGAGTTATCACGGCACTTCCCACGGTCCGCGCAAGCGTATCATTAGGGATGGCTCGGATTGTTATCATTAATGATTTTAATGAAACGCAATAAACGTCACTCACGTATCATTATTTTGCGTAATCTTTTAATGAAGTTTTCTTCTTTGTATTTTAAGTTGAAAATAACAGGAGACGAGAATGAGAAGTCACAAGTCAAATTTGTTATTGTATTATTGTGTAGTATGCGAACAAGTATTTACAAAAGGCGGATTTACGCTAAAATACTAATACAATTTAATATATCTATCATAGAAAAATCCACGTTCATAAACACAGCCATTTAAAAATATCCAGTCTATAAAAACAAATCTTTATCTATCGTAATTCTTTAAAGATAACTCAAGTAGATTATACAATTTATGTACATCTTAACACTTATCGTACTAATTGGCAATATGGGTAACATTTTTCAAGATAAAACAATATAACAAATCAGGGTATCTTTGTGCTTTCACATTGTACATTATAAATTGTACAAATGAGTATTAAATACCGATAGATATTGTTGGTACACGGAATTTCAATCAGAGCGTAACTATAGGATTCGACTGAGCAGTTTAGTCGACACCTATTCGTTTTATTTCAAGGTTTAAGTATGGATTATAAAGTTGATTTTTGTTTAAATTTAATATACGGTTGTGATGTTTTGAGATTGTGGTGTTAGGGGAAAAATATTTGCAGAATTGTCGGCGCGCGGAGAGGAGCAATGCAAGTAGCTGTAATTTTTATTGAAATAACCTTTCTGAATGAGTATCTCAGCATTTCATCAGTCGTTCCCGACATCAGATTTATTATTTTTTTACTCGCATCCACTCTTATAAAGCACGGAATTATTGTTTTTATCTCATCTTGTGGTATTTTTGAAGCAATTATTAAGTTTCGCGTCGAGTTTTAATTGGATCAGTCGGGTTTAACGACTTCACGAGAAACTACAGCACATGATCGGCTAATTCACATGTTTCTTCTTGTAATGATGAAACAAAAGTTTTGTTTTGTTATAAAAAAAATTAAAACGAAAAATCTACTTCATTTACAGGTATTTAATATTATAGTTCACATCATAAACGCTTCGATCATTATGTCTCTACGATTGTGTACCTAAATAATTCCCGTGAAAAACACAATCAACGGCGTGCTTTAACACTTTGTTAGTTAAGTATTTATAATAAAGACTTTTTAGTAAATTTGTCAACAATGTTATAATTAAGGTACTGAAAGTAAGGAAGGAAGGGAAGGGTGAGCCGCAGTGATAAGTGCCACGGACTGTAGGTACTACAGAAGATCGTAGCCAAATGGCATTGGTCTTGGCCATGTTGTATTTCTACGGTAAGTAAAGTTTCCAGGGGCCCGATTCTACTAAACAAATGCACCAATGGACTCTCAATGGCGTCTCCATCGTGTCTCAATAGAATGCCGATAGTGTATCAGTGGAATAGGTTTTGACATTTGTTATGGACTTAAACAATAACATAATGTTTAACTTATTGTTTAAGTCCCTAACAAATGTCAAAAACTATTCCACAGATATCGACATTCTATTGAGACATGATTGAGACACCATTGAGAGTTCATTGGTGCATTTGTTTAGTAGAATCGGGCCCCTGAGCTCTACTGTTTATAGGGTCGGCATCGCGCAAGTGATATCCCCCGGTATTGCAAGCGTCCATAGGTTACGGCGACTGATTACCATCAGGTGGGCCGTATACCACCTTAGTGTTATAAAAAAAGCTTTATTTTGGAGATGTAATGGACGATTCAGGACTCGTGATAATAATTGTAGTTTGGAAGAATGTTTGTGACCTCCCCTTAAAAAGATTTGGTTAGTCTTCTGGGATTGTTCTACGGGGACAAACAAATAAGCAAGGATTAGACCTGATGGACAGTGGGTACCACATAGTATTTTATGTATTTAAAAAAATTGACATCTTTTATTACAGTGAACAGAATAACAAACGATTTTGTGATAGACCTTTTAAAAAATATATATTTGACTTTGAAGTAAGTGTATTATAGTTTATTTAACTTCAAATAATTCAGATAATACATAATTCGAGTTGATATCCAATTAAATTTAAATCAAATCGATAAACTGATTAATAATTCCTATTAATAATAAATACAAAATAGGTTACGACTACTAATCGATATTTGCGATTAATCGTTTGAAATCAATTATAATATTTAATGATAGATATTTCAGTCGACTTATCGTGAATAAGTTATCTGACGGCTAAAATTTAATATCTTATTCTATGTTATTTATTGCCTATGCTAATGATACAAATTATGATACAATATTCGTAGTAATCGATACTAATAATCGACAAGGAGTTATATATTACTAGAATTACCCTCTTGATATATAATTAAAATAATTCTTGTGTTAAATATTTATTATAGAACCCTTATGGGATAGCTATATTACTAGACTTTATTCTTGTAATTATCGTTTAGGTTAACATTATTAAGTATAATCTTTTCAGCATATTTATGTACATTACTAAAAATAATCTCTTGTTATACTTTATTAGTTCCCATCGCATATTCACCGAGCCGTGGTGCTAATGTTGTACATTGAACTAGACTAAACTAATTTTGACAGGACTAGAAGTGTTGCTATCCTTGTCACTAATTGTAAACCAAGGAAGGACAACAACACATTTGGTGCTGTCAAAATTAGTTTAGTCTAGTTAAATGTACAGCCGCCTCGAGGATAGCAGGACCATCTTTAGGATGATTTTTGGTTGCAACATCCGAATTAGCCCCATTGGGACTGCATTTTTGTGACGTCAGAATAAAGCTATCAAGACGCAAATTAATTAGATAAACATGAAACAATAAGTTAATATGAACAAGAATCATTTCAAAACTTCCAACGCCATCTATTTTATTTCTGATTAAATTCGTTGTGAGTTCCAAGACAGCTGTGGTTTCTTCCTAGGAAGGTCAATAAGATTCATTGCTTATTGAAGACATAGCGGTAGGAATGTGTAAAGTGTTTTTCAGATAGCATGGGTACGGTGACGTTTGAGTTATTCTATTTCACGCATGTTTATTCGAAACAAATAACCACGAAGTACAAAAAGAAATAGAAAAAGAGTGAAGAATAAGCGACTACAATAAAGTTGTAAATTCAAATTTCCATTATTAATGATATAAATGATACATTTATTTTTAATTCCCTGTAAATTCCCTTCAAATCCCAAATGTCACCGTACCCATGCTATCTGAAAAACATTGTAGTGAGCTTGTCCCAATAATATGAACAAGATGAGCATTAAATAACGAAGAAGAAAAAAGTAATAACAAAAGAATAAATAACTAAAAAGTTTATTTAATAGTCGTCTATTGAACATATACAGTTTGTAGAGGCAGCAAAAATTTATGCAAATACATAAGATGTATGGTGTTTTATCAATGAAAAAGACATAAAAAACCTAGTATCAACCATTGCACTGAAACGAGTTTGTCGTTATGGGCCTACAATGTCGTTTATACATGAATTGAAGATAAATTAAAGTTTCATTGCAATTGAACGTATACAATCATAGAATGTTAATTACACTAAGATCGATCTGTGTATAAAAAGCCATTTGAAATTATGTTTACAATGTATATAAACTAGATTGGGAGTAATGTATTTCGCACACTAGACGATAGATTCAAAACATTTTATCCAGAGAATATGTCTTTACCAAACACTTTCTCTTGTCGGAGAGTACATAAGTTTGTGTAATTAATCTTGTTTATAAACTACTACCATTTTGGAAACACGGTAGACACGGTAGTCCCGGTTATTGTCAATAGATTATTATTAGCCTAGCCTAGACCTTTCAATATTTCCTGCTCCATCAAATTTATTAATATTAAATTGGTTGTGAGTTTCAAAATAGCTGTATTTGCTCCCCCCAGAATGAAAATAAGCAGTGAAGCTCATTGACGTCCGTCAATAATAAATAAGCAATGAAGCTTATTGACGTCCGTCAATAAGCTTCATTGCTAATTTTCATTCTGAGGTCGCCAGTTTACAGGAGACACAACGGTAGGAATCCGTACTGTGCTGTGTCCCGTAACCTAATCTGTCCTGTACGTACAGAGATTATTGATTGACGAGATAATCAAATCTGTGACACACTGTAACATATACGAGAATTCTTATTCCTCCAAGCATAAAAAAAATAAAACTGCAAGCATGAACTGGTGTAGTGATGAAGATATGAAGAATGTCAAGTTTAATGGAAGTTTTTATGGAAGTTCCTATCATGCATAACGTTCTTTAATTGATTGAAATGATTTGTTATTTCCAACTCAATGGAGACTGGTAACCTCGAATGACTGAAGTCGTCATCGTTCAGTGCGCGAGGTCCCTTAGTTTCAAGTTAATAGTTTCTGCAATTCTGATGAATTTTGCAAGTCAAGTATTTTTATGACTACTTACTATTAAGTGTACGCTATTGCAAAAACATTTACCGGCTTAATGTAGTGTAAATGCTATGTTGGTATAAAATGTATTTTTTTAATAACTCCTAGATTTTAGTTACCTCGTTATGGATTGTAGCAATTGATTAGATAACTACTGTAAAAATTCCTAAAGTTGATGACTGTGATGTTAACAGTAAATGAAATAGAAATGAAAACAAAAAACGATTACTCTAAACAATTTAAAACAAATGAAAATCGCGTACCGCAAAATAGTTTACGCTGAGCGTAGTCTATTCCAGTGAAAGCGCTATTCGCGCCTGAATATCAATCACTCTACAAACGCGCCGACGATTATGCAGCCACGTGCAGTGGCATATCTGACTGCATTAACATACCCAGTATATCTCTCGCTATTGGGTGGCCCGGCGAATGATTGTCACCTTTTAAATTTGCATTCATTACCATTCAATTATTCATTACGCTGTCATTATACATTAGTCCGTATTTTGCATGATTAGTCGTCGTGATGATTACGTTTTGTATTCATGTTTGTGTTTGTTTGAAGCGTTTTCTGGCTGTTGGCTTCACTTATTGTCTATGGTGAAAGTTTTATGACGTAATCGAAAGTCGACGTCATATAGAGACAGATTAGAACACTTTGTTTGACGAGTTTGACACTAGAATGTCACAAGACTTTGTTCAAAGTTTAAAATAACTTATATGATAAAATTTTAACTGTGTCTTGTGTCCGATTAAACGTAATCTAATAATAATAAAAAATTAACTGTTGCCACTCTTTAACATTTAATTTTGCATTAATTATCAATAATATTGATTACGCTCTCCTATTTAGTTTACGCGCTGTCATACATTAGTCCACCCATTGGCTTGTAACAAGAAAGCGCATTTGACATGCGCACCTCTTTTTCTACTACGTCTGTATGAGAATATTTATTAATAAAGTAATCTAAACGTAATCTAAAACAAAACAACATGTATTTATGTTTACATTCATTACTCTGATGTCATACATTAGTCCGTTCCTTACTTACGCTGCTTTGGAGTGAGCGCATTTTGCATGATTAGTCCTGTGATGATTTCGATTCATATTCATCGCACGAGCCTATTATGTTTGACGTATGTTGGCTGAGGTTATTGTCTGGGCGGGAATTTTAATGATGAAGTAATCTAATCGTAATTATGGTATAAAAAACCATGGAAATCAATTTAGGCAAGAAGTGAAGTTGATTGCTTTATTAACTTATGCAATTAACTCTAGGTTTATGTATCGTTTACTTGCTGAGATGTCGATGTTTTTTTAAATTCACCATGCTAATATAAAATACGTTTATTTCTGTTTGAAGTAGCAAAAATCACTATCAGACTTTTTATGGAAACTGCAAAAAGGTTAGTCGACATCACAAGAGACCGAAGAGCTGGCAGCTACCTCGGACAAAGAATTAGTCTAGCTATTCAAAGGGGGAACGCTGCCAGTATTTTCGGAACCTTGACTAAAGGGACTCCTTTTAATAATATATTTTAGTTATTTTATTATATTTTTTAAGGTTTTTAGTTTTAGGTTCATTATAATTTGTTTATAATAATATGTTTAGTTTAGTTTTAATTATATTTATTGGTCATACTCTTACCTGGCCATATCGAATAAAAGTAAGAAAACTATGGCAGTCAAAAATACTTTCAGCATTCTGTGATTTTCCACCGCAGCGATTCTCAGTTTTTTCATGTTGGTAACACTATGTCTCTTTTACGCGAGCGCATCGTAACTGTCACTTATTATATCCGAATATATCCAATCTATTGTTCGTTCAATATCTAAAAACACACTGTAAAGCCGTTTTACTCACAATAACTCACTATAAACTCACTAATGACGTTTGGTTTCGTGAAAAACATTCGAGGTGGCACATTTTTCGTATTTTCATCTAAATGAAACTGTTTGTTTACGTTAGCCGGTCCGTCGGTATGAGCCCGTCGGTTTTGTGTAGCTTAGGACGCGCATGTTGGTGCGTTCGAAGCCAGCGCGTGGGACGCGAGGCGTGCTCCGCGCCGCCCAGACGCGGACAAAAAAGCTAAAGGGGCGTAATCGCGATTCCGAAGGCCACACCTACTCGCTCATTACCGTTTACGCGATTATCGATATTTGGGCACATCACTCGGATGGTCAATGCAGGCAATGGCCGTCTGCGCACAAAGCTGGCTCGCTTAACAGTGGCACTACGGACGCAGTCCCTGCCTATATAAAATGCAGCCCCACGCATATTCCGGACCACGGAGTTATCCCGTCGTTAGTTTTAGGGCTTAGCAATTGTTTTGTTAACAACACAGTTGTACTTTTATTGCAAAATATTATCTGCTGTATATTTACGTTTTTTGATACTGAGAGTTTAAACTCTAAGGTAAATCTTAACTGTCCGATGAGTTTGTGAAATAATCAGTTTAATAGCAATGTCTTTTTGTGAAATTAATTAAGTATATTCTTTTGAACGTCTCATTAAGTTTTTATTTCTCGATAATGGCCTAAGTTTAAGCTTAAAGCACAGTAATTATGAAGGCTTTAATGTTAATTACCAAGTGAAATCATAATTAAAAACAAAACTATATCATTGATTAGGTTTTTGTATTTTTTTCAGTTAATAGATTCAAGGTTCGTTTCACAGGCTTATAATAATAGCCTATACATATATTCAAACATAATGACCATTTTGGTATGATTCTTAGACAATTTATCTGGCAGATAACTAACTAGAACTTACTAGATACTTCGTAAGATGAGCCCCTATTAATTTTTGCTGAACTAAAAATTTTAAAAACTTAAAAAAACGAATCACAACAATGACAAATTGTCCAATAATCGAGAGGGTTGGTACTAACCGCCTGTCTATATATGACAATAGCCCCTAAAGCCCAGGGGTGACAACGACCCCTTCATTAGGGGCGATTTAGTCGCGTGCGCAGTACAATCATCCCCTTAAACAATTATTAATTTCAGTCAATACAACATCTATTACAATCACATAAGACTCATTATCTGATGAATAAAAGGAATTTAAACTTTGTTTTTGAGGATTCAATAAAAATAATTTAGTGTCACAGCATAAAAAAAATGTGTAAGCAGTCTTTTACAAACTGCATGTTTCATGTTGTTTCTGTTGGATATTTTTTATCGGTGTCAGGACATAAACATGTGTAATAGAGTTCTCAACGAGCCTGTTGACAAAGGACTCACTTTGTTTAAAAGGGTCAAGTATAGTCATGACAATTATTTTTCGGTTAATCATACTTATTTTATCGCAAGGGATTTTGACATTTTTATTTTTTGTATATTGGAGTCGGAGCTGTGGTAAGTAATGATATTTTTGTTACAACTAACTCTTACAAGTTACAAATAACAAAAGGTTTAAATAATAGCTAGCGCTATTTTCGTAACAAAAATCGCTCAAATCTCATGTCTTCTCAATCGCTATTCCTCAATCTTATTTTGTAAGAGTGATTGACATGAGACTTGAACGATTTTTAATACGAAAATAGAGCCGTCTCTTATGGCCAATTTTTTTATGTCACAAAGTTGTCAAACAAGCATACGGCCCGCCTGATGGTAAGCTTCACCGTAGCCTATAGACGCTTGCAATACCGGGGGTATCACTCACGCGTTGCCAACCCTCGCAACTCCTCCATGTGGAGCTCTGGAGACCTTACTCACCGTAGGAACACAATATGGCCTAGCTAGACCAATGCTATTTGGCTACGATTTTCTGTAAGGTGGAGGTCCTTCCCCAGACTGGCTGCTCCGATTTGAGCGGATTATCCTGTGCGCTACCTCTCACATGAGATAAAAGAGAGAAAGAGATAAATATATATTCTGTCTCTCTCTCTCTCTTATCTCATCTGCACTGTCTCGGCTTACCAGGGGAATAAAATAGACATATTTAAATATCCTCAATGTCAAATTGAGTGGGCTCTCAAGTGAAGCGTAGCCGTGGTTGATCAAAGGCTCACACTTTAGATTTACATGAGACAACATGAGCGCGCATAAACATTGTCTAAGGTGTGGTGTAGATGTCATACTATGCTACTCTGTTGCGGGTTCGATCCACGTACAATGCAAATAGATTTTCATAGTAATTATTCATGATTTAAAAAAAGCGTGTTCTTGCGTTCAAATAATTTTAATAAATATGTTACTTTTCTACTAATATTATAAAGAGGTATGAGTTTGTGATTTTAGATTTACGAAACCGATTTTGAAAATTCTTTAACCAATAGAAAGCACGTTATATGTGAATGTCATATGCTATTATATTACCTTGCAAAAATTCGTCTTGGCCATGCGGACGAAGCCGTCAGTATTCAATAAAAATACTATTGCTTAATTTTAAGAAAGTAGAACAATTTAATGAATTTATAAGATTTTGGACAGCCCTATTGTATGCCTTTGTACATACCTATACATTATGTGTAATAGACTGTACAAACGAAGTATTGCTAAATAGAATTTCAAATAGTTTAAAGTAAATTCTGCATTATAAATGATGACAATAATTTACGTTAAAGTAATTACACCTAAAATTGTGGAAAACGTAAATTACCCGTATCCCAGTAAACAGGTCGTGAGCGTTAGTTAAGTTTATTCTGATAGTTACTATGAGTTTCTCCCTAAATTATTTAATTTGTAAATTAAACTGTTATTAAAAGGAGGAGCTCGATGGCGTCGCTGTGTGTCGCACTCTAATATGAACACGCAAGTTAAGCGACGCCGACCCTAGCCAGCGTTTGGATTTCGTTATCTCGAGCCTCTCCGTGTTTCGGAGGGCACGTTAAGCCGTCGGTCCCGGCTGTTGTCGATCGATGACAGTCGGTAAGCTAAGTCGGTGGCCTTAGGGCGGTTTGAAAACACCGGCCACTACTGCCAATCCGCATTGGAGCAGCGTGGCAGAGTACGCTCTAGTCCCCTTCGATTGAAGGGAGACCCGTATCCCAGCAGTGGGATGATTATGGGTTGATATGATGATGATGATGATGATTAAAAGAATAGTGGTATCTTCTAACACAGGTATTGTATACTTAAAAGAAGATCCCTGCAACTATGTAATCTACCTATAACCTATTAGATGAATAAAAAAAAAAATAATTGTTAAAAAAATGGAGCAACAAAACTCCCAGTTCCCAGCTGTGGGAGTAACGATACTTTTAAACTGTTTATACCCGAAAAACTAAATTTGGGGACAGCTAGGGTAGACAATGGCAAAAATAATGGAATAGTTCGAACTGATTTCAATATTTCGAGGACAGATTTGTCCCAAAAGAAGTAGCATTTGTGATTTTGTTTAACTTATACAAACAAACTAACTAAAAAGTGTATTTAAAAATGATCATTAATCTTTTTTATTTAAAATTGTTTAAGAAAATAACGTCGTTGTTTAGCGTGAATACATGTGGTTGATGATTATTCGATGGAATTTAAAATTTATTATCGTATGACCTAAATTGGGAACAATACCATCAGGTGACAATAGAATAAACCACATCATGAAGCAAACCACTGATGGATAGCACATTTCAAAGATTCGAAGGGAATTTCTAAAGATTAACGACATAAAAAATTATAGCTGTCACTGCCAAAGTAAAGAAAAAAATTGAGATAGCACGAAACTTTAATGTAGAATTAAAATGTATTTCAGAAACTGGCTGATAGACCTTTTCTGGATTCAGTGTGCAATCAATCAAATAGCTCTTATCTACCTGTACACTATGGAGTTCCACAGGGCAGCATACTGGGTCCCACACTTTTTCTAGTCTATATCAATGACCTCTGTTCTCTTGGTCTCTCTAACTGCAAAATAGTTTCCTATGCGGATGACACCGCTCTACTGTTTTCCGCCAACTCATGGAAATCTGTTTTTGACCACGCACAGATGGGACTGGACCAGGTGTGTGACTGGTTGGGGTGGGGAGTTGGGATACCTGCACGCGGTCCACCCTGGTAACGTCGGCGAGTAATTCCTTAGTTTCTGGACCCAACTCTGGAATTACTTGCCGACGGCCAAATTCCCGACGCGGTGGGTCTGCTCCCCGTGCTCCTATCTTGGATGGAGTACGTGGGATGCGGACAAATCCGCTCCCCCTTGCATCCGTACTGGTGCTGGGGGTGGAGCGATTGAGGAGACAACCTCATTAAAAAACAAGAGGTGGAGCCGGCCGCGCTTGGCTCGGCCGGCTGTATGATGAGCGGTGGTGGACTCGTTCGCTCGCTGATCCTCCCCAAAAGCGTCTTCGCCCCGACTGGTGTCCGGGCCTACTCCACCCGTTGATACCGGGGGCGACCTCCGTATGGTGGAACGCGGAGGCCCTGCAGACACTGGGTCTCGCCAACCCAGACACTGCGGGGGGCGTTAAGGGTTGGGTCACATGGGCGAATGAGACCACCCTGGAAGAGGGAGTGCGCGGTGGCGCAAAGTGTCACAGAGTCCACTAAGTACGTAGTGGACGCTGTGGCACTTGGAGTGGCGCAGGAGGCGCGGTGGAGGAAGAAAACCTCGTTAAAAAATTGAAGAAGAGGGGCCGGCGGCTCGCAGAGCCCGGCCAGCGGTCGCACGTTATTGCGACCGCAGAGATGGAGGGGACCCTTACCCAGCCGAGACGGCGAGCCGGGGAAGGCCCGTCGTCTTGAGGGGGCAATGGTGGTGTGTCGGCAGTGCACCTGGATGCGGTGTGCTGCTGACGGGGCGTTCCGGGGAGAGCGGGTCCGGCCAGTTTAACTTTGGCCGGACGGCCCTGGCGGGGTCGCGGATGTATCACAGTACCCGTGGCCCCGTCACTTAGGGGGCGAGTGGCATCCCGTCAGTTTTTTAGTGGTAAGTCCCACAGTCTCCACCGCATATTCCCCGGGCGGTGGGGCTGCTGCAAAGCATTTTTCTGACGATAATAAAAAAAAAAAAAAAAGGTGTGTGACTGGTTGCGCTCTAACTTGTTAACCTTGAATACGTCCAAAACCTCCTACCTAACATTCTCCATTCATTCCCCCCTAATAATTCAATTCCTTACTCTATCACTGCCCACTCTCATTCCTCCTCTGTCCCACCTCTCCCCTGTTCCTGTTCTGCCTTGGCTCGTTCAAGTGCGATCAAATATCTAGGGGTCACCGTAGATAGCAGGCTCTCCTTCCAGATACACTTAAAAGCCACTGCTGGCAGAGTTCGAAAACTCATGTTTGTTTTCAAAAAATTGCGCCATGTTGCGGAACCTCATACTGTCAGAATGGTTTACATCGCACTCTGTCAGTCAATTCTCACTTATGGCATCACGACTTGGGGTGGAGCACCCAAAACCCATCTTCTCACTCTCGAACGCGCTCAGAGAGCACTATTAAAAGTCTGTATGTTTAAACCCATCCTATTTCCCACTGAAGACCTTTACCAACTCTGTGGCGTCCTAACGGTTCGACAGCTTTTTATTGTCCACACAGTTCTAAAGCAACACTGTAATAAAAAACATATCGTCCATTCCTCTCGCTCCGCACGTTACCCTCCTAGCACTATCTCCCGCTCCCTAAACACTGCATTTTCAAATCGGTTTTACTGCTTCCTTGGTCCCTTCCTTTACAATAATCTAAACCGCCAACTTGCACTGCACAAGCTTACCAAGTTCTCTTGTAAAAAGATTGTTACAAACTTTCTTCTGAAACTAAATTATCACTCCACAGAACTTATGCTTCGACCAAAAATTTAATTCATCATCTGTTATTCCCCACAACAACAATTCACGCAGTTACAAATTATACTCATCCACAACACGCACTCACACAGACACACACACGCACTCTGACATACACACACACACACACACGCGCGCGCACTCACAAACACACACACACAACCATACACTCTACATCTATAATCTTCTAGTATTTTTGTTAATTTTGTAATTCCAAAAAAAAAAAAAAAAAACTTTTTCTCTAGTTACTAGTCCACTACCTACTTTATTGTTATTTAACTTAATTCTAATATTATTATATAAATCCACGCGGGGAGAGGCTGGTGTGCCGAGATACAAGCTCATGCTTAGTTCAGCCACCAGTCTCTCATAATCTTAGATCATAATCACCCACTTTGTTATAATAGTTATATTGTACACTTAAGATTTTTGAGAGAAATAAATAAATCATTCATTCATTCATTCATTCATTCATTCATTCATTCATTCAAATATCTTGTGAGGAAGGTATTTTAAAAAATGAAAAATATTTTATTTAGTAAGTTTGTTACAAATGATTGTTGTACTGGCTCCCACTTTAAGTTTCCCTGTGTTATGGGAGTCAGGCTCTTCAATGGACTTAGAGTTACTTACTAAGTTACAATATATAGAGTTAGTTAGTTGAAATGAAATGAAATGAAATCGTTTATTTCAGAAATTAGACCTTCACAGGCACTTTTTCTTGTCATTTACAACTTGTTTATATAAAGAAAATAAACTACGTTATATACTACCACCATTTCGGACACAAGCAAAATGTCAACCGGTAAAAAGAAATGGCGAAAGAAAACGGCGGTTATGGCCTTTTTTGTCATTTTGTACTTTCTTTTTTTTTTCCACTCATTAGTTACAATGTAGGTATAAGTACATTAAAATTTATAAGAAGAATACGCGGAATGTTATACACAATGGTGTGGAATGAACAAGTCCTAAATCTACAATAAAATAAAAAAGTCAGTACTGACAAGAGTGAGCAGACTAGGCAGTTTATTCTAATTAGATTTGATTTGATTGAATCAGTGGAAATATTAAAAGCTAGTGAACCGACCCGGCCTCGCGCAAGTTTTACTAAGGATCCCTATATTTTTTTTAAATATCATAAAGCCTATGTAACCCGGGGTAAATATACCTTCAAAATGGTAAAAGAATTTTTAAAATCGATCTAGTAGTTTTTTAGTTTCTTCGTTACAAACAAAAAGAGAAATCTTTCGTCTTTATAATATTAAAAAAAGTTGATGTTAAAAATTTTGTAAAGGCAGGATTTTTCACGATTTGCGGAAGTATAACCAGTTCCCGCGACGCCACTATTAACGCGGAGAAGGGAATTTGGCAGACAGTTAGGTTTTTAGTCTGTATGCCCCTCATTGGCTATAGAGGTGATCCCAACAGACTCGTCGTTTCCTAAAGCGGCGGGACATGCATTTTCCTGACTATCGGGTCAAGCGCATCACACATTACCACCCATGTGTTTCCTGTGTAGCCAGGATCAACAACGACGACCTCAGATTAATAATAAGCGATGAAGCGTCCCGGGGGAGAAACTACAGCTGTCTTGGAAATCACAACGAATTTAATCAGAAAGAAGATAGTCGGAGTAGGAAGTATTGAAAGGACTTCCCTCCTTAACAACTACGTGAGAGACAGTAATTTGTAGAAAAAGACATCATACCCCAGAGAGATGGCAAATCAAGTGAGGCTCGATGGCCGAGCACCACGGTCTATTGTAAATTGTAACATACGAAAAGTGGGTTTTAGGGATAAATATTTGTAAAATGTGTTAAAATGATTGGTGTACAACATTATTGAAGTATTATCTGTCCATTATAAGTTTCCTCCATGCACTTGTCGATGGGTAAACCATAATTACTTAGGTATTAATAATACACAAGGTGCCGGCAACGACTGTTGGGTAATGAACAGTTATTGACCATCATTAAATGTAAACACGAGTGTTTAAATAAATATCCCAGAAGATAGCCGGGGGATAGGTTACTACATTTAATAAAATTGTGATGTTGCCATTTGTTTTATCAATTTAACATTTTCTTGGAAAGATTGCTTTGAGCAATAAGGCCGCCTTGTTGCATATACACTAGTTTGTAACTTTTACTGTTTACTGTATTAATTGATTGTGTATTGCAAATAAAGCTTATTCTATCTATCTATCTTCTATTTTCCGATTAGTCGGAAGAAAAAATTAGGGACAGTTTTTGAGGCGAAATTAAAATATGTAGAGCCTAATGAAAATATTATTTTTAATGTGACCGTACTAAACAAACCTACCTATTTTTGTAACCAAAAACGATTATCTTGTTTCAGACTCATATGCGCTGTCCCGTTGAATTTCTATTGCGTATGAGTGAGACAGCGATGGAGTTTGAATGGAGATTGAATCTGTTTTTGTTACGGGAATCGGGGGTTTTAGTCACGTACGGGGCTAGACGAAACGCACACGGAAAGTCCTGGAGTGAAATTAAACGCGAAGCTCAAGACTGACCGGAATGGAGAGCTGTGGACGCACAGGTCACATTCAGGGGACCTAGGATCATAAGTAAATATCTAATAAAAATATCTTTTCATAAAATTTTAATTTATTTTATAGTGTTTATATGCGATTTAATAAATTAAATTGTAAGTTTTTTATAAATAATATATTGTTTGTTATTAGAAATAAAAATCCCAGTGTGAGGCTTAGATAAGACTGTAGATATTGCTATTTTTATTTATATGCACGTAATACTTTTGACACTTTATAATATTGTGCACAGACCTATGAACTTCAAGTGAATTTATTTTTCCACAATTTCTTGATTATTTATTGAAGCTGGCAACATTATTAACCACAATCACGGCTAGTACACGAGCGTGTTATGTGTATATTGTGTACTGCTCGCAGCTACTGTCACGCATCATTTTCTGTCATTATCAATTACCTCGCCAGCGGATGGCGAGTTCGCAATGTGGGCTGGGAAACATTTTGCGGTATGTATCAGTGTTGCTAGCGATTTTGTGAAATTACTACCAACATGTTGTGGTGGTTTATGTCTTCGTTTGTGTTATATTTGTGCGAAAGACGTGAATTTTTTATTTTATTTGTTCCCTTTGTAGTAATAGCTGTTACCCGCGGCTTCGACGGCGACGGCGTGGTCCAGGGGATCTGACAAATAATAATAAACTTTCAATCAATCAATCAATATCATTTATTTGCTAGAACATGAGTTTACAAAGATGGTTTGTTACAAAAGTTACAATATGTTCACCTTATATTATTAGGCATGCAAATATTTAAAGTAAGCAAGGCAACAAAATAGGAAGTAAACTGAAATATAATTAAATAATATTGTAACTTTATTTTACTCTGTGGGTAATGGGAATAAGATGGTTTTCCGTGAAAAAAGTAGCTTAGTCAATGTCTCCAGAACTTAACAATTCCTCCAAAAAAAAATCATGTCAATTCCTTCGTTCCTTTTGACGTAAAAGAAGTACAAATAGACAGACAGACGTATTGATAATATTAGTATGTATGCTTTTTCACGAGAGGGCGTGATCCATGGATATAGAGGGGATAGAAATCAACTTATTTTTTAACTATAAGAGTAAACGAAACTATGGTGAGATGAACAATGTAGCTCATAAAGTTACACGCTCTACCTCATCGTTGGGTTCCCATAAAACGATGTTAATTGTGGTAACGTTTGTTAAGACGACGAGTATAGGCACAATTAGAAAACTTTAGGGGACCATATAAAAGCACCATAAATCAGTGGAGGGTCGAACGCGATATTTAAGGTAGATTACAGTACAGCGATTAACATTAAAACGCGAACGCGATTTTTGAGCGAAGAAATTCATTTTTTAGAAGTAGCATTTTTTTTGTTAACTTCGGACCATGACATGGGACTTAAGAGGTACATTAGAGGTCTCATCAGAGGTGTGCATTGGTAGTGCCCCTGGTGTTGCTTATAACCATAGGTTGCGGTGACACTTTCCATCAGGTTACCGTGAAAGAGTACCATCCATACATCCTCATAAACTTTTGCATTTATAATATTAGTAAGACTTTTACTAAAGGCATCGTAGTATGTGTTCTTTTGCATCGTAGTAATTGAGAATCACCCTCAGTTACTAATCACCTGCACTCGCACTAATCAAAGCGAATACAGACTTTAAAATCGTAAACGCAAATCTTGTCGATAATATGCCAGTGTGCGGCCAGACTTAGGGCTATGCGCATACGCTCTCGGCGGGATCTCGTTAGCATGTGTATGCGACATTTCACATGGGCTAATTGCGAGCATTTAGCCATCTTGATAAACTACCCGCGCAGCCCTACACGCATCTCAGCGATGTAGATTATACCACCATATTGGATTTACAGACACGTCACACCGTTTCGTGTTGGACCAACTGTTATGCACAACTAGTTGTGCCAAAGGGAATAATTTGCAAAAAATATTCCAGTTGGCACAACTAAGTTGTGCTTGGTTGTGTATCCTTACTAATATTGCCATTGCCATTGGTTGCGTAGCGATTGCGAGCATTGTTATAGGTTCATCCAATGACCCATTTCAGTCTTTCAATATCGGACATGGGCGAGAGACATTTATTATTTATTTAGTGTTTTATATCCTTGACAAGCAATACAGTATCATTAAACCAATTCGCTTCGACATACCCGTTTGTTAAAATTAAAAGACTTTGGTTTAAATCTACCTTGTATTTACATAGAAAATAATTAGCTTTGATTTGAGATGGTAAATGTAAATAATAATAATAAATCTTTATTTCAGACATAAATAATGAGTCCATATAAAACTAAAAACTACAATAAAGAATATGTTATATAATAACATTATCACATTCCGGCATTACAAATCAACCATAATTTGTGGTTATCTCCATCCACCGTCTGTATGTAGACGTCATGTGAAGTCTGTCTGCCAGACCCTTAACAATTCTATTGATACACGTGTCCACTCTGGCAATGAAGGATGCGATTCTATGGCGCTGAATGGCATTAAATGTATTAACGCGAGCCTTCGCGAACATGCCGGAGGCGCTGCAACTGCGCTTGTAGACTATGAGAAACCTAAAGATGTTGTTGTAGGTTACTCGCAATAATAATAAAAACCATATATAATCTCTAAAATGACCTTAAGGTGGCTTTTAAATATTTAAAAAAATATTTCTATACGGTATAATTGCCTCACAGAGACAGCGGTACTTTTCTACCTACTCGGCCATCTGTTGATACACCATCAACGATACCTAGTGTCTTCTATCGATTTCCTTCCATTAGCATTCTAAACACTCTCTCCATGCAAAGCTGGACGATAATTGAAACATGGCTATAAACATTGAATAGTATTGCTCACTATATATAGGATATTTTTATAGCTGTAACCGCACAATTATTTGTTAATTTCTACTGGTTTGTTCATTAATTAGTGTGGATTGCGTTAATGGTTGGCCTTTATAAAGCAACGCTTGCATGAGATTAGAATTGAATTGAAGATTTATGAGAGTTTGAGAATAGTTGTGAGTTGTGCATAAATTGTTTAGGATTGGAATGCTGAATAGTTTGAAAGAGTATTTTGTGAATTCAATGTTTATATATTGAAATAATCATAGATAAAAGAAATTAATAGATAGGCAATGTTTTCGTGGCTCTCTCTGATCATAACATTGATGAATCTGTACGTCACATTTGAAAACTGTCACTTTGATTAGGCAAATCCGTTATTATTTTTAAAAATTAGTGGCCAATTAAATGATTCGGTTCTTTTGATGGCGTGGTTGTTTGACGTTTAACTTACAGATATGCGTCGCATACAATTTGTAGTGAACTGCATTTCCTCCCTGCCCCAGTGGCCATTGGTTCAGCGTTCTGCCTCTTACCCCCTACCACTTCAGCTTCCTAATCCGTTGCTATATCGTTTACATTCGTTCTGCTACGGGTCTTATCACCTGAGCTCACAATTCTGTTATATGTAATCAAGTCAGTGGTCTTCTATCAAGCGGCCAGAAAACACCGACCTCCGCCAATCCGCATCAGACCAGCAGCGTAGCAGAGTACGCTCATTAGAGTGTACTCTGCCACGCTGCTCTGTCCCCCTTCAAGACCCGTATTAAGTGGGTACATAAGTTTTTTTTAGATTATTACTAACTGACCCGCACAACAATGTCAGCGTAGCGTTTGTATAGGAAAATAAAAAATTTTAGTATTTGCCTCGCAATTTTTCCATATTTCCTCGCCGTTTAAACTCTCCCTGAACTTCGACAAATATTTCAAGATTACAATTAGCCAAATCGGTCCAGCCATTATCCAGTTTTAGCAGCGAGACTAACACAGCAATTCATTCTTACAGATTTATATTATACAACAGCATAGAGTGAAATTCAGTGCATACTCTAGATCTGTCAACAATGCCACGAGTAACAATAGATAAAAGATATTTTCAATGGAATAAAACCTAACATTGGGGCAAGGTACAACTAATATAATTGCATAGATGTTGCGATACTGTTCTCCTTGTCTAACACAACTACTCGTTAGGGAATACAGATATTCTTCTCTATCTATTATCTTAAATTCTATTATTATAATTGAAATATTATGTACATTAAAAAGGGTTGGATAATGTGTTTGTTATCCAAAATATTTAAAATGAATCATAAAATTTTGATAGATTCAAATTTTACGTGTTAGATAAAGAATTTTGCGCATGCAAGTAAAGTCACTGGCAGTCTGTTTTTGATTCCTTAATAAAACAAAAAAAAAATACGGTTTAATATGCAAATCATGATCTTTTGCATTAAGTAGTTGTTTCTTTTAGGTTGTCTAGAAGATATTTCCTTGCAAAAGACCGTCTTTTGTACTTCCTTATTTCATGTTAATTAATACTGTAGTTTTTGGTGCCATCATCAATTTTGTATTGTGTTATATCTTTTTTAAAGACCATAAATTGTTAATTTTATTCATCATCATTCATTGTTTGATAGATGTAACGTGTGTAACTTTTATCAGTACCATCTTAAAAGAGCAAGTGTTAAGTTTCTTGCTAGTTCTTAGTACAAATCTGCCGTCTGAACTGGTGGTAGGAAAAAATATGACGATTTGATTGACAGAGCTTGTAACAGGCCTATTTGAAAAAGGTATTTTCATTGTCAGATAAATAAAAAATACTTCAAAGATGGACTATAGTGCAAAATCTAGCAGGCGAAGTCACATCAAGAGCTAATACAAATAAACAAAATATACATCTCAGTATCCAATAGTATTAAAACACGCGATATTATAAAACACTATCTCGAAATCGCAGCAACTTTTTCCAGTCAATTAGATGGAGTTATTCCCGTTGTCAGCGTGTCCGTGGATGCCGGGTCCAGTGATTTATTGTCGATGGCCGCATGCCGCGCGCGCCTCGCCCGATGCTCGTAGGTATTTAATTAAGAACAGTTTGATGCTTCACTTGAATATTTGATCTATGATCTGATTTGATGTCTTTTTGTTTTTTTTATACTTACGTGGGAATTAGTACTTTTATGTAGACTTATAAAATATTTTTGGAAATAATATTAATTATAAAAAAATATAATGTATTGTGATGTAAATTATTGATTTGATTAATTACTTATGAGTTTTGATAATATTCGTTTTAAAATAATTAAATTAAAAGTTTTATAGTACATAATGTTTCGTGTTTTCAATCAAACTAAATAGGTTGGTAAGTACTTACTATTAAGAAAATGTCTATTAAGATTATTGATACTAATAGTAAGTTACAAACCTACTAGTTTGTGTTTTATTTATATTATTATTATTCTCGATGATGGATATTCAATAAAATAATTTCTGGATAGCGTTCATTTACAATATACTTATTTTTAAACACTAATAAAGTTTAAGACAATAAAAACTCAATAAAAAAAGTCATTCAATTGAAATTCGATTATAATTGAATCGAAGGAACGTCACTCACAAATCTAGATCAAGAGACGCAGACAGGACAGAGAGTAGTTGAGTGCACGTAATTTGTCAGTGGTATCGATTATATCAATTCGATGCTACAATCGATAGATTTATCATGTTAATCGATCTAATTTCATCAGTTCACTCGGTGAGCGACGGAGGTCGCTGTGGGAACGCCACCGCGGGTGCACAGTCATCCCACAGATTAATATTTATAGATACGTCATTGTAAATAATTATTTTTGCCTTTATCTTACTATATCTATAAAATTTCCGTAGTATCAACTTTGTACCGTTCCTCAAACGAAATAATGTATTTGTCTACAACGCCTGGGGGAAGAGTACTGATCTCAGTACTCTTCCCCCAGGCGTTGGACGTTGGCGTTGGTTGGAGAGACTGGTGAAGTGGTGACTGAACAAAGCGTAAGTTTGTATCTACAAACAATCTCTCACAAACTTAATTTAATTTTGTTTTTCCGTTTTAATATGATGATTGGGGAAAAAATAAATGATTTGATTTTATAAAAGAAAATATTTTTGTTTCTTACGTACAGTCAAGAGCAGGTCGACCTGTACATATCGGCTGATATCGGACTTCGTACCATTCTTAAGTTCTATGTCATAAGAGCTAAAATTGTACTGCAAGTGTAAAGTTCGAGCACCTGACTGAAAAAAAAAAACTAACAATATAAACAACTGTGCCACAATACGAACAACTGTGCTGATCGAAGATTTCTGTATGTACCTGGATCTGTATTTTTTCTTTCGCCATTTCTTTTACCGGTGGCCATTTTGCTTGTGTCCGAAATGGTGGTAGTATATAACGTAGTTTATTTTCTTTATACATATAAACAAATTGTAAATGACAAGAAAAAGTGCCTGTGAAGGTCTAATTTCTGAAATAAACGATTTCATTTCATTTCGAAGCTATTGAAGGTAATGAGGTTAAAAACTCAAAGCTCATCGTAGGTGGCGTCACTGTTGACTGTTCCAAGACCCGCCATATTGGTTCATTGTCTAAGTTTGATGTGACGAGCTCGCAAGAGCAGGCGCCAGTTCGAGACCCATAGGACCGGAACCTCAGCTTCCGATATCAGCCACCGTTACTAAGGGAGTGATAAACGAACTTATGAAACGCGAAGCACAGGACGCGTGGGCCGGAAGTAACAGCTGCAGACAAGCAAAATTGTTTGTTAAAGGAAAGAATCACAAAAGAACCCGGACACTACTATCACTAAGTCGGGAAAGACTAGGCATAGTCATGGGCATCATCACGGGGCACTGCAGACTGAACCGACATATGTCCCTAATAGACAACAGCATAGACCCCGCCTGTCCTGAATGCGGGGAACCGGAGACCAGCCAGCACTTCCTGGCTGAGTGCATTCACTACAGCAGGCTCAGGTGGGAGACTTTCGAGGCCGATAGGATCGAAGAAGAAGAACTATGTGACCTGGACACTGGTCGCATAGCGGAGTTCTGCAAAAGGAGTTTAAGGTTTTCTGGTGGGAGGTCATCGGGGCCACAGTAACAACCGTATCCACACGGGAATAGGGTGTAATGAGTCCACATAGCGACTTGAACACCCGCCTGTGCCCCGCAGGCGTCCCACCCTATAATAATAATAATAATAATAAGTTTGATGTGAGAGTAATTGCTAAAAATCATAGAAATGTAAGCGACCCTGGAGTGTAATTACGATTGAATTGAAGGAGGAACTGCGGAAACGGAAAGCCAAGACCACTAGCAAAAAAGCCTTAAAAATCGAAAGGTAAATAATTTACAGGCATTATTGTGAATTGTAGGTTTTGCTGTGTTCTTTTTATTTATTTCAATTTCCTTTTGTAGACTGGAGGCGTACGATGGAAATTACCTCATCGAAGTTGAAGACGAACTTGAGGATGATATTCCTGAAATTTCTACCATGGATAAGTTCAGAGATATTAATTCCAGCAATAATCTTCCACCACTCTATAAACTACACATTCAAGAGTTTGCAGACAGGTAACAAACCATACATTCATGATTTCCTTATTGTTCCTTGTTATTTTAATGTTTCAGATAGAATTAGACATTTAATGACATACATGTTGTTTCAGATTTCAAGCAACACTGAACGGGAGATACACTACTGTTTGAAAGTAGAAGCTTAATAACCGTGAGAGTTGCCTTTGAGGAAAGTTATATTTATTTCCATGCGCAATGCAAAGCCCAAATGAAGAAGCTTCTTTAAATATCATTCTGTTAAAAATGGATAATAGTGGCATGATAGTGGAGTCACTGCGAATGTGCAACTGGAAAAGGAGTAGAAGCACACTGTAAGCATGTTTTTACAGTTCTCCATGGCATAGAAGATATAGTGCCTACTAAAACTATAATTTTGTACAAAATGTGCACAGAACAATTGATGACATTTAAAAAACCGAATAAAGTATTCTATAATTCCCCGATGAAATCCCGTTTTACCAGGAAAATATAATGGACAATTATGAAGGATATGTCAAAATCCTAGCAGTTTCTCCTGTACTACTAGTAGTAAAATGGCTTATCTCCAAGTAATCAAACCTGCCAATCCATATGCTATTGAAATGGACCATGATTACTTGGAAATATTTTCTTATACTTATGAGTATTACCTTTGTAAAGTTTTTGTTAAACCTATTTTTAAACTACTAATTTTAACAAATATCTGTATAAAAATTATGATTTTTGATTATGACAGTGTAATAAAACAAAATTAATACCTATTAAATAGTTTTATTTTCTTATACCAATGAGTATTACATAATACACTCTAAAATTACAGCATATATGACACAAAACATGTTTTTGAAGTTATTTTGAGTTTGGACCCCGCTAGACCCAGGAGGATCAGTAAAAGAAATTTCATTAGCATCACATTCATTTTGAGTTTGGATCCGGTTAGGTCGGAATTGGATCACCACGAGACGTTTCAATACACCGTTTCTTGCAATTTCTTTTTAGCAATCGATCTGAGCGTTCTTGTGCTAGTAGGTTAACAGATTTGATTTAATATAGAGGGCACAGCACTTTTCTTTAATGTTCGGTATAAATTTTCATTGTCTGTTAATTACTTTTAATATTATAATCTTCAGATCTAAATTGGGCAGCACATAACCTCGACCATTACTGGATTTCCAATTTTTCCTTCGAAGAGCCTTTTCCCACAGTTTTCTTCGTTTTATTTCTTTGGAAAATAAATAGATTGGAACATTTTTACAATCGATAGCTGCACAATGAGTCATATTTCGGAATTATTTAGAAAACAAATAGGATGTTTACAAAAATAGTATGGAAAATGACAGCTAGCTGTCAAATGTTTGGAACAGTCAACAAAGCGACATCTGAAGTGAGCAAAAGGCAGTTTTTAACCTCATTGACAAAGTGTTCAAGGCGTATTCATTAGTCTAGTTTTGGCCACCGGCACAGATAAGTTTGTAGCACTGTATAACGAATTTTTCAATACGCTCGAATTCCTCTCAGAGTCAACGTGCGAGTAGGTATGAAATTCACAGAAAACAATTAAAACATCCTTGAAATTATTTTATTATTGCGACCACCGGCGAGATATCCGCCTAGACATGAGAATGTTTGGTTTGTGCCTTAATTACCTCCCATTGTGGCCAGTGATTCGACCATTGTGCGCGTGCACGATTAACAGCTAGCCATAGAGTCTATTCTAGTATCTGTCAAAATTGTTTTAAAGCATCTACAACTCTATTAATATTAACAAAAAGATAACTTTTCGTTGATTCGATGGGCAATAACTTTCATTATCAAAATAATAATATCTATGTTCTACTCATTTGCAATTTTAAACTTTATTAGTGAAAATATAAATGTTATATTAGTTTGTTTTATTTAAAATTTGTCTGTATTAAATTGTATTGTCTAAGTATCTGGATAATGGTTTTTACTACGTTTCATTGGGTGAATGACACGAAGTTGATATTATGGGTTTTTATGCAATATATTGCTGTATTCACTTGTGAATGCCGCGGTATTACCCGGGAAATCTTGTTTCAATGGAAGTTAAAAAAAAAACTTTTTTTACCACATTATGTGGCAAACAAGAGTACGGCCCGCCTGATGGTAAGCAGTCACCGGCATATAGACGCCTGCAATACCGAGAGTATCACTCGCGCGTTCCCGACCCTGTAGAAAGTGGAGCTCTGGAGACCTCACCGTAGGAACACAGCATGGTCGAGACCAATGCTATTTGGCCACGATCTTCTGTGAGGTCCTTGCTCAGACGGGCTGCTCCGATTTAAGCGGATTATCCGCTCTTCTATTTATATATTTAATATTAGTCTAAAGTGCCCCACTACTGGGCGAAGGCCTCCTTATTCTCATTTCATGAGTTCATTTCATTCTTGGATTTGAAGGAAGTGTTAATAAATTGTAATAAACATAATAAACATAATATCTAAATAAATGACGAACTGACGGAGGACATGCATCGTGAGAATCGTGACAAATAGTGATTAATCGTGAAGTTTAGGAGACTACCATACAGACGAAAGATCAAAAATATAAACAAAAAATAGAAGCAAACCGACTTTGTTTTTTAAGGTACCTTATTTATTTATAATGACAGATGTGTGTGTACGATAGACGTATAATAATGTAAAGATTATGATCTTGTTGTAACGTAAGTCAAACAAAACAAACATCTTATTTCATAAGAATAATTTTATAAAAAATCGGCTCAATGCAAAGTATCATCTACCTACATCATATTTAGTCTGTGTATTTAAAATTAGTTGAATGAATAAAGAACGAAATAAAAACAAAAAAGATTCTGTTTTTAAATATTTACCATAAATACTGGCCATACCGAACATTCTGTAGACGTCTTTTGTTTAAAAAGTTTAAATCAGGATTTGCTCCAAGCGCGGAATTTGTTTTACGCCGAGAAATTTCAAATTTCGGAACTATGGAATTTGAAAATGAAAAAGTGGAAAATGTTAGGCGCGGGGTCCGAGCGGGGCGAGGGGCGGTGGGCGTGACTAGGGCGGGGCTTGGCCCTAGCGCGTTCGACCGAATAGGTGCTATCACATGTCACATTACAATAGCCTTCATAAAAGTGTAGGTACTACCACAGATTATTAAATAGTGGTACTACGTCTTTGAATATTGATAATAATATCAACATCAACACAATCATCCCACTGCAGAGATACGGGTCTCCCTTCAATCGAAGATGATAAGAGCGTACTCTGCCACGCTGCTGTTTTCAAGCCGCCTGATGGCCACCAACTTGGCTTAACGGCTGTCATCCATAGACAACAGCCGGGACCGACGGCGTCTTAACGTGGCCTTTCGAAGCACTTAGAGTAGAAGCTCGAGATGACGTAACCCATCCAAACACTGGTTAGGGTTGACGTTGCTTAACTTGCGCGTTCGTTTAGAGTGCGACACACAGCGACTTGAGAACCCTGGCCTCTGTAAATCCACATTGGAGCAGCGTGGCAGAGTACGCTCTAATCACCTTCATTTGAAGTGAGGCCCGTATCCCTGCAGTGGAAGGATTATGGGTTGATATGATGATGATGATGAAGGAAACGCGGAAGCTTCACGTTATTTCTAACGAAGTACATAACAGTGATATTACCTGAGAGAGTGGTACTAAGTACCCTCAAGTCTTATTCACAAGACTCTTCAAAGAATGCTGGTATGAAAACTGTCGACAATGACACGCAAATAATACCTCTCGATGTGGCGTCAATATCATTTCGACTCACCAATGCAGCAAAAAATGTATGAAGATCGATAACCATCGCACAAACTTAATATTTAACTCCTGTAACCTTTGAAACCATACCGTTAAAGTCAATTTTCGTTATAATCAACTGTTCAAGACACACTTTATGCACAAAGTTATAAAATACAGTTGTGCGGTGTTATATTTGTATTTCGTTAGAGTAGAATTTACATTGTTTCTATTATTAAATGTATATTTGTGTGTGATGTATTAAAGTGTCAATCGCTCCTCCCTTTTATAGTTATAGTGCCACAAATTTATCTGTGCAGGTGGCCAAAACTAGAACTAATGAATATCTTGACAATTGCCTTCAGTAGTTTCGATGGTAGCGCCCCCGCCACCGGCATACACAAGTTTGTATCAGTCTATTATGATATTAATAATCATGTCAATATGGCGTGAGAAATATTTTAAGTGTTGGTAACTATTAATTTATAAGATTGTTATTATTAGGTAATGGTTGGGTTTGCGGTTGTAATTATTTTTTTAAAGATGAGAGTGTGATGAGTCATAATGAGTAATGCACATTCATTCTGAAACTAATAATTATAAAATTATTTTTTTAGACTTTTTTTGGTATGAAATTATTATGGTTGGTTATTTGTTTTGTATTAATGAAGGAATTATAAATATATTGACGCCTGAGACGATGACAATGTCTTTTTAACATTTTAAACTAGCTTATGCACGTTGTTTTACCCGCGAAATTGTTCCCGTTCCCGGAATGTAACCTGGGATGAGAGCTATCCTCTTTATTCATAATACAGTCAGGTGCACGTCGAGTTTTACACTTGCAGTCAATTTTGGTCCAATATGTAAAGCTCGACCTGCTCTTGACTGTACAAATCTGCCGTCAGTTGTAGGAGAAAATTGTGACAATTCAGAATTTTGTAATACTTAGGCCTATTTGAATAAAAAGAATCGAAATTCAAACTAGCGTATTTACGAGTCACTACATTAGATAGGGTTAGATTTGTAGTTAGGCTCTGCCTCTCAAAACTACCTATGGTGATAAGTTTTTATTAATACTTAATTTATGTTAATTAATACTAGTGTAACCCGCGCAACATCGTTTGCGTGTATTTATTTATGCACAGCAGCGCCATCTATATCAGACTTTTGATCAAATCCTACGGGAATCGCGTACTTTACGGGATAACAAGTACCATATGTGCTAATCCAAGGTATGAGCTACCTACATAATAAATATGTTGAATATTGGCCTAGCCATTTTTGAGCATGACGAGGTTACTAACATACACTACACAGCACTTTCGCCTATAAAATACTAGTAGGATAGTAGGATTATGCTGTATGTGCAAATCGAATACCTAATCTATACATAGTCTATTTATTTTATTATAAAAAAAGTTAATTTGGAACAAGAATGCGAACCAAACTTCCTTTGCTGCCAGTCATTTCCTGAAATCCCATGGCGAATTCATGCAAAAACTCTTAATGATTCACTGAAAGTCATGAGCAGGTGAATCATAATACGTCATTGTTTCGATGACGTCCAAACACATTTCACACGGCCTGCAGTAAGCGCTAAGATGCTGCTTTGGTTTCATATCTTATTTTTATACCACAAAGGTGGCAAACAAGCATACGGCCCGCCTGTTGGTAAGCATCACCGTAGCCTATAGACGCTTGCAATACTGAGGGTATCACGCACGCGTTGCCAACCCTCCTAACAACCCAAGTGGAGTTCTGGAGACCTTACTCACCGTAGGAACACAACATGGCCGAGACCGATGCTATTAGGCTACGATCTTCTGTAAGGTGGGACCTTTTTCAGACGGGCTGCTCCCATTTGAGCGGATTATCCGCTGTGCCCTACCTCTCCTTTATCCCCAGCTTCGTACGGGATTTGTAAGAATCCCTAAAAAAAATTAAATAATAATATAGCTTATGCCACCCGCGGATAATGCAGCTTCCCAAAGGTGAAAGAATTTTTAAATTCGGTCGTTTATGAGTTAATTCGTTACAAACAAAAATGCAAATCTTTCCTCTTCATAATATTAGTGAAGACTAGTATGTGCTACATTAATATATACCACAGCAGTGGCCATATAAACTTACAGTCCGTTTGACGGCAAACGGTTGTTGTAACCTATGGACAATAGAACATTAGGGAGAGAACGAGTGCTGCAAAGCCTGCAAATTACCGATTTGTCTGTAAATTTTCACTAGTCGGAAAGGAACTGAGGCTCGGTTTCCACTAAAGCGGAGAAGATAGGAGTATGTCTAATTTTTCTAAAGAATCTTGGCAAATTTAAATTTAAACTTCATGATACTGACAGAAGTCAAAGAAGAGTCCTTTTGGGGTGAATAGAAGCAACTGAGAAAACGAAGAAATATGCACAGCAGTGGGATTAGGATTTCTGTAAAAAATATATTTTATTATACAAAATACACGTACATACACTTTTTGTTAAACAAAAATTTCACCTCGGTCGGGACCCGAGTGGCATTTCGGAGAGGTTAAATGTTTTATTTCAAAAAATAGTTCCTTAATAAGAATGGTTATCTGGACCGTAGGTAACAACCTATAAAAACTATTTTAAAACGATCATTTTTACAATATTAAAACCATGAATAAGACTGCAAACATTATGTGGGTTTTCAGCAGAATTTTAGCGTTATAAGTGCAAGCTTGAAAGGGCTGGCTAATAGCTGGCTATTAGCTCGGAATTGTATCGATCCTGCAGCCGCTCGCATTCCGATGAAATTGGTAATCGGATAACGATCTTGAATCATTACTGAACAATACAAGATTGAAGCACACTATTACAATCATTGGATGTGGTATTAAAAAAATGCTTTTAACAATAAGGCCGCTTTGTTGTATACACACTAACACTAGTCTGTAAGTTTTCCGTCTGTATGTAAAGTTGGGTATTGCAAATGAAGCATATTCCCTCTATCTTTAATATATTCTAAAATGTGAGACTTTGTGAATTTGTCCATGCAGTGGGATGATTATTGGTTTATATGATGATTATAGTTTAATGTGATATCTTTCCTCTTATAATCTATACTTATTTGATATGATATGAGTAAGTTATTGTTTTTGTTTTGGTTTTTTGTTTTTGCTTAATTAGAAAAATTCCTTGGGGTGGAGTCCTGGTGACCTATAATACAGGCCTCGCCTATCTTAGGCACCAGTCTCCCACATTTCACTTGTATAATGCTGCCATTCAGCATTGTATTTTTATTTTGTGTGTAACAGATGGTACTGTTGTTTTATTTTTCTAGGCTTAAGACTTTGTAATTGTTACCTTTGTGGGAGAAATAAACGTATTTATTATTATTATTGTTACTTACAGCAGATTTTAATTCAGTTTTTCTATCCCTTTTGTGCCTATTGCCTTCCTCGGAGCGGACAACATATTGATTGTATCCATCCATATTATTAGGTGGTCAGCTTGCTTGTTTGCCCAGCGTATAACATAAAATATTTATGTACAGTCAAAAGTAGGTCGACCTTTACAGTCATATCGGATCGTACTTTGTACCATTCTTAGTTCTATGTCATAAGAGCCAAAATTGTACTGCTCGTGCTCCTGACTGTACATCATGGTTTACCTTTACATTATTTCCAACTATGTTCAATACGGATATCCACTTGCCGCTACTACTATATACCTACGTAAAATGTGTAAGATAACCACAATATAAGTATGCCGCATCCAAAGTTTAAATTGTTCTTACTACAGGCTGGTTCGAAGCAGGGAAATCTTCGCGGACCGCCTGATTACAGGGCCAGCGATGTATTTTGCACCCAAAATTAATTTATTTAACACCACTCCGCGACCGGACGGAGCCTAAATATAAGAATTATGTCCGGGTTGTTCTGAAATTGAGATATTGGAAATTTTAAACAAATATCTTGGTATACAGCGCTATTATAATTTCTTTTCATGATCAAAAATTGCATTTTTTTAAATGTTTTCTGTCATACATTTTAATTGTAACTTTAATAATATCAATTTTAAAAGAGCAAGTGCTAAGTTTCTTGCCAGTTCTTTTAAGTACAAATCTGCTGTCTGAACTGGTGGTAGGATAAAATTATATGACGATTCAACAGAGCTTGTAATAGAGCTACATGAATAGAACTTTGAATGTTACATGCATGACGGACATGAAATTTAAACTTGGATTCATGCGTTTTCTTAGTTACTGTTTTCACATAAATTTTAAGAGCTGCGTGGCAGTGTACGCTCTAATTCCCTCCGATTGAAGGGAGATCCGTATCCCTGCAGTGGGATGATTATGAATTAATGTGATGTGATGTGAATTTTAAAATTAACTGTGTATTTGGATTTATTCGGAAAACTACTTGATTACTGGACAGATAGAATATGCGTCATTTGCAATACCCAAACAAAAAAATACATTAGACAATGTACCTTACCAATTAGTGCATTGGCACCAAGGCAGCCTAATTGCTGATAGCAATCTTTTCATGGCAACCGCTTGAAACATTGGGTTTGATATCTCAGTTTTTCATTCGCACTTTACGATAACATATTGATTTCTATTGCTTTTTTACCAGATTCAAATTATATTAAGTTTATGATATAGGTATATTTTCTCTATTAAGATACCTAATGCTTTATTTACAATACACAAGCAAGATAGGTACACAATAGACATAAAATTACAGGCTAGGATACTTATATGTGAAAGGCCTTATTGTTGAAAGCAATATTTTCGAGGCAACCTTATGGTAACGTATTTTTATATGGAGCGCAAATTAAGTTACAAAATAGGTTCCTACGTCCCTAGACTAGGCTGTTCTGTAAAAAAAAAGTTTATGTTCCTGCCAGTGATGAAAATCTAACCCCATTTATTAATTTAATCGCTTGACACCTCGTTCTCGTGCCACTTACCTGACACTAAAACTTCACGATTTACTCCCAAAATCACATTAATGTCAGACATGTTCCGAACTTCTGCTTTCTGTAAAGTGCATTGATAATAATCCGAGCCATTCTCAGGTGGTAGACGGAGACGGGGATATGATTTAGTGTGATGTTGGAGTGGGATAGGTGATGGTGAATAGAAACATCAAAATTTTATAGCATTTTTATTGCGCTCGCGCCGCTCACGGTGTTTACAAGTCGGCGTCCGGTTCTCGGAGATTCGAGGTGTAGGTGTACGGCAGGGTTGCCGCCTTCACGTTTTTTTATTTTTACGAATAGTCATTTTTTTTGGTAACTTTTGATTTTATTGACAAATTGAAGTATAAATAGTATACATCCGTGTTATGAGGGTCTTTTCTAACAAAAATAGTTAATATTTCGTGTAAAACTCAAAACATGTCTCAATCAAAAAAATAGGAATTGAGCGAGATAACACATAAGTTTGAAACGAGATTGAAACTGTGTTTGTTATGATATTAGAATAGATCCGCTGATATACTATGCAAATTATTAAAGATAGAGGCGAGTTAAAAAAAAAATATGAATAATCTGCGAACCTTTGTTGGTGAAGTGTTACTTTATTTCAGCGCGGCGTAGCGTAGCACTGCTGGTGTAGTGGTATCATGCAAGATTCCCATTCTTGCGACCCGGGTTCGATTCCCGGGCAGTGCAGTCTTTTTCGTTCTGAAAATGTATTTTATTAACACGATTATATCTTGAATTTTAAAAGTGGTGATTGGATCTTTTTTTTAAAACTTTATCACTGATAATAAAATTTGAGGTTTCATCGCACTATGGAATTTGATATGAATGCCTCAAGTTGTCTGCTTTTTCATTTCTTTTCAGTGTTGAAACGGATAGTGACAAGGTAACAACATATTTATGCCGCTGACTGTATCTATAAGAAATAAGTATTAAGAATTCTGCTACACATAAACTGTATACAAAGTATTTGTCATTTCAATTTGCATCAGAGTGCCCGTCGTGCCTCCGAGTTGTGAATGCGGTAGGTATGAGAATAAGGTCCAAGTTGACGGTTCCCATGAGAATTCCGATCATGGGAATGGAACGAATTAGCGTTTGCGACATGGTGAATCATTGTTGGAACGAAATGACTTTATTTACTTTTTATGTTGAGAATTTTGATGATATTATAGTATGCGTATTACAAAATTAACCACCCCAATGTGCCTATAGGCGAGGCGAAGTCCAGTAGTTCTTAAGATATTTGTAATTTTAGTTTTTTTTTAATTTTACCCAAAATTTCACATTTAACGTAAAACATTCAACTTTCATAACCATATCATAATCTAAAAACATTATTACCTGTACATACAAAATTGTATGAAAAATAAAATAAAAATGAGCCATTCCAAAAATAATTATTGTCATCCATTCATGCTGCGAATAATGTCGACTAGCTTAAAAATATATAAAGCCGGAGTCATTCCAAAATGCTGGTTTTGTACGTTTTTTTTAAAATATTTTAACAGTTTCACTTTTACTTCTTGTTATACGTTTATGCGTCATCGGGTTCCGAGCATTTCCTTTGTAACATGGGTTTTCCAGACCCATTTAACATAAAATCTGAATCATTTCATGAAACTGACAATTATGCTGATTCATCATTGATTTATTTATCGTTAATCGATTGACCATTGACGTAGTTTGGTTTATTGGAAGTGGCCATTTTTGTTTTTATCCATGGTACAGTCACGATAGCTTTTTTTTGTTAATACAACATTTTTACAATATTATGTTTGCCTCGTAAATGTTATGAAAATAAAAAAGTCGTTATTTAAATAGGCCTATAAGTTGTTTAAATTGTCACAATTTTTTCCCTGCCACCAGGTGCTGTACCATGACCTTTTATTACTATCCTTAAACGATTGTGTCAACGAGACATCGCCTTACATCATGTATTGCGCTATCTCCCTTATTCAGCCGTTCTTGTTTTGTTTTAAGCGGTCATGGTAGAGGCTCTGTTCTGACATCAGATTTGTACTAAGAAGAACTGGCAAGAAACTTAGCACTTGCTCTTTTAAATGGTTATGACGAGGTGTTAACATCGTCAGCTATGCCGTATAGGATTTCTTTATTGAGGCCTTTCACTTTTTAAGGACTGCCCGGATCGCAAAATGCAAAAGTATGGTTACAGTCCTGTTACGGTTATAATATCTCAATGGACAGAATCCTTTAAACGTGTCTAAGTTCCCGTGAGCTACAGAATAAATGGTTTTGGCTTTAAAGATAAAAAATTCAAAGTTTTTATTATAAATTTTTCACAGAAACATTATCAATCGTTGACTTTCTATTGCGGGACATATTATTATGGCATTAAGTCCTCCTAATATGTCAGTGCTTATGTATTGTGGTCAATAAAGTTAAATAAATTAAAATACGTATCTCTTTAATCACTAAAGGTGGCAGATATTAAGCCATGCTCTGCTATTATTGTTATTATCGTTTAAATTTTTCATGACATACGGAAATTACAACGAAAACAGATTTAGAATATACAGAAGTGTCGTTTGCATGCCGTAGTTCTTGGGTCCATACAGTTGCTAGACTGCTACCTATTGGACTATCAGTGTTCTTATCTAATTACTCTGTCAATATAACCTTAAAAGCAATCAACCACGGCAATTACATAATAAAAGGCTTAACAAAGCAGCGCAGGTTCTTTGGGTCAGCATTCAGTACCATTGTTTAAATACTACTAATTAACTAAGTCGTTTCGCCGCGAATGGCCCGTAATAAAATATTATGTTATGTTATTATGAAATTACACTGTAAACGTTCGTAAGTCCGCGTTTAACACGCTCTTGTACCATTTGATTTGTGTGGACATGACTTACGTTAGATTACAGATGAAAACACCACGAGCACCACGGTCAAATTACGATTTAATTGTCGTAGTAATTTGACTGTGGTGCTCGGCAATCGAGCTTCAGTTGATTTGCCATCACTTTAAGCCTTGCCTTTTGCTTTAGTGTCAAATTGTTGTCTCTTACGTAGTTGCTAATTCAAGGAGGGAAATCCTTTCAATGCTTTTGACCGTGGTGCTCGGCAATCGAGCTTCAGTAGATTTGCTATCTTTCTAGGCCTTGCCTTTTGCTTTAGTTTCAAATTGCTGCCTCTTACGTAGTTGCTAAGGAGGAAAATCCTTTCAATGCTTCTTACTCCGTCTATTTTCTTTCTGATTAAATTCGTTGTGTGCTCCAAGACAGCTGTAGTTTCTCCCCTGGGACTTCGTTTATATTTTGTGTGTGCAAAATAGCGCTTGTGTTTGAAACTAGATTTTGTTGTTAAAAACCCTATGCCAAATAGTAAATGACGCGTGTAATGTGACGAATATATTGTTTGTATCGAGTAAGTATCATTATCATACCAACCCATAATCACCTCACTGCAGGGATATGGCACTCCCTTCGATCGAAGGGTAGATTACATTTTACATTTTCAAATAGATTTTTATGCAATCGCCAGCGAGCGTTTTCAATACCAACTCTTGGATAATCTGAAATGTTAAATTAAAACGATAACCTTAAATCCGACTGAATCTGCTGAGTTTAAAACGCAGTGTACGCATGTCCACACAATTCTTTCCCGAGTCACAAACAATAACTCGTAAACATTTATCACGCGTTTTAAATGAGTATTTTTCAAGGGGCACTAATTATTTCAACATCGGTCTGAACAAACCAACAATTGATTTGATGCCGCTTTTCACTTTGAAACTCAATAATTGTGGAATAATGTTCATTACAGACGAATAATACGTACTTAGTTAGTTCCGGGGTTCTCTTATAGTACCAACGAATTCTTATGGTAGGATTATTTTAGTTTTACATGAGCAGCTCGATGGCCTCATTGTGCCTGCTTCGGAGGGCACATTAAGCGGGGCAAGCCCACCACACAGTCCCACCGATTTGTCTCATGTGTAGCCAGGATCAACAACGGCGACCTCAGAACAATAAGCGATGAAGCTTATTGATGTAGGATGTAGGCTAAGCATGCCTGTAAAAAATAGTTGTAAGTGTAGAATAAATAAATAAATAAATAAATAAATGTCCGGGGGGAGAAACTACAGTGTCTTGGAACTCAAAATGAATTTAATCAGACAGAAGATAGTCGGAGTACAGGGCACATTAAGCTGTCGGTCCAGACTGTGGTCGATAGGTAACAGTCGTCAAGTCAGTGACCGTGACTTGGGAACACAGACACCAGCTACACACGAGTGAAGCACACGAAAAGAAGAAGATTTTACTTTGAAATTTCTTACCATGCGCTACACGCTTAACCCAGTTTGAAGATCACAGCGAGTTGTCGGTGTACAAGAAACTCCAATCTTCAGTAACTTCAGTACGTTCGGACTAGTCGGTCACAAACTGTCACAAATACAGGTTGTACAGAGTCGGTGCAAACCACCCAGTTTTGATAAGTCATAATATGGCACAAAAATAGGTAGCCTACACCTTTAATTGCTATATCACAACACAAACAGCCAAGTTCATAATTATAATATTGCCTAATAGTATTTTGTGCTTGTATGGTATCTATATAACATATAAAAACAACAAATTGGTTTATCATCGCTTGTCTCAAGTAAAAAGAGTATTTTTTACAACATATCCTTTCAGTATGCGTCATTATAAGTCACAATTCATTAAGATTTTCGTCAAACTCGACTTCAATAGGGATGTCGACTGCTATTACTTGACATATCGACATTAACATCTTAGATCACTATCGAGTATATCGACTCATTCCTGCAAAGTCACTTGACCGGGGTGGCATCATGTCTTTGTGTTATCTAGTACCATATTAAGCGACTAATGTACGGAATTTAATTTCTAAAGACTTCCATCGATATAAAGACTGATTGTCGAACGCTCACAATGGCGGTTAAGACGTTTTCTCATATAATAAGTTATGACATCGCTCGTAAGTTGAAAGCTAATCAAAATGTTTTAATCGATGACGCGATAATATTAGTGATGTGGTCATTTATGTTGAGTTTTATCGATATTACATGAATGTTGCAATCTAATCTAAATAAAATAAGTACATATTTAGTATCAAATTATTTGTACAATAAAATATATTATAAGTAATTAGTAAAAAATATACTATTAGATGCCAACGTAAAATCAGAAAAATAAGCGAAACTTAATACGTATGCATTTATAATGTTATCCTTGCGATTTTATTTTATTAGATTTTTGTAAAAATATTCTCGTTTACATACACTTTGGCAGTCTTAAAATAAGTGTTAAAATATTCACATTGTATGCAATAAAACATGTTAAAGTAAATAATTGAAAATGCGATTTTGACTCCATCAGCTTAAAACATTGACAATATATAATATTCACTGTATGGTGGTACGAAACGGCTTAGTTAATAATCTGGTATGGTCTTGACCGATTTTCTCTTACGACGGAACCCTAACAAAACGATATGCATCATTGAAAGGTGTGTGCACCGAATTGCTTTTAAGAAAAAAATGGATTGGCCAATATCGATAATATATTGATACCTGTTCCCACCTCTAAAGGTGAATGGATTCTTTGCATTAAGTACCTAATTGATTTGTTAGATATTTTCTTCTTGAATGAGCGATCATTAATTGAGTCTGTAGGACGTAACTCACTTTTACGATTCCGTAAGTAAGACCACCTAATTTGCTGTTAAAACATTTTTTATTAGTTACAAACAGAAATAAACATGTCGGACTAAAATATAGGGGTTTAAGCTTTATATAGTTATAGCGGAATGAATGAATGAAATGAACTATGCATAATGAGAAAAGTAACATTACAGCAATAAGCTTCTTGCATTACCTACAGAGATTTGTGACATAACCTGACACTGAGTATAGGTAAAAAAAATCTTTCAATAATTTTTCAAAATAAACAACTATCAAAAAACAATCAAATATTTGTGACATAATGTTGTAACAAATTTTGAGTAAAGTGAAAAAAACACAAAATATCCCTAGACAGTGTTGATGTGTGTAATAAGGGTATCAGAATGACTGCGGACTGACGGACATGGCGAATCTAGAAGGGTTCCTTGTGTACTACGGACCCCTAAAAAGGAGTTTTCTACACTATTTTGTTACTTGTCTACACGATTTATGATTTAAATTGCAGTTTTTTTATGCTTTTGTTTTCTGTTATACCGTACTATTATTATTCTGTGGTTATACAGAAATTGTAACTTCAATTCCATTATAAAAGAGTAAGTGCAAAATTTCTTGCCAGTTCTTCATACAAATTGCGTGACAAAACTGACTGTTGTCACGGCTGACTAGCCCACTCGATATAATCCAGAATGCAAAAGAATAACATTACAAACCAAACAAAACAGTTGAGTGAGTCGAGCACTCGAGTTAAAACGATTCCGATGTCTCGGAGCGCTTAGATTTTTTGCCTCTTGACCGCACCGTTTAAATAAATCGATTGAGTATCGAGTAGTTTGGAAATGTCATCGTATACTCGATTTCTGGTGACAGTTTAATGTAAAGTTTACAAATTATATTTATTTATAGCTCTAAGTGTTGTTTAGAATATAACTTGAATGTAGTGGCAATGAATTGGTAGGGTTGCTTAAATTGCGTGTCCATTTTAAAGTACGACACAGCTGTTCGATTCTTCGACACTTCCTTCCACGCACAGTAAAGATTTCGAACTAACCTTCCGTTTTTGTTTCCGAATGACTATGACTTCAAGAAGCGAGCATACATGCACATAAAAGGTCGGCAGCGGCTCAGGGACTCCCCTGGTGTCTCTGTGCTCCATGGGTGGCGCCGTCGGTGACGTTGATCACTTAACATCAGGTGACACGAATGGTCGTTTACCAACCTCTTACATAAAAAAAAACAGCGACTCCATCGAGCTCCTAACACGATATCATAGTCGTCTTTTCGTGTGCTTTCCGCAATTTGTGTAAACTGAGACCCAGTTGGTGTCAGTCTTTTCATGTCACATCGACAACATTCGGGACCGAAAGATTAACGTGTCCTCCGAAGCACAGAGACACTCGAGATTTTTTAAAGCCACCCAAATATTGACTAGGGTTACGTTGCTTAACTTGTTTGAAGAGAGGTAGGGCACATTGGATAATCCGCTCAAATCGGAGCAGCCCGTCTGGGGAAGGACCTCTACCTTACAGAAGATTGTAGCCAAATAGCATTGGTCTCGGCCATGTTGTGTTCCTCCGGTGAGTAAGGTCTCCAGAGCTCCACTTGGGAGGTTTGGAAGGTTGGCAACGCGTGAGTGAAACCCACGGCATTGCAAGCATCTAAAGACTACGGTGGTGCTTACCATCAGGCGGGTCGTATGGTTGTTTGCCAACTATGTGGCATAAAAAAAACTTGCCATAGTTTCACTTTGAGACGCACAACGAGGTCACCGAGCTCCTTCCGTATCATACAATGAAAAATACTTTACAACAGGCGGCCTTATTGCTACGCAATTTCTTAGGTAATATTAAGTAATCATTGAATGGGTCAAATTAATATTACTGACTCAACTTTAACTCAGTTTGCATTTTAATAATTTATTTATCATCAGCAACTTAATAACTGGATAACCTGATGTATAATCAACATTTGATCAGCGTTTACTATCTATCGACAACTAAACATATAGACAGGGTTATTGGTACATTTACATAATTGGCATATTTATATTCGATGTATTGAACTGTTTAGTGCATGACAGCTATGTGAAACTGATACTGGTATTAATTAGAACTTAATTATCATATAATAAAATTATATTTATATAATCAAATATGAGCTGTTTGTCAAGTCTGTATTAACTATTAGTACGCGCCAACAACGCGACTCATCTATATCTATTTGTATAAAAGGAGAAGCTGACTGACTGACTGACATATCAACGCAGGGCCTAAACTATAAGGGTTAGAAACTTGAAATTTTGCACAGGGGTTCCTTTTATAACGTAGGGGCACGTTTCTTAGTTAGCACTAAGAAAGGATTTTTCAAAATTCCCACGGGAAAGCGAGATATACGCAAACGAAGTTGCGAGGGATTTACTAGTAGTTTATAAAACAATTGAAAATTAACTACTAATTTTTGTAATAAGTGTGAGTTTCGAGCTTCGTTTTACGTCAGCGCGACTTAGCCTTGTTGGTGACTAGAATAATCTTAAAACAATCCATATAAGATTAATAATAATAACAAAATTGAGGATGGCGATGAACTTTTTTGAGTGCGATACACAGGGACCCCGATGGCGTCCCTGTGTGTCGCACTCAAAAAAAGTTAAGCATCGTGGACTCTAGCTAGTATTTGGATGGCTTTCGTCATTTCTATCTTCTCCATTTTTCGGAGGAAACGTTAAGTCGTCGGTCCCGGATGTTGTCAGTGGAAGTCGTTAAGCCAAGTCGGTAGCCTGTAGTTGGTTTGAAAACACTGGCCTCTGCCAATCTGCATTGGATCAGCGTGGCCGAGTACGCCCTAATCCTCTTCGATTGAAGTGACACCCGTAACCCTGCAGTGGGATGAAATCTTACAAATATCTAATAATGAAAATGTATAAAAAAACGTATTTAACTGAAAATTTAAAACAGCTGCACATTTTCAAACTAAGATAATTAAACAAAATGTAAAGAGTTCTAGTTTCTGAGGAATCGTAGACACAAACATACAGTCGAATTTTTTTTGCGTTGTAACATGTTTCTTTGAAGTAAGCAGATTATTATTTGTTATTCTAATATTCTTTTGAGATATTGCAGGTTAAGGTGATGTGATCACTGTCTGCACAACCAGAATATAATATGCAAAGATGATAATATGTGCCCGCGTTTCAGTTATATATATACCCACTAGCTGTGCTCGCGACTTCATTCGCGTGGTTCTCGAAAACACTTCCACTGAAAAAATAATTTTCCCCGGCTTTTGCAACATTTTTCACTGATGCTTCGCTCCTATTGGTCGCAGCGTAATGTTATATAGCTTAAAGCCTTCCTCGACAAATGGACTATCCAACACAAAAAGATTTTTTCAGTAGTTCATGAGATGAGATTAGTATAGCGCGTTCAAACAAACAAACAAACTCTTCAGCTTTATAATATTAGTATAGATTTACAAATGGTGGTAGTTTATTACCATATTATTATATTATTATTATATTATTACTACGATGAAAAGTGATGAAAGCTCCCCAAACAGCTTGATTTTTAACAACACCATCAACAAAATATCATCACAGTTCATTGAATTTAAACAAAACTTAAAAGAATTGTAAGAATACCTCCGTGGCGTAATGGTTGCTATGCCGGATGCCAGGAGGTCCCGAGTTCGAATCCCGGTCGGGTCATGATGAAAAACGAACTTTTTCTGATTGGCCTGGGTCTTGGATGTTTATGTATATTTGTATTTGTTATTATAAATATAGTATCGTTGAGTTAGTAGGTATTCCATAACACAACCTGTGTGATTGGTCCCTATTTTTTTATTTTATTATTATTATTTATTTATAATATACTAAAACCTTCCTCAAAAACCACTCTATCCGTAAGTGAAAACCTCATGAAAATCAGTTTAGTATTTTTTTGAGCTTAACGTGAACAGACAGACAGACGCCGCGGCGGACACGAAAAAGAAAAAAAAAATGTTTCTTTAAGTTGATATTCTGTGACTTCTTCGGCCGAACTAACTTGTTTGTTTGCCACCTTTGTGGTATAAAAAAAAATCCAATTTCATAAATGCTCTACCACACCACAACGAAACTTAGAGTTTAAGTAAATGGTTAATCTAAATTATCTATTGTTGAACATCTTGTAAAAGCAAAATTACATGTGAAAATTAACACAGTAAGTAACTCAAGATTTCTTGTAATTTCAACTACTTAGTGGGCTTACAAATAGAACATACATTAGCGGGGTACCGTCATGAACATTTTCCTTCTACTGATTGACAAACATCCTTTCTCTTATGTATACATTATACATAAATGAATCTCTGCACTTCCCTTTGGTTTACTGGTAGATAATGCAACTTAGCATTAAGTCCGCCGTATCAGTTTTGTATTGTGGTCAATAAAGTTAAATAAATAAAATACTAGTGTACTAAAATACATAATTAAATAACATGAAATTCAATAAAATTAATTAAAACTAAACTAACAATAAAAACTAAAACTAAGCATTAAAAAGGCATGGTCCCTGTGGCAGGGTGCCCAAAATGCTAGCAGCGTTACCTCGCTGAACGGCGATAGATATCCGTTGAGCGAAGTAACTGCTAGCCTTTGGGTCACCAGTGGTTTGTCGCAGCCTTTTTGCGATGTCCCTAAAAAAGTAAAGAGTTATGTATACTAATCAAAATAAAGACCACACACTGTCATATAAAACTCTCACTAAACCCCGCGGCGCTCCTTCATTGCCAGAGTGGAAGTGTCATGGGTAGAGAAAAGCCTTAACTCTCACGACACTTCCGTACTTCACGTGTTAATATGATCCTCTCAACCCATAATCATCCTACTGCAGCGGTCTCCCTTCAATTGAAGGTAATTAGAGCGTACTTAGCCACGCTGCTCCAATGCGGATTGGCAGAGGCATATGTTTTCAAGCCGCCCGAAGACCACCGGTCATCTATCGACAACGGCATGGTTTTTGTTACTATTTAATTTAATTTTAATTCATGCAAATCATATTTATTTTTATTATTATCTCACTTATTTTTTTTTATATTTATTATTTTATTAACTTATATCTATTTATAGAATCAACTCCTGTTAATTTTTTTTTGTTCAAATAGTTTACCGCCTGCCTATAAACATCAGTAATACCACAGAATAGATAATAGTACGTAATACCAGAACCGCTACCGCCTACTACAAGTAAGGGAAAAAAGAGAGAGTGATATATTTTTTGTACTACAAAGTTGGCAAACAAGCATACGGCCCGCCTGATGGTAAGCATCACCGTAGCCTATAGACGCTTGCAATACTGACCGGGGGTATCACTCACGCGTTGTCAACCCTCCCAACCTCCCCAAAAGTGGAGTTCTGGAGACCTTACTCACCGTAGGAACACAACATGGCCGAGACCAATGCTATTTGACTACGATATTCTGTAAGGTGGAGGTCCTTCCCCAGACGGGCTACTCCGATTTGAGCGGATGATCCGCTGTGCCCTACCTCTCTTAGATAAGGAAAATAATCTTCCGGATTTCTCACTCACCTAACAGACCACACTGTTGCGTTACTCTATGAGAGGGTAGTACTTTCCCGGTCGAGCTACCCGATTCATGAATACTCTACCGCCTCTACCATTCCAAAAAAATTTATTTATAATTTATAATAATTGTTTAATATAAAATAAATACTTTTTAAATAATAAAGCTTCATCTTACCAAGCAAAGCTTTTGTTTGTACAACATTGATACTTCTACATATATTTTTTTGTTAGTCATAATACTTAGATAAATATAAAACATCTAGACAAACTACTTCATCACAAATTTTCAGATATTCGAACCCGCGACCCGTGTCATAATGCCGTTGCTATCCACTCAACCACCGCGCCTGTCAATTTTAACTAGATGCGTTGTCATACGGCGGCGGCGTCATGAAGCGCCAGGTGTAACAAACAGGTACCCAATGTTTGTTTAACACAATTTGAGTTTCGCACGTGCTCGCTAATAATAGACTCTCTTCCGACGCTTCTCATGTCGATCACTCCGTATCAGCCAATGTCTGGTTCGTATAATGCTGCCCTATCGTAAACTAAACAAGCGTGCATCCACTCAAAACTATGCATTTCAAACTATAAAAAACAATCTCTCGATCACACGAAACTGGATTATTATCGTTCATTAATCGAACATAAATGATTATTAATCAAATCGCCCACACGCGTCGTTATTATAACAAATGTCCATATCCCCACCTTCATATTTCTAATCACGCAAAGCCTAATCCACTAAATGTTAGCCAAAATAGCGCGAAATATGTTTTGCTTTGCGCGAGCGGCGGGGTGAGCTCAGCTCAGGTGAACGTCAGTCGGCGCCGCGATCTCCCGTCGACAGGGATCGACGCACGCGACACGCCGCTAATTCGGATTCGAAAAGCCGAACATATTCAAAACGAACTTCGTAGCTATTCGGATATTGTTTAAAAATAAATGTTTAGGGATGGCTGTATTATAAAGGACTTATAGATTTAAACATATCTATGGTCTGATTGGGGCAGTGATGTCCGACGAGAGATGCGGCCGGTTGTCATCGCTGCGTGCTTGCTGCTGCTCGCGCCCATCACCGACTCCTGGTGGTGAGTCTATGGGATAAATAATAAACTTAAGGTATTATATAAACACTGGCAGGTAATACATACAATATATGAGATAATATTTACTTGTGTATAGATAAATACAGTACATTTACATTTAGTTTACGAGAAAGACTGTAGAACATAAGTGAAATCTAGTATGAACTTTTAAATATTATTTCTTACATAAAATAATAAGAATTGTTTTTGCATCTGAAGCTATAATTAGTAACAAAAAAGGCAAGGACCGGTAATTTATTTTTTAATTATGATCTTTTAATCGGACCAGAATTAATTTATTTAACGAAGATTAGACTTATATGGTTGTGCCAATAAATTGAGTATTACTGACCAGTAGTTTGTATCTTCGTTACATAGTTTAAAATGAATTCGCTTTCCTGTCTGTCTGTGCGTCTGTCTGCCGCTATGTTTGCTTAAAACTTTAAAACTAGACAACGAATTTTGATGCGGTTTCAAATAGATGGAGTGATTCAAGAGGAAGATTTTTTGGTATAATACATTCCAAAATTCCCACGGGAAAGCGGGATATGTTCAAACGAAGTTGCGCCGGTTTGGCTTGTAATAAATACATCTTTCAATAAATCTATATGTAAAAGGAGAAGCTGACTGACTGACTGACATATCAACGCAGGGCCTAAACTATAACGGTTAGAAACTTGAAATTTTGCACAGGGGCTCCTTTTATAACGTAGGGGAGCACTAAGATAGGATTTTTCAAAATTCCTACGGGAAAGCGAGATATACGCAAACGAAGTTGCGAGGGATTTACTAGTAAGTAATAAGAAGAAAAATGCATTGAGGTAATTGTAAATATAACATGTAATTATTTAATATATAAAGTTAATAAACTGCTCTATAAACTATCATTATTTCGGAAACATAGCAAAATGACCACTGGGGAAAGAAATGGCGAAATAAACCCAGTTATGGCCTTTTTTGTGTTTGTGTCACAGATAACAGACATCAACAACAAATAAGGCTTAACAGGAGCTTTCGATGAAAATACGCGCTAAGAGAAGAACACTAAGAGAGGTAGGGCACAGCCCGTCTGGGGAAGAACCTCCACCTTACAGAAGATCGTAGCCAAATAGCATTGGTCTCGGCCATGTTGTGTTCCTACGGTGAGTAAGGTCTCCAGAGCTCCACTTGGAGGGGTTGGGTGGGAGGGTCGGCAACGCGCGAGTGATACCCCCGGTATTGCAGGCGTCTATAGGCTGCAGTGACGGCTTACCATCAAGCCGGCCGTATGCTTGTTTGCCAACTTTGTGGTATAAAAAAAAATACAATTTTTGTTAGTTGTTAGGTTGTAAAACACAAAACATCTACTTTTTGCCACCGCACTGCTCGCTATTGGTACATCAGAAACAACTGAGACGCTACCAAAGCATTGCCTACAAAAAAGAGGGGAAAAGAGATAGGAAAAGAGTGGGACAACGAATTACTCCGAAAACTCACCCGCTGAACGAAACATTCACGCCTACTAACTGTCAGATGTGGTTAATTCCGCAGTCGAGTTAACCATTTAGCAGGTTTATTCTAGAATAATTAGTAGAGCATTTACACTACCATCTTCACGTCTACTTTCTGTAAGAAGGTGGTACATCCCGTTACCTATTGGAATGGTAAGCCTCTACTCTATCACTCCAATAAACTGCCTATTACCAAAATCGATCAGTTTTATGTGGTAATCTACCCGCTAGTTGATTATTTATTAATCGGCAATATCATTTTAACGATATTAACGAGGAGCTTGATGGCATGAGGAGCTCGATAGCGTCGCTGTGTGTCGCACTCTAATTTGAACACGCAAGTTAAGCGACGTCGAACCTAGCCAACATTTGGATGGGTTTCGCTATCTCGAGCTTCTCCGTGCTTCGGAGGGCACGTTAAGCCGTCGGTTCCGGCTGTTGTCGATGGATGACAGCCGTTAAGCCAAATCAATGGCCTTAGGGCGGTTTGAAAACACCTGCCTCTGGCAATCCGCATTGGAGCAGCGTGGCAGAGTACGCTCTAATCACCTTCGATTGAAGGGAGACCCGTATGCCAGCAGTGGGCTGATTATGGGTTGATATGAGGATCACATTAATTAACACGTGAAGTACTGAGCAAGATGATTTCATTTTAATGAGAGTAAGCAAGATTAATTGTCTTATAAACATTAAAATTACTCCATTAAGTTAATGGAACTACCGAGCTATTTGTTGCGACTTTACTCGTGTAAACAACAATCAGACCATTCACAAATATCGTCACAACTTTGGGTAATTTAAAGACAATCTCGTAGAAAAAGTCATTGAAGAACTGGCAATAAGCAGTAAGGCCGCCTTGTTGCTTATAAACTAGCTAAGTTATACGTGTCGTAGGCGTATTGTTTGTATCTTGAACATAAAGTGAATTCTATCTAAAGAACTTTAGGAAAATGTAACTCCTACTCAATAGTTTCTCTACGGACTATTAACAGCTGATTACGTGTGCAAGCTCGTAGTAGCATTTTGTTTATAGCTGTCAATATGTTTGACTAAGCAATTATTATTGGTCGGATTGCTAGAAAAACTTTAAACAATTCCCATTACGATATGTTTTTTTTAGTTTTAAAGCAAAATGATGACAGCCCGGTGGCACGTTAGTGACCGTAACTTCGGCATCAGAGGGCATGGTTCAATGTGATCACATAAAAGTATACGTGATGACATTTTTGTTTGTCTCGCATCTGGTTTTTTTAAAATAAGATATATGTTGACAATATTATATCAGCTTAAAGCAGTAACTAATGCGTTTCGTGGGCTGTGAGAGCATTTTAAATTTTTAAAAATTTCACACAACAGTAAAGTCACTCAAATCACAATCTGTCCAAAAAGTGATTAAGTGATTTTAAAAAAATCTATAAAAAAAAAAAGTTCAATAATCGCCCAGCTTTCCATGAGAAAGCGTTGATAATCGCAGAGCCCTTTAACCGATAATAAATTCGTAATTTAAGACATAAATCACGAAGCATGAAATTCAATAAAGTCATATCGAAAGGCGAACCACCTCGGTGGGGACTTTAATTTGCAATTAATCAAACCAGACCTTAAATTAGGTGCTCCGTGCACGAATAAAAAATATTCGTTCTCTTATGAAATCCGATGTATACTATTGAGGTAATACTAAAGACGCATTTTGGACGCATAAAGCTAGATATACAGTGGTAATCGCACTGGTAAGTGGTAATCGTACTGACGCGGCCGTTCGTTTTATTATGAAATCCGATGTATACTATTGAGGTAATACTAAAGACGCATTTTGGACGCATAAAGCTAGATATACAGTGGTAATCGCACTGGTAAGTGGTAATCGTACTGGCGCGGCCGTTCGTTTTATTATGAAATCCGATGTATACTATTGAGGTAATACTAAAGACGCATTTTGGACGCATAAAGCTAGATATACAGTGGTAATCGCACTGGTAAGTGGTAATCGTACTGGCGCGGCCGTTCGTTCTCTTATGAAATCCGATGTATAATATTGAGGTAATACTAAAGACGCATTTTGGACGCATAAAGCTAGATATACAGTGGTAATCGCACTGGTAAGTGGTAATCGTACTGGCGCGGCCGTTCGTTCTCTTATGAAATCCGATGTATAATATTGAGGTAATACTAAAGACGCATTTTGGACGCATAAAGATATACAGTTTTGCTTTGTGTCATTTCGTAATGGTTTCATGTGTATAGTATGGTTAAGAACATATACAAAACACACTGTCACTCGGGTCGAAGTATGCTTGATGCAACATGGAATACTAAAGTTTTGTAACTATAGTATTTCCATGTTAATGAAAATTTTTCGTATTTCATCATCATGTAAGTGAGACAAGCGGCGGCGGCGAAGGCGGCGCGGCGCGGCGAGCGGCGTGCTCAAATGCAGATTTGAAGCAAACTTCGAAGAGCGGCGGCGGCGCTGGGGAGACATGTCTGTTGCCGCGCCGCTGCGCTGTCACGCCGCTGCTTTCAAGGCTGTATATCTCTATATATTTTAACACACCGCTCTCTGAGCCGCCTTAACCCCGCTTTAGCGCCGCTGACTTCGTATCCAGTACTAATCTTGTGCTTATACATTATTTTAATAATTAATTCCATAGAAATGTAAATGTATTCTAATTTCTTTAGCTTAAACAAGCTGTACCTTAAATTAGGATTTACGCACTAACCTTAATGACTTAGACTATATTGCCAAAGCCAAGCTAAATATTTGAATCAAGTCAATATTACGTGGAATTTATTGGTTAATTAAACGTTGTAAAATCATACCGAGAGCCAAACAAGCTCGATGAAAACTTTATGAGTAATTAATATTGTTTAATTTACATTAAGATAGTGTATTGCACGCGGCTTTGACTATAGCAGCAAATAAAACAGGATTATATTCCAAATGTGAGAGATCTACTTTGAAAACGTGTTTAAAAAGTTGTTTTTTCTTTATTTTTAACTAATATCTATAATTTTCAGTGTTAGATAGTTTTTTTATGCTACAAAATTGGTAAACTAGCAAACAGCCCCCCTGATTGTAAGCATCACCGTGGCATAAAGACGCTTGAAAACCCGGCGGTATCACTCCCGCGTTGCCAGCCCTCCCAAGTCCCAACCCCCCAAGTGGAGCTCTAGAGACCTACGGGAACCGCATACTTTTCGGGATAAAAAATACCCTATGTGTTAATCCAAGGTATCAGCTACCTACATACCAAATATCGTAAAAATTGACCCAGCCATTTGAGCATGAAGAAGTAACATACACACAAATTTCGCATTTATAAAATTTGTGGGATGTTTATTCATACAGCCTGTTTCATGTTAGGTGCCTTATAGACATGCGTTTTATATTGCTTTAATTTAAAAATAAGTAGTTACTAAATAGTAATAGTACTTTATAAAAGTCATTGTCATGTTAATTTCCTTCGTGTTGATGTGATAAGTGATAACCCTGCGTTTGGCAAAGATACTGCTACGCTTCGTAAGCTACGCGGCTACGCGGACGGACACTACTACGGAAAACTCAAAAAAATATTTAAAACACTACAACACTTAAAAATGTAAATGCGGTATATATTTTTAGATATCCGATGAGAACACAGCTTTATTAATATTAAATACATTAATATTCACTGGGACGACAAGATCCGATGCAATCAATGGTTTTCGGACGGTAATGGTGACGAATGACTCAATTTTGGAGTTTTCAAAACGCGCTCAAACTGATTGATTGATTTTTAAATTAATTTCTGAACCTAACTGTTATTGAATGAGTAACTTTTAACAGTTGACCATGCACAATCAAATAATTTTTATTCACATAGCAAAGGAAATAAGAATTTATTATTAAAAATAAAGATTTTTGTTTGTCATCGGCCTTGTTATGAAACTTTATTTATTAACATACTTACTGTGAGGATGGATGCTTGTTATTTTTCAATTTTTTACGGTGTATCTCAGTCCCCAGTAGTCCCCTCTGGTCTGCCCCCCTTGGGGGGAGAGATTCCACGAATAACAGCTGGATACATTTGCGTTGAATAAAAATAAAAAAAAATATTAGGTTCATTGTTTAAAGTTAGTTTTAATTTACATTATTATTGCAATGATTGAGAATAGACCTTTACGATCTTTACAAACACTTTCTCTTGTGAGAGAGACAAAGAGCACATAAATGATTTGTTTAAATTTAAATTAATCAACTCTATAAACTACTAAAATGATAATGTTAGTTAACATTTTCTAACACCATTGTGGAAGCACCACTAAAAATATATCGTACATTTTTTTGCAGTATAAAAATATAAAACTAGGTTCATACAACATTATAAGATTATTTCAAGTTCCCCTACTCTTATTTGATTGCCATAATATAAAAAAATACATTAAAATTATGCATATTAATTAAAAAATAATTACCACAAACATGTTAATTTCCATGGCATAGTAATATAATCTATTAACACTATTACGAGTATTATTTTAGAAGCAAATCGAGGAACGACAGGTGTTTGCGTAAAGCAACATGTTGAACATATATGATGATTTAGTAATGGAGGCTTTAATTTTTACCTTCTATAAAATGTTGTGTTGGTATGTTGCAGTGATGCTCAAAGTGTCTAATCAATAAATTTTACTGCGATAATCGGGACAAGCCCACTACACATTCCCACCGCTGTGCCTGTATAGCCAGAAACCTCGACCGGCGAGAACGGCGACCTCAGGTTGACAATAAGCAATAAAACTTATTGACGTCCCGGGGGAGAAACTACATTTTAATCAGAAAGAAAATGGACGGGGTACGATGTATTGAAAAGCGACTTTTACTGCGATGAAAAATATTTCATCATATCAAATCATAATCATTGCAGTGTTACTGGTCTCCCTTCAATCGAAGGGGTTTAAAGCGTTATTTTTATACCACCAAGGTGGCACAGGCATACGGCCCGCCTGATGGTACGCATGACTATAGCCTATGGACGCTTGAAATACCGGGGGTATCACTCACGTTGTCAACTCTCATAACCCCTCCAAGTGGAGCTCTGGAGACCTTACTCACCGTAGCAACACAGCATGGCCGAGACCAATGCTATTTGGCTACGATCTTCTGTAAGGAGGTCCTTCCCAAACAGGCTGCTCCGATTTGAGCGGATTATCCGCTGTGCTCTACCTCTCTTAGCGTACTGCCACGCTTCTTTAATATTGCGTATTGGTAGAGGCCGGTGTCTGCAAACCGCATGAAGGCCACCTTGTCATAACGGCTGTCATCTACCGACAACAGCCGGGTTCGACGGTTTAATGTGCCCTCCGGGCTCCGAAGCACGGAGAAGCTCGAGATAACGAAACCCATCTAAACACTGGCTAGGGTCGATGTTGCTTGACGCGACGTCATCGTGCTTCTCATTGACTCATTTCTATTGTAAACTAGGGAATCCCAACTTCGTTTGTGTGTATTCCGCAGCCCGCTTACCTTTGGAAATTTCGGAATCTATTATAGAGACCTTCCCCTTGAGTCACTCCATCTATTAAAAAACCGGGAAAGTACGTGTCGGGCCACGCACAATGTAGGGTTCCGTATTTGCAGTGCTTTGCTTACCTTCAGTTGAGTCGAATATCAAATTCTGTCACATTTACAAGTTTTCATCAAAGAAATTTTATTTTATAAGTTCGTTGGCTATTACTCGGTAACTAGTAGAGCCTACTTAACCGTTATAGTTTTTATTGAAGGTTCATCATATGGACTACTGCCATGATTTTTTTCAAATTTCTAAACACAAGACTTTCGGAGATAGAGAGGGGAGGGGACCACCGTGCAAAACGAAAATTGACACGATAAATGTAAATAATTTCGAAATGAATCATTGTATCGAAAAATGTTCTTCCCACACCCTCAATGTTTTGAAGAGACCTGTCTAACGATATGTCACAACATGGGGTGGGCGCGAAAAAAAATTTTCATATCCACTTTACATGTAGGGGAGGCACACCAAAAAAAAATATTTTTCAAATTTTTGTTCCAGCACTTTGTTAGCAATGATAATATGTGTATACATACCAAATTACAGCTTTCTAGCATTAAGCATCTAGGCGCTAGACCGCGGAAAGACAGACAGACAGAAGAACTATAAGGGTTCCTTGTAGTACTATGGAACCCAAAACAAAACGCATCAAAATTTCTATGAATTTATGTCTTTTCGAACACTTTTTACGTAATCATTTTTATTACATTTCTCAACACAATGTCAATTTTGTCATTAACGTTGCGACCTAAATAACTGATTTATGACATAACTGTCGTCACAGAACCCATGTAATTTCAATTAATAAAACGTTTGAGTACCACAGCCCAGTTCTGCTATGTGGGTGTAGTTGAAAACACGATATTCGCCCACGTACCGATATAAAAATAAAATATCTATTAGTTAATTAATAATTCTGTCTTATAAAGACAACACAAAAATTCTAAAGCTCCATTTGAAATGTCGTCGGCTTTAAACGGTAGTCTGGTATCTGATTGATTGTTTTGTTATAGTTTTAGGTAAATAATTATTTTTGGAGGAATAGCATTTAAAGAAGCCCACTTCATATAAAATGTATTGCCCCCCAAAAAAAATGCTAGATGGGGGATGTTACATACGTATGTTGATGGATTGATACTCTCACAGAATAACAAAGCATCCATACTTTTCAATGAGTGAGAGATACGGAAGTGGTTCAAGAACATTTTGCATCAGGTGATTCAGGTGGTTCACTTGACAATCCGCATTGGAGCAGCTTGGTAGAGTACGCTCTGATCCCCTTCTAGACCCTGTATCCATGTAAGGAGATGATTATGGGTTGATATGATGAATGTAGTAATCCATATCCATGAAAATCACGGGTAGGCTACCAAGTAATATCGACAGACATAAAAGATAGGATTTATTTTATAAAAACACAATGAGCTCTCGTCTGCACGCAGCAGAGCAAATCGAACACGGCGTGGCCCGACACGCACTTGCCCGGTTTTTTAACTAAGCTGGGGAATCACGAATTTTTGTTTGCCCACATTCGCCCACGGCCTGGTCTATATAGGCCTCCCTTTTCCCACGCCACTTTACTAGGTCCTGTGCCAGTCTCATCCAGTGGTGTCCCGCTCTCTGCACAATGTCGTCTGACCGTCGAAAAATACTAAAAATAACGGCCGATGAAAAAAATATTGATTTTACCTAATTGCCATTATTAATATTATGAACTCAATTCTCATTATACGATGACATATGGACATTTAATATTCTTTAATTATACGTTAATATAGCTACATCGCTAATAAGGAAACTCTATTAGCACTATAAGATTAGCGAAATAAATTAGTTGTTTTTTTTATTGTTTTTATTATATTATTGTAAGCAAAGTAAGTATTTAGAGACAACCTTAATACCATCTGGTTAGATTTATGGGGTAATTAATTTATTTACTTCACATTAAAACGTTGCTGGGTCGTTCTACTTTTCGTTGCAGATAAACACGATCGCAGAATTCAAAAAATAAAAAAATAAAAAATTAACTGATCGCTGTAATTTTTGCAATAAAGTATTGGCAAACTTATATTATTTGATAATTTATCGTGAGTCTAGCACTTTATATCGTAGATTAAGATAAATTATAGATTTAGTGGTCAAGGGTAGTAAAAATGTACACCTCTGTTACTAGAAGTATTTATTTTTTGTTCTCAAACCTCAATCAGTCTTTAATTCAACTTTGATAGCAACATTAATTAAAGTCTCTCGTCTTTTAGGAACATGCAAAATCACAGAGATTTCTTAAAGTAATATTAATTTATAAGCTTATCGAAACTCCTCTGTTACTTAATGTCGAAAATCAAACCAATTTTTTACAATAATTGTTTTTAGACTAGTGTTCCAACCATATAAGTTTATATAATCATGCAAAAACAACAATGTAATAATACTACAATTAAATTTAAATCGTAAATGTAACTAGATTGGAATTATTTCAAGGAATTCATCCCTTGAATTTGGGACAGCACACTATTGAGTTCACGTCACAAACGGTTTCCAGTATAATTTTGTTCAAGTCAGAGGTGGAAATAAACTTATTTTTATATAAAACATTAGCCATGTACTGAACATTTATATGTAGTCGACATAAGCAAGTATCTCTTTCATCTACAGATGGAGGCTTTACATAGAATGGTTTGTTTTTCACAAAGTAGCTGTAAGAGCATAAAAGATCCGCATTTTCGTGTTTAAAAGATTGATAAAGATTCTTCATTCATTGCTTTCTTCCATGTGACTGCTGTCTCCTTTTTTCCCGCAGTAGCTCTGGAAACATCATCGCGGTTAAAAAATACCTGAATTTTTTTGATCTTCGTTCGTGAATTTTTGATAGAATTCGCCACTTTCTTTTCATTTTTCGGTGTTCGCGTGGCGTCAAGTCCTGTACTAATCGCTTCTTAGTATGATATCTTGCTGAATCTTTTCTTTTTGCTTCCGCTTCTTTCGCTGGATCTTTTTTGCGTCTGTCTCTATACCTACGCTGTTTCTCAGTGGGTGTTAAAGGCATAGTTACGAATTTTATTTGTCTGAAACAACATATTATATTAAAAACTCCTGATTTGCTGATTAAAAGTCATAGTCAGTATGAATGTGTAGCAAATGCAACTATGTTATTAATATGACAACTCTGTTACCACTACAGAGCAACATAGTTGTAGGTAACAGAGTTGTAAATATTATGAGTTCTGCTGCAAATCTCTAAAAATATGAACAAATATAAAAAAAAATACGTGATATTGTTGTTATTAATCACAGAGCTGCGTAATCAATATGAAATTAATGATTAAATACTAAATACTTACAGAAATACTTCGGTAACAGAGTGCACGAAGAATAAACACACGCACTAGGTTTCACGGCCTTTGGTCGACTGATTCCCTCGTGTTGATTCCCCCACAGCGGGTTAGAGGTAACACTTGTTTAGGAAACTTTGCAAGTCCACTTGCTCGAAAGAAGTAACGCCATCTGTTATTTGATTCCAAACCCACAATGGTAACAGAAAATAGCGGTGAAATCGTAAGTTACCGGGGACAAAATTTTAAATAATTTTAAAATTAAACGCCGAAGTCTAAAAATTCAAAAATAATTATTATTTACTGCGTATATTCACTACCTTTTATCGTATTTAATAAACTTTATGCCGTTGAACCAAAAAAAATAAGATTTTTGTTTTCTTCTGTGACACCTTAGTGCTTGGGACATGAACTAAGTCTATGAAAATCAACTCTGTTACCGGGAAAGACAACAATGTTACTAAAATAAATAAAAATATATACATTATTTAAAGATATACTTAGATTAGACATAATATAAGACCGATTCTAGTTTTATCAGTTTAAGCAACAATGTGCGGTTGTGAGTAGATTCAGAAATATCTGAATACTATTTCACTGGGACTTGTTTATCTGCAACGAAAAGTAGAACGACCCTGCTACTTTTCATTATGATAAGGCGAAGTCATTGCTTGTTATCCCAGAAAGATATCAACTACAGCATAAAGGTATCCATAGACGGTTTTAAGAGAGGTAGGGCAAAGCGGATTATCCGCTCAAATTGGTGCAGCCCATCTGGGGAAGGACCTCCACCTTACAGAAGATCGTAGCCAAATATAGCATTGGTCTCGGCCATGTTGTGTTTCTACGGTGAGTAAGGTCTCCAGAGCTCCACATGGGGGGGTTGGGAGGGTTGGCAACGCGTCAAGTGATACCTCGGTATCGCAAGCGTCTATAGGCTGCGGTTATCCTACCAGCACTTCGACGTAAATGGCCAGTTGAGAAGAAGTGCCACAAGAAACTCAACAAATAAGCCTTTTTTGAAAGCCAAACTTAAAAGTATTTTATAGTTTTTTATACATTGCAAAATATGTTTGGTGCAGAGGAGCAAATTACTAAACGAACACACAAGTTAAGCTACGTCCACCCTAGCCAGTATGTGGATAGTTTCTCCGTGCTTCGGAAACTGGCGACCGACAGGGATGCATGGAATCTTGAACTTTTGTTAACTCATAATGTGATATTGCTTATATCTGTAATTGTTTATTATACTAGCCGACGCCCGCGGTTTCACCTCCTAAGGTACGTATTCCCAGACTGATATCCGAAAAAAACTCTAATCCTATGTTTGTTATAAACAACCCGTGTAGGTACCAAATTTCAAGCAAACCTGTCCAGCATTATTTGCATGTAAGAGTAACTAAACATCTATCATCACAAACTTTCAACTGTTATAGTAAGTTGTTTTTTAATAGCCATGTATGTCCCACTACAGGACAAAAGCCTCCTCTTCTTCCCTCCACACGTCCCTGTCGAGAGCTGTCACGGGCCAGTCTTTAGCAAAGGTCTTGATGTTTTTTATACCACATAGGTGGCAAACAAGCAAACGGTCGGTCTGATGGTAAGCCGTCACCGTAGCCTAAAGACGCTTGCAATACCGGGGTTATCACTCACGCTTTGCCAACCCTCACAACCACTCCAAGTAGAGCTCTGGAGATCTTCCTCACCGTAGGACACACAACATGGTCGAGACCAATGCTATTTGGCTACGATCTTCTGTAAGGTGGAGGTCCTTCCCCAGACGGGCTGCTTCGATTTGAGCGGATTATCCTCTGTGCCCTATCTCTCTTAAACCATCTTATCGTCGTCTGACCATCTCATCCTTGGTCTGCCATAATAATAGTTATTAGTAAGGATTTATTCATAGAGTATCATATCTTTATATTTAACTTATTTAATTTAGAATTAGGCCACCAGCTGTCTGTTGCCATTTGAATTAGACAATTACGGTCAATTATTGAGTTTAATTGAAACTGGTTATATATAATGCAGTCAAAATTTAGTCGCCTATAATCTATTTAAAGTCAATCTAGTCTGGTACTGTGTATAGCTTCTAGATATTATTCATGGGATAATCCAATCCTCATGGGATAAGTAGACTTCAAAGAGTACGGTTAGGTTAGCATTAATAATTTGTTCTTAGTTTTCTACCATGAATACCTTTTTTATTTATTGACTATTCTGTCCAATATTTAAGATTTGAAGTGTATATGTCATTACTTGGCTTAAAAGCTCCGAACATTCGTCAGATTAAAAATATAAACTGATATGAAACAAACATGAATCGATTACAAATAATCACTTTGTTGTGTTAAATCACACAACATTATGTTACCACCGTTGATTTTCATTGGAAATCTTATGCCGAGAATATGGAACGGATTTTAGTAATGTTAGAACTTAGCCTTAAACTATTACAAACATGGTAATATCCGCTTTGGTAACTGGACAAGAGCAGTCACAACATTCGGATTCCGGTTTTTTAATGACAATAAAAATTGATAGATAATCAACTCGAATAATATATGGGGTCCAGTTCATATTCTGTGTCAGCTGTTCGAAAACCGAGAATTTACTAAAAGGCGAAGGCTTTCTAGCTGCTCACACTACTTTTTTATACTACCAAAGTGACAAACAAGCGGTATGCTTGTTTGTCACTTTAGTAGCCCGCCTGATGGTAAGCAATCACCGTAGCCTAAGGACGCTTACAAAACCGGGGGTAGCTATCACTTGCGCGTTGCCGACCCTGTAAAAAATGGGGCTCTGGAAACCTTACTCGCCGTAGGAACACAATATGACCGAGACCAATGCTATTGGACTACCACTCTCTGTAAGGTTCCCGTCCTTCCCCAGACGGGCTGCTCCGATTTGAGCGGATTATCCGCTGTACCTCTCTTGAAACCTGCCTTCTTCCTCTTGACGTGGGTGAGGGCACTTCGGAGTCTGACCTGTAAATGTGACATTTTTATTTTTAAAGGCCGTCGAAACACGGACTGCAACTGCACAGTGAATTACAGACTTCTACATTCACACATACATCGACCGCTCGAGCAGTTCAACTACTTTCGGCGGTCGTGCGGTCAAGGCTTCAAGCTGTTGATTATGACAGCATAAGAGGTCTATGTATGTTGATCAATGCCTCACTGCTCGAGCACTCCATCTACGTCAGCTCTAAAGGTCTCTCACAACACGGCACAGTGCCGACAAGTGCCGTTCAGTAACGTATCCATCAGTGTCAATGAAAAATTATATTGTAGCATAGATTTTGTACGACGCTGTTGTCAATGATAGTGAGACGTTCAGTGATGCGCCTACTACTGTATTATGCCAAAAACATATCTGAGCCGGTGGCCAAAACGAGAACTAATGAATACGCCTTGAATGCCTTGACAATTACCTTCAATAGCTTCGATACTAGCGCCCCTGCCATCGGCACAGATTTGTGGCACTGTACGATACGGAACTGTCGTCGGTCACGTGCCGGCACGGTGCGGATAGGCCTTTATTCTTGTTGGTTTTATTGTAAACTGTCAACAATTCGCGTATACGTGTAGATAATTTAGAAAATAATTGCGGAGTTTACATCTATACTAACATTATAAAGAGGAAAGATTTGATTGTTTGTTTGTTTGTTTGCATTGAATAGGCTCCGAAACTACTGGACCAATTTCAAAAATTCTTTCACCAGTAGAAACCTACATTATCAGGGAGTGACATAGGCTATAGCTTTTCCCGAAATTCAATGTGGTTTCCACGGGAACGGGTCCGGACCTTCACGCGGACGAAGTCGCGTGCAAAAAAGCTAGTTATTTATCACATGGAATTCAGATGGTTTTTACAAAAACTGTATCGTAGGCCATGTCGTAGAACCGGGCGGAATGATTATGCGTTTGTGTCTGCAGATAGCAATGACTGTCTGCAAACACAAACGCATAAATGTTTGCCCCGAGCGGGAATCGAACCCAAAGGTGTCACACCACCAACGCACCAGCGGGCTGTCATAATGTAATAATGATGATAATAAAGTTCTATAGAAAATAATAATTATTTGTACGTACAAATTCCTTTTCAATACAAAATTCACCACGGGGTTTCTTTCCGTCAACCATAAAACGTGTTAATTAAATTATGTTTATATGTTGTGTCATAAAACATCTGTTATTGGTGAAAGTCTAATCTATTTGAGCTATCTAGAATCAATTAACGAGCCCCGATAATTATCATTAACTTGACTATAAAGTTATCTTCTTCTCGTTATATTCGTTGCTAAAGGTCGTGTCTTGTCCTGAGTTCCTAAAGTATCAGTGTACACTATGCACTTCCTCATTTTTGTCCTCGGTGGTCATAAGGCCTGTCCTCACTGCGAAATTTCATCGCGATTACGATGCGAATTATTTCCGCGCGAATGTTTTGTGTAGTATCAATAATGAATTACTTATTATAATATAATACGTAAAACATGGCAAGAGAACGTGCCTGTAAAGGCCTTCTCTCTGAATAAAGGTTTTCATTACATCATTTTGACTGTTAAATTAGTATGATGACGGTATTAAGTTATCGTAACTGTAAAAATTCGTCACCATTTTAACTTCACATTCGTGATTTCCATGTAAAATCATCACGTTTCATCAAGAATACAATGAGGCATTTACGTCAAAAAAAAGTCAAATATGACGACGTTTGGAGCACAGAAACTAGTTCATTTAACACGAGAGGAGCGATGCCCTGTCGCAGCGACCGCCCGCGCATGTTTGCACGATGCTTAGCGGTGCTCTGCTAACAGTGTGACAGCGGACCACAGAGTAATATATAGATGACAGACTGTCCGTGGGGTGATAGTAACCCTACCTTCGGCATCAGGAGGGCTACTACGAAACGTAAATCCGATATTTCGGCCGAAGTATCGGAAGAATTTTAACCGTGAAATACAAGGTATTTCATGGTTATTTTTGTAATTCCTTGAATTCTATCCATGAAATACCTTGTACTTTATGGTTATTTTAGTAGTTCATTGAATTATAATCATGAAATAACTTGTATTTCACGGTTGAAATTCTTTCGATACTTCGGCCGAAGTATCGCATTTACGTTTCGTAGTAGCCCTCCAGTATTCGCGGCTTCCATACTCGCTCAAGCAAACAATAATGTCAAGGCATTTGTGTTGGTTCTCGAGTCTGGGTGGTGTCTATGTATTATAAGTATATAGTTACAATAATGTATCTGTTGTTTGGTACCCATAACATAAGCAGGTTAGCTTAGCTTACTTTGGACCAGGATGAAGCTGTTTGAATTATGTAAATGAGACATAATATAGTTAATTAATGTTTCAAATATCCTGATAAACCCTGCGCTACATCATACTAATATTATATATGAGAAAGTGAGTTTGTTTGTTTGTTATTCCTTCACGGCTTGACTAAAAGGCTCTAGCTTGCAGCGATTAGTTGGTTGCTAGCGCGGATGATGCGAATTGCGATAAGTTGCATGTGATCTGCAACCTACCTATTTACGATGCAATTTGTTGCCTTGCAACAAATCGCAGCAACAAATTGCAAGTCAGATTGCATCGTGAGTAGGGCCTTTAATAAGCCAATCATTATGAACATTTGTATACCATATTGTCAGGGGTACAGAGCCCAACATAGGCTAATTTTTACGAGGGGCGAAACCGCGGGTAACAGCTAGTGGTCTAATAAATTAGTTTGAAACCGAGGTTTAAAACAGTGATGTCAGTGATATCATACTACATTACTCTAGCTAGTACATAAACCTTTAAATGTCCTTGGTAGCAGGGCATGCGTTTGAAATCACTGTTGGGTGCGTATATTTTGAAACGTGAAAATTGAAAGAAAATTACATAAAAAGATACGACAATCACACGTCCTCTCTTCGCAGCTTACTAAATATAATTTGATTATAATGGTATTAGATAGAAATACAAGTAATTCGTGCAAGAAATCGTATAGCTACTTCGTCTATATTCTGTCAGGGGGTGGTACTTTCATCATCGAGGCAGCCTATTTCATAATTAATCTCCAGTTTGTATTAACGTAAGAATACTTACTTAATGCACATGCATTATGCATCATCAAAGGGCGTCAATCAATAATTACTTAAGTGACTGTATTTAAAAGTGTTTACGAATTATGACCTAAATCTTGTGTGTAGTTCATCGTCTCAACTTTATTTTTGATACTCACTTTCTCGGGAGACAATGACATAATGGGTCGATTTTCATGTTCCTAATAACCTACAGTTAATCGTTATTAGCAAATGATAAATTAAAAGTCTCGAATTATTTTCCAAAACCTTGTAGACAAATGGACTAACTAGAGATTGAGCTAGTGAGACCGCTGCCTGTGAATTTTAAAACATTTACTCTAAGCGCTAAAAATGACGTGAATTAATTAATTTTTCAAAAGTAATATTTGTGATAATTAATTCATCATTCGCTTAACTAGCGAAGCTATTTCTTTAGCGAATTCAGACTTTGAAGTAAAAAGGGTAATGCACTTTTAATAGCTTCTGGTCGTAAACTCCAATCACTGTGCACTTTTACCGATGTTTGTTTTACATTACGTTACGAATACTATGAATCAAACCCGATATATTCAAATGCATAAATCAATTGCATAATACTATGTCCCAGAAAACGACTTTCAAAAACGAAGTTGGGAAACTGTCTATTTTATTTCCATATAACAGAGTTCAGTGATGAAAGTTCCTATTATGATTGACAAGCCGTTGAAAATCATAAAACGGTACCAGAATTTTTTAAACGCTACATACTGAGTGATTATATGAAGTACGCAAAATAAACTACCGTTAAATAGTGTTACATTCTGACAAACAAACGCCAATTCAAACCGAAAGATCTGATTATTATTTTTGGGTAAAAGTTTGAAACATACTTGTGTGTCGGTGCGCCGTGTGCATGGAACATCAAAAACTTATCAATGTTTTTTTATACCACAAAGTTGACAATCAAGCATACGGCCGCCTGATGGTAGCCTAATAGACGCTTGCAATACCGGGGGTATCACACATGCGTTGCCAACCCTCCCAACCCCCCAAGTGGAGCTCTGGAGACCTTACTCACCGTAGGAACACAACATGGCCGAGACCAATGCTATTTGGCTACGATCTTCTGTAAGGTGGAGGTCCTTCCCCAGACGGGCTGCTCCGATTTGAGCGGCTTATCCGCTGTGCCCTATCTCTCTTAATATTCAATTTCTTACATAGTAAGGAGACATATTCTTTTCTCAATGCTTCCTACTCGATCTATTTTCCTTCTGATTAAATTCGTTGTGAGTTTCAAGTCAGCTGTAATATCTTCCCCGGGACGTCAATAAGCTTCATTGCTTATTGTCAATCTAAGATCTCCTTGATCCTGGCTATACACACACAGGGGTGGCAACGTGTGGTGGGCTTGTCTTGATTCTTTTTTTTGATACATTTGCCAATCTACGTGATTGGCAATAACAATTGATCGTCTCGGGTATTGACTGCAGTAATTGTCAGTGATTGAAAAGAATTTAAAAATTTAATTAATTAGCCGGCATCAATATATGAATTTTGATAGTGCGAACACTGTTTCAATGTCAAAAATAAATCGAAAACTCTAGGAAATCAAGTAAGCATTAATGACATTGAAATGTTTGGGGCGCCGTTACCCAGTGCAATCTGACTTGACACTGGCGATCGCACACCAACATCGTCGTGAACGAAAGCCCAACGCCCCGCAACGCAACACAGCATAGAAGTATGCTTCTGGCTTTAAAATCTTTTTTTTCAGACGCAAATTGACGCATCTGTAAATAATATTATTCTTTGCGCGTGTAACTTTCAGAGGACAGTGTATGTCATTGTGTAGAACTTCACCAATTATCGCACCGTGCAACCATTATGGGCGCAAACTGCTGGTGGCGCTAAAACCTGTGACAACCAGACCACTTTCCAATATTTTTAAAATAGACGGCAGTTCTGTTACATTTATTTTATTCTAATCATTGACATTTAATATTATACTATTAGAAGTCCGTTTTTGTAACAAATATAATGTCACGCGCATATCTTTCGGAGTGAATACTGTTCTAGCTGAAAAAAATGTGTTGGTTTGGAGAAGAATATAGGCTTTATGCCATTTCAATAAGATGTCAGAAAAAGTTATCTTTAGTTAAAGATTTCACGCGGGCAAATTAACGGGCCATACCTAATATTTTATTATTTTAAATTATGTGTCCCAATTCACGTATAAGATATATGTGGTATATATTATATACAACGTAATTATGTCTTTACAAGCTATATAAATTTATAAATAAAATAGGTTTTAGAAAACTGTTGAAATGCTTCATGAGCTGTTCGATCGGTGTAATAATTTTCTAAATCTAATATATTTTCGACGTCTAGTGTAGTGGAAAGACGCGACGTTCGCAGACATTCATCCTGTATAATAAACAACTTACCATTAGATGAGCTCGTGCCTTTCTGACAAAAAAATACATAACATAACTTTCGAAATTCAAAAAGCGACAATGCGACGAGTGAGACCCAATTTTAACGACACGACAAACAAGCGACGCCGCCATGAGCGCCCATGATGCGACCGCTAAAACTTTACGACAACATTGCTCATAACTTCATAAACTTTTAAAAGTGTTTACCCACATACAGTGACAGCAATATCTAGTCTGACGATTGCTGGCTGTTGACATTCAACTATTATAATTAAAAAGAACTTTACTGTTGATGTTATAAAGTATATTTTCGGATGACACTTAACCTGAATGGTTAATGGTAATGATGTTTACAGTTAAGTCGTCATGTGGACGCTAATCGTGCCGAAGTCGCGAGTTAGCGCCTAGCCCGGTGTCCGCAAACAGCGTCATTCATTGTCACCCTACTTGAATGAGAGCATCTTCCCTTCCGGAAAAATTACATTCCTATTTAAAAGTCACACTTTAAAAATGTAAATTATTCCTTTAGTAGGTTCAAATATGGCTATAATATGATGCAGTCATTTAGAGCCGACATACACAGACTGCTCGAGTAGTCATAGTCAACTTGAAGCTACAAGCTTGAACCTTTGACCGCACGATCGCCCGAAGCAGTTGAACTGTTCGGGAGGTCCGTGTAATGTAGAAGTCTGTAGTTCACTGTGCAGTCGCAGCTTGAAGCAGGTTTATCCTGACTGCACCAAGCAGTCCGTGCGTGTTGGCTCTTAGTCAAATAGTGAGTTATCACACGGAGCTACAACTGAGTTACATTTGCGCGGCATCTCTTTTCAATCTGCTGGAACATTACCAATTTATTTAACTAAAAAATGTATTTAAATAAACCTACACACTCACTTAAAAGTCCTCAGATATGTACGGTCAACAAAAATAGATTAACACTTCGATAGCATTTCGAACTTGACTATTGTTAATATAGACAGATGCTGTCAGTTTTTGGATGTTTGGGAATGACATAGTGCTGAAGTGGTATTCTACTTCTGTTGCTAAATGTACTAAGAACAACCTCATCTTGTCGGTGTGCAAAGTAATGTTTTACATACCGTTACGCCTGGGGCCCGATTCTACTAACACAAATGCACCAATGGACTCTCAATGGTGTCTCAATCGTGTCTCACAAGAAAGCTGATAGTGTATCAGTGGAATAGTTTTTGACATTTGTCAAGGACTTATATAATAAGTTAAACATTATGTTATTGTTTAAGTCCATAACAAATGTCAAAAACTATTCCACTGATACACTATCGGCATTCTTTTGAGACACGATTGAGACACCATTAAGAGTCCATTGGTGCATTTGTGTTAGTAGAATCGGGCCCCTGATTTATTCAGAATCGGCGTACGTTGAAGGGAATAATTGGTTTATATTCGTGCGTCGACAGTACGTAGTCTACGCACGAATAGCGACGAATTCGTTGAAGGCGCGGCGAAGGTGCGTTAATGGTAATGATGTTTACAGTTAAGTCGTCATGTGGACGCTAATCGTGCCGAAGTCGCGAGTTAGCGCCTAGCCCGGTGTCCGCAAACAGCGTCATTCATTGTCACCCTACTTGAATGAGAGCATCTTCCCTTCCGGAAAAATTACATTCCTATTTAAAAGTCACACTTTAAAAATGTAAATTATTCCTTTAGTAGGTTCAAATATGGCTATAATATGATGCAGTCATTTAGAGCCGACATACACAGACTGCTCGAGTAGTCATAGTCAACTTGAAGCTACAAGCTTGAACCTTTGACCGCACGATCGCCCGAAGCAGTTGAACTGTTCGGGAGGTCCGTGTAATGTAGAAGTCTGTAGTTCACTGTGCAGTCGCAGCTTGAAGCAGGTTTATCCTGACTGCACCAAGCAGTCCGTGCGTGTTGGCTCTTAGTCAAATAGTGAGTTATCACACGGAGCTACAACTGAGTTACATTTGCGCGGCATCTCTTTTCAATCTGCTGGAACATTACCAATTTATTTAACTAAAAAATGTATTTAAATAAACCTACACACTCACTTAAAAGTCCTCAGATATGTACGGTCAACAAAAATAGATTAACACTTCGATAGCATTTCGAACTTGACTATTGTTAATATAGACAGATGCTGTCAGTTTTTGGATGTTTGGGAATGACATAGTGCTGAAGTGGTATTCTACTTCTGTTGCTAAATGTACTAAGAACAACCTCATCTTGTCGGTGTGCAAAGTAATGTTTTACATACCGTTACGCCTGGGGCCCGATTCTACTAACACAAATGCACCAATGGACTCTCAATGGTGTCTCAATCGTGTCTCACAAGAAAGCTGATAGTGTATCAGTGGAATAGTTTTTGACATTTGTCAAGGACTTATATAATAAGTTAAACATTATGTTATTGTTTAAGTCCATAACAAATGTCAAAAACTATTCCACTGATACACTATCGGCATTCTTTTGAGACACGATTGAGACACCATTAAGAGTCCATTGGTGCATTTGTGTTAGTAGAATCGGGCCCCTGATTTATTCAGAATCGGCGTACGTTGAAGGGAATAATTGGTTTATATTCGTGCGTCGACAGTACGTAGTCTACGCACGAATAGCGACGAATTCGTTGAAGGCGCGGCGAAGGTGCGCCTGCGCCGCCGCTCGCGCCGGCACGATATCGCTTCATAACGTTTTCATACAAAATGTATGAAAGCGACGCACGATGTTTATACTGCAGCGACGCGGCGCAGGCATGTCGTACGCCGCTTGGTCGACACGCCTCCACCGTACGCCGTATGTATGTTTTACGTTTTAGAAGTACGAGATATCAGAGAGTACCGACTGATTATAAATCGCTGACTGGTTATTGCCACTAAATGTATCACTGCTCCAAACGCCGAGCTCGTGCCAAATGCGATCCTATTGTTGACGGAGGTCATGGTAACTCTGATTGTCTTTATTTAGGATTTCCACAGACTGGGGCTTTTTGATTACGATTATTTTGTCGCACTACTTAATACGTTACTGTTTCCCAAATGTCAGACATCTTCAATAGGTAACACCTCACATACGAATTTAAAATTGAAAAGCCTTAAGAAATTTTATGACGATTTTATGTGCTACATTTGACTGTACATTAAAATCTACAATATTATCCTTGATTACCTTAACTTTCTTGTAATACGGTGTTGAAATAAACAATATTTATTTTCTATTCTTGGTCTCGTCTATTGCTGTGTTTAGATTACAGTTGCAAGGCCAAGTCAGTGAAATTCTGTAGAATCAGCCAGTGGAATGAGTAAAAGTGATGACTGCGACTGCGTAATGGTCACCGGTAAAAGATATGGCGAAAGTTTTTGTCATTCAATATTAAAACATTTTTTTCAACTGTTACAATAATAAGCACATAATTTACATGTACTAATAGGTTGTTATCATGACATTACAGAATGAAAGGCAGTTATTATGATCAGTGGCCGCCTCAAATCATATGACTTGTTAGACAGAACAGGCTCTAAAAGCGCCATAAGTCGCTGCATCGTTCCTTTCTGTCAGCCCATATAGTTGTAACCATTTCCTTTGCTCCCCTCATCGTTGCACATATCTATGGCGCGGCACAGCGGTTTCGCATAGACTATAAAACAAACTAATATTAACACAAAAAGTAACAGAAGTCGTATGTGTTCTGTTGCCCTAACTTTTAATCTTCGCGTAATTCTGACAGTTGACACATCGCGCTGACGTACTTATAATGGCGGTGACGATGTATCACCCGGGAGAAAGTAATTAGTTTAATTCGTCAATTAATTGCCGTGAATATATGACTTTGATATGTGAACGTTGAACGTGAGTAATAGTAACGATTTCAAAGTAGTACTAGTTTAGTATTATGTTTATTTTTATAAAAACATTAAACAGGATGAGGATTTGGGATTGCATAATCTGCAGGTGATTCAAAAGAAAAAAATTACTTAATGCTTGCCAATCACAACAGTTTTTTGAAATTCACGAAGGACACCCACCTAAATACAATGATATAATTTTACAATCTCTTCAGGAAGTAATATTGAAAATCATGATGTATTTTTTTTATGCCACAAAGGTATGGATGTTTTTTGGGTCTTTTTCACGCAAAAACTGCTTGATTTGCTTGTTTAGTTCATAACTTGGATTTACTTAAATGATAATTTTTATCCCTTATACCGTTTTATTCTGGATAGTCCGGGAACGGGAACTTTTGCGGATTTTGCGGGTAAAACCATGAGCATTAGCTAGTCATTCATAATTGCTAATTGAACGTGTGAAAGTATATAATATTCCCAATATTCACACTTCATAACAAACTTCCTTTAGCACAGTCTGCATAGCTTCGCCAGATGTGCTTTGAAGAATAATTAATTGACACACAACTTATCACTGCTAATTTATTCGTCTGGGTAGGCAGAGGTGTGTCGCCAGTTTGGCAGTATTCCATCATAGTACAACACAAGATAACATAAACTCTATCTACTTACAATCACAGTTGATATTGAAATGTGGTTTATGTCACTATTTTCTTAGTTAACCAAATCGCTAAGAAACACCTAAATTGAAGCCAAAATACACTGAACCCTACTGCGTATTTCGTAACAGTTACGACGAATTGACCAATAAGTTTTTATAGCAAATAATTTCATACAATATGTGGAAAGGTTATTTATTGTAGACGGTTACCAAATGAAAAGAGGACGCGATTCATCTAGGACTATATTAAATATCCTGGGTGTTTACTCACTATTATAGGAAGGGAAGAGGAGAGAATGGAAATTGACCTTTAGGATTTGTTATGACGCGTTCTCTATCCTAATTAATTCATCGAATTCGGCTCCTTATACTCAATCACTGAATGTGATTGCCGTCTGAATAATGAGAGGCCCTTTTAAAAACAGTCGGCCGTGTTTACTTCAATCATCATCATTAAAAACGATCTGCAGCCGAATAGAGCTAACTAGAACATAAGCCGAATATTAGCCGGTGACAGAATACAGGGCGTGGTGGGCCCCGGTTAACCCAAACTCCGGTTTCCACCAAAGCGGAGACGAGCGGAGACGAGAGCCTCTCATCTCCGCTTTGGTGGAAGTTTTGATCTTAGAATCTTGTGCCGCACGCGAGCAAGTGGGGCGCGGCCGAGTGGAGATTTGTATAGCCGGGCGGCGCATCTCGCATCTCATCTCTTCTCTGCTTTAGTGGAAACCGGGCTTTACCTAGTGTAAGGCCCGGTAGATGACCAGGTTCCAGGAATTGGTCATAACTATCCAATAGAAATTAGAAATTACTCTCTGACAGCCACTATTGGGAACGTATGGCAGTTCTCGGCACATGATGTCAAACATAGACGTCTTTAAGTTCTAGACATAGTATAGTATAGTGCATAATATGCATATTTAGTCTATTAGAAGTATATTTATACACCTTGAACTATTTCATTTTTTATTTTATATTTTTTTATATTATATTGCAAGTTTTAATAAAATTGTATGGCGATCTTTTTCGTGATCGAAGATCTATATTGATAGAGTTTACTTCATTACTTCTTCTGGTCAATGAGCATTCCGAAATGCTGGTAGATAAAAAAATAGAAATAAAGATTGCGTGGTGCGTGAAGGGACGTGTCCAAGTGCCCGCGAGGGCCACAGAATAAAACAATTTTTTTTTTAAATATTTGCACTGACAACCCTATAGAAAAATACCAATGGGATATTATTATGAAACGGGCTGACGTGGCGAACAAGTAAACAGCCGCGCCAATCTGCAGGGTTAATAAAATCATTTCGTTTGGTAAACTTGTAATTTACAGCATGTTGTGGTCATATATTAACAGAATCTTGACTTTTAGTGTTGTACTTGCATTTTTAGTGTTGTAGTGAAACTCCAGGTCATCACTACTACATGTTTGTATGAATAACGTTGTTCACTAGCTAACTTTATTTATGTAACGGGAAGATTGTTCTTTGAATAGTTACTGACGGCATCTGTTAACTCGTATTGCATAACGAATAATTTCTTTAGCATTTTACTTTGTGTGGCATTTGTAAATTGTATTTAGGTATATTTGACACTCCGGTGGTGGTGCGTTGGTACCGATCCTACGTTCGGCACCAGATCGCGCGTCATTTTCTACTTCTCCTTACACTATTGTTGCCATGAAATACAAATTGACATAAATAATAAAAATTAATTCAATACAATTCATACAGCCTTGTCCCAAAGTAAACTAGGTTTAACTGCTTGTGTTATGGACACCAGACATCATACTAATATTATAAATGAGAAAGTGGCATTGTTTGTTTATTTGTTTGTTTGTTATTAATTCACGGCTTGACTAATCAGCCGATCATTATGACAATTTGTATATATTAAATTGTCAGGGGTACAGAGCCCAGGATAGGCTACTTTTTATCCCGTGAAAGTATGTCATTCCAACGTGAAAATATTTTTTCTACTATAGAGGGCGCTGTATGGGATGGGCTATCGGCCAACAGATGGCGCCACAAGTCGCGCTATGGGTTGTTTTGTTGTCAAACGAGATCCATGTCACGAAATTAACCGCGAGCGAAGCCTCGGAAAAAAGCTAGTAAGAATATTATTTACAATAATATATCCGTTAATTCATAGAAAACACGCAGACTTAACACAAATGCCCCCAGCGAATATCGAACCCGCGCCCTCTGATGACGAAGGTATCACGCACGACCAACGCGCAACATGGTATTTTTTCCAAAGGCAGCAATGGAAAAAATACTATACAATATTCGACATTATCGATCCATATTGAAGAATTCCAGTGGTGTATCTTGATTCTCGACGCATACTGTAACAATCGCTCAATCGAGAGAAACTTCTAGACGTTGTGTATCAATCTTATTACTTATCATCGGATCTTACTAAACAAATGTGAGAAAAATAATCGATTTTCGTTCAACGATTCGTGTTCCTGGAACGCAGTCTACGGATACGTCTGGATACGTCTAATTTTGTTCCAACTTTGCACTCGATTACATGATGCTTTTAGTATAGGATACAGAGGGTACAGGCGTACAATGGAACTAACAGTGTAGTAAATAGATATTTACTAATATTATAAAGAGTTAAAGAATTAATCTACTCAAAAAACTACAACCATTTCGGAATCAAAAGCAAAATGACCACTGGTAAAAGAAATGGCGAAAGAAAACCAGTTACGGTCTTTTTTGTCATATAAAAATATATCGTAGGTACATTTTTAATGTATTTTCTACGTATGTACGCGGAATGTCAACGAATAGTGCCATTAACTTGTCGTAACATCTTTAAATTAAATCTAAAATATAAAATGCAGCAGCCGTTCTCGTGTATATTCTCGAGTTGACGTGAATCATTAAACTAATAAACTAATAACAACATTAAAATTTTAAACTAAAAACAAAACTAACATTAAAAATGAAACTAGGTCAAATCTTAAAATTAAAATGGCCAAGGGTTAAACTTAAAACCCATATTTTAATTTCACAAATTTCGACACAAATCGCTTCCTATACGTGTCTTGGACTATTCGGCTCTGACAATGAACTCGGGGGTAAACAATGGATCTGTCGGTGCGAGCTGGCGATGAGCTGTCATCGCTCAGCGTGCCTGATCGTAAATCGATACTTGGAGTTTAATAGCACAACACTAGTTGTAGTGAGTCGAATTTTACGACATGATTTGGTAACTTTCTGAATTAGAAATTGCCCGTAATTGCTTGTGCTACGGATTATTTTCTTGTTCTAAATATTTTAATTAATTCTTAGTTTAATGAACCTATTAAAATGGCTACATATATCAAATGTAATCGAAGATTTTAAATTGCCTTGTCAAATATACGTCTCATATTTATTAGTTGAATGCTTTTGGTTTTTCTTACAGCAATGTTCCAATTCATATTATGCCCATATAGCCATCAATGGAGTAATAAATATAAAATTGAATAGAACTGTAGACAGGTAATATTTTAAGCATTTAGTATCTGTAATATATTTTATTTTTATTTCTATAATTGCATAGTAGAAACGGTAAATTACGGTACTTATTTTGCAGAAACGTCGTGTGAGGTTATATAATTATTGAGCTATTTAAAAATTATTGTCACGAGATATTGTCGTAGATTGCATAATTTTATGGAATGATAATATTATTATAGGCTGTAAACAATATTTTATTACGAAAGAAACTATTTTTAGAAAAATAAGTCATATTATTTTTATTTTTATTACAATGTACTTAATTTAATTTACTGTGTGTATTATTACAACAGAAATAAGTATAGGTACGAATCATCCAAAAGAGTACCTATTAGGTAATAGGACTCTTTTGGATGATTCGCATAAATAAATGGCACTATAAAAAAATAAGTATCAAGATATTTTAATCGGGTTTTTTCACTATTTTGGTGAACTAGGTGAAGAAAGTGGAATTTTAAAATAATACAAATTTATATTAAACTGAATTATATTATACCTACTAGATTACCCGCGCCGCCCCGTCGCCCGCGTAAAAAATTGCCTATGTTGGGTTCTGTACACCTGACAATAATGTATACAAATTTTCATAATGATTGGCTGCTAAGTCAACCCATGAAGGAATAACAAACTCACTTTCTCATTTATAATATTAATATATTTACTAGCCAAACCCGAGCAATTTCATTTGCGTGCATCTCGCTTTCCCGTAGGAATTTTGGAATGTATTATACATATAAATAAACCTTCGTCTTGAAGCACTCCATCTATTAAAATAACCGCATCAAAATCCGTGGCGTAGTTTTAAAGACCTAAGCGTACAGGCAGACAGACCAGACAGAGCGATTTCATAATTTTATACTATATAAAGAAGTCCTTTTTTTAATTAAAGAGTTTCTGGCATGATGATTATCACCTATTTGACATCGTTCGAAGGTGTCATGAAGACACAAAAAATTCCAACTTTCTTCACCCAGGTGAAGTTACCAGAATAAACCGTTTAAATCTAGAATGGTGACTCCTGTAATTATTTTGTTGAATTACAAAAATATATGGTGAAATAAAGCTGATGGACGCAGGTTCAATTCATTAATTTGTTTAGCAATTAACAACTTACTATGGCAAATGTCAAGTCCGATCTCGATCCAATGGAGCGTTTGATGTGGACTTGTCTCACGCGATCCAAGCGCATTCAGGCAGTGCGATTCGCGGTCCATGGTCCTGGATCGCGGATTGAGGATCGCTGATTTAACTTGGATAGTGTGGTGTGGATCTGGCTATTCAGCAGGCATATTTTTTCTCCAGGGCGTCCGGCAGTGCTGTGATCCTGGACCCTCGTATGGTGTGCAAAAAGAATCGCCGTGCGCGCAGCCGGCTCGCGCAGATCTGTCGGAACGAGACTGGACTACTGAAGGAAATATCCAGGGGTGTTACACTGGGCGCCACTGAGTGCGCGCACCAGTTCCGCGGCAGAAGGTGGAATTGTACAACACAACGACGCAGCATGAGGAAAATACTGATGAGAGGTAAGGTTTTACACCTTTATTATCATCGACTTTAACTTGCAGTCTTGATGATACAAATATATGATTTATGTCCCGCCAGGGGTGTGTTTCCAAACAAGTGACCTTCAAGAAGCGAGCGTATCTTCTTTAAAGACCGGCATCAGCTCGGTGACTCCCCTGGTGTCTCTGTGCTTCATAGATGGCATTGAATACTGACCATCAGATGAACCGCATCATATGCCAACCTGTTATAAAAAAAATAACAATATTTCTTTAAAAATTACTTTGTAACTTCAACATGGTACTTTCAATCAAGAAAATACATATGGCTGATTACGATTCGAGGTTTCTACCTCATCTAACCACTGCTGGTTAAATGAGGATTTACTCAAATTTTTAAAGCTGATCCCTGCGCCTTTAACCCGTTGTTCCCAATCACGGAATGATTATACATAACATACAAGACCTGTGAATCCGTATTATGAACCACCTACCTGTGTACCAAACTTCAAGCAAATCTGTCTAGCCGTTTATGCGTGAAAGATTAAATTTATTATTAACTAGCTGACCCGTGCCCACTTCGTTGGGCATAATGTTAATAATCCTTTTTTAGTACAGGCGTTCGTAAGAAACGCTGTCATTCGACCGTTTTTTCTCCGATTGATTTTGCAAAACCGACTACCACATAAAAGCCTTTTTATTTTACTTTTACAATATTAGTACAGTGGTGAAAGAATTTTTAAAATCGGTTCAGTAGATCCCGAGATTACCCCTTACAATTTAACAAAAATACAAACACACAAACTTTACTTCTTTATAATATTAGTACAGTGGTGAAAGAATTTTTAAAATCGGTTCAGTAGATCCCGAGATTACCCCTTACAATTTAACAAAAATACAAACACACAAACTTTACTTCTTTATAATATTAGTATAGATTAGTATAGATAACAATATAGTATTCGTACTTCGCAGTACTTATCAATATAGGATCGAAGCAGGCTTTCTAGACTGAGGGGTGGCCTATGCTCACCACTAGAATAGGCCGAAATGATGATGATCATAATCATGAATAATCTATTATGTAATTACAAAGATTTTTAATAAATCTAAATTTGATAAAAATCTATGCTCTATCTTCATATTTTGTAGGTTTAACTCGTTTATCTTCGTAAAATACTACTTTATACAGCATTTTCACTGTTATTTCATCCTTTGAATGTTTATTTCGCTTTATAATGTCACAGTTGAACATTAACCTCAGAAACAGCAGTCGTGACGATCTCACACTATTTACGACGAGTCGACAAATTCAACAATAGGTATATCGATACAGAATGAGCTCATCATCATTTCAGATACTATAAAATGTGGGTTGAGGGTCCGCTACCTGGAGTTTATTAGTCGATGGATAAAAGAATGCAAGACGCGTTAAATCGCACAGATGGATATCGGGGTCTAATTCGATTAGAGTAAAAGAGTTGATTTTATGCGGTCGCTCGTTTATCTCAAAATGCGACCGTTTTAGTGACGCGCCCATTGAATGCCAAACTAATCGATTATCGATATAACCTCCGTCTATGTCGAGGTTGTCAGTACAATTTATTAAATAAAGTTTTTTTTTTAAAGTATAGGAGGCAACTTTCTTTTGCCGATGGCCATTTTGCTCGTTTCCGAATTGTAGCTTATAAAATAAATAAAAATTAAATTAGCTGCTACCACTCTTGCACATCAAATAAAGTTAATTTGTGTCTCTTACATTATAAGATATTAATTAGCGGGTAATAGCTAGTATTACCCGCGGCTCCGCCCGCGTGGTCAAGGGAAAATGTCAATAATTTTTCCCATGGGAATCTCCAGACTTTAAACTATCACCAATAAAAAAATCATATCAATCCGTTCATTACTTTCGACGTCTTCACTTCGAAAGTAATCCGTCCCTTCGGAGGACAAACAAACAAACACATTTTCACATTTATAATATTATTATGGAAGTATGGATTCTCAGGTGAAATCTATGATTTTCACTAATAAGTTAATTCACAGACATAATCCAAAAGTCGTTATTGAGAAATAAATATAAAAATGTATTTTTAGAAATATCGACAAAAGCCTACATCACTATCGGCCCGGCCATTAGTTGTCGTCGTGCATTCATTTCGGATTCATTAGCGTAAATTAAGTGGTATTTGTCAAAATTTCGTCCGTATACAAAATATTTATAAACTGAACCACCACTGGTTTTTGGATTTTTAATAAATTACATCGACATTGTGCCCACACCTTTTGCAAAACGTTCAGAATAAAAACTAAAGGTATTTTTTTACTTACAAATAAAAAAATAACGAATTAAATGTCAATTTGGCTCTTTACGAGTTTGTCAAAGTATAACCAGCGATTCTGCTAATGTAAAACACATTAATTAAATATTTTACTGTTGGGCATGATAGCTTAATTTAGATACTTTTATTTCTCATTACAGGTTTTTTTTTTTTAGCAAAACGTGAATGTTATTATCGGTAAATGATTCCTGAGCTTCTAAATCCTGATAGAGACCCATTTGGAAGATAAAATGAAATCGTCTCGTAAATTAATTATTAAAAAAGTAAAACAAGGTCGGTAGTCGCGTGGGCGGGTGGGACCTGAGTTTGGGGTCTCAGGTGGGAAGGGGGGGGGGGGGGGGGTCAACAAATTAGCTTAAAAGCCTATAAATTGATGCGAACGCCGCTGGGTGGCGCGGGCGCAACAGCTACAAAACTGAATTAGCCCCGGATTCTTTATCACGTGGTGACAAGAATAATTTATACAGTGTGTTATAATTCTATTTATTAGTGTATTTGACTGAACTAATTGTTCTTCTTTTTACAAAATATAGATAGATGGAATATTCTTTATTTGCATTGCAAAGTCAAGGAAAAAAAAACATTAAGTACAATCTTACAGACTAGTGTATATGCAACAAGGCGGCCTTATTGCTAAATGCAAATTTAATATAATAATAAAAATATATTAATATTATGTGGTCACCACGTCCACACACACCAAATTTTTGGGCCAATTTGATCTATTGTCTTGTTCTTGGTGATATATAAAGAAAAGGACAGGTATAGAAATTGACCAATTAGATTGGGCCGTGTGAAGGGGTATAAGAACGGTACCGACTATTAGGTCAAGGTTAATGTGAAGTTATACAGATTGTATAGTAACTAAGAGGATCCACGATTAGGTGTCTATATTTAGTATATTATGTATAAATAGAACTCGTTGATAACGTGTAGGTTGGACAAATAGCTTTAAATCTTCCAGATAAGTTACCGAAGCTGACTAAATTGAAAAAAGTTTAATATTGTGAATTTATCAGACCTACCCAAATTAGCCGGGTTGCTCACTTAAAAGTGTGAGTCATTATCTCATGAACACAAGTCTCATAATTTTGATATTTATTATGTAACAGGTGCCTATCTTATAAATTTTTCAACATGAGAGTTCTTCCTATTTCGTCGGTTTATATACGTCATCGAGTACTTAGACCTTTACTCGCTGCGCTGGTTTACTTCGACACGATCGAACGCGAACGATAAACTCTCACTTAGCACTCAGTTTTTGATTTTTTTAATCGAAACCCCCTGTACATATGAGAAAAAATAATGATCGTTAATTGGATCCCCTTTCATTAGTAACTCCGTGCATTCCTACCCTCGTTGTTTTTCTGTGTCAACTGTTTATCAATGAGAAAGAACTCATTCTTATTTAAATTTCTTTATCAGAACGTACTGTTCAATGACTGCTGGAAACTTAAATAATGTATCACTTAGCGTTCTCATATTATTTTGTTTGGTATAAAAGATTTTGTGTTGGTATCCGCACGCGGCTTTATATTCTTAATCGTTCCCGTACCCATGGGAATTTCTGAAATATCATTTTTGATAGGTACTTATTTTTATTATTTTATTTCTTAAAGATAGATAAGTATATGAGAAAGTACTGATAACATCAGTCCATAGATAGATAGGTTTCGGAGATTGTTTAGAATAAACAGAGAGCAAGACAATATAATCTAATATATTTTTGAATGTGTTAAAACAGTTACTGATAGTTATTTTTTTATTGCACCTAATTGTTAATTATATAGATCTAAAAAACTTATCTAAAAAAAGAAAGTTTTTCTTAAACTTATAACTTATCAATGTTTGACTAAAACTACTCGTATAATTACATTCACAAACTGGTTCCAATTTTATAGTGAAGTGACATAAAAACCAAATCAAAACAAAACTTTAATCGAGAGACTCGATATCGAATCGTAAATACCTCAACACCTTATCTGGCTAGACGCTGCCTATTTCCATTTAAACAAAACAGCCTAATTAAGCTATAAACAAAGCCACAAACACGAACTCCCAAAATATTGGTGAACCTCTACTAATCTGAGAAGGCCATTAGCTGTCGACAGGTCCCAGCAAGAGTCCACTCATAAAGATTGGTGAGATAAACCGACTACTGCCCCAGTGGACCTCACACATGCGGGGCCCCGACATAAATACTTTAAAATGGCTTCATATCGACAAAAAACTCGGCGATAAATTTGGCGCCCTGAACACGTAAACGTTCTTAATTATAATGTAATATCCGGGCCATATCTAAGTGCACGATCGTGCAACAGCCAAGTTCTCGCGAAACTTATATGGATTTTATAATTATATAATAATATATCTTTTAAAATGTACTACATTTAGTAATGTAACGATAGATCATGGTGCTCGGAAATCAATCTTCATTTTGTTTTCTCTCTAAGCCAAACTTTATAATATGCTTCATTTGTTATTATACAAATAAATAGACTTAAAACAACGATAATCTTAGATACTAGTGCATTAGCAACAAGCAGGCTGAAATATTTTTTTTCACGATTATTTCTTTCATTTTACTAAGGATGAAAGACATTTCAATTCGTTGCGAGTTACATAAAAGTTGTAATTTTCACGCTTAAACGAGGACATATAACTGAAATGAAAGGTGTCATGCATGATGGTTCATTAACCGGCCGTTAATAACCATTAACGAGTGACTATAATATATATTAAAATACATACAATACACATGTATTAACCGACAGCCAGAAGTAGGTGGCGTATTTGTGTCGAATCTGGGTGTTTTATGTTTATTATAAGTATATGTTTATTATAATAATATCCGTTGTATGGTAGTCGTAACTCGTAACACAATCAATTTTAGCCTAGCTTGCTTTGGGACATGACGCTGCGCTGTGTGAATTATGTAGAATTAATTAATTTAGATGTTTTTAATTGTATGCACCGTATAGCGTGATATAAATGAGTTAAATACCTAATAGATATCTAAAACGAGTTTGTTGTATTTCGCAGTAAACTTTTTAGATGCATATTTGCGATGCGGTGATCGTGGTGGGCTAGCGAAAATGAGTGCCGGTGTGCGACAAACCAGCAGTGATTTTTGACACACTGATGTATTTAAAACTGTGTAAATTCTTAATAAATAATTTCATCAAAAATTATCGCATATTTATGAAAGAACTTGAAAATTTTAACATTTATCTTCTTTTTATTGAAATTTTTATATCTAATCTGTTTACCCTTAAGGCTGATCTCCATTCAAAGTGTGCATTCGGGCGGCGGTCGTAACTTCCATCCCGTATTGATTCGAGCCCAACACTAACGAGGATCGTGATGCTTAACTTATGTTATTCTGCTTTTCCCGTATCTCTATCGCTTTATTTTACAGTTTATTCACTTAAATATCTACATTATTATTTAGACAATTAAACGATTTGAAGATATGCATTTTGAAACTTCTGATACCGATTGTTAAAAATTTTGAGTCAAAATCGGTTTAACTGTTAAGGCCGCATTACGTTTTCTCACACAAGTAATTGCCATACCGTTTGCACATCATATAAATTACTGCAATTTCTGTCACTTGAAGAAGTGTTTACCCATGAGAACTAATAGATGTAGGGTAGACTATTGTAGACCCAAAAACTTGACAATCAATGTTGCTGTCACCTATCGTATCAGTAAACTGGGCGAGTAGTATAGAGCCATAAAACTATATAGCTTTACATTATATGCCGTAAGTATTATGAAGCCCATATACTTACCTTAGTTTTAGTACAAACAATTGTAGAATACCATCCTCTCAAATAATATTGGCTTAAAATAGCGATGCGATTCGTTTTCGATGCCGAAGAACTCCTTTCTCTCCCCATGTAGTGGTTGCTGGTGTTCATAGGCGACGGTAACTAATTTCCATCATGTGGCCTGCTTACTTGTTCGCTTAATAAACGAAGTAAAAAATAATCATGTTACGAGATAAAATATTGTAGAAGTCAGTAGTCACACTGACGAGATTTGCCTCATTTTATTAGCAGCTGACAAATGATCTAGAATTACCAAATAAAGACTAAATACATATTTATGAATGCCCGATATAGCATGTCAGACCTCTTGCTGGAATAAGTAAGTATTGACATTTGAAAGTCAAACACAAACCTGCCGTAATCGACGACGACGACGTCTCAAGTACAAAATTTCTGGTAACTAACATAATCTCGCCATCATCTGTAGAAAACACACTGGATTGCTGACATTTCGTTACTTAAACCTCTCATTTATTCACGTAGATCCATTTATAAGCGACGTCTCGCTCACACCTGAGGACTGAGTTCCGTCTTATTTTTTGTTCTATCTTGAGGACAACAAGCCTCTGTCCGTCACCGGTGACAGCTGCGCGCGAGGTACTTGTCACCGTCGCCTCTTGCCAAATTAAACGAAATGCCCCACCACTAAAATAGGCGCTGAGAATGACCGCGATAACTTACTTTTTTTTTTTTACAAAATGTGACTCTTAAAGGAATTATAATACTGAGAAATAACTTTGTGTTAAAGAGTTCTTTCGTTGGATTTTAATGAGGGAAAATAAGGGAAGTCGTTTGTCGCGCGGTATTCAGGCTCGTCGATGTCCGTTCGTCACCGTGAGAAATGCGATTACGGCCCACTATGACAGTTAACAGCTTGACTGATTGCGAAATGTTGGCTGTCCTTATTATGTGCGGCTTCGTGCGTGCAGGGGCATGTCTCCCGCGGTATTAATGGTCGCGGGGTGATGCAACTCCATCAGCCACGCCATCGGGCTGTGCCGCTGAATACTCGACGGTAATTACGCGCTAACCACGAGAACAAAAGTTAACAAACAGTAAACACTACAACACAGACGTTACCTCGTACGCGAACGCATTACAGAGCTAATTATTCTCATTAACCGGGCACAATCCATTCAAATTAGCCATCGGACGTTGTTGAATAAAGTATTCGCGTTTTGTGCGCGGCTGAATGACGCTCGGCCCCTTCCGGTGGGTGGTAGCTGTCACAACACCGAATGCGCGTCGCGGACGCACCGCACCGCATAATGAGACGCTTACTCGCATTAGCTAAAGAAATTGACAAGTGAACAATAGTGGACCGCGGGAAAAAACGACCGCGAAAACGGCAGAAAGAGCCGGACAGTGTCGTATCGTATTACTCGACGTAAAATATATCTGGGGGAAAGGAATGAGAAACGATCGTACCATTTAAATGCGGTTCGAGACGGGAGCGTTCGCGGGCGTTCGGTAGCGTGAGAATGCGCTTTATTCGGGCGGCGACAGCGCGTCCTGGCTGCGGGACGTCGATAAATCAGGTGCGGGCGCAGATCGCGCGACGCTCGTATATCGGCCGGGGCCCACAATGGCCCGTGGCTGACACGCTGGCTGATGCAATTGCTCGCATGCGCCGTCGTCACACTGTCCGCAGCACTGACAGGGGACAGTCCTGACAACGTTACGAGCCGGCTCCTCCACCTCACCCCAGCGACCTGTATTTATTGTGCTAAATATTTGAATTAATCAGATGAGATAAAATGCTCGTGTTCGTTTGAGAATTCCGATGCGGTCGTGGTGACAGGTCGATGTATTGTCCTTGCGGTATGGTGATGCGCGGTTAAACAACTCATCCCATTGTATATTAAAGTAATTTACTTTGAGAGAAGGTAATTGCAGTTTGAACAAACTTCTAGACTCTATCGTGTAAACATTAAACTATACAGACTAACGCTAGTGAGTTAAGTAGGTGAGTTGAGGTGATTGAAACATTATAATTTAAAGGGCGCAGGGCGCTTTGTTATTTGTAATTAATAAATACACTCTAATTAACAATCTCGTGTATCATCCCATCATTTAAGGGGATCATCGTCATTCAATCACTTTTTTATTAATAAAATAGTTAATTCTAGTATTCAAAATTAATCTCCGCTATCTATTCTATCTTTCAGTAAATAGCAGTTATGACAATTTTACGAGGGATTCTCTGGCCCCGCACGTAGTATGACACACAAACATGTTTACGATGACAGTCTTCGCCCGACATACGATACTTGGCAGGTTCACCATCGCACTACACATTTCTACAGAGGATAAGAATTGTGTTGTTACGTGTAGGAATTTAGCTTGTATTCGCATATTACTGTTTGTTTGTCGTACACATTGATCACTTTTATTATTTTGAAATGATATATTAGATAGGTAAATCTAGAAACACACTTCTGTGTCCTAATGTTAATAAATTGATTAGATTTTACAGTGCTTTTTAAACCTATCCACGCTTATTAAATAACTGGTAATTAATTGATTTAGTTTTTACGATATTTTTCTTCTAGAAGTTCTATTTTTATGGGCTTGGAATGTCCCACTCCCACTCCAGGGCCTTTCATACTTCTACACTCTTCTCTATCCAAGGAGATGCCTTGCCAAACTTTTTTTATACCACTATGGTGACAAAAAAGCATAAGGCCTGTCTTGGTAATCAGTAACCGTTGCCTATGAACGCTTGCAATACCGGAGGTATCACTTGCGCGTTGCCGACCGATTTATTTATAAACACTACATGGATACCAATGCTTTGGCTACGATCTGTAAGGTGAAGGTCCTTCCCAGACGGCTGCTCCGATTTGATCGAATTATCCGCTGTGCCCTACTTCTCTTAGACCTCTCAACCATTTAAGGTTTATTATCTACCCACTATCTCCTTCTCAGGCTGCCGCTATTGGTCTTATTTTATATTAGATACTAGAGGACTGACCCGACATGGTCTGTGTTACCCAGGCAGGGGTAATTAAAATACCTTTCCAACGGTAAAAGAATTTTTGAAATCAGTTCAGCATTTTTTGGGTTTATTCGTTACAAACAAAAATAGAAAAAATTGTACCTACGCATTTTTTTCTCTCAATATTAGTATAGATATAGATTTTTATAAATATTCTACCACGCGGATGATGTCGCAAAATGCATTATATAAAACACTCCCAAGATCTGCCCGCTTACTCTTGAAGATAATTCCGCACGATCGCCATTGGATTGTTAATTTTATGTACTTTACAGCTAAACTAGCGCTAACAAAATACTAAACTAAATGAAATCGGATTGTATGCTAACCAAATAGTTAGTAAAAATAAAATTTCAATGGTACGAATTAGAATTTGCTGTTAATTTTGCATTTGAAATTATACAGAATTGAAATTAAAATCGCGATTGCTGTGCAGAGTAACCTAGCTGATATCTCGGTGGCTATCATCTGTTTATTAGTTTGCAAGCGCGAGCAAGTGTCGCCGATGCTCATCCATCTCGGATCTAAAATTCCAGAACGGGAGTGCTACAGCGTTTAATTTAAGTCTCTCATACGGGCCAATGCGACTGCGATCTATATCACAAGCGAGTTTCACTTTATCAGTCTAGCGGGAACGTCCGCTCGATCTGAGCTCTGGTATAAATGTAAAAAGGTTAGAGGATAGATAAAAACTTGATAGATTCGCTTGAAGTTTGGTACAACGGTAGTTTATAACCAGAATTAACAAATAGGATAGTTTTTATCCCGGATATTAGTCTCGTACAAAATGTACAACGAGCGATAAAATATTATTCCTTCACGCCTTGACTAATCAGCCGATCATTATGAAAATTTGTATACATGTTGTCAGGGGTACAGTGCCCAACATATTATTATGCTACTTTTAATGCCGTGAAAGTATTTCATACCAAAATTGGAAAATATTTTTTCTACTGTAGATGGCGCTGCAATTGCGATGTCGGCCAACAGATGGCGACGCAAGTCGCGCTATGGGTTGTTTTGTTGTCAAACGAGATCTATGTCGTAAAATTAATCGTATCGCAAGCAAAGCCTTGGGCAGAAGCAAGTACTATATAATTACAAAGTTTAATAACAATTCTTACATTATTATAAGAATATTATGTATCGAAAGATGCGTAAAAGAGAAAATGTAGAAATATTTGGAAGAAGCTAACTAAAAAGGGAAATACTTCCTAATTGTTTTATGCTGGCTTTATTATGTTGGGCTCTGTACCTCTGACAATATGTATACAAATTTTCATAATGATCGGCTGCTTAGTCAAGCCGTGAAGGAATAAGAAACAAACAAATACCTAAACAAACAAACTCTCTTTCTCATTTATAATATTAGTATGATTAGTAGGATACTCCGCCCGCGACTTCTACCTTGTACCATCTCGTTATAAATAAAATTAAAATTGCAAAATTCCCAACAATTTCACATATGGGCTGTTGAGATGATCTTGCGACGCACGGTCGTCTTATCTCCACAATTTGACGCCGCTTGAGGCATTCCCACTTGGTTTACCATCAACATAATTTATGTTGTTATTACATGTGATTAATGTAGTAATTGGCTCTTTATTAATGCTAGTTTTACACCTAGAACTAAAATACATTTACAATACCATCTGATTACTTTGTAATTCATACTAAATTTCCAATTAGACGTAAGTATATTATCCGTCAATCCGAGATGTGTTTGATCTGATCGAATTAAAGTTATAATTCTTTGTGAATGATTTCGTAAATCCAATTTAAATACGGACTGATCGGAGTGATTACTTGAACTTTTCGTTTGAATTTAAATGGAACTTTTGGAGGATTATGTCATGCCATATTTAATACTATACGAGTAGAGACACCAACCACTTTGCCCCTGACAAAGGACGGTCCACCGGAATCCCCCACGAAGCACTCCTTGCATTGGCGTGGAACATTTTGGTGCAACAAGAAATGATGGCTTGGTGTCGTCGTAAATATTATACATTTTAAAAATCAACCCCTCGGCCACTTGTAGCGGCCTTTTTCTTTCTTCAATATCTCTGATAATGTATGCTCAAATGCCGCCATTCCACACCCGACTATTGTTACTGTTTTTCCAACAAGAGATTTGTAATCTACCGACGATAATTTCCCTGTTGTCTTCATATGAATTGTCTCAACCAACAATAACCCTATATCATTACGAATTAACGGTTTACGTCTTTCCATCCAAAAAGTTTTCGCTTGGTTGGTTATCTTTTTTAATATTCGACTTATGTTAGCATCCTTTCGAGGTGCGCCCATGTTACCATACCTCACAAATGTTAATTGAGAAACTAAACAATGTGCAGCAGTAATTACCCTACTGGTTGGTCAGTAAAGTTCCAGTACAAAGGGCATGAACTTCGTGATCCTCATACATCGTACTGTTTGACTCCAGTCTGACTACATAATGGTAGACGCCGGCGTCATCGCTTCACCCGTCTATGATGCGAAGGTGGGTTGCCGTCGCCAGCGCTACGTGTAGAACCATCAGTGTTCGCAGGATGGAGGACAAGGAAAACTTATCGCACAACATTACTGTAATAATAATCGTCTCAACAACTGTGTATTATAATATACTCAGTAACAGAATAAAAGTAGGCGCTTTTACCTACTGCTTGTGCGATTGCACAATAATTTTAAAGGGAGCAATAAAATTCGTTTCGAAATATTCGATTTGCATAAAACCTTTTTCATTTATTGTCTGGCGATTATTCTTTTTATTATTATTAAATTCATATCGTCGATAATTTTATGCATTTTTTTTCAAGAAACTTAACAAACTTAAAATTATTTGATGCTTACCATCAGGCAGGTATGCTTGTTTGCCAACTGTGTGGTATAAAAAAAGGTAAATCAAAACTAAACTAATTTATTAAAATAATATATTCCGTCCCAATGTAGGGTAGGCGCTGTTGTTTGCATTTCTATAATTAGGGACACCTTTATTAAGTAGTACGGGGTAAACTAGAGAGGTAGGGCACAGCGGATAATCCGCTCATATCGGTGCAGCCCGTCTGGGGAAGGACCTCCACCTTACAGAAGATCGTAGCCAAATAGCATTGGTCTCGGCCATATTGTGTTCCTACGCCTACGTACGGTGAGTAAGGTCTCCAGAGCTCCACTTTCACATGGTAGGCAACGCTCGAACGACACTCCGGGTAATTACCCGGCAAATGAACGTGGCACGTGAACTATGGACGCTTGCAATTGCAATTGCAAGCGTCCATAGTTCACGGTGACTGCTTATCATAAGGCGGGCCGTATGCTTCTTTGCCATCTTAGTGGTATAAAAAAAACTATCTACTAACAATAGATAGATAGAAGATAGAATAAGCTTTATTTGCAAAACACACAGTGATACAATAAACAGTAAAAGTAACAAACAAAACATTTGTATATGCAACAAGGCGGCCTTCGGCGGCGACAATATCGTCTAGCATAAAAAAAACTATGTAGTAAATCATACCGATATAGCTTGATGAAAAAAAAAAACGAAGTGCGAGTTGGACTTGCGCTCCGAGGGTTCCGTACAAACCTGTGGGTATAAAAATTTAAGTTATGATATTTTTATTACTAAACGAAATTTTTAAAAATATTTTGACATTGTTTGTCGTCTAGGTAAAAAAAAACTATGGAGCGAATCGTACAAATACTAGAAAAAAAATATCCTTATTTTCTAGGCTATCCAAGATGGTATAAGCGCAGCGTTATAATAAAGCTACAAAAATTCTATTTTAATACGTGCTTATGCGCGTGCGCAGGTAGAGAAAAACGACTAGTTCAATGGCTCATATTTTTTAATTTTGCGTAATGTAATGATATTTTTTAGATTAGCTGAAGTGCCTGGTATAATATGAAAGTTGAATAAAGACAATAAATAATCGGGACAAGCCCACCACTCATTCCCACCGATGTGTCCCCTGTGTAGACAGGATCAACTACGGCGACCTCAGATTGACAATAAGCGATGAAGCTTATTAACGTCCCGGTGGAGAAAACTACAGATGTCTTGGAACTCAAAACGAATTTAATCAGAAAGACAATAGACGGAGTATTGAAAGGATTTCTCTCCTTAACAACTACGTGAGAGACAGCAATATGAGGGCATCATGTCTACAGAGATGGCAAATCAAGTGAAGCTCGATTGCCGAGCACCACAGTTCCACGGCCTATGGTTACATTATTATTATTCTTATTCTTCTATAAAAGAAAATAAAAATCGTCGTAAAGTAAGATGTATAGATGTCGCAGGTGATTTGAATATTTCGCCGTATTACAAAACAGCGAGCTGTTTTGTATTATAAGAAAATTTGGAACTTGAAAGAAAATGAACCCTTACCCTCGCGGGCAAAGCCGCAGGTAACATCTAGTGCCTAAATATATATAAATATTTAGGGACCAATCACACAGATTGAGTATCCCCAAAGTAAGTTCGAAAGTTGTGTTATGGGATACTAACGAGATGCGGAGAAACGGTGAAATATGAATATTCTCGCAACACTACCTTATGGTAGTGTCGTGAACACGAATTGATTTGTGTGTATAATAGTACCTAGTTGATATAGTAATACTGAATCCCGTATCAGTGTTTTCGCCATAAATTGGACCAATTAGGCCGCGTTTAAATCGTGAAACAACGTAACGAATGTTTGATAGTGCTCGATATTGTAATAACAAACTATTAAATACTTATTAATATACAAAAATAACGATGTCTGTTTGTTTCGGATACATTCATAATGATTTTCTCACGGGTAATCGTGATACGCTTAATCCCTTTTTCAATGGTATAAAATCTAAAATAAACTTTAGGTTAAATCTTTTTTATAATAGGGTTATTCCGTTTCCTAACATAATATAATTATCGTCATATCATATCAATCCATAACCATCTCACTACTGCATAAACACGGCTCTCCCTTCAATCGAAGGGGCGTGCTCTGCCACGCTGCTCCAATGGAAGAGGCCAGTGTTTTCAAGCAGTCTGAAAGCCACGAACTTGGTTTAACAACTGACATGTCATCCATAAACTATGTATAATTTTAGCCAGAGTGAACAAATTATACATTTTTTTGGTTTGGTTTTTGGTTTCAATCCCATTTTATTTGACTGTTATGTAGGTACTTTAAATAATGTGCAAGCGAGTTGACGACAAAAAAAAAATGGTAAAATCCATCGACATAAAAGTATAGACAAGCTGTCCGGTACTGAGATTTTGTGCGGCATTGTATTTTAAGTTCGTTTCGGTAAACGTAATTTTGTTGGACTAAAATGCCATGTTCATGACATTTGTACGTTTTCGTCAAAGAAATTTTACTTCCTAAGTTCGTCGGCTATTACTCAGTAACTAGTAGAGCATACTTTAACCGTTATAGTTTTCCTTGTAGGTTCACTATATGGACTACTATGATTTTTTTCGAATTTCTAAGCTTAAGACTTTCGGAGATAGAGGGGAGGGGGGGGGGGACCACCGTGCAAAACGAAAATTTCCACGATACATGTAAATAATTCCGAAACGGATCATCATCATCATCAACGGATCACCCTCGATGTTTTGAAAAGACCTATATAACGATATCTCACAAAATGGGGCGGGCGCGAAAAAAAAAAAATCATTTCCACTTTAGATGTAGGGGAGGCACCCCAAATAAAAATATATTTCAAAATTTTGTTCCAGCGATTTGTTAGCATTGTTAATATGTGTATATTATACCAAATTACAGCTTTCTAGCATGCGTCTAGACCGCGGACGGACGGACGGACATGGCGAAACTATAAGGCAAATAGCATTGGTCTCGGCCATGTTGTGTTCCCACGGTGAGTAAGTGCGGCGTGTAGCGTATCATTTGCGTCCACACTAGCGAAAATGATACACGTCGATGCCACACGTCGGAGATCTGATACACTAAAATGATACAAATGTGGACCCCAGCTTTAGTGTCGCTATCGCTATGCGCCCTCTAGTGGCCTGGCACATCCCTCCCCAAAACACAAAACTGCAACCAAAAGCTTTTGGACCAGGTTTCGGCTGGTATAAGCCCATTCCTCATTTACTGCGCAACTGGTGATATTTAAACAACCACAAAAATTCCTCATTAATTTAATAATAATCAAAATATTACTTATTTATTCACAAATTATATTAAATTGTTGTAGATTTTTTGTCAAAATTTGTTTCCTCTTCCTCCATCATATTATATAACACAAGCACAAACATAGCATAATGAAACATCAATACAAAATCCATTTTGAATTTTCTTTTATATTATTTATGGGAACTATTTTATTAATTGTAGGTTAATAACAATAATACATTAGTACATTCAACTTATAAATAAATAATTTTTGTTATGTTTTGTAATATTCTAGCTAGCCATGTAAAGTTTTAGAAAATCTAGATAAATTCTCTGTGTTTGAATTTTATCTGTCACTATTAATTTGACGGCACATTTGACAGAAAATCTATTGAGGATTAGGATAAAATAATAAGGTTTTATATATTTTGTACTTTATATCAAAATCTAGCGAATCCCGCGGGAAAGCTGGATACACGCAAAGCAAACAAAGTAACCGTTTGCGTTTAAGTAACTTTCCCGCGGAAATTTCAGAAAATCCTTTCTCATCGAACTTGGAGGGTTTGTACTTTGTATGACGTAGGCAGCTCATACAAAGAACTATAATGGTTAAGTAGGCTCTACTAGTTACCGAGTAATAGCCGACGAACTTATGAAGTAAAATTTCTTTGGGGAAAACGTACAAATGTAATATGGCATTGTACTCTGATGAGTACAATGCCATATTGCTGATAGCAAGCTAGCAAAGCGGCACCCTACATTGTGCGTGGCCCGACTGCGAATTTACAAAGGCTATAACTATTTGAGTCACGAGTCAGACTCTAATAGATGAGCTTTTGTTTATGCATATTACTCGACAATACGTAATCTATATCTCAGTAAAAAAAAATACTCATATAGATTAGCTTTTTGTTTTAAAAGAAAACGCACGTACAAAATCTAGTACTATTCACTCAAATAGATAAGCGGAAAATAGGCGACAACGCGTTGATTGAACCATTTAAGAAAAATTCGCGCCTCACTCGCTTCGCTCGCTCAGCGGTGTTAAATGATCACAAGATAAATAGGTTTTGTAAATTCGCGGCCCGACTCGTACTTGCTCGGTTTTTTTAAAAATGCGTAGTTATTAATTTTCAATAATTGTATATAGGTACTGAAAAAATTATAACTTCTTGATAAGAGGAAATACGTTGTCTGAATTTACTAAATAATTGTAGTGGATTAATAATAATTGTGTACAGTACAGGTAATAAGAGTAATAAGTAATTTAGCTATCGTAGTATTTTTTAAAACGATAATACAACCGCCCTCTCAAAAAAACACCCGGCAATTTTCATCGGACCCTTGCAATGCGCACGCGCACGTGATTGACTGGTTCCGAATGGCGGAACGGCTTCCAAGTATTTTGACCCCGCAAAAACCTTATACACGCGATATGAAACCAATACTATATGTGTGAATCAATTTCATTCAATCGTTTATTGATTGATCGAAAATTTCGCTGCATTATTCAGCGAACAAGAATACCGACATTCCGCGAGCGCTCGTGGCACCAACAAAAACTCGTCATCGCGTCGTCCCCGAATATAATCGGCGGTCGTCGTGGGAGTGGCTCGACAGGGCATAGTTTGAAGCAGGAGACGACGGAAAAAACCAACGTTCGGTGATGAGAATGTCATGTCCCTCGTTTCAACGACATATTTGCGAGTCGGGGTCGCGTTTTGATATAATTACAGCGCATAACGCGGGAGGTACGCGCGGAATGCTCGGCTGTGAGCTCACCGCGGTTATAATGACGAGCGAGTGTCGCGAGCAGCCCTATCGACAGGCGCTCCTCGCAGAAAAACGGCGGCGCGCGAGGCATCCGCGGGGCGGACCTGTTCCCATGCTCGCCCCCTCCCGACGCCACTTTTTTAACCCTCTAAGCAGCTAGCGGAATATTTTGAAATTGAAATTCCTCTCATATTTTCCGGCGAGGACTTATCCTTGGCGACGTCCGGCGAAAAATCGGGCGACGACAGCGGCCGGTGGCGGTGTAATTACGGGTGAATTCTGCGTCGGTCGGGTGTAGGTACTCTCGCTTTTTTGTCGTACGTCAATTATATAAATTGTTCGTGCAATAAATTTCTCTGTATCTGCCAGGACGGGCGGCGGGCGACGGGAATGCGGTACGATACGAGGTACGCAGGCCAATTAGTATGGGATCGATAGGCGCGGCCGATGCGGATCGCCCGTCAACCGCCCCGCACTGCGCAAGGGTTATCTAATCTGAACTTAATGAACGCCACGCTACTATTGCCAAGCCAAACTTAGATCCCGGAGGCTGTGTTCTGCAGATACACCTGTCGCTTGCGTCGGCGGAGAGATATGCAAAAATAGCAATGGCCTTCCGTGGCTTCTACACGGGTTTGCTCATTGACCGATGGCTTGCTACTTTAAATCAGCAACATTGTTACTGCTATTCGTCGTCTGCCATCGGCTGCGCTGCGGTATAGTACATTATGGTAGGTCTCTGATTTTTATGGTCTATGTCCGTAATTATCATTGTCCGCTAGACCATGACCAATCTAAATGCGTAGAATTGCATTGAACTGCAACTATTGTAGTCTATGTCGTCCATAATGACAATGACTCTTCAATGAACTTGGATACTGCATAAAAGAGCTATTCGTTTAATGCATTACCATAACGGAACTAGGTACTCACTATAAATATCTAACTAAGGGAATACACAGGATTTAAAAAAATAATGGCTATGAAAAATTAAGATAATATAATATTTGCTATTCTGCAAATTACCCCACGGTAGGCTAAGTAAGAAAAATGAAAACTAATTTATATAGGAACCACATTTATTGCAACGGTAGTGTCAGGTCAGGTACTAGATGCGCGCCTGGGTGGACGTTTGGCTAGAGCTAAGGCCGTCATATTCTTTAATCAGTCGCGTACACGGCCAGGCCACACCTTCACCGCTGTCAGCGGCCCGGGGGAGAGCAGTGAGAACAAATAAGTCAAAATGCTGAATGACGTCGCTTCACATTCGGCGGCAACGCGTGCAAATTCCACCACGCCACGCCGCCGCCGTGCCGTTTGGCGTTAAAAGAGCCTCTTCACTCATAGCGTAAGCGTATTCGCAGCGTTGCTTTCGTTATTTTGACGCCTTTACTTTATGCCTTTACAACGCTGCGTACATACGTCGCGTTATTGCGGAGTCTGCACTGCGTATACGCTCATCAAACACCTACGCCATGTGTGAAGGAGTTCCGTAGCTGAAATTCGGGCCATTCGATTGACGGCAATGCGAAAAACGAATGCGGTGCCGATCTGCTTCTGAGTTGATACGTGTGCTAACTCCTTTAGTCGTCGACATGAAAAAATCGAATACATCAGAATGGTTGTTGTCGGCGCATATTCAGTGTATGCAATTTTCACATTCATGACGTCTGAATATTCATCAAATATCGGTTGACCTACCATTAATTGTTATAGCCTCTCTTGTAGTAAAAACTCTTGTGACACACGGATGTTTAAATATCAACGTAAATTATCAAACTAGTTGCTTGTAGATGTTCTGAAATATATAAAAATCTTACAAATAAACTGTCTGACATTTTTAGTTTTTTCTAATTACAGAAAATAATATCGATAGAGTTATTATAATAGTAAAAAATAATTACTAACATCACTGTAACGGAATATAGATAGACACTGACATGGTTCAAAGAATTCTTCATTTACTAATTCTGGGAACGATTTAGCTTGATGTGCATTATATAGTGTGTTGGGGATCCTCCGAGGTGTTAAATAAAAGTAGTGGACTGTATATTATGTACTGGTATAATGGAATCTTCAACTTAATAGAAATCAGTTAAAACACGTAAAATTGATGCGCACACGCCGATGATTCCGTGGCAAGTAGTTTGCGTAGGGCGACGCGCCGCGGCCCGCGGCGCTGCCGTCGAAGCCCCCACTCGTTCGCAGTAGTAGGCGCGAACAAGTGACTATAACGTAATTAAAAACTGATAAAAATTAATCAGAATAATATTAAAAAATCCCATGCCCCATAAGGTTCTCAATTAAAATCCTCAAAAATGTAAAAAGTGTGTTTGTAAGAGTTTGTATGTGTGTTTATTTGGGTGTGTGCGTTATTTAGTAGTTATTTCATACATTTATTTTTGTAGAAGATTTGCAATCAGTAATTTTAATATGTATAAGCAAATTTGTTTCAAAAGGGTTTTATTAGGCAAGTTTGCTTTTCAGTGAAAGCATCTAGGATTTGATTTTGAAAGGAAGCAAGATAAAATTGATATGAAACTTGTATTCTTTTTTTTATACCACTAATAGGCTTTTTGATTCAATTTGAGTTTTATTTCACATTGTTCATCCGTTTCAGCCGTTTATGATATATTGACAAATTAGATCGATGGTGTGAGTCATTTTAGAGCTATCGTTAGTATTTATCTGAAGCTATTTATTGAAATGAAATGAAATGAAATGAAATCGTTTATTTCAGAAATTAGACCTTCACAGGCACTTTTTCTTGTCATTAATTGTATATGTATAAAGAGAATAAACTACGTTATATACTACCACCATTTCGGACACAAGCAAAATGGCCACCGGTAAAAGAAATGGCGAAAGAAACCCGGTTACGGCCTTTATTGTCATTTAGCAATTTTTTTTCCTTTCACTCTTTTGTTACAATGTATAAGTACATTTATAAGAATAAATAAAATACAGATCCAGGTACATACAGAAATCAAGCTCAAAACGCTCAAAAGGATGTCGATCCAAATAGCGCTATGGTCAAATCCTAAATATGTCGAATATGTAGATGTTAATATAGCGAGCAGACCAGTCCCCCAAGATGACAACCACAACTGAGAGTCGGCCCGCCAGCCTCCATCACTGAGCTCACCATCAACAATATTATGAACAATATTGGAGGGAACACAGCGATCCCGGAAGAGCCCATTCACAAAAACAACCCCGTCAAAAAGAATTAAAAGTAGTATAATGAAAATGCAGCACTATTTAGATGACACCACGACGTGTGTCCATTGATATTAAGTATTTCGTCTTTAATTCATCGTTATTCATCTCTAGATGTTGGTAAATCTCGTTATAGATGGTTCGCCACTGCGCTTGGGATATTGATCTCAATATTACATTCTGCATTATTTGGATTATTAAGGTGTTGGAGCTACTGTAAATTCCCCAGAGCTGTATGACGTCAATCATAAAAAAATACGTTTAAATGGCGTGATTTGTCTGAATTATCAAATTGCAATTGAAATTAAATTGTCAATAAAGGAAGAACGGGATCTTCTAACACAGGTATTGTATACTTAAAAGAAGATCCCTGCAACATGTAATGTAATCTATCTGTAACCTATTTGATGAATAAAGATTATTATAGTTTATAATTGCCACTTGAATGGGCAGCAGGCATAAGGATGCTCAAACCACCCGTATATCACTCAAATGTTTTATGGATGGGACCTTCAATTCGTGAAAACCATCGGCGTTTATTGCAAGGCTCTGAATATTGATTTTTGGGTCAACCGCTTTGTATTGACTGGGTTAAGCATTGCTGGCAATAGTTCAACTGGACACGGTATTTATTCGTCACAATAAATAACGATGCTATGTGAAATCCTGACATGTGAACTCACATTGTCTGGGTGAAGTTTATTGCCTAGATATTTTGCAATACTTGACATACTTAAGTCTTTGAAAGGAAGTAAGTGAACGATGGGAATGTTTAAGAGTATTTTGACATTTAGATACTATGAATATAAAAGTTTCCCGTTGTGCAGATAACCAGATACTATAGAAGTTAGGATATTGTGCATCGTAGATAGTAAAAAAAGCCAGATAATATTACTATTCATGTACTTTTGTATTTTAAAATAAAGTAAGAGGTTGGCAAACCAGCATACGGGTCATTTAATAATGAGTTATTACCGGCGCCCATTCTAACGTCTCTAAACGTTGCGTACCTCCAAATGGACAAAATAAGGAGAAAAGAGATAGGAGAGAAGTTGGTCTACCGGAATCTCACTTACCAAACGAAATGCATTGCTGTTTTGGCCCCAGTTGAGCTAAATTTGTAATGAAAATATCATTTGGCTGTTCATTCATTTTAAAGACACTATAGTGAAATATAGTTATTGAGTATTGAACCTAACCATCGAGTTCTCCTTTGTTTTGATCAAATATTTATATCTTTAATTAAAATGTTGGTATATAAAATTACTGTTCACAGACACAAGAGAGACCGGCTTTGTGAACGCAATCACGGCTGCTGGTGTCACATATGCCATAACTCGAGCTTGTACTGCAGGTTCTCTATTGGAGTGCTCTTGTGAGAAAGTAAGTCAAAATTCCGTATTAGTCTTAACCACAAATTATAACAGAACTAAAAGACGCCTATAACCAAAATTAACAATGCAAAATACAAAATCAATTTAGCAGTGGCGTTCACATTATGATGTTAATATTAAGTTATGTAATATATGAAAAGTTTTTTATAGATATTAAGAGCTTCGAAAAGTTCAGTTTTCGAATCAAGTGGCTAACGCCCGTATGCGCACTCTTAAGTCATTGAAATTATGATGGTGTTTGAGTAATAAAGTTACCATGTCCATGAAACGCATCTGTATAACATGTTCTGTGTCTTTCTTGGTCGAACTAACCTTAAAATTTCATAAATTTACCATTCTAATTATAAATAATTTCTTACCCTTAGGGTGCACCGAAACCACGTCGTGGTCGCGGCCAAGTGCCACCATCTCCTCAGTCCCCAGTGTCGACAGATCGGTGGCAGTGGGGAGGATGCAGTGACAATGTGCGTTTTGGCTTGAAGAAATCTAGAGAATTTATGGACAACCGCTATAGGAAACGGAGCGATATCAAGACTCTGATCAAACTGCATAACCATAATGCTGGGAGGTTGGTTAGTAAGAATTTTGTTATAGATGCTGACATTGTTAGATAAGTGAGCCGTTTAATTTAGGCCGATTAGGTCTCATTAAACATTGCCCTTCAATGCCTAAATCTATTAGCTGGACATGTACAGCTAGTCAAGATTAAAGTTAATTATTTTAATAAATTATTTATTAATGTAATAAGTTATGTAGAATTCTTATCAATTTAATCATTTTTTTATTTGTGTAATTTCACCACTTAACTTTTGCATGTCTAGTACAGCCAAGAGCACGTCAACCTTTACAGATGGGCTTTGTTGTTTTAAGTTCTATGTCATAATAGCCAAATTGTACTGCAAGTGTAAAGCTCAACGTGCACCCGACTGTACAAATGTAGGCGGGAAACAAATTGTTCATTATCTCAGTTATTATGTGTGTGTTCCTTGCAAATAAATAATTTCATTTCATTTACGTAAAACGGAACATGATTTAAAATTTAAATAAAACTAAAATGGTGATAATGATGAATGTTGTTCAGTTAGTTAAACTTGAATTGTGACTATAACTACATAGTATTATTTATTAATAAATCTGTAATTTTTTGGATTGAACTATTAATGAAAGGTCATTCAATTAAAAGGTTATTTCATACATACATACTCATAATAATTGGTTAATAGAATAGATATATTATTATGTACTTTAACATGATCCACTCCAATTTCACAAATTCTACCATTTTTAGGCAATAAGGAACCAAATGAAAGTAGAGTGCAAATGTCACGGAGTGTCCGGTTCGTGCACACTCAAGACTTGCTGGTGGAGGATGCCCACTTTTAGAGAAGTCGGCGACAAACTACGAGATAGATTCGAAGGTGCTGCGAAGGTAATCATCAGAAATTTGTTTTGATTAAATATTTTGGTAACTCTATTGCGCTTCTTTATTTTAAATTATTTAGTCACATCTAAGGTTAGGTCAGGTAGGCCCAAAACTCCCAAATGTATGAGGAAAGGTAGTGACTCCCAAATGAGCAAATCATGTCGCGACGAAACAAATTGCGGAGGGGAAGATGTTTGTTTTTTTTTTTTTTAATTTTAGATTTATGACAATAATACTCTTAGAGGAATTTACAATGAATAATTACTTTTATTACGATTTGTTTATAATTAAAAAAAATATGTATTTACAACAGATAATAGCGAGCAACGATGGCGAAAGTTTCATGCCAGAAAGCCCAAGTATTAAAAGGCCGGGCAAGAAAGACATTATCTATTCCGAAGAATCACCAGACTTCTGCGCCCCAAACATGAAGACTGGATCTCTTGGTACTTATGGCCGCCAATGCAATTCCAGCTCTGCAGGAACTGATAGCTGCGATCAGCTCTGTTGCAGACGAGGATATCAACAATCGACGGTTAAAGAAACAACTAACTGCAATTGCCAATTCAAATGGTGTTGCGAAGTTAAATGTGACACGTGTTACGTAAAACGGGACATACAAACATGCCTCTAATGTGATAGATAATGTATTAAACAACTTGTGAAACTTTATATTTATTTTATTTAATCTGTTTCGTAATCATCATCTAAAATTTTCATTAGATGATACTTCACTGTATGTGCTTTTAGTGCTTTTTTACTACGATTTTCAATGTTTGCTTCTGCCTGATGTTTGGTCTTCTTAAGACTCGGTACATCCATCTTCTCAATTTCGCCGCTGCTCTTTTTAAAACCTCCTTGTTCAAATTCGTTTAGTCCTGTCTTATTAGATAAACCTGAATATTTCAAGGGTTTTTGTCGTATGTCAAATATTATTGGGGATGAACATGAATTGTGCACGCAGTTTATTTTTGATAAACTATGCTTCTTCATCAGTGTACTATTCCAATTAGGACCACGTCGGAATAATTTTACACAATCTGGAATCCTATCCTTTTTTGATGCCTTTTTTGATATGTAATTATAAAGCATTCTTATCTTCAAAATGTCTGTGTGACTTAATCCCTTACCTTCACCTACCGGTATTGTTACTGTAACCTGAAATTTCAAACCAAAAATAATAATATGCTGATTACATACGTAGGAAACTGATGATAATTTCTAGATACCAGTATTTATTATGAACTTGATTTTTGAAAGTAAAATTTCACCTCCCCACCAGGTGGGATTCGAACCCTCCTCGGCTATCTCCCCTAGATAGTGGGTTCGAAAATATGAATGGCTAGTTGTATAACTAACAACTAAAAATAAAAATCACGATTATATTAGTTGAATGAAATGCAAATAGTAGTTATCGATGACAAGCTTCGATCAAAAATAAGAAACTGACAAGTCGAAATTGTTTATTAAGAATTTGATACTTCGAAACCTCGAAGATCGTTATCGATATGATAAATTTAATAAATAGTTTAAGGTATCATATGATTGTATACTGAATAAAATAGGTACATCACTAAGGCACTCGGCTAAGGCTAATTTTATTAGGGTTTTATACATAGCTTTAAACCTATTTTTTGAGAAGTTACTAAGAACTTCTACACCCTTTATTAATTATTACGATACCTTTGGTTTGATAGTAGCATATCCATTGGCTGTGTGTTGATGAAAATGATAATGACTGGCACTCGAGAAATCGTAAGGAATGTCATGAAACAGCCATTCGTCGTTTCTTAATATAGTAAAATGTTTTCTTTTACCTGGAATCCAATAATAGAAGAGACTCAAAATTTTGATAGACATATAAATAACATTTTATAGGGAAGGATTTAGGCGCAATGCTTGCCTTTAATGAAAATTGAGAAATCAGAAATTGGAGAGAAGGGAGGGCTATCAGCACTACTATATCATAGTATATGGTGATACGTAACACGTGTCAGTAACACTCGAAAAAGATAAATTGAAAATGAAATAATAATAACATTCATTTAAAGCCAAGAGGCAATACCGGTAGTAAGACCAAGAAGAAACAAAGTTAAAAATATTGACTACAATAATTTGCCCCACTCAAGAGTTAATAATAATTTTTCTTTAAAACTATATTAGTATTCACAGATACAAACGTATAATACTATGGTACGTAGCTATGTAGAGATCCTTAATACTATGTAGGACTATGGATTGTGATTCAACAAATTCCATTAAAATTCGACTTATACAAAAGAAAAAAGTAATATAATTTACCTACATGGTAATATATTTTCTGGGACTACAGTAATATAGTTGTCACGATCTGGTGCGTTATGTTGCGGCGGGACCCCGGCGATGGCCAGCACAGCTTTAGCCAATTCTCCGTAGCGGATCATACTATTATACCCCAGGGTGACCTTCTGTTTTAGAAAAGAGAACAAGATCTTCTAACAGGTTCGGAAATGCAAAGGTAAAGCTACTGAAATTGTAGTCTTTTATAGACTATGATAATGTTGGGTTATCGTTTATCTTTAATATATAATTTATGCAGAAAACACTATTTTTTATAAAATGAAATGTAGACAACCTGAACTCCAATGGTAGAAAAGTCTTTGACGTTATGATCTTCAACGTTCAAAATTCCACGTCTATTAATGAAAAATACAAATCTAGTTGCATCATCATCTGGTGGACGTGGCAATTCTTTGAACTGCAAACCAGCAAGTGTATTGACAGCCTGAAGAAAGCTTCGAATTATATCACGAAGCACTTTGCCTAAAAACACATGATGAAATTCAGTATTACCTACATATTTATACGCTATTTTCTGTTTAGTTAAGACCAAAAACGGAAACAAACACAAATTAGGTAACTTCTACAATTTACATTAATTTTTCTATGAAGACCATAAGCAGTGAAGCTCGTTAATGTCTTTTTTTCTTCGTCTGTGATTTTGTAACTGACAACAAATTTAATGAGATGAACGTTTAAGAGGAGAAGGAAGTATTTTCTTTTGACTCGCCTTAGTTTTTAGGGTTCCGTAGTAATATAAGGAACCCTTATAGTTTCGCCATGTCTGTCTGTCCGTCTGTCTGCGGTCTAAAAGCTAGAATTTAATATGTATACACATATTAACAATGGTAACAAAGTGCTGGAACAAAATTTTGAAAAATATTTTTTTTGGGGTGCCTCCCCTACATGTGAAGTGAAAATGAATTTATTTTTACGCGCCCACCCCATCTTGTGGGGTAGGGTTAGATAGGTCTCTTCAATATATTAGGGTGTAGAAAAATATTTTTCGATACAATGATCCATTTCGGAATTATTTATACGTGTCAATTTTCGTTTTGCACGGTGGTCCCCCCCTCTATCTCCGAAAGTCTTATGTTTAGAAATTTTAAAAAAATCGTGATATAATCTCTATGCTGAACCTTCAATTAAAACTATAACGGTTAAGTAGGCTCTACTAGTTACCGAGTAATAGCCGACGAACTTATAAAATAAAATTTCTTTGATGAAAACTTACAAATGTGATAGAATTTGATATTAATAATTTATAGAATTCGATAATAACGGAAAGCAAGCAAAGCACAGCAAATACGGAATCCTACATTGTGCGTGGCCCGACACGTACTTGCCTGTTTTTTTTATAATATCCGATATATCGGAGCCCTTTCACTAGTCACAGCTGATGGAGGCATGGCGGTTAATTTATTGCAATTTATTGAAACTATTTTTTAAGTAATGGATACCTAATTCGAATTCGGAATGGTCATAATCCTTACTTACCGTATGAAAAGTCATCAATAAAATACGGTATTATTCCTCCGGGCCAAATTTTCAATTTAACCATTTCAGTATCGCCATATTCAAAGCCTGGTTCATTGAGTTCCCTCAATGTGGCTTGATTTGAAATTACATCATTTAGAATATTTGCTGCTGAACTAGCAGACATGAGTGCGGTATGTGGATTGTATATATTAAAAGAAGTATCTTTGCGATTGTTTAAGAACTCTGCAAATAAATCCGTCAATTATCAAGTTGAGGAAAAGTGATTAAGGAATCACTTCATATCACTGTGTTTCCAAAGTTTTCGTGCATTTGACAAACCTATTGGATCGACCCGTGTTGAATGAACTATGACCCAAACTACAGTAATCCTAAGATTTACCAGTACATCTTAGGATTTACCGTAGTTCGTGCTCTTACAGTAACATATAGATTGTTGCAGTTATCCCGTAAAAATCTAGAAACTTGGATTTCTCATTTTACGATGTCAATATACATACATATAATTCATTTCTACGAATAGTAATAGTAGTAATAATTTATTTCAGACTACGGTCCACCGAACTTTATTAGTAACGATCGCAATCAAACGATTCGTAGTTAGTGGTATTCAAATTATTAAATCTAAAAATAATAAAGAGGAAACAATTGTATTTTTGTTTGTTACAAATAAACTTAAAAAGTACTGGACCAATTTCAAAAATTCTTTCATCATTGGGAAGCTACTAATCCCCGGGTGACACAGGCTATATTTTATTTTCAAAATAAATTTAGGATCCTTACTAAAGTCTAACTTTTTATTAGCTGCAGTAAAATGACGTTTCTAAATGTAAGAAAAGCCCCCTTACTTGCCCAAAAATACATTACAACTTAATATTAAATCTCAAAAAAAAAAAAACTGATTATTCATTTATGATTCACTCATTTAGCTGCATCCCTATTTATTTTTCTTCAAAAACCGGCACCCACAAAACGTCATTTTACTGCAGCTAATAAAAAGTTAGACTTTAAAACTCGGGGCGGGGCGCTAGTACTATGTAATTTATATGAGTGGAGTGATTTTATGAACCTGGTGCAGCAGCGCAGAAGCAAGCCATAGCATCTGCCATCAATAGTGCTTAAAATGCTTGTCCGTTCTTATATGTTTGATAAACTGCACGTGTAAAAGGTTTGACAGTGTAAATTACCTAGGTATTCATGTTCCTTGCGTTTTTTACTCTTTAGAGAACTACCTTGTTGATGCATATCCTCATTATGGATATCTGCTGCAACTGAAAAAATCATGTCGACCTTGACATGTCTGAACTTGTATATATGGAAGGCGAGCGGCGCGGCGGCGCGTATATAGAATCCCTTCCAATATTCAGAACCGAGGTTCTGAATACTAGCTCGCCGCTAAGGCAAAAGTTATGGCCAGCCCGTAGTTGGTATAACCCTAGTATCACGAGATACTGTTTTTATTTGAATGTTGACTCACTAACTCCCGTTCGACCGTCCTCTTCCCGTTCAACTTCCTCTCCCAGAGTCGTTCTAGGCCAAGGTGCGAGCCCCCATTTGGAGCGCTTTTAAGCAGACACTGTAATTATTTCTAAGTGGTAAGAGTCTTGCGCTTCCGTAGCGCAAGACGGCAGCGGTCTGGCTACAAATGTCCGTTCAAATAAAAGACACAAATGGTTATACTTATCAAAAACAAATTTACTTAACTGTTTGTCATCATAATGTATATAATTGTTGTAACATAACATTTTCGTGGTACGTTCAAACACATATTATAATATGAAAATTTAAAATCAGTCATAGTATAAATCAGTTAATATATTTATAACAATAACATGGTAATAAAAATAAAAAATAAATCTGATAAGAAACTTTAAAAGTAATCGACAGTGATTTTATTTCCTGATCCACATATAAATAAGTCGTCGATGCCAGAAGAACAGCTCGGATTTATTACTTTGGCTGTAACATATACATACCAAATTACAGCTTTCTAGCATTGAGCGTCTAGGCGCTAGACCGCGGACAGACGGACAGATAGGCAGACAGACAGACGGACATAGCAAAACTATACTTTTTAGGATTCCGTAGTAAACTACAAGGAACCCTCCGTGTAGTTTACTACAGAATCCTAAAAAGGTTCATTGCCGTTTACACGTTTGTCTTTCTAATGCAGATAATATTATTGTTTTGTTGTAAAGAAATTCAAAATTTGTTACTTTTGAATAACAGCACTGACGCCGACCAAGCACGACTTATAGCTGTGTCAAGGAAGGGGCCGGTCACTGGTTGCATGCTTACCCATGTGCCAACGTGGGCACCCTCCTTGACTCCGAGACCCTCCGAGTCGCGATAGGTCTTCGTCTTGGTGCCCAGGTTTGTATTCCACATAGATGTCCTTGTGGCACAATGGTGAACGCATTGGGACACCACGGGCTTTCTTGTACCAGAAGCACCGGCCGACTGTCGCGCTTCTATCAACGACATAATCCGTCGGTCTCTCGTCACTGTGAACGTGCCTGCCATTCTTGAGCCAAACGGCATCGCACGTGACGATGGTAAGAGGCCAGACGGAATGTCCCTCGTACCGTGGAGTATGAGACGGGCCTTGGTGTGGGACGCGACATGCGTTGACACACTTACCCTGTCACATCTGCACGGTACGAGTAGGAGTGCGGGAGCGGCGGCGGAGTCCGCCGAGAAACTAAAAGCCACAAAATATCAGCAGCTGACTGGCTCCTACGATTTTGTGGCTTTTGGTGTTCGAGTTTTGAGGCCCGTGGGGTTCCAGTGCGTTGTCCTTTTTAGGGACATCGCAAAAAGGCTGCGACAAACCACTGGTGACCCAAAGGCTGGCAGTTACCTCGCTCAACGGATATCTATCGCCGTTCAGCGAGGTAACGCTGCTAGCATTTTGGGCACCCTGCCTGCCACAGGGACCATGTCTTTTTAATGCTTAGTTTTATTTTTTTTATTGTTAGTTTAGTTTTAATTAATTTTATTTAATTTCATGTTACTTAGTAAAATACATTACCAATAAACTTAAAAAATATATCTTGTTAACTAATTGTACATACAACATATTTACGCAACAAAAGCAGGTTGAAATATTGTATTGTATTAAGTGATCTTATAAGGGTTCTATTTTTCCTTTTCAGGTACGGAACCCTAAAAACAAGTGAAATGAAAGCTTGTAATATAAACGTTTCACTAAATAGACTATTCAAAAATGATTAACTATTCAAAATGACCCCACGTCACATGTATGGGTACTGAACTGAGGTAGGTACCTAGGCTCTCTAAATCTGCTTTAAGCGACTCGATATTTCAATGAGACTTGGAGCAGGTCTTCTCCTTTAAAATATCCCAAAAACAATAATCCAAAGGATCCGGACTTGCAGGAGCAATCTTCAGAGGTTATAAAATCCGTTATATTCAGGTCAAACCAGCGTTGTTTTGAGTCCGCTTTATGAGCTGGTACAGAGTCTTGCTGAAATAAACAGTGTCTTTGGTAGTTACTTGCTTTTTAACGGACTTCAAAAAAGGAGGAGGTTCTATGTTTCATCGTATATATATATATATATATATTTTTGTATGTCCGCCGATTACTCCGTCAATTGTGGATCGATTTTCCAATTCTTTTTTTATTCGAAAGTGCATACTCCCAAGTATGTCCCATTGTCGCCAAGTCAGGGTCTGATGATGGGATTCCAGGTGAATCGAGGGCAACCCTCAAACTTTATAAGCACGTACAATGCGTTACTTATGTTTTCGTAAGCTATTCATGTATTTACGTCTGGAAGTCATCATCCCATGTTGGTGAGGTGATGATGGAAGGTACAACTCCTAAACGGATAGGAGTTAGAAGATGATTCTTTAATTATTGTAGGTATGTATTAAACCATTTGTTTTTTTTTCAACATAACTTGTCACCAAGTCAGGATCTGATGATGGGATCCCAGGTAAATCGAGGGCAACCCACAATATTTGATAGGCACGTACAACGCGTTACTTACGTTTTCGTTAGCTATACATGTTGGTGAGGTGATAATGGAAGGTACAACTCCTAAACGGATAGGAGTTAGAGGATAATTCTTTAAATATTGTAGGTATACCTATATTAGACCATTGATTATCATGATGGAAACACGTGTAAACAAGTGACTCTTGAGTGACTATATCAGGAGGCTCACTATACCATAAAGTTGACACTCAAGCACCCCTTGCTGTTAGCACCGAAGAGGAACAGGTTGTTTCACAGTTTTCCGAAAGTGAAATCGCTTATTCAGAGAGTAGGCCTTCTCAAGTTATAATGTTACAAATAGTCACAATTTGTATCAATGTTAATACGAATAGCTTCAGTTGCCATGGCGGCCGAAAGGTTATATATATATATATAGGCCATCTCCTGAGTGACAACATATATATATATATATATATATATATATAGTGAGACGACATATATATATATGTCGTCTCGTAGCCACTCAGGCGATGGCCCCGCGCGATTATCGAATTCTACAGCGATGCTCATCGGCAGGAATTACCAACCGCAAATAGCGCGCTATGGTTTTTCACTTTTACCTTAAAGTACAAAAATTTAGACAATGAATAGAAATTTTAAAAGTAGCGTCATAAAATATATTAATTAGGCGTTATACGAAAATGCATTGTTAAATGAATATCACGTTTTAGATACATGTAATTCAAGTTTCAATTTCAATTTTGTAAATATTTCGTGCACTTGCATTAAATGATTTACCTATATTTTCCAACACAAGCAATAAAATTGGTAGGTTTTTATGATTTTGGACAGTATAATATTCCACGTAATCAGATAATGATTATAAAAAGATCGTTCAGTACAAAAATAACTTAAATATCATTATTGAATTAGTTATCAATTTATAATTTACAACCCAACATGGCAGCGCGCAACCTAAATATAAACTAAGATATTGACTAAACTACTGTCTTGTTTTGCAAAATATTGACGACACGTGGAAAACAATATATTCTTTGACTTTACATAAAATTAGTGAAAAGAAAATTTGTAAAAACTTTTATAAAAATCATTGCAGACTCCAACGGCCTCGTCACTTTTCACAAATATTTATATCATATCACTATTATAATATTATACAGAAAGATTAATATTACACAAGAAACTACATTAAATTGTGAACAAGTTGAATTATTGCATTATTCCAAATAACAAAAAACCTTGTCAAAATAAGTGGTATTTATAAAATACATAATTAAATAATATGAAATTCAATAAAATTAATTAAAACTAAACTAACAATAAAAATTAAAAACTAAACTAACAATAAAAAATAAAAACTAAGCATTAAAAAGACATGGTCCCTGTGGCAGGGTGCCCAAAATGCTAGCAGCGTTACCTCGCTGAACGGCGATAGATATCCGTTGAGCGAAGTAACTGCCAGCCTTTGGGTCACCAGTGGTTTGTCGCAGCCTTTTTATTGTCAAAATTAACTTGCAAAGTAAACATAATCACAACGAATGGGGCGGCGATTCGCGCCCGGAGCGTTTTAAAAGCCACACAATAAAGGCCGTTTCACGGCGAACTATTATACTCACACGGCATCGAAATAATATTACTCCGCGTTCGGCCGTGCGGGGCGCGCCCCTCCCTGGCCCCGCCCCCAACCGAGTCATAGAATATGACATTACTACGCAGGGGCGACACTTTGCTTATATTCTGCCTATTGGACATCTGATTATTTTATTTTATTACAATATTTTATTTTACTTATTAGAATAAACTTAATAGAAAATAGGTATAATATTAGCTTTATAGGTAGGAAGCTACATTACATTTTTGTTCTTAACTTAATATTAGTCAAAAATAAACTGAGATTAAATCAAAACTTTATAATGAAGCTATTTATATATTGAAGTATTTTGTAATATATGCAATAACTAAGTAGGAGACGGTCGCCTGCCAGACACGAGGAGATGTGTTGAATGGTGTCGTATCTTTACTCCGAAACTTGTTTGCCCGAATTTCATTTCTTCGAAAATGGTTGGTCGAAATTTAAAAAATGCTGTTTCGTTTTCCATCTTTTTGTTTTCTAGAAACAATTTTTTTTACTTAATAAGTAACTTTATCCACATTTACGTATTGTTTAAAAAAAACAATATTTAAATAACATATTATTTTAAAAAAAGAATTATGAAAATCGGTCCAAAATTGAAGGAGTAATCGGCAGACCTCCAAAAAAAAACAATGAAACATAGAACCTCCTCCTTTTTTGAAGTCGGTAAAAAAAAAGCTAAAATAAAATCAGAAATACCTATATTATATTATGAAATTGACTCACGCTTAGTACCTACGTATCCCATCTGTACGATTAATTTTTGATAATCTATGATTTTCACATAGAAATGGCGGATGCAATCATGATGCAATAGAAAATAATGAAAAAAATTGTTTTGCTTGGTTTTACTTAATTTTTTGTATACTTAGCGATGATAAGTCACGCCGCTATCTTTCTTCCTTACTGTTGAACGGTTTTTACACGTTTTTATCGAACATGACGGCATTTTTCAATGTTTTTTTTTGTCATAAGTCCGAGGACCGATCGCGATGAGCGTAGACAAGTGACTAAACGTCACTAAACGAGTTGATGTCTATTGGCCTCAACGTATGGGGACAAAAATTTTGTTCGCGGTGTCCGTTCTATACGTAGTAATATTATTTCGATGTCACACGGTGTTTTTTTTTTACTGAACCAAACGAAGATGGAATGCGAAATGCATACAAAGAAATGTAGTACGTTGTTATTAAAAACCTACAAGTGTTTTAATCAAAAATATCGACGTGCGTTGAGTTTACAAATCGTGGGTTCCATCTGAAGTTTTTCTTATCATAATCGGGAGAAAAATAATCTTATAAACTATGTAAACAGAGACTACACCAATAATAAATCCTACGAAATAGGTGGCGGCATTGAAAATGAACAAGATTTATTATTTTGAAAAATTATATTTATTCAGAATAATACATAATACATCTATGAATGGTATGCTTATAGAAGATTCATTCAATTAGTGTGTAAGCCAACCGAACACCATTAAGTGCATTACTGTTAAGGGGTGAACCTCTTTATTTAATTACTAAGATTCTTAAAAATGAGAAAACCATCTTTAGCTAGTTGAAAATTTGTAATACTGAATAAAAGACATAAAAATATTGACGTGTAAAAATATTAAAAAACAAAAAACAAAAATAATATATCGCCGGCCAGTCCAGCGCGGCCGCGCAGCATGCAGCCTCTTTGGCCGACGATCTCTCGCAACATACCCCCGGGCGTTGGAGCTTAGGCTTCAACCAGAATGGATAGCGGGCATATTTTGTTGAAAGCCCTCCGAATTAGTCCGGTGGATGTCTTAACATCAGCAACACGTGCAACACCGTCGGATCCTGGGTAGATGTTGATGATTCTTCCCAATTTCCATTTTAACGGGGGAAGGTTATCTTCTTTGATTACCACCAAAGCGTTCAACTGCAACTGACTTTTGTTAGCCATTTGACTCGATGTTGCAGTTCTGAAATATATTCTTTACTCCAGCGAGTCCAAAAATGCTGGCGTAGTTGTTCCACACGTTGATAGCGAGACAAACTTGTAGGAGCATGGCTTTGACAGTCTTGAGTTGGAGGCGAAGTAAGAGGGCGCCCAATAAGGAAATGACCTGGCGTCAAAGGTGCATAATCAGCGGGGTCCGACGAAAGCGGAGTGAGCGGCCGAGAGTGCAAAACTGCTTCAATTTGAGTGAGAGTAGTATTAAGTTCCTCATACGTAAAAATACAATTTCCCAACACCCGTCGTAAATGATATTTCGTTGACTTTACCCCCGCCTCCCAAAGTCCACCGAAATGAGGGCTGTACGCAGGTATAAAATGAACTGTAATGCCTTCCTCAGCAGCTTTACTGGCAAGTGAACTACAATTGCCCCTGACAAACGTACCAACATCTCTGTATGCACCAACGAATGAAGTGCCGTTGTCTGGATAAAGGTTCTTGGGTTTCCCCCTACGCGAAATAAAACGTCGCAAAGCAAAAAGGTAACAATTGCTATAAATCACCCACCAATTCCAAGTGCATCGCCTTTGTGGCGAAACAAATAAAAATAGCTATATACACTTTTACATGACGGCTTCCACGTCCTTGCCGACTTAATGCCGTTATTGGACCCGCATAGTCTACACCAACATTTTCAAAAGGAAAACCCGGTGAAACATGATGCTGGGGTAAGTTCCCCATGATAGGGTTGACAGTACGACCTCGTAATCTAATGCATCGTACGCAACTATGAAAACTCGATTTGGCTAAATTACTACCGCCTATAGGCCAGTACGTCTCCCTTATTGCAGCTAGCAATAATTGGGGTCCTGCATGCAATAACCGTTCGTGTTCAAATTTAAATAATAATTTGGTAAACCTGTGAGTGGACTGTAACAAAATGGGATATTTTTTATCGAACGGAAATTCGGAACAGCCAAGTCGATCTCCAACACGCATAATGAAATGAAATGAAAGCGTTTATTTCAGAAATTAGACCTTCACAGGCACTTTTTCTTGTCATTTACAACTTGTTTAAATAAAGAAAATAAATTACGATATATGTCCACCATTTCGGACACAAGCAAAATGGCAACCGGTAAAAAGAAATGGCGAGAGAAAACCGGTTACGGCCTTTTTTGTCATTTTGTACTTTTTTTTTTCTTCTTTTTTTTCCACTCATTAGTTACAATTTATAAGAAGAATACGCGGAATGTTATACACAATGGTGTGGAATGAACAAGTCTTAAATCAACAATAAAATAAAAAAAGTCAGTACTGATAAGAGTGAGCAGACCAGTCCCCCCAGGCAGCACCCGTTCAAGAGTTGACGCGAGAGTCAGCCATCGCTCTGCTCAACCATATTAGAGGGAACTCAGCGACCCGCTCCCGACGCCACCACCAGGTTGGACATTTAAGCGAGCATGATATACTCAACCCTATCAGACTTTGTCCCAAATATTTAATCGATGTATTAGTAAAATGTCCATCACCATTATGGACAACACTTCGACGCGTGTACAAGGTAGTCTGGAACAAAAAAAAAACAATAAAAAATGTAAAAAAGAAAATGGACGCACAATAGTTTACAGCGCACTTGACGCCTGGGGACGCTCTTGTCGAGTGTCTTGTGTCGTTTTACATATTAAAGTCCACGCATTCTTATCATTGATAAATTCGTTAATGGTATAGTAGCCTTTATGCAATAGTGAACGCTTAATGAATGACTTAAATTGGATCAAAGGCAGGTATAAAATTTCATTCGGTATTTTGTTATAGAAACGTACTCCTTGAGCTACAAAAGATTTGTTCACTTTTGACAATCTGCATTTGAGACCAGTAGGTCTCAAATGCAAATGTCTAGTAAGCTTATTTTTGTTGCGAGTGTTAAACTGATGGACCTCCTCTAACCTTTTGCATTGGTGTAAGTATTTCCTCACAAACATTATGGTAGTATAAATGTATTGTGAGGCTACAGTAAGAATGTCGATATCCTTAAATACGTCTCTAAGTGAGTCGCGATAACCTAGATTGTAAATAAATCGAACTACTCTTTTTTGTAGTACAAATATCGATTCGATATCAGCTGCCCTACCCCAAAGTAGTATGCCATAGGACATTAAGCTGTTAAAGTAACTAAAATAAACTAATCTGGCAGTTTCCACATCAGTAAGTTGTCTTACTTTTCTAACGGCATATGCAGCAGCGCTAAGCTTGCCTGACAAGGTTTTAATATGTGGATGCCATTGCAGCCCATGATCTAGCTCGATACCTAAGAAAACAGTCGACTTCACTACTTCAAGACCGATACCGTTAAGCATTATTTGATTACAATCTACACTAACATTCGGTAAAGTAAATTTGACACATTTCGTTTTGTTTGAGTTTAGCGCTAGATTATTTGTGCTGAACCAGTTTTGTATAAGTGATAAAGTGTCATTTATAACATTCATGTTATCTAGTTTTCTATCAGTTTTAAAAATTAGTGACGTATCGTCGACAAACAGAACCATGTCACACTTATCCTGGGCTAGATGAGGGAGATCGTTAATGTACACGAGAACGAGAAATGGACCTAAAATCGATCCTTGCGGCACGCCCATCTTTAGTGTTGCGCCAGATGATAGAGCTTTATTAATCTGTACTTTCTGTGTTCGATCGTTAAGGTAGGACGAGACTAGAGTAAGTGACAAATTATCAACTCCATAAAATTTAAGTTTCTCGATTAATATTTCGTGATTGACGCAGTCGAATGCCTTGGATAAATCGCAAAAAATGCCATAAGCATTCATATTCACTAATTACCATAATACCGTTATTGTCCATGAAAACGTCTAACTTAAGTAATGCACTACCTTTGGGCAATGACTTTTTATTAAATAACAATTTATATTCTAAGAAAGACTCTTGTTGACTCAATCTAATCAAGAGATATAAAGACCTCTCCAACTCATCGGAGCTTAAAAAAACAGAAATCACAACCTCCTTCTTACATTTAAAAATAAAACGTAAAGCATAAGCCTCGTGAAGTTAGAGAAACGATCTAATTCTACAACCGAATTAATTACAACTTCCCTATGTGCAATGAAACTTCAGGTTTGATTTCCGGAAGTTTCTCATTTGTAACCACGTCTTATGGCCAGTTTGATGAACTATCTGACAAAAAACCTGGCCCTGACCACCACATATCAAGAGATCCAATAGTGTCACATTTACTTCAAGAGAGATAAAATCTGCGGGATTATCTTGCGACGAAACGTGCCGCAACGAACAATTGTTCGTCTTTTCCAAAATCTCTGCTACGCGGTTACGAACAAATGTCTGAAGCTTGATCGGAAGCATCTGGAGCCAACCTTAAACTATGGTTGAGTCAGTCCAAAAAGTGGTTGTGGTAACCTCGAGCCGTAGTGCGCTCAAGGCTTTAACATAAAGGCGAACACCCACTAACGCAGCACAAAGCTCAAGTCGCGGTATCGTCGTAGGTTTAATCGGCGCAACTTGACTCTTAGCCATTAACAAACGAACCCGACATTCACCTTGTTCGTTGATAGAACGAACATACAAACAAGCACCATACGCTTTTTCTGAAGCATCCGAAAAGATATGAAACTCTACAGTTTTATGGGAATTCGTTTCATTTAAACGATTCCTTCCCATGACTTAATAACTTCCAGGCCAGGTTTTTTGTCCCAAGAAAGTTTTTGTAACCATAGCCGTTGTAAAAACATTTTCATCGATATAACACAAGGAGCCAACAACCCCAGTGGATCAAATATGGAAGCGACTATAGACATAATATCACGTTTTGAACTTGAAGATTTAAATGCCAAGTTCAACGGAAAAAACAACTCATCAGAATTCGGCCGCCAATTTACATCTAATGTTTTACAGGGTTCAGTTCCCCCGAAATCCAAAGAAAAGGAATCATCATGAGGATCCAGACATGACCCAGGCAAATTTGATTGCCACTTCCTTAAATGCATACAACCTGACGCAAGAGCAGCCGTTCCGTTCCCTCCGAATCCAAAGAAGCTCACTTAAATCATCAGCTCCAGTCAATAGGTCATCGACATAAAAGTCATGGATTATAATCTATCTATCACTAATCTTTTTGTCTGAGCACTCTAGCCCTAACTGTTTAACACATCGAGTGGCAAGATATGGAGCGCTCGCTGTTCCATAAGTGACTGTATTTAGCTGAAAAACCTTGAACGTATGTGATGCGTCAACACGCCAAATAATCTGTTGTAGGTGTTTATCCTCAGGATGCACCACAATCTGCCGATACATCTTCTCTACGTCTGCAGAAATGACATACTTATATTGTCTAAAGCGCAGAAGTATGGACAGCAAGTCGTCCTGAACAGTTGGACCGATCATCTGAATGTCATTAAACGAGATTCCCGAATTGGTTTTGGAACTTGCATTAAATACTACCCTTAAATAAAATACCCTCATATACTTATATTTATATAGTTATATTTATATACTTATAGTTTTAAAGTTGGGACAGAGCTTATGGCAAAGGTGTATGCTTGTAAGCTTTTTTAAAAGAATAATTTAACAAACTTATAAATTAATTAAGTAAATCAAAACTATACCAACCACAGATTACTAAATAGTTACTAAGTACTCACTTAACGAATATTTATATTAAAACAATAGATGGTTTTATCATCAAATGGAAAACATTTAACGCTAAAACTCTTTGTGAATGATTTCGTAAATCCAATTTAAATACGGACTGACCGGAGTGATATATTGCACTTTTCGTTTCGAATCCAATGTTCGTTGAAAATGTCTGATTGATATGCTTATACCAGTTGAGACACCAACCACTTTGCCGCTGACAATGGATGGTCCACCGGAATCCCCACTAGACATTCCATGCAATGACCTCGAACATTTTGATGCAACAAAAATCATTGGCCACACATCATGAATATGGTCCTTATACGTGTTTATAATCAACCCCTCGGCTAATTTTAGCGTCGTCCTTTTCATCTTCTCAGATTTTACCTCCGATATATTCTCAGTGTAAGCGAGAGTATTTCCATACCCAGCTATTGTTACTGTTTTTCCGACGAGCGCCATGAAATCGACCGATGATAACTTCCCTGTTGTCTTCATATGAATTGTCTCAACCAACAATAACCCTTATATCATGTTTCAATTTGTTCTTTAGTTTGGATTTCCAAAAGTAATTATCGTGTTGGTTGGATATCTTTTTTAATATTCGACTCATGTTAGCATCCTTTCGAGGTACGGCCATGTTACCGTATCTCACAAATGTTAATTCTGGATAATATCTTAAACAATGCGCAGCGGTGATTACCCACTGATTGGTCAGTAAAGTTCCAGTACAAACGACATGAAATTCGAAATCCTCCACAAACGAACTGTTCGACTCCAGTCTGACCACATAGGGGTAGTTGCCGGCGTCGTCGGTCCACCCGTCTATGATGCGAAGCTGCGTTTTCGTCGCTAGCGCTACGTTTAGAACCATCATTGTCTGCAGAACGGATGACAAGGAAAACTTATTGGACATCATTATTGTAGTACTTAATAATCGTCTCAACTGTGTATTATTATTCAGTAACAGATTAAACGTGAACACTTTTATATAAGGCTTGTGCGATTCCACAATAATTTTAAACAGAGCAATAAACTTTGTATCGAAATATTCGATTTTTCATTTAATGTCTGGCGATTATTCTGTTTATTATTATTAAATTTTAATATCGTTGATAACATTTCGTGCCGATTGAGAAATAACTTTCTAAGGAAGTGTCCACATAGAAGTAGCGTCCATTTTTTAAAGTTAAAAAAATCTCCAAGCTGCCAAGGCAGATTATGATTTTTGCCAGGGGAGGCTTCTCGACAATCCCGTATCGCTAATGGTTCTATTAAAGAAAAAAATTGGAACGGTAGGGTATCTTTGATCTAGGAAATCTGAGTGCTTAGTACGAGTTTTTAGGTCACATTCGATCATGTCAACGTAAATAAACCGACCAAATAGACAAGAGTTCTCATGTTGCGAATTTAGACGCGTGTTACATATCAAAATTATGTCTTTTCAGTCGGGTTGTAAACGTTATGGCGCATCAACACATGCCGCCGCCGGCAACGCCGCCGCCTGCTTTGCGCGTGCCGCCGGCCGTGCCGCGCGGCATGTGTGGATGCGCCATTATACGTTCGAATGTGTTTAAAAAACTCGTACTAGTCACTCCTGCTACCTGCTACGCGTTATGGAAATTTTTTTTCTATTGGTGCAAATATAATCAATATTTTTACCTTTATGGAAAAGTCATGAAATTCCGCAGTTATCTACGTAATTTATACGCCATTGTGTCTTACATTTTTTTCGTGTAATCCATTCCATGTCGATTAAGTTTTGTCACTTATAAGTACCTTTTTATTTCGGGGATACGCATTCTCATTGAAAATAGTTGCTAGTTTATCAGATTAAAAAAAAAGTGTGTCTCTTGACTTGAGTGCGGAGAAACAAAATACTATTTCAGTTATGGAGCATTTTCCATGGCACGTCGGAAAATTTCGATTAAAACACCAATATTTCGGAATTAATCTAATTTGTTGCAAATGACCTCTAGTTTATTTCGGGAATCGAGGGTCGGGAATGTTATAAAATTATATAGAAAACATCGAAATAATATTACTGCGTATAGAACGGACACCGCGAACAAAATTTTTGTCCCCATACGTTGAGGCCAATAGACATCAACTCGTTTAGAAACTTGCCGACGCTCATCGTGATTGGTCCTCGGATTTATGTCAAAAAAATTGGAAAATGCCGTCATGTTCAATAAAAACTTGTAAAAACCGTTCAACAGTAAGGAAGAAAGATAACGGCATGACTTATCATCGGTAAGTATACAAAAAATTAAGTAAAACCAACCAAAACAATTTTTTTTCATTATTTTCTATTGCATCATAATTGCATCCGCCATTTCTATGTGAAAATCATAGATTATCAAAAAGTAATCGTACAGATGGGATACGTAGGTACTAAGCGTAGGTCAATTTTATAATATAATTTAGGTACTTATTTCTGAAAAATTTTTTGCTTTTTTTTAACTGGCTTCAAAAAAGGAGGAGGTTCTATGTTTCATTGTTTTTTTTTTTGGAGGTCCGCCGATTACTCCTTCAATTTTGGACCGATTTTCATAATTCTTTTTTTAAAATAATATGTAATTTAAATATTGATTTTTTAAACTATATTTCCAAAATATTTTTATATAGTAGGTAAAAAATACGTAAATGTGGATAAAGTTACTAAGTAAAAAAAATAGTTTCTAGAAAACAAAAAGATGGAAAACGAAACAGCATTTTAAATTTCGACCAACCATTTTCGAACAAATGAAATTCGGGCAAACAAGTTTCGGAGTAAAGATACGTTACCATTCAACAAGAGGAGTTGTCTTGTCTGGCAGGCGACCGTCTCCTAGTTATTACATATATTACAAAATACTTCAATATATAAATAGCTTCATTACAAAGTTTTGATTTAATCTCAGTTTATTTTTGACTAATATTAAGTTAAGAACAAAAATGTAATGTAGCTTCCTACCTATAAAGCTAATATTATACCTATTTTCTATTAAGTTTATTCTATTAAGTAAAATAAAATATTGTAATAAAATAAAATAATCAGTTAGATGTCCAATAGGCAGTATATAAACAAAGTGTCGCCCCTGCGTAGTAATGTCATATTCTATGACTCGGTTGGGGGCGGGGCCAGGGAGGGGCACGCCCCGCACGGCCGAACGCGGCGCCAAAATTTGAAGGCGCTGTCATTTCTATACGTAGTAATATTATTTCGATGATAGAAAACGATGTTCCGCAACCTTAAAAAAAATCACATAGCTAGCCAATATGAATGGTACTTGTTCTTGAAACATTCGAATTTAAGATAATGTTTATGGATAAATGTAAAAAAAAAACAGAAAATCACTAAAAACGTGTAAATCGCACTTCCCTGTTGTCACAACTGTTTCAAAAGTATCAAGAATTATGAAATGAATTTTATCAAATAATAAAGTTAAAACTATAAACTAGTGCCTGAAATCTTCATTTCTTAATAAATATATTCTTATTTTGTGTAATAAAATCACAAACTTGTCCAATTTTTATGCTAAAAATCTTCATATAAATTACTATGAAGCGGCGTGACATGAAATGCCAACGCTCAGTTCGTCGCTCAGTTTCAGTCGGCCGAGCGAGCGCCTCCGAAGTAGGAGCACGTCGCTTTGCGTCGCATTGACAGACCGCGAATGTATTGACAGATCGTGCTGTATTACAAAAAAATAGTGCACAGTGGTATTGTATTCAGAATAGGATCAACTCAGTTACTAATAAATACCTAGTCTTGCCATAAATATTGTAAAAGAGTTTTTTATTATTTTTCAATTGCAAATAACATTTATTACTTTTACAATGTGTTAGTTTAATACATAAATATAAAACAATTTAAAATATAAAAGGTTTATTCGAAGTAGTCTCCATTGGCTACAATACAGTCCTTTAAACGTTGAGGCCAGTTATCAATAGAAACACGTACTCTTTCCATGGGAAAATTCTTCACTGCCAATCGTATGGATTATTTTAGGGACTCCAAATTATCATGACGTTTAGAGCAAGCCGTACTCTCAAACGCACCATAAATCATAATAAAGCGGATTAAGATCGGGACTAGACGACGGCCAGTCTTCAGCTCTGATGAAGTCGGAAACGTTCAATTCCAACCAAGACTGCGTGGACCGAGCTTTGTGCTTCGGCGCCGAGTCTTGCTGGTAGGATCATGCTTGATTATTGAACATGGTGTTGTTAAGGGGATTAACTACCTTCTCAAGAATGGTATCTTGATAAACTTGTGCCGATGTTTTGATACCTTTTTCACAAAAGTATGGCTCAGTCACTCCTTCATAGCTAACACCCTACCAAACCATCACTGAAGTCGGGTAATGCCCACGTTGCACTTTGTCGACTAATTGGGAAGCTTCCTTAGAGCTTTGAGCATAAATACAGTCATTTTGTTTGTTAAAATGTAGCTCAATTGTAAAAAAAAATCTCAACGAGCGCATTAACTCCACATGTGGAAAATTTGACAACAAAATTTAATGACTGTTTAAACCGCCTTCTACAAATAAATTCTCACTCACGCTCTTAATTCTAAAATTCTGCCTTTTTGTCCCAAAATTTACTTATCTCATGCTATTATTTTGTCCGTTGTGGAAATCGCAAAATTTAACACACAAATTGAACAACATCGTAAAATGTCATCTTGAGAAAATTTTAAACATTCAACTTACTGAACAGTCATGAACTCAGGCATCCCTACCCAACCGCTACGGAGGTATTGATATCCGTAAAATTTCTAGTGTAGCTCTACCGGCGGCGTTCTTGTCCTCTATCCACAGCACAGCCACGCTTGTTAACAAAATATTGGAACGGATTCCCGCACCATTCGAGGTGGCGTGCTTGGTAGAGGCCAGTGACGCCTGGAAAATGGCTTACCCAACCAAAAACTTCCCGGAAAACTCAAAATCACAACGGAGCTGGGATAATATTTGTTGTAAAGAAATTAAAAACTTGCTACTTTTGAATAACAGCACTGACGCCGACTAAGCAAGACTCAGAGCTGTGTTAAGTAAGGTCACTGGTTGCATGCCTACCCATGTGCCAACGTGGGCACCCTCTTTGATTCCGAGACCCTTCGAGTCGCGATAGGTCTTCGCCTTGGTGCCCAGGTTTGTATTTACATAGATAGATGTCCTTGTAGCACAATGGTAAACGCATTGGGACACCACGGGCTCGTGTACCAGAAGCCCCGGCCACCTGTCGTGTCACGTTTTTATCAATGACATAATCCGTAGGTCTCTCGTCACTTTCAACGTGCCTGCCATTATTGAGACGAACGGTATCACACGTGACGATGGTAAGATGCTAGACGGAATGTCCCTCATACAGTGGAGTATGGGACGAGCCTTGGTGTTGGACGCGACATGCGTTGACACACTTGCCCCGTCACATCTTCACGGTACGAGTAGGAGTGCGGGAGCGGGACGTTAGGCCCGTGGGGTTCCAGTGTATTGTCCTTTTTTACTTCCCCCCCCCCCCTGCACGACTGCTAGAAGCGGGGAGGGCATGTCCAGTTTCCCTGAAACCGAGAACGCGTCATTGGCTGATAATGTGATGTAGAAGGCTGATATTGTGATGTAGAAACGGTGGAGTTCTTGTGAACGAAGGCAGCCTTTTTAATTTGGAGCCCTTGTTTTTCAATGGCTTTTGATGCTTTAATTTTTTTGGCGAGTTTTGCACCAAAAAGGAATTCGTCGCTTTCGACGTCTTGAATTACACCAAGGAATGATTTATCTAGGCCTGGTGTTAGCGCCTGTATTCTACATTGAGTTTCATTCTGGTGCAGGTCTGTAAGAATACGGCAAGCGTCATACAATATTTGTCGATTTGAATTTTTGCCTTTTTTTCATCATTTGCCAGAAGGAGATCCATCGCTTTGCTGACAGCTGTGATTTCATTTCATCTCATTAAATTTCATTTTCATTTCATATCAATAAAAAAATTCTACTGAAGTCTTGGCTGTATGGGCATAGTTCCCTTTGCCTACCAGAATGGGTGAAGAAAACAAAAAAAAATCCGCTTATATTCTTTTACGGTTGGCGCCATTTTCCAAAAAAAATCTTTGCAAGTTTAGTTGTTTGTTGCATAAAATGAGTAAATTGCTTAATTTTTTCGCAACTGTATTAAAAATAGTTGTTCAGTACACGTGTGGAACCGTCATTGCAACTTGTTCCGACTGTCAACCCTCACCTTCGGAGATTTGTCGGAACTCTTTGCAATGACAGGCTTTCTGCACTCGTAATGAAATATACTATTTATTATTATTTGGTGAAATATACTATTTATTATTATCTTTTACAAGAATCACAAATAAAAATAATGTTTATATTTAACTTCTTTTTTTCAGCCCATATATTCTCCAAATGCTTCAAATAATTCAAAGGTTTATTCCTTTTTTTTATTTCACCATAATTCATTACTGAAGTATAATTCTTCGTAAGCGTATTATTCCAATTAGGACCACGTCGAAATAATTTTACACAATCTGGAGCTCTGTCTTTGTTTGATGACTTTTTTGTTATGTAATTGTAAAGCATTCTTATTTTCAATATATCCGTATTGCTAAGTTCACTTACTTCACCTATCGGTATGGTTAAATTTTCCTGTAAACATACCAAAACTTCAGATTAAAAACATAGAACCTCCTCCTTTTTTGAAGTCGGTTAAAAATTAGGGTCAGACGAGCTGAGTAGCAGTTTTATAGCGTAAATTAGCTTTCTAAACTCTAAACAATACTCGAAATGTCAAGTTACCTATTTAAAAAGGCCAATGAAGTACAAGTCGGACTCGTGCTTTGAGGATTCTGTACAAACTTGGAGTCATTTTCATCGGTATAATTCACGGTTAATGCGTGGGAACGTACCTATTCAATGAAAATAAGGTCGGGTTTCCACCAAAGCGTAGAGGAGAGAATGTGTTTCGAATAACCAAACAGATTTCACTATTTCCACATCTCTCTGCTTAGCTTCAGTGGAAATGGATCAAGAAGAGAGAAAAGGAGATGTCTAATTAATCTGCCTATCAACTTTTGTAACAGCTCACATCTCCTCTCCGCTACGAATCTCCTCTCCGCTTTGGTAGAAATAATCTGCCAACATCGCAGCACATATCCTTTCATCTCCTCTCCTCTGTTCTGCACTTTGGTGGAAATCGGGCAATGATCCTATTAACGACTAATGCAAACGTAGACGTTTCTATGAATTTGAATATAGAAAATTGCGATTATTATACGAAAAATTTCTACCCTTCATAAAATTGTGTACCTTTGGCACGATAGTAGCGTATCCATTCGCAGTGTGCACATGAGGATGATAGTGACTTGCACTCGAAAAATCGTATGGAATATCATGAAACAGCCATTCGACATTGGATATTGCATGGAACAGTTTCCTTTTACCTGAAAGCAAAGAGACACATCAATTGAAATTTTATATAAAACAATTTCCAAAAAATATACGTGATCTAGAATCGGGAATGGAGGGTAAACGAAACCTTACCGAGTATCACCACGTGGAAGGGGGGATCTAAACATGACGATTCTAAGACAAAACATATATAATTTACATACATGGTACTATATTTTCTGGAAATACAGTGACGTAGTTATCACGGTTTGGTGCGTTGTGTTGCGGCGGGACCCCGACAATAGCCAGCACAGCTCTGGCCATTTCTCCGTAGCGGATCATACTATCATATCCCAAGGTAACTTTCTGTTTCATGAAATATAAATAAATGTTTAGTTATAGGTACCTTTAGGTATAATGTGGAGAAAAGATTTGAGCTGAGGAAGTATTTACCTGAATGACAACAAACAGGTAATGGTAATATGTTCATAGGTTACGTTGGTTGACCACCTAACTTCTGACCATCAAGCTGATCGCGCTTGTTTTTAGGGTTCCGTACCTCAAAAGGAAAAAACGGAACCCTTATAAGATCACTTTGTTGTCCGTCTGTCTGTCTGTCTGTGTGTCAAGACCCTTTTTCTCAGGAATACGTGGACGTATCAAGTTGAAATTTGAAACGTATACTCAGGCCTACGGTCCCATGAGGTTGTGAAAAAATAAAATTTCTAAGTTTATGTAAAAAAAAAGATACAGCGGTTTATTCAGCAAAAAAAACGCATATTTCAACATTTTTAAGAAAATCAAAATGGGTCTATTATGAAATGAAATTCCGAACATACGAACTGACGTTTCGTTCTAGCCAGTTTTGAACCTTATTCTAACTAGTAATGTCTTTTTTGACAGAAGTATGTGTTTCGTTGTTTCGGATGGACACTTTCATAGTAGCCCCCGCTTGTTTTTACTTTTCAATGACTTGACGTTTGATGTGTCAAATTATGACAGTAAATGTCATAATAAATCATTGAGGTAAAAACAATAAATGCACCTTTTCCTCTTTAGCAACGTTAGGTTACATATTGTATTATCTTTGTGACTATCAAGTTATAACTGTGCACACCATACTTGAAAAAAATGATCAAGCAATGGCCACTTTATCTCAAGGGCCACGGGTTCGAATCCTGCGCAAGGAAAACATTTGTGTGCATCAACATAGTTATCTGTTTGCCTTGGTTTAGGTGTTTTCTATGTATAATAAGTATTTGATTACAAAAAAAGTATTTAAGTATATTTATCAGCACCTCTAGTGCTAAGCTTGTATCTAGTACCCAGAGTACAAGCTTAGTTTGGGACTAGATGGGCGTTGTGTTATTCGTCAATAATAAAATAAAATATTTATATAGGTATGTGGGTGTTTCTTGAAAACCTGGATTTTCGTTGTCCGGAAGTAAAAAGTGTACGTATAATTGAAATAAGCGTATGAAGTATTTTTTTTATTAAAATTTAAACTGTAATCTAACTGCGTCACTACGATAATTAAGAAAAATATAAAACAAAGTGAGTAAAAAAAATATCTGAAGTGTTAAAAATTTATTCCACTGGCGTGTCCGTACTCCAAATTTGTACACAATATCATCCATATCATTTTTTCCATTCAGTTCATAGATATTTCAATATTTTATATTAGATCCCAAATTGATAAGAATTAATAAATAAAATAGATGAACCACGTATTTATAGTACATTTAATTATATGAATTTTTTAAATGTTGTCCGGGCGTTAGCAGTGATTCCACTGGTACATCACTAAAATGTACGTACGTCTTTAGTGACACAATTTGGAAGCAATGTGTACCCCCCGAGCGTTAACCGTCAGTCATGTTTTGAGTGTCGAGGGAAGAGATGCGCGGCTGCTTGCTGCATTCCAGAAATATAAAGGTAAGTATCTGATTCCACTGGGTTTGGTTTGGTACATCGTTGATTACTTTGACCTCAATTTTACCATCAATTAATTTTATTAGACGACTAAAAAAAATTATGCACTATCGCCACTCTAATGACTACCTAGGGTGTAAAGGTCATTGTACTAGATACAGTCATTTAGCGACAATCGATAATTTTGCTACATTTTTTGATTCCCTGACATTGATTACTCTGTTTCTAAGGTCAGTGAAATCAAAATGTGATAAAGTTTTTGACTGAAAAATTATTTCATCATCATCATCTCAGCCACAAGAAGTCAACTAGGCCTCCCCAAACGTCTCCAGTGCGACCTGCTGGCAGCGGCCTGCATCCAGCGGCTTCCTGCGACTTTCCTTAGGTCGTCTGACCACCTTGTAGGCGGGTGTCCTACGCTGCGCTTGCCGGTACGTGGTCGCCATTCCAGAACCCTTTTGCCCCATCGGCCTTCGGTTCTGCGCGCTATGTGATCTACCCACTGTCACTTTAGTGTTTGGCTATGTCAGTGGCTATGACAGTTATTTTGGTTCTGCTACGGATCTCCTCATTTCTGATTCGATCTCCCCGAGCATAGCTCTTTCCATGGCTCGCTGAGTGACCCATAGCCTTCTTATGAGGCTCATAGTGAGCGACCACGTTTACGATCCATAGGTCATCACTGGCAACACACATTGCTCGAAGGTTCTTCGTTTCAAGCACTGAGGAATTTTGGACGAGAAGATATGCCGTAATTTCCCGAAAGCTGCCCAGCCAAGTCGGATTCGTCGATTGACCTCTTTCTCGAAGATGGACCTACCTTATTGGATGGTGTGTCCAAGGTATACGTACTCGTCAACAACTTCGAGGATCGAGCTCCCAACTGAGACCGGGGCGGGTGCGACATGGATATTCGACATGATTTTCGTCTTGACCATGATCATTTTTTGACCCACCTGTTGGGAAACTCAATTGAGGCCTTCGAGCATGGTGCTGAGGTCCTCCAGCGACCACGATGTCATCGGCAAATCGAAGGTGAGTGATATACTCGCCGTTGACGTTGATGCCGCATCCTTTCTCGTCCAAAAGTTGAAGGCATCTTCCAGAGCGGTCGTGAACAGTTTCAGAGATATGACATCTCTCTGTCTCACGCCTCTGTGTAATGAGATTGCTTTCGTGTTCTGTTCCTGTACTTGGACTGACATGATGGCGTTTTTGTATAAGTACGTCAAAGGTTCGATATACCTGCAGTCTATGCGGCATCGCTGGAGAGACTGTAGCACGGCCCATGTCTCGATCGAATCGAAGGCTTTCTCATAGTCCACAAACGCTAAGCATAATAGCAGATTGTACTCTTCGGTCTTCTGTACAATCTGCCGCAGCGTATGGATGTGGTATAATTCTTTAAGATGGTTTTATCGCCCTTTTTAAAGAACAGAACCACCACGCTTCTGTTCCACGCCTCAAGCGTTTTGCCCTCGACCAACACGGAATTAAAGAGCTTCTGCAGGACTTTAAGCACCGGTGTACCACCCGTTATCAGAAGCTCTGCTGTGATTCCGTCCTCGCCTGGCGCCTTGTTATTCTTAAGCTGGATTAAGTAACATTTTTTTAAACTTTATTTTTGTAAAACATTTCTAAAATTTCGCAATTTTCCTAATATTCCTTTTTTTATTGCAGGAATATGACAATAATGTTGTACAAATGGGGTGCTCTCAAGGAACACGAATGTGATTACGACACCAATAGATTATTAGATATTTATGTACCTATGTCAGACGATTGTTTACAAAAGTAGATAATAATATCTGAAAATTGAAGAATACATGTTCACATTTGTTAATTTTATTTAGATATGTATAACTGAGAATTAATTTTGTAATTTTTGATATGTAAAAACTTACAATTTCTTTAAAAAAAGTACAGAGTTATTGATTTTTGATTCCCCTGTAACTATTAATTGATTCCCCTGGTCATGATTTTTTTAATGTCTAATATCTTGGAATTTATAGGTTCAAAATGAGTGCCTATTCGAAATTTATACTTCAGGTTTAGCCTATTTTTACGTGTAGTACCAGGTTTCATTATATTTTGAAAAAAAAAACTAGCCAGTGGAATCAACCGAATAATCGCATTTCCAAGAATCACCCATGTACTTGTTTGATTATCTGATTTTATACAATATTCTTTTAATATTGTGTTTTTAGGGTTTCGTACATCAAAAGGAAAAACACCATAAGTAAAGAAAAAATCTAAAAACTATGTATTTGTAATTAAACCTTTAAAAAATAGGGGGTCTATTTTCAGGATAGCTCAGAACAAAACTGTACGAGTCGATTCCTGCATTAATTTATTTACTACTAGCTGACCCGGCAAACTTTGTTCTGCCTTAGAGGCACTACCCTACCCTACCCCTACCCTACCCCTACCCTACCCCTACCCTACCCCTACCCTACCCTACCCCTACCCTACCCCTACCCTACCCCTACCCTACCCTACCCCTACCCTACCCCTACCCTACCCCTACCCTACCCCTACCCTACCCCTACCTTACCCCTACCTTACCCCTACCCTACCCTACTCCTACCCTACCCTACTCCTACCCTACCCCTACCCTACCCCTACCCTACCCCTACCCTACCCCTACCCTACCCCTACCCTACCCCTACCCTACCCCACCGGTGTGAAGTTAGCAGTCAAAGTTAGCTGCGGATTTATTATGCGACCAAATTAAGAAGTCGGCTACTAAGATACAGGCAAACACCTATATTTCTGCATAAATTATTAAAAATACATTCAGAAAGTGCAGTATACATCAAACTGATGAATAAATAACAAAAGTTAAAAAGACTTATTTCCTTATAAACAAACTTTTACACATGAAAGTAAGGATCGAATTTGTGTTTCAGTTTCGTATAATTAAACTTGAGCTGCTTGCATAAATAAGCACTCGCCTGAAAGGTTATTAAATAGGCTTTCAGGAAAAGTATAGACATTTCAGTTTGATAATGCTAGAGTACCAGAGATCAATTAATCTTCACCACTTATTCGAAAAAACCCTAAAACGTAATTTTCAACTACAAACTAGACTAAGTAATCTTTCACCTGCTTGCATGAATTAGGACTCGCCTGAAAGGCAATTAAATGGGCTTTCAGGAAAAGTATAGACATTTCAGTTTGATAATGCTAGAGTACCAGAGATCAATCAATCTTCACCACTTATTCGAAAAAACCCTAAAACGTAATTTTCAACTACAAACTAGACAAAGTAATCTTTCACCTGCTTGCATGAATTAGGAATCGCCTGAAAGGTAATTAAATAGGCTTTCAGGAAAAGTATAGACATTTCAGTTTGATAATGCTAGAGTACCAGAGATCAATCAATCTTCACCACTTATTCGAAAAAACCCTAAAACGTAATTTTCAACTACAAACTAGACAAAGTAATCTTTCACCTGCTTGCATTAATTAGAACTCGCCTGAAAGGTAATTAAATAGGCTTTCAGGAAAAGTATAGACATTTCAGTTTGATAATGCTAGAGTACCAGAGATCAATCAATCTTCACCACTTATTCGAAAAAACCCTAAAACGTAATTTTCAACTACAAACTAGTCTAAGTAATCTTTCACCTGCTTACATGAATTAGGAATCGCCTGAAAGGTAATTAAATAGGCTTTCAGGAAAAGTATAGAGATTTCAGTTTGATAATGCTAAAGTACCAGAGATCAATTAATCTTCACCACTTATTCGAAAAACCCTAAAACGTAATTTTCTACTACAAACTAGACTAAGTAATCTTTCACCTGCTTGCATGAATTAGGACTCGCCTGAAAGGTAATTAAATAGGCTTTCAGGAAAAGTATAGAGGTTTCAGTTTAATAATGCTAGAGTACCAGAGATCAATTAATCTTCACCACTTATTCGAAAAACCCTAAAACGTAATTTTCTACTACAAACTAGACTAAGTAATCTTTCACCTGCTTGCATGAATTAGGACTCGCCTGAAAGGTAATTAAATAGGCTTTCAGGAAAAGTATAGAGATTTCAGTTTGATAATGCTAGAGTACCATAGATCAATTAATCTTCACCACTTATTCGAAAAAACCCTAAAACGTAATTTTCTACTACAAACTAGACTAAGTAATCTTTCACCTGCTTGCATGAATTAGGACTCGCCTGAAAGGTAATTAAATAGGCTTTCAGGAAAAGTATAGAAATTTCAGTTTGATAATGCTAGAATACCAGAGATCCATAAATGTTTACAACTTGTTCGAAAAAACCCTAAAACGTAATTTTCTACTACAAACTAGACTAAGTAATCTTTCACCTGCTTGCATGAATTTCCTGAAAGCCCATTTAATTACCTTTCAGGCGAGTCCTAATTCATGCAAGCAGGTGAAAGATTACTTAGTCTAGTTTGTAGTTGAAAATTACGTTTTAGGGTTTTTTCGAATAAGTGGTGAAGATTAATTGATCTCTGGTACTCTAGCATTATCAAACGGAATGTCTATACTTTTCCTGAAAGCCCATTTAATTACCTTTCAGGCGAGTCCTAATTCATGTAAGCAGGTGAAAGATTACTTAGTCTAGTTTGTAGTAGAAAATTACGTTTTAGGGTTTTTCGAATAAGTTGTAAACATTGATTGATCTCTGGTACTCTAGCATTATCAAACTGAAATCTCTATACTTTTCCTGAAAGCCTATTTAGTTACCTTTCAGGCGATTCGTAATTCATGTAAGCAGGTGAAAGATTACTTAGTCTAGTTTGTAGTAGAAAATTACGTTTTAGGGTTTTTCGAATAAGTGGTGAAGATTAATTGATCTCTGGTACTCTAGCATTATCAAACTGAAATGTCTATACTTTTCCTGAAAGCCTATTTAATAACCTTTCAGGCGAGTGCTTATTTATGCAAGCAGCTCAAGTTTAATTATACGAAACTGAAACACAAATTCGATCCTTACTTTCAAGTGTAAAAGTTTGTTTATAAGGAAATAAGTCTTTTTAACTTTTGTTATTTATTCATCAGTTTGATGTATACTGCACTTTCTGAATGTATTTTTAATAATTTATGCAGAAATATAGGTGTTTGCCTGTATCTTAGTAGCCGACTTCTTAATTTGGTCGCATAATAAATCCGCAGCTAACTTTGACTGCTAACTTCACACCGGTGTTGTGGGTCGGGTTACTGTTGTTCCCTTCAATATTGTTGATGGTGAGCCCAGTAATGGGGGCTGGCAGGCTGACTCTCACGTCAACTCGAAAATACACGAGAACGGTTGCTGCCTTGCGGGCCTGCCCCCTTACTCTTGAAGATAATTCCGCACGATCGCCATTGGATTGTTAATTTTAGGTACTCTTTACAGCTAGACTAGCGCTAACTTAATACTAAACTAAATGAAATCGGATTGTATGCTTACCAAATAGTTAGTAAAGTATGAAATTTCAATGGTACGAATTAGCATTTGCTGTTAATTTTGCATTTGAAATTATACAGAATTGAAATTAAAATTGCGATTGCTATGCAGAGTAACCTAGCTGGTCTGCTCCTATCTATAACACCGATTTTGCATTTTATATTTAATTATATGTTAAGACAAATTAATGGCACTATTTATTGACGTAATGTTGTATGTACCTAGTTTAAAATTTTATGGTAAAATAAACACGATATATTTATAAATGCCAAAAAAGGCCGTAACAGGTTTTCTTTCGCCATTTCTTTTACCAGTGGTCATTTTGCTTTTGTTTCCGAAATAGTAGTAGTATATAGAGTAGATTAATCCCACCAAAAACATTTTCATGTAAAATGTTGCCAAGACGAGACTATAATGACTCGCATTGATTTGAAACGGGTGGCAGAGTGGTCGGATGCGAATGGTCTAGTCGTGAATCCTGATAAAACTAAGTTTCTCGTTTTGGGTACAGAGGCTCAGATATCCTACACGAATTCTCTCTCTCCGCACTTAATATTGAAAAACACTTCCATTGAGCGGGTGAATGAAGCAAGAAATTTAGGTGTAATTATGGACAGTAGCCTTCACTTTGAAAAACATGTTCTAAACGTAGTAAAATCTTGCTACTATAGGCTGAAAGTCCTGTACCAGATTCGAGATTACTTATGCGTGGAATCGCGAATTTACTTATGCGAAACATTTGTTTTGTCGAAACTTAGTTATGCCGATGTAGTGATCGGGAACTGCCTACTGACACGCACTAAAAAGTTAATACAGCGTGTACAGAATTCGTGTGCTAGATTTTGCTTCCCAATTCCTCGTAGAGCTCACATAACTCCTTATTTAAACAGAAGCAAACTCATGAATATGGATTCTCGGCGCGCGCTTCACTTTTCGGTACTTCTGTTCGGCATAATTAGGAAAAAAGATCCAACTTATTTATACAATAAATTGAAGTTTACTGATCGTGCAAGAGTGCCTGATCGTCTTATTTGTCCCAGACATAGGTCTGCAGCTTTCCGTGGTGGTTTCAGATATGCTGCATCCAAATGTTGGAACAACATCCCTCCGCCCATTAGGAATCTGACATCTATTAAATCTTTTAAGTGTAAACTCAAAGAGCGGATTTTGTGTAATCAAATGTTGCAGTAATTCTTTAATTTATAATATTCACCTTTACTTTTCGTTAATAATAGGTTCAAATTGTTTGCTAAATAAGTTCAAAATTGTTTGTTAAATTAAGGATAATTTCAATTGTTTCTCATGTTTGGTAATGTTTATTTTTCTATTAAGTATTATTATTTTTATATATAGACATACTGCGGAAGACCAGCGTTGTGGATCATCACTTGATCCATGACACATGCTGAGCGGAGGCCCTTTTGGTGCATTTATATGTAGTATGTAGTGTCTATTGTATATTATTTTATTTGTGAAATAATGTAACCAAATAAACGATTTTTCTTTCTTTCTTCTTTCTTTCTTTCATTGTCAAAAAGTTATCAGATCTCATGTAGAGCCAAGCTTCTAACTCTACACGCCCTACCTCTACAAGGCCTAACTTCACAAACTCTACACCTTCAAGTGACGAAATCGAATAAAATCTAAAGTATAATAGCTACGACATTCAAACTTCATGCTTAATGATTGTACTGGTGTCATTATATCTTGAAATTTTTAACTATTTAGCATCATCCAAAACAAAGTTATGTTATGTTATGAGTTCAAAAAAACGACGAAACGTTTCGAGAAAAGGTAGGTAGTGCCCTTGCGCTCCGCTTGGCTTTCCTCGTGCGAGATTTATACAAATCATTTATTACAACTGTATACTCTGACAAGAGAACGTGTTTGTGAAAGCTTATTCTCTAAATAAAAGTTTTGAATTTGAATTTGGTCACCCCACGGGCAAAGGGAATATTTTTACCACCACAAAAAAAGCGTGTAAGAAAAGCCTCGTCTCGTAAATATATTATAAAAAATTAAACTTATTCCAAATGCACATTAGACATTAAGTTTAATAACAACTTATGTTTCGAAAGTCGCAAAATTTGAAGATGCACAAAGATTTAACAGCAGGTGTCGAAATTCAGTTGTTTTTAAACTTGTAACTGTCACAGATAAAAAAAAATTGCCCTCCGAAGCACTGAGAAGCTCAAGATAACAAAACCCATTCAAACGCTGGCTAGGATCGATGTCGCTTAACTTGCGTGTTCATATTAGAGTGCGACACACCACACAGCGACGCCATCGAGCTCCTCCGACGCCATCGATCTCCTCGTCGCTCAGCGACAATATTTTTTCGAATTCCGTAGATTCATTTTCAATGTGCTCGATAGTCGTGTGAGGCACGAAATCTGTGAATTTTTGCAATGACAGGCTTTCTGCACTCGTAATGATGTTTTTCGTGCGTTTATTAGTTTCTTCGATTTGCTAAAATTGTTAAAAATGTCCAGTGAAGAAGAGGATTTAGCACTCTCTCCTAATACACTTATGGAAATTAATGCACAAAGAGTTGAGCAACAGATATTACCGCCAAAGTCTCGGAAAAAATATCTCAAAGTTTACGATAATTTTGTAAATTGGAGAAAAGAAAACTAGTAAATACGTTCTCGAAAAGTATTCTTTTGAATTAATAGATTGTAATTAATTAATATTATTTAATTAATAGATTTTATGCAGCCTTTATCCTACACAAATGAGCAATTTCACAGCATGAGAAGTGAAAAACAATTTCCTTCAGTATTCGAAACTGTACAAATTTTAATTTTAATTGTAATTTTAAATAAATAAATGTTATGTTATACTACTGTTTTATTTCCTCGCAATCGTAGTGAAAAGCAGAGTTTATAACTCGTCCACAAAACTATTTTTATCTTCTATCTATTTATATATAGACCCCTCCCCTCGGACCTCCGTGCAGGACGGACGGTTTTTTTTTGAGCTACACAATTTAATTTAATTTAATGTGATAAATAGTTTTTAAACTGTTTTTAACGGTGTTCACAAGATTCTACGTGTGAGAGAAATACTGAAGACAAAATTATATATTTGTTTGGACACGAATATCTCACTGTAAGTCGTATTCTAATTATTAAATTGCAAATTGCATTATATAAAAATTAATTATCGAAAGGTGGGTATATCACAATATTATAACTGCTTGGAATACCCTCTGAACAATAACTACAGAATACCTTATCTTATCTTAATTAATGGCTTCTGTCGTGTCTTAAGCGACACATAGACAATTTCGCCAATGTCAAGTATTATAAATGAACACTTTTTAGCAAAAAAGTACACTTTATAAAGGCAACGTGGTACGGTGAGGATCCGAGGTCGCCATCTTGACGTTCTTCGTTGACAAGGCGGCGATCTCGAATCTACAGAATACCCATAGAGTAGATTTTCTACAACAAGACTAACAACCAAGCCAACTGAGACAATAACTTGTTTGGCAGCTGTCAGTTGTCTTGTCACGTCAAAGCAAACGTCAAAGTCACCAGTGTCAAGTCATCGGTGCGTTCCAGTTCATCAATACATACATTTTTGATAATTTAATTTGAATAAATTATAATACACAGAGTGTTTCATTATCGAACCAATATCTTCATAAATTGATTTTTACTATAATTCAAGATGACAACTCGGACACCACCAAACCTACAGTCTCCACCAGCTACTCGCGCTGACAATGTTTTACCGAATTTGAGTTCACAGACACATTACAACTCAGACCCTAACATTAACATTGAAAATGAAACCCGGCGAAATATAATCAACCGTAACTACAAACGGAAACATGATGATGAGTTATTAGATTTCAAAAGTGAGGTGAAGAATATGTTCAAAGAACTAATACATGAGCAGCAACAGTATTTTACAAAGTTAAACGATAGAATTGAAGAAGTAAAAAGTCAAAATGACGCTCTGAAACAGTCCGCAGATTTTAACTCAGAAATGTATGACAACTTTCTCAAGCGCATGGAATGCCTTGAGCGAGAAAAAAAGGAAGATCGTAAACATATTCAGATTCTTGAGGACAAAGTCGAACAACTTGAGAGGCAGCTCCGTTCGTCGAGTGTCGAAATTAGAAACATACCAAAGGATAATAATGAATCAAAGGAAGATCTGGTAAACAAGGTGGTTAAACTGAGCGAAGTAATTGATGCTCCTGTACAACGTTCAGACATTAAAGACGTTTTTCGCGTAAACTCAAAAACAGAACATAAGACAAATTTTTTTAATTTTTTTTAATGGCCATGTATGTCCCACTGCTGGGCAAAAGCCTCCCCTTTCTCCCTCCACACTTCCCTGTCCAGAGCTGACAGGAACCAGTCCCTATCAAAGGTCCTGATGTCATCCGACCATCTCATCCTTGGTCTGCCCTTCTTTCGGTGCCCGTCGCGTGGTACCCATGTGGTTAGAGTGCGAGCCCATCTCTCCCCACTCATACGGCAGACGTGCCCAGCCCAATCCCATTTCAGCCTAGCCGATTTTTTGCCAACATCCGTGACGTTTGTCAAAGAGCGCAGCGTTGTGTTTCTAACCCGGTCAGCGAGTTTAACACCTAAAATACTGCGCTCCATTGCTCTTTGGCAAACCTTCAATCTGGACCATTGCTCTTTTGTGAGTGACCAAGTTTGGGCACCGTAGGTTAGGATAGGCAAGATGCACATGTCGACGATTTTTTTCTTTAGGCATAGCGAAAGGTTGCCCTTTAGTAGCTCTTTCATCGACCAGAAATTTTTCCACGCGTTTTCTATCCTGCGGTTGATCTCTTTCTCTTGTCTGTCGATGAAAGAGACTACTTGTCCGAGATATATGTATTCGTCAACGTATTGTATATCTTGCCCATCTACCGTTACCCTGTGTTTCATGCCTTTGGTCATGAGCTTTGTTTTGTTTTGATTCATTTTTAGTGCAGCTTGAAGGCTAGCCGTGCTCAGTTCTTGGAGCATGATTTCGAGCTCTGATACGGATGTTGCGAAGATCACAATATCATCGGCAAAACGGAGATTTGATAATCTCCTTTCGCCGACCATAATGCCCCTAGAATGCCATAAATCGGCTAGTGTTTTAAACACTTCCTCGAGTGCGCTGGTGAATAATTTGGGCGAGAGAGGGTCTCCCTGTTTTACACCTCGCATTATTGGGAAAGACGGACTGTTTAATTAACCCTATGTAAACCTCGTCGATATCCTGGTTATACAAGGCTGAAAATATGGATCGGTGAAATAAGCTGTCAAATGCTTTTGAGTAGTCGACGAAGGCCAGGTAAAGGGGCTTATTAAATTCTAGGTGTTTTTCTATTGCTTGGTTAACAGCTTGTAGGTGGTCGGTAGTGGAATACCCCGGACGGAAACCAGCTTGTTCGGGAGGTTGGTGTTTATTTAGTGTGAAGGCTATGCGGTTTTGGAGGGCTGTGATAAATACTTTATAAACGTGTGATATCAGACTGATGGGGCGGTAATTTGATAAGTCCTTTCTGTCCCCTTTTTTGTGAAGCAAGATGATGTTGGAGTGACAAAACCCTTCTGGTAATTGACCTGTGTACAAAATAGAGTTGCAAAGATTAGTTAGGTGTGGTAGCAATATGTGCTTGCCAATTTTCAAAGCTTCTGTAGTGATGCCATCTGTACCAGGACTTTTGTTATATTTAAGTTTGCGTAATGCAGTTTGTATTTCTCCATGTGTAAATGGCGTTGGCGTTCCTTGCCATTTTCATCTGTCAGGCCCGTGATCCATGATTTTCCTGTCGATATCCCCTGCCTAGCCAATCGTAATGACTGATTTGTTTTTAATGCGATTTCCACTCTGTCTGTATTATGTTTTCGTATATCATCTCGAATTCTTCTTTTCACTATCTTATCTATTGTTCTATATTCCTTGGAACAATATTCTAATTTACTCCTTTCATTTATTAAATTTAATGTTTCTATTGACAGATTTTTCTGGGAAGATTTTCTTGGTTTTATGTTTTTGCTTGCTATTTTTATTCCTTCCACAATTTTATTATATTGTTTTTGGGGGTTATCATCTTCTTCTATTGGTAGATTGTTGAAAAAATTTGAAAGTTCCAAGTTATACTGTTCGCTGTAATTTAAAAGAGTATCTTTACTGTGTCTTTTGACTGTAGAAAATATTTTGGCACGAAAAATTTTGTTGTTAATTTTACTTTAAAACGAAGAGGTCGGTGGTCTGAACTGAAGTTAAATTTACTTAAAACTGATACATCTTTAATTATATAATTATGTGATGATAAGACGTAGTCAATTTCGTTTCTATAATTACCGTCGGGTGTCACCCAGGTCCAAAGTCGATGAAGAGGTTTTTTAAAATAGCTATTTGATATTTGTAGATTTTGTCCGAATGCAAAGTGTAGTAGTCTGGTACCTCTATCATTGCGAGTTCCGCATCCGTGTAGGCCGATAATTTGCCGGTTATCTGATGCCAGGGGCATGCCTATTTTGGCGTTAAAATCGCCCATCACTATTGTCCAGGTTCCTTTTTGTTCTTCGCAGGCCTGGTTTAGCTGGTCATAGAAATCTTCTACGGTTCCATCTGTGTGTGAAGAAGTCGGTGCGTAAACTTGAATGAGTGTTAGGGTTTTTAGAGAACTTGACGGAAAAGCAAGACATACTAAGATGTCACTCAGTTCATTGTTTTCACATATGTATAGAGTTTATAAACCAAACTCTTTGCTCTAACAGCACCCCTTAAACTGATACATATATGTGTTAAACTCTTAGTTCAAAGATCACGAATAACACACAATAATACAACTATAAACCTGCTCTCTGGAACAAAATCGATGCAAACTTTAAGTGTTTTTCCCTAGTTAATGATTTTGTACAGATATCAGCTAGCATTTCCTCTGTACAAATATAGGCTAACTTCACAGTTTTTCTAATTATTAAATCTTTGATAAAGTGATACCTAATATCAATGTGTTTAGTTCTCGAATGAGATACCACACACCCACAAATTTTTTGGGCTGACTGATTGTCGTTAAACAATTTTAAGTTACACAGAATACCACATTCATATAAAAGAGTTCTTATAAAGGTCCCTTCTTTACAAGAATCGGATATTGCCATGTACTCAGCTTCAGTACTTGACAGTGCAACAGTACGCTGTTTCCTACTTTCCCACGACACTACAGAACTACCTAGCTTAAATATATACCCGGTGAATGATCTTCGGTCCAAATGATCTCCACCCCAGTCAGCATCTGTGTATCCTGTAATTTCTAAATTACCTTTTTCAAATGTGAGACAGTAATCCATAGTACCCTTCAAGTACCTAAGTACCCTCTTGGCTGCTTTCCAATGGTCTTCTGAATAACAGTCATTAAACTGACTCAAATAGCTCACACTATGAGCAATGTCAGGTCTAGTACAAACTGCCAGATACATTAAATATCCAATAAGACTTCTATAATCATATTTACAAAGCGAATTTGTGCCTTTTGTAACTTTAAACCAACTTCCATAGGAGTCTTAGAGATCTTGCAATCTGACATTTGAAATTTATTCAATATCTTAGTGATATAACTATTCTGATCGAGTGTAATTTTTCCATCATCAGTTTGAGTTATCCTCATTCCTAAGATATGATGAGCTTTTCCCAAATCTTTCAATTCAAACTCATCCATTAATAATTTTTTCATTATATCCTTCTTCACAGAATTCTTCAATGAGAAAAACATTATGTCATCGACATACAACGCTATAATCATTTTTTCATTTCCTTGATTATAACAATAAACACATGGCTCTGAAGATAATCTTTTAAACTTCAATTTATTGATTAAAACATCATTTATTCTATCATTCCAAGCTTTCGCCGCCTGTTTTAAGCCATAAATTGCTTTATTTAATTTATATACCTTTCCTTTGTTGTTTGCATCTACGAAGCCGTCAGGTTGTTCCATAAACACTGACTCTTCTAAATAACCATGCAAAAATGCAGTTTTCACATCTAGATGTTCGACTGACATATTATAATGAGCTGCGAGGGCTAGCAAAACTCGTATGGTTGAGTATCTAACGACGGGTGAAAAAGTTTCATGGTAATCAATTCCATACTTTTGTGTAAAACCCTTTGCTACCAAACGTGCTTTATATCTAAGCAACTCTCCGTTTAACCCTCTCTTCTTAGTAAATATCCATTTACACTTAATTGGCTTATGCCCTTCAGGTAAGACAGTCAATGTGAAACATTTGTTTGTGATAAAGGAATTAAACTCATCTGCGATTGCTACCTTCCAGTGTTTTCCTTCACTGCAACTTAAAGCCTCTTCAATCGTCTGTGGAATGTCTTCTTCAACCAACAACTCTACTAGTCCTGCATACTCTGGTGTCACCGCATCTTCGAATGCTGACAAATTTGAGTCCTCAGAGTCCATGCTGGATCTACCTGGAATATAAGTATAATCCGACGAGTCATTCTGATACGAATCAGTTTCTGTGTCTTCTTCTTCTTCTTAGCCATTCTCTACCGATTTGGTGTAGGCCTCCTTCAGACTTGTCCATTTTTCTCGATCTTGCGCTACCTGCATCCAATTTGACCCAGCAATCTTCTTAATGTCATCTTTCCATCTCATTTGTGGTCTACCTCTAGGGCGTTTTTCACCCCAGGGCCTCCATTCTAAGACCGCTCTACACCACGAACTTTGGTTTCGGGCTATGTGTCCCGCCCACCTCCATTTAAGACTCGCTACTCGCTCGATGGCATCTGCGACTTTACTTTGCTTCCTAAGCCAGGTATTTGTTTTGCGGTCTCTCAGTGTAACCCCCACGAGCTTTCTTTCTATTTTTCTCTGGGCGACCTGTATTTTGTAAATACTTTCCTTGGTCAGAACCCAAGTTTCCGCTCCATATGTTAAAACTGGTAATATACACTGATTGAATAACCTAGCCTTTTGTTCCGCTGTTATATTCATTTTAAAGGCAAAGTCTAATTTGGAGTAGGCAGCCCACATAAGGCGAATGCGTCTGTCAATTTCTTTGACCTGATTATCCTTTCCTATCCTTATTGCCTGACCCAGATAAACGTACCTCTCCACCTTTTCTATTATTGTTTGATTGACTGTTATCTTAATAGGTGTTGTCTTTTCGTTGGTCATAATCTTAGTTTTATTGAAATTCATTTCCAGTCCAACCTGTAGAGATGCTACGTTCAGCTCATGGATCATGAATTGTAGGTCATTAGCATTGTCACTGAGAAGGACGATATCATCGGCGAATCTTAGGTTGCTCAGTCTAGCTCCTGATATTTTTAGACCACGTTCCCCCCATGATAGTTTCTTAAAAACATCTTCCAGTATTAGTGTAAACAGTTTTGGTGAAAGAGTCACCCTGTCTTACACCTTTTTTGATGTCAATTTGTTTTGTTTGGTCAGTCAAGGTTACTTTCATGGTAGCATTATTATAGATGTTTTCGATAAGCTTCGTGTATCTATGGTCTATTCGTGCATTCTGAAGAGACTGAACAACTGCCCAGGATTCCACACTGTCGAATGCCTTCTTATAATCTATGAAGGCTAGCCAGAGTGGTGTTTGGTATTCTGTGGCTTTCTCAATCACTGTTCTCAATGTTAAGATGTGGTCCATGGTGCTAAACCCGCTTCTGAAACCGGCTTGTTCCGGAGGTTGATAAAAGTCGAACTTGTTGGTCAGTCGAAGGGTAATGATTTTAGTAAGCAGTTTATACAGATGAGATAGTAAACTGATTGGGCGATAGTTATTTAAGTCTGCTTTGTCACCCTTCTTGAATAATAGGATAACGTTTGCAGATTCCCATTCTTTAGGTATTGTTCCTTCTTCTAAACATTTATTTAGGAGCATGTTTATGAACTGAATAACAGTTGCTCCTCCTTCCTTTACCATTTCTATCATTACTCCGTCTTCACCCGGCGCTTTACCATTCTTCATTTTTGCTAAAGCAGTTTCGATCTCCGAGGTCGTTATCTCCGGTACATCTTCTGATCCGATATTCATAATTTGCCTAGGCTGTACTTCAGTTGGTCTTGAGTTTCTAGACGTATACAGTTGCTGGTAGTATTGCTCAACGATTCGCAAAAGTTGTTTTCTCTCCGTTACCAAATTTCCATCCTTATCCAATAGTCTAGTGATTTGTTGTTCTCCAGGCGATATCGCTTTCCTGAATACTTTAGGCCCTTTATGTTTTTCTATAATGGCTTGCACGGTTTTTTCACGATAATCGACAATGTCTTTCTTAACCTGTTGCCTTACTTGTTTACAAAGGCATCGGAACTCCTCTGTTGCCACAAGTCCTTCCTTTATTAGTTGCCTTCTTTTTTCTAACAGTATGTTGGTAGCACTTTTTAGTTTGCGGCGGTTGTTTTTGCCTATATGGACTAGTTCTTTTGCTTCGTTATATAGGGTTGTTTGCAGATGGTTAGCCAATTCATTAATGTCATTAGATTCTTTGTACTCACCTATAAGTACTTCATCGACCCTTTTCTGGTATTCGTCTTTATTTATTATTAGGGTTATTGGGTTTATCTTAGTTTTCTTAGACTTTATGGAAGTATACCGTGACATTCTCGCGTTTATGTTGAGATTTGCCCTGATCAGTCGATGATCGCTGCCAGTGTTAAAGCTATTAAGCACGCTAACGTCTTTAATGATATATTTATGACTGCTGAACACATAGTCTATCTCATTTTTGTGTCTGCCACCTGGAGATAACCAAGTCCATTTTCTTTCTTCACGTTTTTGGAAAAATGAGCTCATATGAAATAAACGTTGCTGTTCCAGAAAGTTGACTAGTCTATTTCCTGACGAATTTCTTGTACCATATCCAAAGTTTCCCATGAATAATTCGGACTCCTCTGTTTTTGTTCCTATTTTAGCGTTAAAATCTCCTGTAACAATAGTATACGTAGATCTCATTTTGTTGTCAGTCATACATTTTTCTATGTCTTCGTAAAACGTGTCAATGGACTCATCAGATGCCTCGCTAGTTGGGGCATATACTTGAACAATCTTGAGTGTAATTTTCTTGTTGATGTGTAGATATGCATAAATAACTCTGTCAGAGATGGAGTCGATAGAGATGATATTATCCCAGATGCGTTTGTTAATCAGTAGTCCTATACCATGGTTGTGGGCGTTGTCATCACTTCCTCGGTAATAGAAAACATGCCCGTTGTTCAGTTTCAGACATTCTTCTCCAGGTCTTCTTACTTCGGACAGACCTACTATATCCCATGTAATTTTATCAAGTTCGTAGAATAGTTCTTCAAGGCGATCTTCTGTTCTAAGTGTTCTTACGTTATATGACGCCACTGCAATCTTTGTTGTTGTTCCTTTCTTATTCTTGTTTGGACAGCTTGATAACTCCCAGTGATTCTTAGCACCCCTGGGTCTGCTAGAGCCCACGCTGCTGTCCTTGCTGGGAATCGCATACCCGCTGGGAACTCGGGGCCATTGTGTTTTGTGTGCTTTCATATTTCTGAAGGGATAAGGTCAGTTTCTGTGTCATCTAGACTAAATATTGTTTGTCTACGATCACTTGAAACGATTATGCCATCAGATTGTGAGGTTTCTAAAGAAGTATTCACCTCAGAGGGTTCATTTCGCATACACGGATCTTGTGGTAGTACCACAGTGCAATCACTTTTATTGTTATCATCACGTGACACACTCACGTTAGAAAAATCATTTTCTAAAAATGTAACATGCCTAGCTCTAATGCATGTTTCAGGATCACCAGGATCAATTAGTCTGTATCCCTTGCTATTGTCACAATAGCCCACAAAAATATACCTTTTACTTCGAGGTTCCAGTTTCCGACTATTTTCAATATGAACGTACGCAGTACAACCAAAAATACGCAAGTGATCCACGCATACCTTTTTGGATGTCCATTCTTCTTCAGGAGTTACTCCCATTACAGCCTTTGTTGGAGAACGATTTTTCAGGTAGACAGCCGTGTTAGCAGCTTCAGCCCAAAATCGTTGATCTAACTTCGCATCCTGTAACATACAGCGTACTTTATCCATAATCGTTCTATTGGCTCTTTCTGCTACTCCATTCTGTTGACTACAGTGAGGAATTGTAGTATAATGTCGAATCCCTTTATTTTTCATGTAGTCCTGAAAAGTATTAGAAATATATTCACCGCCATTGTCACTCCTTATTGCTTTTATTTTCTTTCCAGTTTCATTTTCTACCAGAGCAGTGAATGTTTTAAATTTATCAAAAACTTCACTCTTTTTCTTTAGAAAATAAATAAAAGTCTTCCTAGAAAAATCATCTATAAAAGTGACAAAATAACGAGAACCGCTAAAAGAAGATGTCTGCATGGGACCACACACATCAGTGTGTACGAGGCCTAATATTTCACTAGATCTAGTTAAGCTTTTCTTTGGAAAAGGTAATCTAGCTTGTTTGCCCTCTATACATGCTACACAAGGAACAAATGAAGTGTCATGAAAATTCATACCTGTGACAAATCCGTTTTTCATGAGCTTCATACTCCTACAGTTAAGATGACCCATCCTCTTATGCCATATTTCATGTGAAAGTACCTTACTGTCCTCCTTGGACCCCTGTGTAGTCGCCGCCTTAACCGTTGACGCTAAACTAGAGTAAGAATTTTCCCAAACTGAGCTCATGGCAATATCCGACTCCTTTTTACACATTACAGTATTAACCATGTCGAGTTGATATATACCATTGCAGCATGTACCAGTTGCTATGACACTGTCATCATCTAAAATTTTACAACTTTTAGTATTGAATATTACCGTAAAACCTTTCTTAGTAAGTTCACTTACAGACAGTAAATTAGTAGAAAGTTTAGGAATGTAATATACGTTACTAATGTTCTTTAAGCCGTTTTTCAACTGCACTTGCACTTGACCATGCCCGCTTGTTGTAATTTCATCACCGTTCGCAACATTGACTACCAGTGGCTTCGATTGTTCAAAATCATACATGGCTTCCTCCTTATTGCACATGTGATGAGTGGCTCCTGAATCAATGTACCAGGTGTCTCCTTGTACATTCACCGACAAAGCAGCTATCATTGACGTCTTGTCATTTTTGAAAGAATGTTTACCTTGTTCTTTCTCCTTAGCCTGTGGACAATCTTACTTCAAGTGACCTGTCTTATTGCATCTGTAACACTTGTAGTTCTTATGATTGTAGGGCTTCTTGACAGTCAAAGCATTTCCCTCAGAGTTTTCTGATTTCTGTGCTCACACATTTCTGTGCTGCTGTCTCACACGTTAATTTAATATTTGAGTTTTCCAAGGCCATGATCATAGGATCAAAATCTTCCGTCAAACCGCTAAGCATAATGACAGCAATGAATTCGTCATCCAGTGGTGAGCTGATGTCTGCAAGTTGTTGAGAAACTTCAGATATTTTTGACAAATAACAATCCATATCTGTCATCTCTTTGAGCTTCATGCCAAACAGCGATCTTAATAAACTCAGCCTCCTGCTTAAACCTTTGTCTTCATAAGCAGACTGTAGATTGGACCACGCTTCGTATGCGGACTTAGCATTACGAATATATGACTGCGCCGACGGACCCACCGATAAGCATATTTTTGCCAATGCTTTCTGGTTCCTTTTCTCGTCTTTGCATCCGTCTGCCGATTGTATGCACTCATATAAATCCTCATGCATCAATATCATCCTCAAATTGAATTTCCAGTTATTATAATCAGACACGCCATGCAAACGTTCCATCGGGAATCCCATATTATTTGTAATATTCATAGTTATTTTTGAATATTAGTATTTATAATAATATTTTTGGTGTCTGGGCCCATAACCTTTTAGAGAACTTGACGGAAAAGCAAGACATACTAAGATGTCACTCAGTTCATTGTTTTCACATATGTATAGAGTTTATAAACCAAACTCTTTGCTCTAACAAGGGTTTCTTTGTCTGAGATTTTAAATTTTAGCACTGCGATCCTTTCTGAATATCCTATAAATTCGACTATATTGTTTTTCCATTTTTTGTTTACAATAAACCCTACCCCATTTAGACCTTTTGTTTCCCCCATATGGTATAAAATATATTTGTCCATTTCTATTGTTTTTTCGACTAGCCTTCTTAGTTCTGAGAGTCCTGCTATATCCCAGTTGACACCTTCCAGTGCATTTTCCATTTCTATTAAACGCTCGTCCTTAATGAGGGTGCGAACATTAAAAGTTAATATATTAAGTTGATCGGAGTCCTTTTTCACATTTGCCTGGGTCGTCCGACGGTGATTCGAGTCCACCCGGAGATTCTTAGCACCCCTGACCCCAGGGTGGACCGTAATGCCGTCGTCACCAGGCCCATTCCTGGAGCCGCCGGGCACTTGGGGTCGTGTTTTTGAGGGAACTGTCATAAGGGGGTTTGGACCATAACCCACCGCGCTGGTCCAGTGCGAGTTGGTGGGTCGTCAGAGCCTCGTCCGTTAATCAGCAGCGAGCACCACGAGCAGGTGAGGTTGACTTGAGAAAAGAGATGTTATTTTCGCTCCTTGCCCGCCTACTACATAAGACAATAATTGTCGAATTTACTACAGTTTTGACAAAAGAAAATATCATCAAATCTACAAAAAGTTATAACAAAACAAATAAAGTCAACAAATTGAATACCAAAATGTTAAATGGTAAAGATCCAAAATTACCCATTTATGTATCAGAAAACTTAACTTCTAAAGGAAAGCGACTATTTTTCCTGGCCCGAGAGCACGCTGTACAATAAAATTCAAAATTCAAAATTCAAAACTTTTTATTCAGAGAATAGGTTTTCACAAACACGTTCTCTTGTCAGAGTATACAGTAATAAATGATTTGTATAAATTAATCTACTCTATAAACTACTACCATTTCGGAAACAAAAGCAAAATGACCACTGGTAAAAAGAAATGGCGAAAGAAAACCAGTTACGGCCTTTTTTGTCATTTAAAAATATATCGTACTTTTCTTTTTTCTTTTCTTTTTTAACATAGAATTTAAAACTAGGTACATACATACAACATTACGTACGCGGAATGTCAATAAATAGTGCCATTAATTTGTCTCAACATAAAATTAAATCTAAAATATAAAATGCTAAATCGGTGTTAAAGATAGGAGCAGACCGCCCGCAAGGCAGCAACCGTTCTCGTGTATTTTCGAGTTGACGTGAGAGTCGGCCTTCCAGCCTCCATTACTGGGCTCACCATCACGATATTATGAACAATATTGTAGGGAACAACAGTAACCCGACCCCCAACGCCACCACCAGTTTGGACAATTTGCGAGCATGACATGCACGTACACATTAACATCCTTGTCATATATTAATTTATATTAAAATGTAAATAATAAGAAAAACAGCACCACTTAGATGACACTACGACGTACATGTTACAATATTGAACACAAATTTTATTCATGTAGTTTATTGAACATTGACTGGCTTTTCACGACAAGTTTTAGCATTTCACCTTCACAAGAGGGCCAGGGATTCCTTTCATTTAGATACTCGTTGATAGTATAGTACGCTTTGCTGGTTAAGAATTTTTTTACATTTAATTTAAATCTATTATTGGGCAAGTTTTTAATATATTCTGGAATTTTATTATACATATGCAAACTTTGGATCATAAATGACTTGCCCGCTTTCCTAAGCCTGAATTTAGGAACAGCTAATTTATTTCTATTACGCGTATTAAAATTATGAATATCGGACACCTGGTTATAGTCATTAATGTTTTTACGAACAAACATAATGCTGTCAAGAATGCACTGTGATGCCACCGTGAGAATATTAGTGCTTTTGAAGAACTCGCGAAGTGATTCACGGTAACCTAATTTATAAATAAAACGCACTACACGCTTCTGCAGCACGAAAATCGTCTCTATATCCGCTGCTTTACCCCAGAGTAAAATGCCGTACGATAGCAAACTATGAAAATAACTGAAATAAACTAGTCGTGCCGTGTCGACATTGGTGAACTGTCGAACTTTCCTAACAGCGAAAGCAGCAGCACTTAGTCTACCTGCTAGTGTTCTAATATGAGGATGCCATTGTAGTTTGCTATCAAGTACAATGCCCAGAAAAGTGGTAGTTTCGACCAATTCTAAGTTTTCATCGTTAAGAATGACTGATGTAATAGATTGGGATACATTCGGGAGTGAGAAAGCTATGCATTTGGTTTTGCTGGCGTTAAGCACCAAATTATTTACTGCGAACCATTGATGTAGTTGAGATAACGTTTTATTAATAGTATCTACATTAGGATTTTTTCTGTCTACCTTGAAAATTAAAGAAGTGTCATCAGCAAACAAAATAATGTCGCATAAATGTTCAGTTAAGTACGGCAAATCATTTATATATACTAAAAAAAGAAAAGGGCCCAATATTGAGCCTTGAGGAACGCCTATACTAGCAGGACAACCTACAGAGGTCGCTTCATTTACTCTCACTTTCATAATTCTGGCATTAAGGTAAGAGGACATAAGATTGATTGAGGAACTGTCCAAGCCATAGAATTTTAACTTATTTACTAAGGTCTTATGATCGACACAGTCAAAAGCCTTGGAAAGGTCGCAAAAAACACCAACAGCGTTCCTGCTGTCCTCCCAGGCCTCCATTATAACTTTAAATAACATGGCAGCGGCGTCTGTAGTGGATCTACCTTTAGTGAAACCGTATTGACGCGGGTGAAGCAATCGATTACTTTGGAAATAGGATAGTAGTTGGTCCAGAATTATCTTTTCAAAAATTTTGCTAAGTGCTGGCAGAATAGATATTGGTCTAAAATAATACAGGTATAAACATTGTTGGTCATCAAACGGCAAAGTGTTCTTAAGAAGAGAAGATTCGTCTCCAATCGTTCGCATAAACTCCGAGGAAGCTATAAATATATTATGTCAACAAAAATGACTAGTCCTTGTCAGCTACGTTGCAAGTAATTTAGCAGATTTAAATTTTGCTTCTTGTTTCGCGAACTGCTATTTCATTATACGAGATAGAGATCGATGTAACCATCATTTACACATACACTCTTACATAACACACATACATGAAAACCTATTTACTACCGCTTCTCATAAATTTAATTCGTCAAATGCGTACCAACATAATAAATCACTACATTTTGTACTAGATGAAAAAAAATCTGATGAACCTTTACCAAAAATCCTTAATAGAACAAGCTTCATTACAAAGAAAAACTATATATCACAGAAAAATACCTCGTTTAAACACAGTAACATTCACACCACATAATAAAATAATTACAAATGACATTGACTCATATGCTCCGGCGACGTCTCACATTTGTAGTGTTGAAGATGCAGCTAATTTGATACCTCATAGTAACCATCTTGTAGTACTGTCTCAAAATATTCGAAGTGTTCATTGCAATATTAACGAAATAGAAGTATTACTAGATAGACTGAGTTTAAATGTTGATATCATTGTTCTCACAGAATGTTGGCTAAAAGGAAAGCCGACACCACCAACACTCCAATACTACAAATGTTATTTTACATCTAATTGCTCGACTCAAAACGAAGGAGTTAGTAGTTGTTTACATTAAAGATCAATTGGTTGTAGATGTTACGGAACCACCGTTTATTGACGCAAACTGTGTACTTGTCAAACTACCCAATGAAACCTGTATAATGGCGATATATCGTCCACCGTCATTTCGAAATACTGATAACCTTATAAACTCACTCAATGCTAATAACTTTTTAATGTATCATAATTCATAACTTTTATGTATAATAATTCGCAATGCTTACTGTACTATATTGCTATACCCTACCAGGGTCCATGTTTTTTACAAATAAGTACAATATATAGTTGTTAAGTCCTATCTGTAACTTATGTTAATTGTATTGTAAACATGTGCAATAATAAATAAATAAATACCACATTAGACTCACTTAAACACTTTAAAAATATATATTTAACTGGCGATATAAATATAAATATCTTGGATACGGATAATAAATCAAATGATTATCAGAACCTATTAGCATCCCATGGCCTACTGCCTGGACATACGATAGCTACTCGAAATGAAAACTGTCTAGACCATATAATGGTGAAATCGGAAACAAAAATTACTACAGCTGTAATACGTACTTCAATGACTGATCATCAGACTACTGTTTTTAGTGCTGATAAGAAACCTCATACACCAAAAATCACAATTAATCGTAAAATTATAAATTACACAAATCTATTGAAAGACTTACAAAATACAGATTTCTCCCCTATTCTGGAATGTAATGACACCAATGCTGCCACAAACTTATTAATATCTGACATTAATAAGGCTATTGATAATAATACTACGGTCAGTAATGTTTCAAATCGCAAAAGAATCATCCAACCATGGATAACACCTGGCCTGCTACGTTGCATACGAAATAGTGATAAACTACACAATCAAACAAAAAAATATCCTGGAAATGAAACAATAAATATAACATATAAGCGCTATAGGAATTTTTGTAATGATCTCCTAAAGAAAATTGAAAGAAATTATAATGAAGAAAAGTTTAAAAGAGCAGGGAATAATATGAAAAAGATGTGGGACGCAATAAGATCTACGACTAAAATTGACTCAAAAGCAAATGGAGAAGAAAATGAATTGCTAAATATAAAAAATCAGAAACTAGACTGCGTCAACTACGTCAATGAGTATTTTGCAAATATTGGGAAAAATCTTGCTGAATCAATTCCAAAAGACATGATTACGTTGAGCCAGACCATAAAATACCACACTCGTTCGTACTCCTTGACACTGACCAAACAGAGGTGTTCAATGCTATTATGGAATTAAAAAATACACCTGCTACTGGCGTGGACGGGATATCCGCGAAAATTCTTAAAACAGCCGCACATGTACTTACACCTCCCCTTGTCCACATAATAAATACCAGCTTTCATAAAGGGGTTTTCCCAGACAGTCTTAAAACAGCCCTCATTACTCCCATTCATAAGGCCGGGGACAGAGCCAGTGTCAACAACTATAGATCTATATCTATTTTACCGTCTATGTCAAAAATTATTGAGCGAATCATTAACAAAAGATTAACAAACTACTTACACAAATTTAACATTATCTCTAGCAATCAATATGGCTTCACCCGTAGGAAATCAACCGAACATGCTGTAAACGACTTAGTGACAGACATAGTAGCTCACCTAGAATCGAAACATAAATGTGTAACTATTTTCTTGGACTTAGCTAAAGCATTTGACACTGTCTCTGTTCCCTCACTGTTGAAGAAGCTAAAGAAGATTGGAATAAGAGGAACAGCTCTGAACTTATTTGATAGTTATTTAAAAAATCGCACTCAGAAAGTAAAAATAGGAGATGTAATAAGTGAAAGCCAACCAATCACTTTTGGCGTGCCACAAGGCAGTATTCTCGGACCCAGTCTCTTCTTAATATACGTGAACAATTTATGTAAACTAAATCTAGGTAGTGGAAAAATAGTGGCATTTGCTGACGATACTGCCCTAACATTCCACAGTACATCATGGGAAGCATTAACATCCGTAACTGAAAGAGGCTTGAGTGAGGTAATGAAATGGCTCCAACATAACTTATTATCACTGAATATTGATAAGACTAAATATTTTCGTATTCTCATATTCTCGTTCGCGAAGCAAAACCGCTTTCAACCTTTAAACTTTCAGATAAAAGCCAACAGCAACTATCCCAATACAGCGTCCGGTTCTAGTGAATCGATTATCATTGAACGCGTTACTAAAATAAAATACCTTGGTGTTATCATAGATTCACAACTTTCCTGGAAACAACATACAGAAATACTAACATCGAGGACTCGTAAACTAATATACATCTTCAAGCGCCTAAGATCTGTAGCGGACTTAAAAATTCTGAAAACCACTTACCTTGCACTATGCCAATCCATAATAACGTACTGCATAATATCATGGGGCGGCACTCACAAAAATTACATCTTACAAGCTGAAAGAGCTCAAAGAGCGGTATTAATTAGATGATGATTGGATTTCTTTGGCCCTTTTTAGTATGATTCAATAAGCTGTGGAACCTTAATTTTTACGAGTTTCTTTTTTTTTCAGTTAGGTATAAATCTTGTTCACATTTTTTAAACGTATGTATTTAAGTCGATCTAGTCGTATATTTATTAAATTAAAATTTTAATAGATCCACAAAATGTTATTATTACGAGAAAACTACGACGTTCAATTAATAAATTATTTTTAGTGGGAACCCTGAGTTGTAATTTTGAAACTGTAAAATCTCGGAGGTCCTTTGAGATACGTGTTCAATTTTTTGGGAAGAGGTAGAACGGTATTCCCTTAAACATAATGATTTGTATTGGAATCCTAATTCATAGATGTGACCATAAAAAAATAAAAATAAAAATAGACAAATTCAGCCATAACTCAGCCGTTATTCAAAATAAAATTCTGTTTCTTTTTTCTAAATTATCCTGGACAATATAGTTTTTTATAAAGTCATGCATTATTATACGAAACTGACTCATTTTCAACATACAACAATTTCTATGATATTTCTGGAAATCCATAGAAATTTCGAAAAAAATTTATAACTTCAGCATTATGTAAAATTGGCACTCGGGAGTTCTACTCGTGCATTTATATTGAATCATTCCACCAAATGAAGACATAAAATGAGGATGACCGTTTTTGAGGTCAAAATTTATACTGTGCACCGTCAATGTAAAATTAAAGTCACAACATTTTTATTATCGAACTCATACGAAGAAACAGAAAATTTGTTAACCGTTCTAAAGTAAACCTAAACCTATGTTGAGTAAAAAAAAAAAAAGAGAATTGTCGGTACGTTGCGCGTTGCTGTTCACAATAAATTTATCACACTAACACACACACACACACACACACACACACACACACACACACAAACACACAGTAAAAAAAAATTGTTAAAAACCACTGTATTATGCCATGCCTATTATTCATGTTCATGTTTTTTTTTTTTTTAAGTACCTATTGTGTGGGAATAATAAATGGATTTTGATTTGATTTGATTTGATAGAAATGATTCGTTTTGTGCACTTGTTGTAAAATCTACTATTTATTTTTATTTAGTTTATAAAAATATTACAAAAATATTTATTATTATTATTTTAATAATTTTTAAAATTAAATATAAATTAATTAAATATAAAATAAATAATTAAATATAAATAAAATAATAAAAATTCTCATTATCCTTTATAAATAACACCATTTATTATAAAAATATTATGTAACTTCTGTTTTTCAGCCCTTATATTCTCCAAATGCTTCAAATAATTCAAAGGTTTATTCCTTTTTTTTATTTCACTATAATTCATTACTGAAGTATAATTCTTCTTAGGCGTATTATTCCAATTAGGACCACGTCGAAATAATTTTACACAATCTGGAGCTCTGTCTTTGTTTGATGACTTTTTTGTTATGTAATTGTAAAGCATTCTTATTTTCAATATATCCGTATTGCTAAGTTCACTTACTTCACCTATCAGTATTGTTAAATTTTCCTGTAAACATACCAAAACTTAAGATTTAAAACCTCCTCCTTTTTTGAAGTCGGTTAAAAATTAGGGTCAGACGAGCTGAGTAGCAGTTTCATAGCGTAAATTAGCTTTCTAGTGACACCTCTAAACTCTAAACAATACTCGAAATGTCAAGTTACCTAATTAAAAAGGCCAATCCGACTTGTACTTCAGTCGGACTCGTGCCTTGAGGATTCTGTACAAACTTGGAGTCATTTTCATCGGTATAATTCACGGTTAATGCGTGGGAACGTACATATTCAATGAGAATAAGGTCGGGTTTCCACCAAAGCGTAGAGGAGAGAGATGTGTTTCGTTTTCACTATTTCCACATCTCTCTGCTTAGCTTCGGTGGAAATGGATCAAGAAGAGAGAAAAGGAGATGTCTAATTAATCTGCCTATCAACTTTTGTAACAGCTCACATCTCCTCTCCGCTACGAATCTCCTCTCCGCTTTGGTAGAAATAATCTGCCAACATCGCAGCACATATCCTTTCATCTCCTCTCCTCTGTTCTGCACTTTGGTGGAAATCGGGCAATGACCCTATTAACGACTAATGCAAACGTAGACGTTTCTATGAATTTGAATATAGAAAATTGCGATTATTATACGAAAAATTTCCACCCTTCATAAAATTGTGTACCTTTGGTACGATAGTAGCGTATCCATTCGCAGTGTGCACATGAGGATGATAGTGACTTGCACTCGAAAAATCGTATGGAATATCATGAAACAGCCATTCGACATTGGATATTGCATGGAACAGTTTCCTTTTACCTGAAAGCAAAGAGACTTGTAGTATTACACATCAATTGAAATTTTATATAAAACAATTTCCAAAAAATATACGTGATCTAGAATCGGGAATGGAGGGTAAACGAAACCTTACCGAGTATCACCACGTGGAAGGGGGGATCTAAACATGACGATTCTAAGACAAAACATATATAATTTACATACATGGTACTATATTTTCTGGAAATACAGTGACGTAGTTATCACGGTTTGGTGCGTTGTGTTGCGGCGGGACCCCGACAATAGCCAGCACAGCTCTGGCCATTTCTCCGTAGCGGATCATACTATCATATCCCAAGGTAACTTTCTGTTTCATGAAATATAAATAAATGTTTAGTTATAGGTACCTTTAGGTATAATGTGGAGAAAAGATTTGAGCTGAGGAAGTATTTACCTGAATGACAACAAACAGGTAATGGTAATATGTTCATAGGTTACGTTGGTTGACCACCTAACTTCTGACCATCAAGCTGATCGCGCTTGTTTTTAGGGTTCCGTACCTCAAAAGGAAAAAACGGAACCCTTATAAGATCACTTTGTTGTCCGTCTGTCTGTCTGTCTGTGTGTCAAGACCCTTTTTCTCAGGAATACGTGGACGTATCAAGTTGAAATTTGAAACGTATACTCAGGCCTACGGTCCCATGAGGTTGTGAAAAAATAAAATTTCTAAGTTTATGTAAAAAAAAAGATACAGCGGTTTATTCAGCAAAAAAAACGCATATTTCAACATTTTTAAGAAAATCAAAATGGGTCTATTATGAAATGAAATTCCGAACATACGAACTGACGTTTCGTTCTAGCCAGTTTTGAACCTTATTCTAACTAGTAATGTCTTTTTTGACAGAAGTATGTGTTTCGTTGTTTCGGATGGACACTTTCATAGTAGCCCCCGCTTGTTTTTACTTTTCAATGACTTGACGTTTGATGTGTCAAATTATGACAGTAAATGTCATAATAAATCATTGAGGTAAAAACAATAAATGCACCTTTTCCTCTTTATCAACGTTAGGTTACATATTGTATTATCTTTGTGACTATCAAGTTATAACTGTGCACACCATACTTGAAAAAAATGATCAAGCAATGGCCACTTTATCTCAAGGGCCACGGGTTCGAATCCTGCGCAAGGAAAACATTTGTGTGCATCAACATAGTTATCTGTTTGCCTTGGTTTAGGTGTTTTCTATGTATAATAAGTATTTGATTACCACAAAAGTATTTAAGTATATTTATCAGCACCTCTAGTGCTAAGCTTGTATCTAGTACCCAGAGTACATGCTTAGTTTGGGACTAGATGGGCGTTGTGTTATTCGTCAATAATAAAATAAAATATTTATATAGGTATGTACTTGTTTGATTATCTGATTTTATACAATATTCTTTTAATATTGTGTTTTTAGGGTTTCGTACATCAAAAGGAAAAACACCATAAGTAAAGAAAAAATCTAAAAACTATGTATTTGTAATTAAACCTTTAAAAAATAGGGGGTCTATTTTCGGGATAGCTCAGAAAAAACTGTACGAGTCGATTCCTGCATTATTTATTTACTATTGTTGGACTTGATGCCTACGGCTACTTTCTACCATCGATCTACTTGTCACCAGCGGCGGGGAAACCAACCTCACACGGTAGAACCAAAATGGTAGCGTACTGTGCCGTTTCAGAGGAGTTTCCTCCCGCGAACGCTGAAACTGTGGAATGGGATTCCCGCCGACGTATGTAGCATTAAAATATTTTTACAGGGTCGGCAATGCGCGAGTGATACTCCCGGTCTTACGTCCATAGGCTACGGTGGGTGACCGCTTACCATCAGGTGGGCCGTAAGCTTGATTGCCACCTTTAGTGGTTAAAAAAAGTCTACGTACGGAACCCTCGGTGGGCGAGTCCGACTCGCACTTATCCGAATTTATTTTATGTCATACGGCAGGCAAATCTGCAAGTGAGCCACACTTTTCCCGCGGTCCACCAGGTAAGCGGAAAAGACGTCTATGAACAACCAATAACAAAAAGCAGGCAAAAATGTGGAAATAGAAAAAAAAAGGGATAGAAACGGTCGGAACGAAACATTTCTGTCGTCAATTCCAATAAAGTGATATAAAAATTACATTAAAAAAGAAAACAAAAATGTAGTCTGTAAGAAAAAATATATAAATTTAACACACTTGCACTCCTTTGGTGGTAAAGTCTTTGGCATCATGATCTTCAATATTCAGGATGCCACGTCTATTAATAAAAAACACCCATCTAATCGCGTCATCCTCTGGTGGACTTGGCAATTCTAGAAAACGCAGTCCAGAGAGTGTATTGACTGTTTCCAGATAGCTTCGAATTTTATCACGGAGCACTTTGTCTAAAAATATAAGTCGTAATTCAATACGGATGTTGTGCTAGCACCTCCAAGACGACGACGACGCCCGGAAGACGGACGTGTTGGAGTACAAAGACAGCGGCCTTGAAGTCAGCGACGCGACGACTCGATGCGTACCAGGAAGTGGTGTGCAACGCACCGCTATCTTCGAGACCAGTCCCATAAACCTTTTAATTTTTAGCGGCGCCATTCGCTTGCAGCGCTACTTCGAGTCCATGGCCAGATTTGCCCCTTTATGTATCAATCACACAGTGTGACACAATAAAACACTTGGTCAAAAGAGCCCAGTTTAGAATTTAAAAGTGAAAGCCGCTTGTCTGTCAGTATTCCAAACCAAATTCTTAATGCATAAACTGCCTGCATGGTTTTCTTTTTCTTGTCATTTTCTTCTCGTATTTGGTGTGGTGTCAATCTTTATACACCACGTAACAATGACGACGTCATTGCTTAATAATAATATGTCATTGAATATGTCGTACGTAGGTTTATGATGAAATTAAGCTTTTGATCAAGATCCGCAAGAAGACAAAATCATTGCTTTGTTTTACCATAAACCTGAAAATATCCATTTTCATCCAAAACCTAGACTGGGTTAGTTTTATGCTAAAACTAGCTGTTCCCCGCGGCTTCGCTCGCGTTAATTTTATGACATAGATCTCGTTTGACAACAAAACAACCCATAACGCGACTTGTGGCGCCATCTGTTGGCCGATACAGCGCCCTCTATAGTAGAAAAAATATTTTCCCATTGAAATGACGTACTTTCACGGGATAAAAAGTAGCCTATGTTAGGCTCAGTACCCCTGATAATATATATACAAAATTTTCTTTGATCGGCTGATTAGTCAAGCCGTGAAGGAATAACAAACAAACAAACAATTAGGACTAATGGCAAAATCCTCGACTGGTTTAGTTCTAAGATGGTCACAACGCGTTGTAGCCGTGCGTGCCATAACGCGGAATCGTAAGAAAAATTCGGTGCTATGATCACAAGATAACCCTAACCTAACCAACCAATATTCAGACAGACGCTGGTGGGTTAGGTTAGGGTTATCTTGTGATTATAACCCCGCCAAAACAAAGTAAAGATTTTGTCTTCTTCCGGATCTTGATCAAGATCCATTCGTACGGTTTTTGATCAATAGTTTTACATTAGTTATGTTGATACTTACCGTATGAAAAATCGTCAATGTAAAACGGAATTATTCCTTGGTACCAAAGTCTCAATCCAGCCATTTCGAAATCATCAAAATCAAATCCCGGTATATTGGAAAACATAGCTTGAGATCCTGTTCTATGGTAGGGACACTGTGCTGATGGGGTCAAAAATGTTTGTGTTTTAAGAACTCTGAATGGGGTGACCATCAGGCTTAGTGGTATAAAAAAAAAGTTTATCATATTTCACCCCTTTTCAGATATCGTGATAGGCATGGTAGGGTAAATTAGGTTGGCATTTAGGAGGGACGTCGCGTTAGTAAAATTTGTGCTGAGTAATTGATTTGATTTGTGCATCTACCAGAGGTTCCATCAGCTAGGACATGCATGCATAGGACAACATAAAGGCCATCAACCAAAACCAGCTAAATCGGCTTGTCGTAAAAAAAAAACAAGGAACAAAATATAATTTTTATAAAGTTTTCTAATAAAATATAATGAATTTCACTCAATAATATGGAGTATGAAAATATTTAATAAAAAAAGCAATTTTAATGATGATGATGATTTATAATATGGCGACAGCAGTGTTGTCAAATGCAAAAACAAAACTGCGGCATTTGACAACACGGCGATACTCTCCGTTCACAGTTATTTTGCGTCTGACAGATGTGTTAAACATGTTGAAAACACTCAAAATAAGAGCGGTCCATGTATATTGATGGATGGTTAGTTCCCAAACATATTAGTTGCAATTGAACCGGCCACTGCAATTAGTTTTCTTGTGGTTGCCCTAAGGTTGCCTTGAAAAGATTGCTTTTAGCAATAAGCCCGCCTTATTGCTAATACACTAGTATGTAAGATTTTAATGTAATATTTCTTTGTGCTGTTGTATGTGTATTGCAAATAAAGTATAATTCTATCTATCTATCTTGCTACTAGTAGCAATATTAATGAACTTGTAAGCTGTAGAAGCATTTGACAACATAGCTTCTCGTCGCAAAAAAACGGTAACCGGACTGCGGATCACCTAGGTTACTCTGCATAGCAAACGCGATTTTGATTTCAATTCTGTGTAATTTCAAATGCAAAATTAACAGCAAATCCTAATCGTACCCTTGAAATTGTATACTTTACTAACTATTTGGTTAGCATACAATCCGATTTCATTTAGTTTAGTATTTAGTTAGCGCTAGTTTAGCTGTAAAGAGTACCTAAAAGTAACAATCAAATGGCGATCGAGCGGAATTATCTTCAAGAATACTGTTTGGGGCTATGATCATAAGAGTAAAGATTATAAGGTTACATTGCCAACGTTTTTCATTTAGTGAATCCGCTGAACTAGACAAATAAATTGTGAATTCTGTTAGTGAGTTTATAGTCGACAACCTACAAAATAAAGTATTTCACACTGTTAAATGACGATTTTACAAGAAAGACGAACTTCCATACTTCCGCTGGTATACAATATTATTCTAGTCGTTTCTACAGTAAATAACTTACCTAGATATTCGTTTTCTATGCCTTTCCCATTTTTCAGAAAGCTCCTTTCTAAATGCATATCTTCTCGATGAATTTCCGCTGAAACTTAAACCACAAAATCTATGTTGTTAGTAGGTATCAGTTTCATTCCAAAAAAAAATATTTTGATGAGTGTTTGTCAGTTCCGCTTAATCGGTTTTGTCTTTTACGAGAATACGAAACTCAACCTATTGTTATGTATTGTAATTGAACAACCACATTTTAGTGAAACAAATCGAAACTAAATAATGATACAGTCGCGCGAGGCGACACGTATCCTCCGAACCTCAAAGAAGATTGAGATTTCTAACTCTCGTCCCTAATACTTATAAAAAATAATTAATTTTACCACTGTACTTCTACGCACCAGAGCAGCGGTTAAACGCGGGGGAGGCTAACCGTGCGGTTAGTCGCTCCTTAAGGTCATGGACAACGCAGATGAGACATATTTTGTCCGATCGAGCAGAAAGTCTGCATAACCCGTAACCAGTCCGTTGCAGATTTTTCACCGACTCATACGTGCAGACTAATGTGAAGCAAATGTTCCTTTTTTTGGCGCGTCGCGGCGCGATGCGGTCTACCAGAACAGAATTATTTTTTTGTGCGCCGGACATTAGTGCATATATCTAGTAGCATTGCATCGGTTCTAGTTTTACAGACATAAAGTGCGTCATGGATCAATTGAACCCATTTTTGTGGCGATTAAGTGTGTACAACTACAAGTGGTTGCATATTAAATCAGTAAAGCAGGCGGTTAGCTATTTTCAACATAATTTATCCAAACCATGCAAAAACTGACCGTTTATTTGACGAACGACGAAAATAGCCTACTCGCAAGTGGTGAAACAGGTATTCTTAATAATAAATAAACAAAGATACTCAACTATTCGGAAACAAAATGTACAATAATATTATTATAGCACTTTTTCCTGACATTTTCAGACACATTTTATTCGTTTGAAATCAGATGTAGAATGAACTAGTTTTATGTTTATTATTTCTATTTTCAATATTCATAAATAAAATATAGTCAATTACAATAAAATTTATATTGGTTTTTCGATAAGAAATCGTAAAAGAAAATTGCACTGATTTCGCAACTAATAAATATGGAGCTTAATAACTAGCTGTGATCAGCGGTTTTTCTTCCTTCCTCTTGGAACTAGGTACTGCTCCCCCAGTGGATCCTAGTTCACTTCAATCCATATTTCATTAGGGTTTGCAAAAAAAAATAGGACTGTTTTCATAATAATATGGTTTTTGGATGGCTTTCGGATTGTTTTTAGATGGTTTTTTGGAAGGTTTTCAGATGGTTTTTGGCTGGTTTCCGGATGGTTTTCAGATGATTTTTTATGGTTTATAGATATGGTTTTGAGGTAGTTTTGAAATGGATTTGGTATGGTTCCGGTTCTAATTAGAATTTTGTTAATTATAAGGTCAGGTGGGGTAAGACTAACACGCTATATTTTTGTGGTGGTCATATTTTTAAATGAAGATATTTACTCTGCTTTTTTACTTTTTATTTTTTATACAACATAGGTGGCAAACAAGCATACGGTCGACCTGATGGTAAGCCGTCACCGTAGCCTATACGTTTGCAATACCGGGGGTATCACTCACGCGTTGCCAACCCTCCCAACCCCCCCAAGTGGAGCTTTGGAGACCTTACTCACCGTAGGAACACAACATGGCCGAGACCAATGCTATTTGGCTACGATCTTCAGTAAAGTGGAGGTCCTTCCCCAAACGGGCTGCTCCGATTTGAGCGGATTATCCGCTGTGCCCTACCTCTCTTACAGGTATATCAAAACAGTTTTTTCGTATTCGGTTCTCAAATTGTAGCAACTCGTTTATTCGCGCAACTCGTCTATAATGTTGTTTTACGTAAAATACAAACTTGTTCAAAACCATCTCAAAAAAAGGAAACCTCTCCAAAACTATCTGAAAACCATCCAAAAACCATTATAACCATCTGCATCCTAAAAGCAATCCTAAATTATATCATAATTATCGAAAAAAAAAAAAAAAAAATGTTTATCCCAAAAGGCTTGTGTCAACTAACAATGAAATCAATGGATGAATGTTTCTAGACGTAAATTGTAATATTTAAACAGGGAAAACCGAAATAATTCCACATAAAAATTAATGATTATTGTTATTTTTACAAATTAAAATCAAATAAATACCCCCCCTGGCTCCTCCGCTGTGAACGCCAATCAGAACGTATTACGTCACATAGTGGTATTTGGTAGTTGACCGGAACACGTATGAATAATTTATTCGTAGTTTTTATACTTGTATTTATACACTGGGGCACTATACAGTTTTTAAAATACGAGATTTCCATTTTTATTTCAACAAAACAAACTTTTGCCGTAAGTGAACACAATCGTTTGCCACTATGTGACGTCATTCACGACGCCATGACACTTTCTTGTGTTTTTACGCCAGATTAAAAATATTTTCTTAAAACTTAAAATATGTGTTTTAAATATAATTTTTATCATGAAATATTATTTTTTTGGGGTAATACAGGTACTAAACTAACGAAATAAGCCATTTTTGAAATTTACGACACAGGCCTATTCTAAAAGCAATGCTAAATTATACCAAAAACATTCGAAATAATTTCTAAAAGAATGTCTAATCGATTCAAACAACATTGTAAAATTCTTCTGAAAGTTTAGTTACCAAAGTGGACGAAAGATAAAGTTACAATTTACAAAAACGGTTCGAGAACTATCACAAAACCATTCCTAATTCATCACAGTAGCATCTCAAATAATTCAGAAATTAAGTCAGAACCATCCCTAATTCGTCCTAAAACCAAAAACGTACATACATACAACTCATACCAAAACCACCATTTACAATTACTGTCTCATAACCATCCTTCAATATTACAAAGAAAATCAAATAAAATTAAGGTCCCATAATAGATCCGAGAAAATTAATAAAATCAGAAGAACATTAGGAACCCTGTATCAGACCTATTAGACTTAGACAATTGAATTAGGCCTCAAACTGTCAGGAATTTTGTATTCTTTAAAAAAGTAAAATTGACCTTTGTCGTCAGAGCCTTCAAATCTAGGTTTTTTGTCACAAAACTAAAAATAGCGAAAAAAAAAGATGGTTTTTCAGCAACTACTCAGCGCGCCAGAATTTCAGACTGCTGCAAATCTGGATAAATACTATCTAGGTGGAACCAACAACATACCAAAAGTGCAGCTTTACCGCAATTATTGTAATTTCAGCGTTTTTATTTGTAAGATATGACTGCACTATTCGTGTAGTTTTGAAAATTGGCATTATAAGTCTTGTGGAGTCCAGATCAACATACCCAAAAGTCCTCGAGGATGGGGGATCAAAGGTTACATTTATCAGGTTTTTACTCATTTCTCGAAAACCTAATACAAATAACAATATGACTACTTCTGACAAGAGCTTTTACATATTTGTCACCAGTTTGGTGATAATAGGTATTAGTTTTTTCTCTACGATCAATACTTTAGGAGCTACGTGGGATTTTAGGATTACCGTGTTAAACAAATAAAACCGGACAAGTGCGAGTCGGACTCGCCCTCCGAGGATTCCGTACGTAGTAATTATAAATAACTAGCTGACCCGGCAAACTTTGTTCCGCCTACCCCTACCCTACCCCTACCCTACCCCTACCCTACCCCTACCCTACCCTACCCCTACCCTACCCCTACCCTACCCCTACCCTACCCCTACCCTACCCCTACCCTACCCCTACCCTACCCCTACCCTACCCCTACCCTACCCCTACCCTACCCCTACCCTACCCCTACCCTACCCCTACCCTACCCCTACCCTACCCCTACCCTACCCCTACCCTACCCCTACCCTACCCCTACCCTACCCCTACCCTACCCCTACCCTACCCCTACCCTACCCCTACCCTACCCCTACCCTACCCCTACCCTACCCCTACCCTACCCCTACCCTACCCCTACCCTACCCCTACCCTACCCCTACCCTACCCCTACCCTACCCCTACCCTACCCCTACCCTACCCTACCTTAACGGAATAAAAAGTATCCTATGAGCTGCTTCTGGTTCTAGGCTACCTCTCCACGAAGTTTCAGCCAAATCGCTACAGCCTATATACAAATTACACATATCGAGTTTTCATTGATTTTAAGATGTATTCTGCTATTCGGGACGGAAACAAATCCAACAAATCAAAAACCATGGCAATCGGTCCAGCCGTTCTCGAGTTATAAGTGTTGTAACAAACACGACTTTCTTTTATATACACTTCCGGACACTTGAATCGAGCCACCCAGCAGTTTCAACTTTGATTGCTGGTAACTTAACAAAAGTATATGATCAACGAAAAAGTTTTTATGCAATTTGGAAGCTGGTACACTTTACATTAATAAGGTATACTTAATTCCAAATTTAAATTTCAATAACTTGATAAAATTACAATTTTAAGTGAAACTTGTCCTGTATAACCTTTCTCAAAGACAAGACTCGGGTTGAATTTTTGAAAAAAAAAAGGAACTATTGGAAAAAAAAAAATTCAGTAACTTGTATTGCCTCCGAGAGCGTTTATGATTGCAGTCATGCGATTTGGCATGGAGTTAATCAACGTCATTATGAAGTGTTGTGGAATGTTCTCCCATTCCTCCGCGATGGCAACTCTCAGCTCTTCCAAAGTTTGTGGTGCTGGTTGGTGAGCTCGAACACGCCTCTTTAATTCGTCCCATAGACGTTCGATGGGATTCATATCAGGGCTCCTTGCTGGCCATTCCATTGTCGTGATTCCAACATCATGAAGGTATGCCCTGACGATTCCTGCAGTGTGCGCTCTTGCATTATCATGCATAAAGATGAAGCCTTGGCCTACAAATCCAGCATATGGCATCACATGAGTCTCTAGGCAATGGTTAATGTATCGACGGGCATTTAGTGTTGGTAGACGTGGTCCTGTCACAACCTCTAGCCCAGTTCTACCATCGGCAGATATTCCTTCCCAGACTATCCACGAGCTCCCGCCATAACTCACTCTCTCTTCAATACAACACTGAACAAAGCGCTCTCCCCGCCTTCGGTAGACCTTCCTCCTTCCATCATTACCATAAAGCATAATCTTAGTCTCATCAGTAAAGAGTACCTTGCTCCATTGGCGTTGAGTCCAATGCAAATGTTCGCGTGCAAACTGTAAGCACGCCATTCGGTGAGCTCTTGTCAGTTTCGGCCCGTTGGCTGGCTTATGTGGGCTCAGACCACTTTCTTTAAGTCTTCGTCTAATTGTTCGCGCGGAAACAGCCACTCCATGAAAGTCTCGAAGCTGTTCTTGGATCTGTACAGAGGTGAGGTGACGATTTCGTAAACTGGTTGTCGCGATAAATCGATCCTGTCTTTCTGAAGTTACCCGAAATCGCGGTCTTCCTGGACGGCGCACGTATCCACCAGTGTCGAGGTATCGATGGTATACCCTTTGCACAGCAGAACGGCTTAAAGCAAGCTGTGATGCTACATCGCGCTGACTTCGGCCCGACTGTAGAAGCGCCACAGCTTGCGCGGCTAGAAGAGGCGGTGTATCCATAATTTTAACGTTTAAATGGCTCAAATTAAAAAAACAATAATTTTACGATGTCTTAATTTCAAAACAATTACGGTGAATTCAAAATTATGGAGTTAAATAAAAAAATTATGTTAACTTAGATCAACTTTTCTTTTCAAAAGAATGCACTAATTTGGATTTTGTTTCGTTTTTCCATTTGATAAATTCAAAATTGGAACAACAGCACTTCAAAATCATTATGAATATACCAGCATCAAAACTTTTTGATTAACTTAAGAATATTTTTATGTTCTATGTCATTACACATAAAAATGTAGGGTGGCTCGATTCATGTGTCCGGAAGTGTATATAGATGATAGATGAAGATGAAGATGATGGAATCTAATCGCGCAGTTTTTTTCGAGCTTTTCCCGAAATAGACCTTTTAGCTTAGTTTGGTTGGAACTAGATGGCGTTGTGTGATTTGTCCAAAAATATTTATTTATTTATTTATTGATTTTCATCACCGTTGGTGCATCGCAAAGGAATTTTACATCGAGCTTGTGTACATACATAAACATTTATAAATGCAAAAATCTTCTCGCGTGAAAAATTATTCACGGTATTTCAGATTCAGCCACGCCATTCGTATTCCTTATGACAGATTTCTCAGTTCATAAACATAAATTTTCCAGCGAGGGCGATACTCGTGGGAATACGCCTCAGGGCTCGGCGACCACCAACACCGTTCGACTTTTCACTTTCGTCATCACGCAACAAACAAAAATCAACCTAAAACCCACAGCACAGGGGCTATTATCAATCTCACATTAAAAGATTTGCTTAGAAAATAATGCTGTTTCAGAAAATTGCGCCAAAGCGACTTCAACGGTTGCGTTCGAAATTCGAAATAAAGACAAAATGGCGACGGTGAATATTACAGCCGCAATGTAACTGGCCGTGCATAAATAATGAAATGAAAACATCATCATATATTGAGCGTGGACATCTCGAGGGTTGTTACTGTACGGTCGAACACGTATCAGGATGAGAATGAGATAGGTTGTGTCAGTAAATCAGGTTTTGTAGGAGTGGAAGCAGGAAAGGTACAGCCGATTGTAAATGGCAATGTTATTCGATACGCAACGAGGACAGCGATATATACGTGTAATGGAGATGTTCTGCTATGTTTATTTTGCGATAATACTATGTCACGGAATGTACCAGTTGGAAGTACGATTTATAACTTTGTGCTCTCAATGTTTCCAATGAAATGGTATCAAATCGATATTACATCGAAAACACAACGTTACATAAAACCTTCTACAATACATTCAACAAATTACATTGCTGTCAAAATTGAAAGTGCTCTCTATTGGGAATATTTTACATTTATAAGGGTCCTTCTACAATGCCGAGGTCGTTTAAATATACACACAGCGCAGACACCGCATCAAGAATCAAGGCAAAGAATGCGATTCAAACATAATGACTACATACATATAAATAAATCGATTGAGCGAGCAGCGCGCAGCGTAACCTACGGCGGCCTTTTCTACGCTAGACGGCGGCGTACGACAGTGTGAAAGGGCCCTAAATATACAAATAATTTTATTTAAAAATTTAATTGTTTTATTTGAAAGTGTTAACGTATAATTACTTTTTAACAGCATAATGTGATTAGTAGAAATAATAAAACAAATCACAATCTTTGATCAAATTTATATTTTCAGTAACAACTAATCAATATTTTAAATATAAATAGATAATAATGTACAACCAATAATTTATAAAAGAGTCAACCTCATAAGCGGTCAATGGACGAAATATATTTCAAAGAGGTACATTAACATTACAACAAACAGAATTGAGATTCAGAAAAGTTCAGCTGATTTTTGCATTGTTACTAGCTATTAACAATTAAAATGCTACATTCAGATAAATAACTTATATTTTTTTTAATACAAAATTAACATAATATTTACATGCGTTAAAATTTTTACAATTATTATTTTATTGGAACAAAAAAATATTTTTGTTAAAATGGAACAAACTGTCAGGTTTAAAAAAATATTAAAAATGGCACCGAAATCATTTTAATTATGAATTTTTTTAACACTGGTTTTTAAATTAAGTTAAAAATATTTTTTATCACAATCGCTTTAGTTCTAAAACTCACAATGGCTTATTCCAGTAATGGACATTACAACTACGATATAAAAAAACTTCAGTCTTTAAAATCCGATGTGAATCAGTTCTATAGTACTTAGACTCTGACATTGTTTTTTTTTACCAATAAAATACGACTATGTACAGAGATCTGATATTAAAAGCGAAAATAATTAAATAAGTACCTGTTTTAAAAAACACCGATTGTTTTAACATCGGATTTTTTGTTAAAACTAATTTGTTTTACTTTAAAAAAAGCAATTCATTTTAAAGTAAAATTTAATAAATTAAAAAGTGGTTTAATAAATACTTTTATAAACATCCTACAAATTGAATTAGTATGATTGCCATGTTACACTCTTACCAAGACAAAATTTTACATGAAGTAAAAATATAATACTTTTTTTCTTTAAAAAAATATGTGACGACAAAACTGCATTATGTTAACTGTACATATGGTGTTGATATAATACATTATATTTTTAAGTCACATAAACAGAAATTCGACAAATTATATGTGTAACACAAGTTAAGCTCAATGCACGCTACCTAATACTTATCAGCTAAAAACTATGTTATATCACATTTGAAATATCATTCAAGTTGATATAAATACATTTGTAAAGCTTAATGGTCTATGGCAATCTCTAGATCGTAGGCCGTCAGGGATTATTAGTAAAAGCGATCAAGAGAAAAAAAAACACAAATTATTATTTTTGGTTACGATGAGTCAATTTGAAACAGAGTCGAATGATAATTATTGTTAGTAAAAACTATTAAATTGTTATCATTATTAATGCATACATCATTGAAAACTTGAAATGCAATCAACAATTTCGCTTTTATGTCACTACTCCAAGTGTAAATATTTAATACAAGTCTGTATTTACGAATCCAAGGCAAGGTCCTTTGAAACTGTTCCCAATGGAACTTGCCTACTTCTTTTTTGTTAAAAGCGGCAGATACAAAGTAGAGTAACACATGCTTCAACAACAAGGGCAGTGTAAATGGACGAGCGAATGTATAAAATCTACACAAAGTGTCAGCAGCTTCGCGTGCAAGCTTATCTCGAAATATCAGACGCAACACGCATACAAATATAATACGTATAATACTGATTATTTAATCCGTTTAATATTTAATTAAAATTCTCGACGAGAGCATTTATCTCGTAATGTGGGACACTTTTACGATGGCGCTACTTACTCACTGATAAGGCCGAACGCAGCCTCCGTTAGCGGACACCCAGGAAGACACTTTATGCAAATGCCGTTAAGTCACAAATTCCATTAACTGGCTTAATTATAATATGAAATTATAATTACAAGATAATTTCGCTCTTTGATCTTAAAACAGTTATGCGTCGACGCTCGACACGGACGTCTATAAAATAGAAAGTATTTATAAAATTTAAATGATGATTCTCGTTAAGGGATGACTTAACGTTTACATAAACTTTGAGAATGATATTAGGAAATAGCAGTCAAAGTAAGAGCATTCGCAATTCTCCGTCGGGCGTATTGTAATATATTTCTACTATATACAAATAAATAACAGCTGACCGCGTAAGGAAATCAATAAACCCAATTTCATTTATAAAGCAGGGATGAGAAACTGACAGAAATAAATCGTCGTCAAACTGGTTTCATTAATTTCCGAACGACAGTGTCCACAAAAAGAAAATAACATTACTAGATCACATGTTCGCACTTAATAGCCAAATAAATTAACCGAACGAGCAGCTTATTTTAATTTCACGCCACATCAATTATCTTACTTAAAGAAGAAGTAAGCAGCGCTAACAGAACTATTTACATAAGTCAACATTGAAATATGCTTTCGACGAGTTCGATAGATGAAAAAGTGAAGCGATTATATTAAGGTTCGTTATCTGCCCGCGAGTACTTGAACAGGTCCACTTTCGTTCGAGTCACAATCACAACCGTCCATCACTAGTTTGTCCACCGAAAGCATACGAGTCATTAACGTCCGCGTGCCTATAAACACGTGTGCACCACTTTTTCTGTGCGACACACTTTGCACTTGACTTCGCAGCACCAGTGAAACGTGCAATTGCAGCGTTCCACCACGAACACGGTTTCGGTCCGATAACCACGGCCGCAGCACATCAGGTCGCAGCCGTCGACGCCGATGCTGGTGTCGTTACACGTTCGGCCGTGTGTGCCGGGGATGCCCAATCGTGGGTTCTTTTCGCAGAAACCCGGCGATGATTCCAGGTACACAAGGTCTTTGACCCCTGGATATTTATGGTCAGGATTGTGGGGCCTTAATTTAAACTTATATCTGTCTTTCCGTGGCACTCTATGCGGTGCTGCATCGTTCCGCTGCGCCGGCGTCTCTAAATCGGTGTTGGGCATCATGACCCGCGATGCACCATCGAAACGATCTTTTAACGAGTCGCCCACAGAGCGGAAACTGGGCAGTTTCATCCAGCAGGTCTTCACCGTGCACGAGCCTGACATGCCGTGACACTTGCACTCCTGTCGCATCTCTGTTTGCACGTGCTGTGGACAAAACGATACTATAAATTATCTTAACATTTATTAGTATTATCTATTCTTACTTAACAGGAGGTCCACAATGTCCAAATATCTTTAAATTCTTCCGATAAGCGTCGATATAAGTGATCGATGATCTCTTAAGCTCACTCCATCGATCGCATCTCACGATCGAGCAAATTGTTACAAATCGTGAGGAGGTGGGCCGGTCGTCACCGCGTGTGGACAGCCCATAAATCATACTCTAGGGACATTCATCATTCTTAGAAGGTAGATAAATGACGTGAGTATTGGAGACAGTAAATATTTTCCTATCCCCAAGCGCAGGCGCTTCGTAAAACGCGCACGACGGTATTTATTCATTCACATGTAGATAGCTGGTTATGTTTTACGGTCTAGTGTCCAAATATGTGTTAAACAATCGATGGAATGCTGTGAATATTCATCAGCCGGACACCCAGTGCGTCTGCCGTGACAGGAATTAAGCGCGTCGCTTAATGATGAGTCTGGGTGGCTCGGCGCTTGGGGCGCCTGCAGTCCCATTTTGATGAATTTTGGTATGGAGTGAGTATGCAAATGTGGGTGTGCGGTGGGAGGGCGATGCGCGAGCGCAACGAATGGATGCTTGTTGCGAAGTCGTCGTGCGATGGGCCGACCCAGCTGACGCATAATTAATATCACACTTAGCGACATGTCAAGTGGCTTACGATCGATCGTCACCCATAATGGTAATGTAAACACGTACGTTGACAAAGGCCGTCGTCTCGACGGCTGTTTTGTTTAATGGATGTTTATAAGGTGCTACTGACGAGTGGCTATTGGATGATTGGTATTGATCGATGAGTATGTCAACGACCAATCGTCGAGTGACGATGTTTGCTTACCGCTCTGCCTGCTTCGTTGTTGTGAAGGTTCATCTTCTCCCTAAGCGTTTTGCCCCTTTCTCCGGTGTCAACGAACTCGCGGCTGAACCTGAAGCCGAAGCCTATGTTGTCGCTGCAGCCGCCCCACTTCCAGACGCGCACGTTGGCGGCGGCGGCGGAGCGCGAGCGGTGCGGCTGGCGGTCCACATGCGAGTAGTCGCACGTGCACGACTCGATAGAGCCCTCGGCGCACGCACGAGATACCGCGTGCGTCACACCGGCGCTCGTGATAGCATAGATGAACGCTGTCTCACGGCAACCTGCCACAAACAAACACAACATATCCTTAATCCACTATCCATACAACCAAATAAATTATTGCAAGATCGTTTTATATAAATTTCGATTGTTAGGGTACCAGAACAAAAAAATATTATGTCGTTTCAAATACCTACTGTGGTATTAAAATTTCGGTACGCAAAACATCCGGGCGCATCAACAAATTGTATTGTAGCCAGCGAGGGTTTAGACCCCAGCGCCTCACTGGATTGGTTCAAATACTTCTTTGAATTCTTTCGTTATCATTTTTCAATTTAGGAAATTAAAATGTAGGAGAGTTATTTCCATTTCAAAATTAATATTGCGTGTTTATTTCTGTGGACATATCGTAGCCGAATCATATTCACACAAAGGTTTGGGCGCAAGCCGATCGTTGCATAGCATTCATTCATCTCGTGCGGACGAATACATAAATCGATGCTCTCATCCCGTATCGAATACTATAAATAATTAATGGCCCGACATTAGAATCAAATACTCATAAAATACAATTAAAAGAGAGAGGGTATATCTCGACGATTGAAAATAAAAGAAATGCCTCTTACCTACCCGAGAGATTATAAATTTGATCATTACAAGTGGTACGGCGCGCATCGAATTCTCTCTCTTAATATCGATTTAATAGCCCTGGTACTTTTATCGATTAATACCATACCAACTCATTGTCTACGCGAGTCGAGCGCGCAGTGGGACGATATTATTAACGGATAAAATTGGACATCGATGAATAATGAATGCTTTACAGTGAGCTCGATTAAAAAAACTATGCATAAACTTGCCTGATTGTCGTGTACGGGCATTATCTTGTTATTAATTCGCGTGCGTAGACATTGTAATTTTACGGCATAATATTAATAACCGGGCTATTGTTGGAAGCTTGTCTCATTAAAGGCTTTCGCTCGTGCGGTGCCAAGGTTATGACGGAAAACCTCGGACTATAAACTCGTGGCACGATAGCGATCTTGGAGGCTGGAATAAAATAAAACGGGCAATTAACGCCGGCCTAATATATGTGCAACCACACGTGACCTTCCCAATCGGTTCCAATCCTTTAGAAGAACTCTGCGGCCGTGCGCGCCTTTGGTGGGCTTCCTGCCACCTCGCGACCCACGATACCATCGAAAAAAAAATGATTGGATGTAAAAATAATAAGGAACGCGTATTTGTTGTTATTTATAATAATAATATGTGGAACGGACCGAGCCAGCTTTATTAAGGGCTCAATAAGCAAATGAAATCATTTTTTTATTGAGTTGTCATCATGCATGGATATAAATTACGGCCGCGCTCACAGCGGCGACGCGACCGCTCCGAATCGCTTTTTGTGATTCGCTTTGGGATATACAAAAGTATTTTATTCAGCAATTACTTGAGACGTTCGACCGGGAATTTTAATGTCAATTTTGCCATCATTCAATGCTCGAATAAAATTAATTCAAGATACGAATACGCGAGTTGCGGCCGTGCATTTATCTTGTGTAATGTCTCGAAACGTTCTTGCATTAGTTATAAAGAATAGACCGGGCCAATTAAAATATGAGGCACGTAAATAATGTTCGTAAAAATTGACTTTCGGCTAATTAATGCGATTTACTAATTGACGCAGGAGTGATGAAAAAATTACAGTAAACCGTATCTTCTTATAAAAAAAATTAAATATTTTCTTGCTTACACTGTTTATAAATTCATTTCAAAATTAACGATATTGTATTAACAGCAGTATGTATACCTTCCCGTAAAATATTTTCTAATCGACAGTGCTCAGTGCTGCAACAGTTACAAAAGCTAAACACATAAATAATTTCTACGGCTCACGGATGTCAGACAAATGAATCAGATTCCTAAAGTATTGCTTCGTATAGCTACGGGGGCTGCCGCCAGGTGGGGCCTACCGCGTGCTGGGTCCAGACATCTCTATCGCCAGCTGTCCGAGTAAACAGATGTCATCGAAAACCCGCTGAGATTTTACAATCTACCTCAATCATCTAACGGGACAACACTATCTCACCAATTACATACATAAACGACAACTGGAAATATTTTTTAATTGGCCGTCGTGAGTTTTTAAGGCTTGTCTAACTGATGAATCACCAGCTGTTTACAGTAGTTTGCACCCAAACATTTGTCATTTGTATAACAATATCTATAAATATCAGCATAATTTATTCGTGTCCGGACAAAGCCGATTGTCGCATTTTGCGAATAATCGCGACGTAGAAAAATTATGACAGATTGTAAATACGAACCACCCGAGTATGCGCATTAGTCACGGCATTAAACATAATGGGAATTCTCTCCGTGGGCCTAATTAAACAGCCAAACAACGCTAATCCGACGCCGGTGCGCAGAGGGCGGCCGTATTCCAGGCCCGCATCATTCACTATAAAATGTGCATAATTAAGTCGCGCTATTATTTTATTATAGCAATTTCGCCCCATCAAATCGCAGTCAAATAAGAACAAACATGAGTAATGTGGATCTATAAAAGTAAATTATTATTATAACTGATAATAAAGTGCTGTCTGTGGATTATCTGTGCAGATAATAAATGGTCCCGGAGTGGGTCCGCAGCGCGGGCAGCGGACGATAATTCCGCCGATTGGCAGTTAAGGCGAGGCGATGAAAATTTATAAAAGTCAAAAACTCGTAAATTCATCCGCGTCCGGCCGTCCGCTCACTAAAATAAAACTTAATCACTGTTGACATTTGATGAACACCTGGCCCCACAGAGAAGACCATTAAATAATTCAGAATTAATGCACTAATTAAATATGTTCCTGTCTGCATTAAGTCATCGCCGAGGTGTTTCCACAAGATTAATTTGAAGGATTGACTTACGACGGTTCGCGCGTCGCGCCGCGCTCCCCTTGCTTGTGACGTCTTTATATTATTCAAATTTGATGAGACGTGATTACTCAAAACAGCCATAAATCACTCGTTTTATAATAAGACGTTTGCCCGGTTTAGAAATCGTTGTATCGGACAGCTTTATCGACGAATGATGAAGTCATTGACGTCGTGTTATTTGTATCTAAACTGTCTTTTATGACAGCATAATGACATTTTATTTATCTATCGCGAAACGAATGAAACATTTCGCTCGATTCGGCGAAATTGTCTCGCCATAGGGATTGTAAAGTCGTAATTTCAATTTTTTGTACCATTGAAACACAGAAATAGAACAGCGGACGTAATTTTTGCTCGGAGTCCATCTGAGATGGGCCATAAAAAGCAATAATTCATTTTTGTTATGCCGTGTATGGGTGATAATTTCTCATTGAGCCGCGTCCCGAGCCCCGGTGCGACAATTCAAAATTACGTCGCTCGTATATCACTCATTGTGAGCGGCACAAAGCCTCGGCTACCACTCGCTACCTTCCGCCACTACCATTCACACAATGGACATTTGTTTTCGAACTCCAGAAAAAACACCGAAAATAATTTCGATTTAAGTGAGCTGTCCATAAACAATAAACTCGAATGTCGATAGTCAGAGCCGTCCAATAAAAACGTGGAACATGTCGCCGGTCATCGCGCTACATCGAAATTTAATCGTCCCATTTCAGTTACACAAAACGCATGTTATCTCGAAAACAATTCAAACGCCACAAAACCCAAAACGCTTATCTAATTGAGCATTAAATATTTCGTCGAGGGCATTTTATATCCGTTTTATTTTCGGTGTCGATTGTTTTATACGTTTTATCCACCCACGACGCAGGCATCTCGGGGGCTAGCAGAGGTACACCAAAACAGGAAATATTTCAAAAAGGTCGGCTTATCGGCCGTGTTACCTGCCATTAAGAGCCGTGTTAGGTGCAAGCCCGGCTTCCGTGGAGTGCGAGTGCAGTGCGTCGCTAAACTACGCCGCAGGGGGCCACCGCGGGGCCTCGGACCATATATTTTTCTATTCTCAGGGCGACAATGGCCCGGCGAATAAAGCCCGGCCATTGTGCCGTTGTCATCATTTGTGTTAATACGATCCTTGAGGTTTACGCCACAATGAGATGAAGTCGTCGCGTCCGACGTGTCAATGATGTGTCAACGTGTAAATTAGTAATTATTCGTGTCCCATCTGGGGGTCTTTGTGAGCTCGCTGCGTAATTATGTCTCGCGACAACCCTATTCAGGGAGGTTGTATTTTAATGAACGTCGCTGTGGTGGATTTCAGAGTAATATTTGCTACGTTTTTTTTTCATAATGAGTAGCGCTGTGACGGTCTCCCGCCGGGTTGTCAGTTTTTATGAGTTTCTCAAATGAGCGTAATTATAATGCATTAAAAAGTTTATCGCGAATATTTGCGTGGAGGCGCAACGCGCGTCCGCGTGACGGCCCGCCCTGGTCCTGCCCTTAATACAGTAATATGCTTCAAATGGACACGCATGTAACATAAATTTTGTAATCTACTTGCTCTTTTTATCAGGTGAAATTATTACGCTGGTGGTCCCGGTCCCCGGACTGCGCCTGCGTGCTATATCGGGCTTTTAATTTAGAAAAATGGTACCTACTTAGCTTTTATAGTTTGTTATGTTCGATTTAATATCAGTATATTTATTTTTGCTCTAGGCAATTCACTTTACGATGGTAGCATAAATATTAAGGTTTATGTCTTGGCGTAATGACGCGTGTTGGTTGAGTGGGGGTATAAGGGAGATTGATTGGTGTTAATGTTTATGAGATTGGAATGGTTTTGAACATTTAAAAGAAATAGAATTAAACACTTCATAAATTAAACCAACCGTTGCTGATTTGTATTGGTATAAATAATTTTCAAAAATACCTTTGTATTTTTGTTTTTATTCGTTTCAATACTGATACCAATGCTAATATATTTACTGTATGTTATCCTTTAGATTAGATAATAATTATTTAGTACTTTTCTATAATATATTATATATTTTCATAACTACCCTAATGTTCGAGTAATATAGTGTCTGATTTCAGTCTATATTAATAGACTAAACCGTCTGAATGTCTGAAAATTATCTCTGCTATATATATATTAATTCCTTGCGCCATAAATTAGAAGTGTCTAGAAGTAATTTTAATAGTCATAATAGAAGTTATTTGCGGCAGGGATTTTTCTGTTCGTCCCATTCCTACGCCTGGTCATAAAACTATATAGGTACTATGCTTATTAAACCATGCACTGAACCATGTTGGCGGGCGACGGCGTTTAAGGGAATTCAGTCTTTTAAATCCATTTTAATATTATAACGAATTTTTTTTTTTTTTGGGACAATTCATACAGATTGAGCTAGCCCCAAAGTAAGTTCGAAACTTGTGTTATGGGATACTAACTCAACGATATAATATATTTTTTTTAATAACAAATACATATATAGATAAACATCCAAGACCCGAGGCCAATCAGAAAAAGTTTGTTTTTCATCATGACCCGATCGGGGATCGAACCCGGGACCTCCTGGGTGGCGGTCTGGCGTGGTAACCATTACGCCACGGAGGTCGTCTCTTATTATGCCGGTGTGACTGGTTATGTTTTTCTCCTAATAATTCTTTTAATTTACTTGCCAAATGTGTTCCGTTCGACATTAGCCGCAGGCAAACAATGACCTGAGTCCAAATTGTTATTTAGTACGAACATTAATGTTGTGTAAACATATAAATCTAAAGTGGATTTGTTACAAATTGACTTTTCAATGAATATGTAATGTACTAGGTGACCCGGCGAACTTTGTTCCGCCTTAGAGGCACCATCCTATCCTACCCTCCCCTACCCCACTCTACCCTACTCACCCTTTAAACCTTCCCTCGACTTCTATGAATATTTCAATTTTTTTGTCTGTCTGTTTAAACGCGCACATCTTCTAATGGATTTTAACGCTGTTTTCACAGGAAGATAGAGCTCGGCTTGGAGCAGAATATAGGCTTTGTTTCATTTAAATCGGATGTCAGAAAAATAAGTTATGTTTATTTAAAGGTCTCTATCCTGTCTGTGTAAGAAAAAAAAAATGTCTCGCACTTACAAACTTGAGACTTGGTACATCATACCTACCGACAACAGACTGGACCGGACCGGACCGGAACGGACCGGACCGGACCGGAACGGACCGGATCGGACCGGAACGGATCGGACTGGAATGGATCGGACCTGATCGAACCGGAAGGAACCGCACCGTACCGGGCCGGACCGGACCGGAATGGATCGGACCTGATCGAACCGGAAGGAACCGCACCGTACCGGGCCGTGCCGGAACGGACCGGACCGAACCGGACCGGAAGTTGTTTCTGAAGAAAAATATGCTAATTAGCATGTTGGTTCCTTATAAGGACTGGACCGACCGGACCGGACCGAACCGGACCAGATGTCAAGAAAAAAAGTTACCCTCATATAAATTTTCAATAAATATAAATAAATATAAATAAATATTCTTGGACGAATCACACAACGCCATCTACTCCCAAACTAAGCAACTAAGCTTGTACTATGGGTACTAGACTTGCTGATAAATATACTTAAATACTTTTTTTTTGTAAATAAATTACTTATTATACATAGAAAACACCCAGACCAAGGCAAACAGACATGTTCATGCCTACAAATGTTTTGCCTTGCGCAGGATTCGAACCCGCGGCCCTTGGGATAAAGTGACCATTGCTAGCCACTCGACCACCGGACCTGTTAATAGCCAAAGAATTTTAAAATTGTCATTGCAGAATCGGAATCGACACCTGCTAACGACCATTTTAAAATTCAGTAGCACTGTGTATGAAAGTTTTTTTATTTAAAATTTAGTTACTCAAGAAATCACTAGATGAGTGCAGATTCTGAATCGCACTATGAAAGTTTTTTTACAGTTTTCCTGAGCCTGAGCTGACCATTTGAAAATTTAGTTTCTCAAAAATTCACTAGATGGCACTGTGCAGATTCTGTATCGTGCTATGAAAGTTTTTTTTAATAGTTAATCTGAGACTGATTGCGACGCGTCCGACTAAATTTTTGCGTTTATCTTACATACTTCTACGAGTACTACAATTAATATTTCATTTTGATTTTCGATAGTTACCTATAATATTCACTTTTTCATTTTAATTTTCGTGAAGATTAGATAGTTTTTATTTTCCTTCGTTTTAAGTCAATTTTGATTTTAATTATAATCACTTTTGCATTTTGATTTCCGTTAGTATTAGTAAGTACTTTAGATTAGATTAGTATTTTGATTATTATTAGTATTTTTTTATTTTGATACGTGTAGATTATTAGATAGTTTTGATGTTCCTTCGTAGGTATTAAGTTATATGTAATTTCAATTTTTCATATTGATTATAGATTAGGTACGTATTTTGATTACGATAAAATTAAATAAAACAAAAGGATTTGTACACAGTATAGCCAAGATTAACAGCGGCGAGCAAATAGACAATGAGCAATGAAGAACACTGACGTCTCGGGGAAAAACTATAGCAGTAGTAATAGGAGACTGTTAAGGCGCTATGTCGAAAAATAAGGGTTCTTAAAAACCAAATATCTTCTAAAGTACTAAAAAGACTTAGATTTTTGGATGTATTAATTCATCATATTATAATCGAAATTTTGGAAAGAGCCAAAACATGATAGTGACACATTTCCTAGATAGAAAAAAAATCCGAACCAACCTCTGTTTTTTTTTTTCAGAACTCTTGTAACTTCATTGTAAATAATAGAAATTTTAAACTTCATATAAAGAAAGACATTAATGTTTTCTAGATATTGTAAAAACAAATATTAAAAAACTCAATTAATGAATTTTATATAAAGCCTAAATGTGTTTATGGCGCTTACGGTTTTAAAAATTCGCCGGTGTCACGGTGTCCCACAATGAGATTTTATATATTTTATGACAAGAGAAGTAACGTCATACAAAGCATTCGTAAAAAGCCGCAACCACTTTAGAGTGTTAAAGACGTAGCTTTGAAACCGACACATATTCCGAGCATATGCCAAAGTAAAATATGTTTGTCTCTTTTTTTCTAGAGTCAAACTAATTATGTCAAAATGAGACAAAAGCATTACTCCCAGAAAAATGGTCAGAGTTGCCAGCTCATGAATAATTTTCCCATTGAATGAATGAATGATTTTACCTTTTTTTTTTCCAAAAATCATTAAATAATATTAATAGTTCGTTATTTCTGGTAAACAAATTAAAGATGAGTGAAATTACGTTAATTTACTAACACAGTAGAAATAATATCAATAAGGAAGGAAACTAAGACATTTTATCGAAATGAATAGGTAGGTAGTACCTAAACTTACACATTTTTTTATGTTCGCGGATGACAAAAAAATCTTTAGGAAATTATAGACCATTCAAGACTGTAATACTGATGAAAGTTATTCACGGTAATTTAGAACAATATTTAAATTTGTCATCAGAAGCAAATTGTAAAATAGAAGTTTTGTAAGTAAATTCTTTAATAAAGTCGGATACCGACTTCTACCACGTACGCAACTATCGGCATAATCAGGGAAACCTGTTATTGGCCTTATTGTTAGTTTATAAATTGTACCTATGTATTTCATTAACTGTAAAGCCTCCTCTTCACAATGGGCCATGATGGGCGACTAAAGGCACACACGATAGTGTAGAGGGATTTTAATTCTATTTTGGTATAATTTGAACAAAATTAAGCATACTTACTTGTGAAAAGTGACACCACTTGCTTTGTTATTCGTTTGGGACCGCGACGTACATGCTTTAACAGCGCATTTACCCATTTTTGTGTTAATATTGTGAGATACGCATTCACTGAACGTATTTTTGGAAAATGGCGCCAACCGTAAAACATATTCTTTTAGCAGAGATTTTTTTTTGTTTTCTTCACCCATTCTGGGTAGGCAAAGGGAACTATGCCCATACAGCCAAGTCTTCAGTAGATTTTTTTTATTGTTAAGAAATGAAAATGAAATTTAAATAAAATAAAATAATAAATTTAAATAATTTGAATAAAATACAACATAAAACAAAAAAACTATTGTACTCAATCGAACATTTGATAATTGCAGAAACAATTTAAATTAAACACCGTTACCACAATGAAAAAGATGAAATTGTTACTTCACTGTCATAGTAATAATATCATTATGTCAAATGTCAGCTAAAAGCCATATCAAAAAGAGGAAAATGATTTGTTTTTTCTTGTCTTGACGTGCGTAGCACTAGCGATTGATTTTAGTATCAATCAATTCTAAGTAAATAATTAATTCTAGTTTGAGCCTGGTTGTAGGTTTACTTCTACTGTGTTACTAGGCGTATGAGTTCGTCATTGACTAAACTCCCAACATTTGGGAAACTTAAAATCGTTTTTACTGGCAACACTGTTGACAAAAACAATGCGTAATATATTAATTTCGATTTTAATACTATTTTGGTATAATTTTAACATAATTATGCATTCTTATTTGTGAAAAGTGATACCACTTGCTTTGTTATTAGTTTGGGATCACGACATACATGTTTTAACAGTGCATTTAACCATTTTTGTGATATTATTGTGAGATACGCATTCACTGAACGTCAAACTACGACTAAGTCGTAAGAAATTCAACTAAGACTGTGGTTTCAGTCGACGTGGCAGCGGGTATGTGTCAAACATTACGAATCTATAGTAAATAACAGATCACTGGTGTCCCATCTCTGTCTCTCGCAACTCGCAAGAGGGATTGATATATGCGTTGCACGGGCGGGGCGGGCTCATTATTTTTCGACATAGCGCCTTAAATCCTTCTATACTATTACTAAAGTCTAACTTTTTATTAGCTGCAGTAAAATGACGTTTTGTGGGTTGCCGGACATTGCAATTTGTATGTTGAATGACATTTAGATGACATTTAGAAACGTCATTTTACTGCAGCTAATAAAAAGTTAGACTTTAGCTTTTGCCCGCGGCTTCGCTCGCGTTAATTTATATTTCGTAATATGTATTGATTTTTTTCTCAAAAGCAGATTGATTTATGGTTAGATTTAATGTTTTATTTTATTTTCGTTTGTATCATAGAACCTGTACTAATTTTGAGGAGAGTCTCACACAAATTTCCATCCCCTATTTTACGGACTGGAGAAGATAAAAAAAAATAAGGCAGGTATTTTTCGTTGGTAGCAAAGAGTCTGTGTACCGATTTTTAGCTTCCTACCTTGAAAACTGCGAAAACTCCTATATAAAATTTCACCCCCTCTTTGAAGGGGTTGGGGGCAGATTTCAAAAAAAAAATGATGTAGGATTTTTTTTGTTAGTCACAAATAGTTCGCATACCAATTTTTAGCTTTCTACCCTGAAAATTGCGAAATGCTCTGTACAAACTTCCACCCCCCATTTTAGGAAAGTGAAGAAGACAATCAGCGCAGGGCCTAAACTATAAGGGTTAGAAACTTGAAATTTTGCACAGGGGTACACAGAATAAAGCATTTTTGACTTTGACTTTGGCATGTTCCGCCGCTTGGGGTAGCGGCGAGGGTCTGTCGGGATCTCCTCTACCCCATTTCTTTACACAAAAAGGCAATCCTTACTTTAGTAATATCTACATAAAATATTTTTATAACAATAAAAATTTTCAGGAGAAACAAAATTTATCTATTTAATAAATAAGACAATATGCTTTTTACAAGAAACTTAACAAACTTTAAAATTAAAAAGGTAAATCAAAACTAAACAATAGATGGATTTATCATCAAATGGAAAATATTTAATGCTTAAAGTTTTCTTTGTGAATCATATCGTAAATCCAATTTAAATAAGGACTGACCGGAGTGATAAATTGAACTTTCCGTATTAGTTTGTTTTGTCGTGTTTTCGCTGACACTGCACCAAACATGACACCAACCATTTTGCCACTGACAAAGGACGGTCCACCGGAATCCCCAGGTAATGCTCCTTGAAATGGCGTCGAACATTTCGGTGCAACAAGAAATGTTGGCTTCACGTTGCTATAAGGTCCATTGTCCATTGTTTTAAAAATCAAACCCTCAGCGATTTGTAATGGCATTTTCACCCTCTTCAATATCTCTTCTACTGTAGATACTATCGGAAATACCGTACTTCCATAACCGACTATTGTTACTGTTTTGCCAACAAGAGATTTGTAATCGACCGATGATAACTTCGCTATTGTCTCCGTATGAATTGTCTCAATCAACAATAACGCTATATCATGCCGGTTTATAAATTTATATTTTTCTCTCGAAACGTAAATTTTCGCTTGGTTGGTTATCTGTTTTAATACCCTACTCATGTTAGCATCCTTTCGTGGTACGGCCATGTTACCGTACCTCACAAATGTTAATTCAGGACCTGAACAGTGTGCAGCGGTGACTACCCACTGGTTGGTCAGTAAAGTTCCAGTGCACCTGGTATGAACTTCGTGGCCCTCCAACATCGTTCTGTTCGACTCCAGTCTGACCACATAGGGGTAGTCGCCGGCGTCGTCGCTCCACCCGTCTATGATGCGAAGGTGCGTTGCCGTCGCCAGCGCTACGTGTAGAACCATGAGTGTCCGCAGGACGGAGGGCAAGGAAAACTTATCGCATAACATTACTGTAGTAATAATCGTCTCAACTGTGTAAAATATACTCAGTAACAGAAGAATAGTGGACACTTTTACCTACTGCTTGTGCGATTGCACAATAATTTTAAAGAGAGCAATAAAATATGTTTCGAAATATTCGATTTGCATAAAACATTTTTCATTTATTGTCTGCCGATTATTCTGTTTATTATTATTAAATTTGATAATGTCGATAATTTTATGTTTTTTTATCCGACTTCAAATAAGGAGGAGGTTCTATGTTTCATTGTATGTCCGCCGATTCCTCCGGACACTCCATACAACGCGCGTGAAATAATTACCTATTTCTACTACATAGGCCAATGTCGTCTGTCCACGCGCACACGTATGCGTGCGTGAAATGTAGTAGGGCTGCCGTCGCGTAGTTATCCTTCAAAATAGCGGCCGATGTTGAAGTAGGTACCTTACCTACATTAAATAATTTTGCATTAGCGCGCTTCGGTTTTATTGAAATACTAGCTTCCGCCCGCGGCTTCGCCCGCGTGGCCTTGTACCTTTCTTAGTCCTAAACGTCGTAAGGAACCTACATGCCAAATTTGATATACCCTCGCAACTTCGTTTGCTTATATCGGTTTCCCGTGGGAATTTTCAAAAATCCTTTCTTAGTACGCCCCTAGACGTCGTAAGGAACCTACAGTACGGCATCTCTAGACCCAGCGGTTTGGGCTGTGCGTCCCCTCGCAACTACGTATGCGTATATCTCGCTTTCCCGTAGGAATTTTGAAAAATCCTTTCTTTGTACATCCGTAGACGTCATAAGGAACCTACATGCCAAATTTGGAATCTCTAGACCCAGCGGTTTGGACTGCGTTGATATATAGTTAAGTCAGTCAGGACTTTGAATTTTATATATATAGACTAGCTGTGCCCGCGGCTTCGCCCGCGTTGAATTGGACTTGTGACTAAAGACGGATTTAACAGTCTCCCATATCATCCCTATCAAACTATCCCTAATAAAAAAATCATGTCAATCCGTTTCTCAAAAAACATCCCCTATGGAGTTAAACGGGGACGCAAAGTTAGTATGAAACTTTGCCGTTTTTAAAGTTATTCAAATGAAATTCAGCATTAAGGTTCTTTACTGAAAAGCATGAAAAATGAGTAAAATATTTTTTTCAAAATTCATCCCTTAGGGGGTTAAACGGGGGTGCAAAGATAGTATGAAACTTTGCCGTTTTTTAAGTTATTCGAATGAAATTCAGCATGAAGGTTCTTTATTGAAAGGCATGAAACACGAGTAAAATATTTTTCTCAAAAAACATCCCCTATGGGGTTAAACGGGGACGCAAAGTTAGTATGAAACTTTGCCGTTTTTAAAGTTATTCAAATGAAATTCAGCATTAAGGTTCTTTACTGAAAAGCATGAAACATGAGTAAAATATTTTTTTAAAATTCATCCCTTAGGGGGTTAAACGGGGGTGCAAAGTTAGTATGAAACTTTGCTGTTTTTGAAGTTATTCGAATGAAATTCCAGCATAAAAGTTCTTTATTGAAATGCATGAAACACGAGTAAAATATTTTTCTCAAAAATCATCCCTTAGGGGGTAAACGGGGGTGCAAATTTATTATGAAACTTTGCCGTTTTTGTAGTTATTCGAATAAAATTCAGCATGAAGGTTCTTTATTGAAAGGTATGAAACACGAGTAAAATATTTTCCAAAAAAATCATCCCTTAGGGGGTTAAACGGGGGTGCAAAGTTAGTATGTAACTTTGCCGTTTTTGAAGTTTTTCGAATGAAATTCAGCATTAAGATTCTTTATTGAAAGGCATAAAACACGAGTAAAACTTTTTTCTCAAAAATCATCCCTTAGGGGGTTAAACGGGGGTGCAAAGTTAGTATGAAACGTTGCCGTTTTGTAGTTATTCGAATGAAATTCAGCATGAAGGTTTTTTACTGAAATCATCCTAGAAACTGACTGATTGGTGACTGACATATCAACGCACAGCCCAAACCGCTGGGTCTAAAGACTCCAAATTTTTCAAAGCCAGGATTTGTCAAAACTCAAATCCTAAGGGGGTGAAACGGGGGTCCAAAGTATGTTTGAAGAAACTAGATTAGTTAGACCATTTTATTTGAAACTTCGCAGGAATTCTCCTTCAAAATCAACCCCTAGACTAGAGAGATGAAATGGGGTAAACTCTACACGTGTATTATAGAGGGCGCTCGACCTAGAAAGCTGAAATTTTGTATAGAGGTTCCCTTTATGATGTTGACAAGGATAAAGATGGGGTTTTACGACATTCACACGGGAAAGGGAGTAATAGGACTGTAAGTGTATTATCGCAGGCGCTCAACCTAGAAAGCTGAAATTTCGTATAGACGTTCCTTTTATGATGTTGACAAGGATGATATGGGAGATTGTTAAATCCGTCTTTAGTCACAAGTCCAATTCAACGCGGGCGAAGCCGCGGGCACAGCTAGTCTATATATATAAAATTCAAAGTCCTGACTGACTTAACTATATATCAACGCAGTCCAAACCGCTGGGTCTAGAGATTCCAAATTTGGCATGTAGGTTCCTTATGACGTCTACGGATGTACAAAGAAAGGATTTTTCAAAATTCCTACGGGAAAGCGAGATATACGCATACGTAGTTGCGAGGGGACGCACAGCCCAAACCGCTGGGTCTAGAGATGCCGTACTGTAGGTTCCTTACGACGTCTAGGGGCGTACTAAGAAAGGATTTTTGAAAATTCCCACGGGAAACCGATATAAGCAAACGAAGTTGCGAGGGTATATCAAATTTGGCATGTAGGTTCCTTACGACGTTTAGGACTAAGAAAGGTACAAGGCCACGCGGGCGAAGCCGCGGGCGGAAGCTAGTATTTCAATAAAACCGAAGCGCGCTAATGCAAAATTATTTAATGTAGGTAAGGTACCTACTTCAACATCGGCCGCTATTTTGAAGGATAACTACGCGACGGCAGCCCTACTACATTTCACGCACGCATACGTGTGCGCGTGGACAGACGACATTGGCCTATGTAGTAGAAATAGGTAATTATTTCACGCGCGTTGTATGGAGTGTCCGGAGGAATCGGCGGACATACAATGAAACATAGAACCTCCTCCTTATTTGAAGTCGGATAAAAAAACATAAAATTATCGACATTATCAAATTTAATAATAATAAACAGAATAATCGGCAGACAATAAATGAAAAATGTTTTATGCAAATCGAATATTTCGAAACATATTTTATTGCTCTCTTTAAAATTATTGTGCAATCGCACAAGCAGTAGGTAAAAGTGTCCACTTTTCTTCTGTTACTGAGTATATTTTACACAGTTGAGACGATTATTACTACAGTAATGTTATGCGATAAGTTTTCCTTGCCCTCCGTCCTGCGGACACTCATGGTTCTACACGTAGCGCTGGCGACGGCAACGCACCTTCGCATCATAGACGGGTGGAGCGACGACGCCGGCGACTACCCCTATGTGGTCAGACTGGAGTCGAACAGAACGATGTTGGAGGGCCACGAAGTTCATACCAGGTGCACTGGAACTTTACTGACCAACCAGTGGGTAGTCACCGCTGCACACTGTTCAGGTCCTGAATTAACATTTGTGAGGTACGGTAACATGGCCGTACCACGAAAGGATGCTAACATGAGTAGGGTATTAAAACAGATAACCAACCAAGCGAAAATTTACGTTTCGAGAGAAAAATATAAATTTATAAACCGGCATGATATAGCGTTATTGTTGATTGAGACAATTCATACGGAGACAATAGCGAAGTTATCATCGGTCGATTACAAATCTCTTGTTGGCAAAACAGTAACAATAGTCGGTTATGGAAGTACGGTATTTCCGATAGTATCTACAGTAGAAGAGATATTGAAGAGGGTGAAAATGCCATTACAAATCGCTGAGGGTTTGATTTTTAAAACAATGGACAATGGACCTTATAGCAACGTGAAGCCAACATTTCTTGTTGCACCGAAATGTTCGACGCCATTTCAAGGAGCATTACCTGGGGATTCCGGTGGACCGTCCTTTGTCAGTGGCAAAATGGTTGGTGTCATGTTTGGTGCAGTGTCAGCGAAAACACGACAAAACAAACTAATACGGAAAGTTCAATTTATCACTCCGGTCAGTCCTTATTTAAATTGGATTTACGATATGATTCACAAAGAAAACTTTAAGCATTAAATATTTTCCATTTGATGATAAATCCATCTATTGTTTAGTTTTGATTTACCTTTTTAAATTTAAAGTTTGTTAAGTTTCTTGTAAAAAGCATATTGTCTTATTTATTAAATAAAGAGTTTTTTGTTTCTCCTGAAAATTTTTGTTGTTATAATAATATTTTATGTAGATATTACTAAAGTAAGGATTGCCTTTTTTTGTAAAGAAATGGGGTAGAGGAGATCCCGACAGACCCCCTCGCCGCTACTTTTTTTTTGTTGAACTTATTGTCTGTCTGTTTGAACGCGCACATCTTCTAAGTTACTGAACGGATTTTAATCCTGTTTTCACAGGGAGATAGAGCTCGGCTTGGAGCAGAATGTAGGCTTTGTTTCATTTAAATCGCATGACAGGGAAAGGAGTTATCCTTATTTGAACATTTCACGCGGACGAAGTCGCGGGTAACAGCTCGTTAAAAATGAGAACATCCTGTATAACACCTTATTAATATAAATTATAGCTGCTGTGTGTGAACCCCTAAGCGGGACGCGATAAACCATTATCCTACTAATATTGTGAAGGCGAAAGTTTGTGTGGATGTTAGTTACGCTCAAATGGCTACATCAATTTTCATGATATTTGGTTGAAACTTTGGATTTGAGTTAGAGAGAAAGTCCTATGTGTGGTCAGGAGTGACCGAACGTTGTGATGCTGTGTGAGTGTTGATTGTTTCAGAATCACACGCGAGGACGCGTGTCTTGCAGAATGGCCGTGTCGCAGTGTCGCATACGGTCATGAGTATGGACATGGACGCTAAGCAAAGCGAGGGTGCGCCATCTAGCGGCATGTTGAGAAAAACGTTGCTTTGGCGCGCTTGGGCGGAGCCGTGGCGGTTGGCGGGCTCGACTAGAGAGAGTTGGTTGTCGAGCGCCATAAAGAGTGGTACTCGTAGTCACGGAACTGTCGCGTTTTACCTAGTGTCTATTTTGTATCGAGTTATATTAAGAAACTGTACCTAATAAAACTTGTGTTGTAACAGCGATTTGAAAAAGAGACCTAGACTGAGGTTTTTCTTGCGGCATTTCTTTTCCATCAGTGGTCATTCCGAAGTGCTAGTAAATTCAATAAACATTCTTTAAGTAAAACTAAAACTGTTGTTTCTCTCATATCACGACTACCCTCGTTACGCCCTTGTGATGTTGAATTGCACATCGAATAACCGCTAGGCTATCCGACATATAGATTATCAGACGGAAAATTTCGTGATTATTCCGGGAGTCAAGATCAACGTTTTCAGAACTTCAATTCAACATACGATTCAACAGGATACGATTTTCACCAAGGTCGAATCGTATGGCCAGAATATCGTCAATAATTTTATCATTAAAATTAAGTGTCCGAGCGAAACTGAAAATGGTTGACGATTGGTTTAATCACAGAACTTTTTGAACACCTGTACGAAGAGAGATGTAAGTAATATACGGAAATGTACTGAGATGTATTAAGATGTATCGAAATGTAAATGTATATTTTCGCTCTGTATCTTAAGATACGAAGATGTAAAAATATACATTATAGCTGTCGTGTGTGGTCTCCTGACGATTTTCAATAGAAAGATGTATCGTGCTATAATATACATCTTTACATTACCTGCGCTGTGTGTAACCTGCACAGGTAACTAATTAAAGATTTCAAAATTCTTTTTTTGGGGTTACATTCATCAACATTGGAAACAATACTTTTTTGTTCATTGTCAGTTTACATTTACCTATATTTAAAGGTACTACTATTTTAAAAATGGAAAATTTTTATGTTTTATTAATATGCATTGAATAGACAAGAAACTACTGGACCGATTTGAAAAATTTTTTCACCACCGGGAGGCTACACTACCCCCGGGTGAGGCTTTATCATTTTTTTTAAATAGGGATCCTTTCTAAGCCCGTACTAAGCCGGGGCGGGACCCTAGATATTAATATAGCCCGGAGTTCTTGATACTTTTACATCTATATTCTTAGGTACTCTTCGAATCGTCGACTAGGTCAATACTTAAAATATTTCGAAAAAATTCTCAGGAGTACCAAAACATCAAAGAGTTTCAAATGTATCCGAACTAATAGAAACGTCTTACCGAAGACGCTTGCACAATTCATTAACGTAGGAAGCGGGGGTCAATAACCGGGTCGCACGGACCGACGGACAGACAGACACGATATCGATTCGAATTCGAAATGAGATCGAATTGTATCGAGATACAGAAGCGAACGCTCTTAATTTCAAAGATAACCCCCTAATGCACACGCTGAACTTCGATCCGTGAAAAATGATCGAAACATTCTATTTTTAAAAATGTTACACAATATTTTTTTACATCCATTACATATTTTAAAAAAAAAATTGAACAACAAATCCTTTTTTATGCTATTATACTAAATAATGATGTAAAGAACAGATGTTCACAAACTCATAATAAGCTGTATCGCGCACAATGAATCGAAATTTGACACCGGAGATAGCGAATCCCGATTCGGACTGCAAACAACTCACTGCTAATAAACGTCGTGGAAATTTCGACCTTGACACTAGAAGATTAAGTTTATTTCTTTTTTATAATTACTAGAAACGAAAATAATTTTATATCGTAAAACCTACGCATCTTAATGAATGCTTGAACGAGCTAATATACCTTTTTGAACATAAGTATATGAATAAAGTTAGAAGATAACTTTCCTTATAAGCTTTAAATCAATGAACATCTCGGCTCTATTCAGTATAGTTGCGTGACCAGTATTGTGAAGCTAATGGGTATCTATTTGCTGATTTGTATCTATTGATAAAAATCTACATCCATTCAAATCAACTAAATGAATTCACGCTGGCGCGATTTTGAACCGGTGTTTAAGGTATAAAACACGTTTTTTTATTCGCAACCCAGGAAATGAAGCGAAATTAAAATTAGTTCAAATCGTCGTAGATGGTAATAATGGAAACTGGCAGAAAACTATTAAAATATTAAAAACGAAAGTCACAGCTGTTTCAATTATATAAACAACATTCAATAAAGCGTTCTAAAAGAGAATTCAAAAAAGGAACACATTCGACGTACAAAAAGAAAGAAACGGGAACTCAAACGTCATTCGGTCGCATGTAATTGATCCAGGATGTTTTATCTTGATGAGCCCTTTATATGTGCCCCCGACTCGCTACCCTCCCGTTCAATACAGATAAAATCTTTTTAAAAGGGTTGCCAACTAAAGATATCACTTAATTTGTAGCCACTCTTTGTAGCTGGAATTAGGAGCCCGTAAAAAACAGAAAACTTTTTTGAATTGAGTTTTGCAAGGTTAAACGGTACACGGAGGACCGGGACTACGTTTTAAAGTTTAGTAATTTGTCTTTAGGTTAAAAAAGATCTTACGTTAATTTATTTACTAAATAGAAATGTTTCCTGTATTTGTCCACATCAAGTTTTTAAGTTGGTCCTTATAAAAAAAAAATGTGTTGATTGTCTTACTTCCTTTTTGGGCTCACTTCCAAAAGATTACTGATCGTCTTAAACCTTATTTTTTTTGCTTTGACCGAGTTAAGAACGATGCGAGTTATTAAAATCGCTATTTTATTTTTTGTCGTTACTTTTTGCAATCGTTCGTGATATGAGTATTAAACCCTTGTCATCTGTTTAGCTGCCATTACACAATCTCTTAATCTACTTACCTCTGTCAACGATCTTGCCGAATAAATTCTTCCCCCTCAAGAAGTTTCTCGTTGAACAGTTCCATCTTCTATTCTTGAACTGGTGCTGGCACTCGCTGACCGCCATGCTGGCGCCCTTGGCCACAGCCGCCAGGACCCCGGGGTTCTCCCTCGCCAGCCTCCTCTGCTTCCGCCTCAGTGTGGCGTGCACCGCTGGGTCCATGTACAGGACGCCAGGTGACATCGGCGACAAGTTATTTGGTTCTCCAGCTTTGGCGATTCCCCTAAACAAAAGAAAACAACTTGTACATCTCCTATAAAGATAAAAAAACATACCTCGTTGTTTACATCCGAATAAGTTTCGTCACATCGCAAAACACAATGCCTACCTAAGTTCCCGAAAGTTGAAAAAAAGTAAATATGCCCAGAACGCCACTTAAGGCGATGCGTTCAACTTTAAATGAAATGCTCATTTGAAAAGGTAAAGACAACAAACAATTGACGACCGAACTGTCAATCCGCAGACGTTTAGATAAATATTTGCGTCGCGCATTAATCCTTGAGGCTGAGTGAGTAAACATGAGGAGAGCGATCGAGATCATGGCCTGTTGACTCGCCGGCCCATGAAGTTCGACTCGGCTCGAAACTACAAAAAAAATTCTCGCGGCACTCTCGCACCGCACCGACCAAGCCCTAGAAATCTTATACTGTTTACCTTTCTTTGTAGTCGAGTGTTACGTAAATATGAAGTGTTCGTCGGAAATTCTCATTTCCTTCGAGAATTCATGGAGACGCCGCGACAATGTCTTAAGACTAAAACCCCGTACACATTAACGCGCGTCAGACGTCACGTTTCATGCTACATGAATACTCTTTGTTAGTTACACCTGACGGTCAAATGATTGGGACACCGCAACGTATTATAAAACGCGACATCAACGTGCCTTAATGTATACAGGGTGTTACTTGATGGTGATCTTTAAGAAATTGAGATAAGTCTTTTGTGTACCCAGTATTGTACTTAATCATCATTATGAACAAATGAAATTAAATTTTTATTACAATGTTCGTACGTTTTACGAATGTATTTGCTTTGTGTCCAAACGCAATATGTGACGTTAAGTTAAAGTCAAATAAATGACTTATAACTATTACAACTATCTATTAGCATCTACTTTGGCTAAAATTAGCACAATAGGTAAAAATATTATTATGTATTTGACTAATCTATTTGTCACGCAATATCGCCATAATGTTCGAGACTTTTGAATTATCGTAATCGTTTACTTAGAGCGGTTCAATTTTATGACAGAATTACATTGCTTTAAAATGTGGAAAATGTGTGGTCAGTTTGTGGATTTAGTTATTTTAAAAATACAAATTTTTATCGGTAATTGTTTTTAATTTTAAAACATTCAAATGACATAAAAATTCTATCAAAATACCTAATACAATACTGTTAGCTTGTCCGTGCGAAATTCCGTTCTCTGTTTTATATCCGGAGAAAACTTTTCTATGTGTTAATCCACTGAATTTCAAGAAATCTGTCATGTGATATAAATTCAAGCACAAAATTTTAAAAACTTAAATGATAATTAACGAACGAAAAAAAAATGTTTCTTTTATTCATTTGTAGTCTGTGCTTAATAACGATTACAAACAAGTAAATCAATAAATGTACACAATTCACACAGCACCATTTAGTACCAAGATAAGCTAGGCTTGTCTGTTTGTATTATGAGTACCACTATGTAACGATATTTTTGTTGGTTAAAGTTTAAATAATCCGTCCTGCTTCCAACATCCTGTAACCTTCCCCCTTCCGCACATTCTTTCAATCGATGTCAATTGGCACAGAGTACTTTTGTCCTATGAGGTGACCCGCAAGGTTTTTTGTCCTACTCTGTCATAAACAAAATGTATAACATGTAAACTTGGACAACTCAAAATCGTGAAAATGCAAAGAAAAAAAATACACGGTTTTATTTCCTGCAAAACTAACGGTAAAAATTTATTGTGAATGTAATTAAGTAATTTAAACAGAGAAAACCAGATTTAAGACGAAAACTTCATCATATATAGAGAACATACCCAAGCTTTTATAAATTCCCATGAGAATTAAACTAATGGGAGTGCGCGGTCAATACCGCTTGTCCTCTATTATTATAATCGTTAAAAACGATCTTAATCCGCTCGTGGGTGCAATACTATTGGGAATTCTTACACCCACGTCGAAAAACAAAAACTCATGTCCATATTTACTGTCCGTATAAAGTCCTTTGCACTTGTCATTTTGAAACTATACACCCAAGACCAAATATACGAGATAGTAAAAAAAAAACTCAATGGCTTTCACGGGCAAGCGTAATGTTTGCACAGAGATAAAAGTCTCTGTGAATGTGTCAAAATAACAAATATTGTCTTTGGTGTGTTGGTCTCCTTATGACAGTTATGGAGCTTTTGAGTTATAGTGATGAGATTTTTTATCTATTTTTAAACTGACTTTTATGCCCGTATTTACCAACCAACACTAAAGGCCCAGGATTCACTTTTATTAGTGCCAGTGCAGGTGATTAGTAATTGAGGGTGAATCACCCTCAGTACTAAAAATTCTACTGCCTAAATCTTTTGCATCGTAGTATTTAATGATGAAATTACTCTTAGTTACTAATCACCTGCACTCTCACTAATCAAAGTGAATACAGGCCTTTACTTAGGCCCTAAGTTAATGCAATAACAAGCACATAATAATGATTGTACACTCCGAGAAACTCCATTTTAGATATTCAGCAACACTATAAAGTGTTTAATTATTTAACCATTGAAACAATTATAATTTAAAATTCTTACTAATTAGTACAAGTCAGATGTAAGTTATGTATAGGTATCTAAGTTTAAGGCTGGTTGTTGGAAACGGTATTTAAACAACAATGTGTAACTTCATAGATCCATCCACCCGTGGTTATAAGCCCAAATGTCAAAATTGTAATAAGGTAGTTTCCGACAATGAAACACAACTTGCTGGTAAAAAAAGTTCTCAACTTATACGTCTCTCTTGTACACTATCCAATGAAAACAAGTAAATTTTCCGGGATAAAAATATGTCAAGGATTACAATCTGATTGTTGTCGATTCGTGCTCGAAATTCCCATGGGAGCGTCGACAAAATAAGTGTAATGACATAATTTTATATTTTTTCTTTTTGTAAATATAACATTATCATAATGACAGTCCAGTATTTTTATGCCACGATGGTGGCAAACAAGCCCGCATATGAACCCGCAATGATTGGACGATTGGAATGATGGATTTAACTGAATGGTATAGAAATAAAAAGTTCAAATACAATAAAAAAAGTAGTTGTTCTATCCCTTAGGGTTAAAGCGAGTGGAGCAGTAAACAAAAGCTAGTATTTATAATAAAACATCGACATGGCAATAATTTGACTTGCAACACTCACTTGAATGGACGGTTTTACAAGACCCTTACTGCATACAAATAAGTCCTATTTAATTTGTTGACGTCTCACGAGGCGTCAAAACGACAAAGTTTCACGTCCAAATTAATTTGACCTACCCACACCACTTTTCTGTTTATATTGTTGTTGAAAATATAAGAAATGTTAAGTGGCTTAATAAATTGGTCAGCTTTATCAGCGTTATCATGGCGACGGCACGCGATTTCCAACGTAATGTAATATGGAGTACGCAAGATGCATATGAATTAGCCGAGGTGTGGCAGATTTTTTCTTTTCGACGACCAACTTTGTATGTGGGCTTATATTTAGCAATTTATGATTAAAAACGTACTTTGTCTGATCGGCCAGGGTCTTGGATGTTTATCTATATATGTATTTACTATAAAATATAGTATCGTTAAGTTATATCCCATTACACAAGTCTCGAATTTACTTTGGGGCTAGCTGAATCTTGATTTTTCCTACCTTTATATTTATTTTTTTACACTATGAAACACATCCAACTTCATTTGCTCGGTAGCCTGCTTTTCCGTGCAAAAGTAATATCTCGCTCCCTCGTCTACGTTTGAAAGGAACCACTGTGCAAAATTCCAGCTCTCTAGGTCCTAGAGTTTAGCTGATGATCAGTCAGTCAGGATTTTTATGTATACTTAGCTAATCACTATTTAAATCCATGGGCAGTGGATTCCAATCTCGCTCTAGTCTTGGTCTGGTAGTTTTTTTATACCACTAAGGCGGCAAACAAGCTTATGAATTTGGTTGGAATGTTTTAATATTTATGTAATAGATAAGTATATCTGTTAATCTTAAATACCCATCGTACAGTACAAGCTTTGCTTATTTTGGGACTAGATGACTTTGGGTGATTCGTCTAAGAATATTGATTTATTTATTTTTATATGTATTACAATTATTTTATTAAACAAATACAATTCGATGGCTCCTATATCGTTTTATAATAGTTTAATATCATTCTGAAATAGGTCGTTATGAAAAGAGATACCGGCGTATGCGTCGTATTCCCAGTAGAAGCCAGTAGACTATTCCCATGATGGTTTGGCCTACGTTTTCGATCCGGATTTGTTTGTTCTTTGTTACCAGTGACACCTCTGGGATTAAAAATACCAGTAGTCCCATTGTATTACTGCTCCATAGGGACTTGTGGCTGATCCCATCCCATTATAAAAAGTACAAAATTGTTATAACTCTCTTTTAAGATATAATATATTTTATTTAATTTTAACAGTTGTTTACATATAATCATGCTAATTATACTCTTAATTGTCAAGTAACCTTACTTTAAAAGTTCCGCAAAGATAATTACGTGCACAAAATGGCACAAATCTTCCGGCAGGTCTAAATTCACTACAGGCTGGGCCCTTTATATTTATTTCAAACATTTATAAACAAAATACCACATATAGGTACGTTGCCTACTATCAAAACCCGCGCAACTTCTTTTGCGTGCATTCGGCTTTACCGTGGCAATTTCGAAAAATCTTTAATAGGTAGGTAGGTATAGTTAGGTTAGTCCCTCTTTAAATTGCGGCGCCCGTTAGGGTCCAAAATTGAGACTTAAGTTATCTATAAGGCCTGTGTTGCATATTTTAATTGCAATAAAGGACTTTGACCATGATGCATGCGTCATACAAAGAACACGCCCTCCACGTTTCAGTTGTCTACGATCAGCAGTTTTATTAATATTATTTATAATACTAGTTTTTGCCCGCGGCTTCGCTCGCGTTAATTTTATGACATAGATCTCGTTCGACAACAAAACAACCCATAGCACGACTTGTAGCGCCATCTGTTGGCCGAGTCAGCGCCCTCTATAGTAGAAAAAATATTTTCCCATTGGAATGACATACTTTCACGGGATAAAAAGTAGCCTATGTTTGGCTCTGTACCCCTGACAATATTTATACAAATTTTCATAATGATCCGCTGATTAATCAAGCCGTGAAGGAGTAACAAACAAACAAACTCACTTTCTCATTTATAATATTGGTATGATAAAAATGAATCGTTGAATGTGTTGCGTAAATCTCGAGAACAGTTAAACCGATTTCGCTAATTATTTGTTTTAGATCATTCCTTGAAGTTCAAAAAAAAATTGAAAATTCCCACTGGAAAGCGGGATAGGCGCAAACGAAGTTGCGCGGGTTTCGCTAGCATTTAATAAACGTCATTACAAATGCGAGGTTATTTGTTTAATGCAATAAGCGTGTGCTACTGTCACTCAACAACTGATAACATTTCAAACAAAGGTTTACAAAAGTAATAGACATGACTTTTTTTACTTTATTAAAAAATATTATGTTTTATAAGCCACGGTACTACACGATTAAAAGGTTTCATACCAATCCAAGCGTAGTTGTTATGAAACCTCCTGTCTACATTGTTTTAAACATCGTTTCCAATCCAATGTTTCAAATCGTATAGATTGTGTATGTTATTTTCTTTCGACGTATTATTTAACTAGCTGCGGTGTTTGCTAGCGGTGTTACCGGCGATTAATTTTATGGACAACAGCGCCATCTATATCAGACTGACCAAATCCTACGGGAATCGCGTAATTTTCGGGATTAAAAGTATCCTATTTGTTAATTCAAGGTATCAGTTACCTATGTATTTAATATCATAAAAATTGGCCCAGCCATTTGAGCGTGAAGTAGTAACAATCATACACACAAACTTTTATAACATACTAGCGAAACCCGCGCAACTTCGTTTGCGTGTATCCCGCTTTCCCGTGGGAATTTTGGAATGTATTATACTTAAAAACCTTCCTCTTGAATCACTCTATCTATTTAAAAAAACCGCATCATAATCCGTTGCGTAGTTTCAAAGATTTAAGCATACAAAGGGACATAGGGACAGAGAAAGTGACTTTGTTTTATACTATGTAGTGATTAGTAGATTTTTCATTAAACGCCTTTAGTTTAATTATGTTTAATACTTGTTACATTTAGTGCTTATAACATATAAAATTAATAATAATAAAAAATAAATCTGTAAATGTTATAATTATAAATGTTAAATACTTAAAAATAAAGGCATTAAATCGACGCCATTTTTTTATATTTTACAATGCCGTCGGTCATGATACTATGTCGCGATTCGCGATACACAAAAAATATTTTAAAATTAATTTGATTATACATATTAAAAATCAATAATTGGTACTCTATATAAATTTAGAATTATTTATTGGCTGTCATTAATGAGAAATAAATAAATCGCGTAGATAAAAAATTTGACAATGTCAAACAAAAAACGATCGTAACAGTCGTAAATAAAGTTTTAATTTTGAAAACTAATTTCTTAGCGCGTTATTAAGTTAATGGTATTAATGATACTTGATAAATAAATAATTAAAACCCAAATTTATGAGGGTGATGCAATTAGGTAAAGTCGTGTCAATGTCGCGCAATAAGACTTGACAAATCTTTATTGACATTTTGTGTATAACAGAATTAAATAATCCATATTTAGGTAATAATACCGCCACCCAGGAGGTCCCGGGTTCGAATCCCGGTCGGGTCATGAAGAAAAACGAACTTTTTCTGGTTGGCCCCGGGTCTTGGATGTTTAATATGTATTTATTATAAAATATAGTATCGTTGAGTTAGTATCTCATAACACAAGTCTCAAACTCACTTTGGGGCTAGCTCAATCTGTGTGATTTGTCCCCAATGTCCCTATATATTTATTTATTTAAATAAAAGCCGATGCCCGCGGTATCCCGTTGTTTCCCTTCCCGCAAGCATCCTTACAAACTTTCACCATAATATAGTAAGGATTACATTAATGTAATAGTCTGTAGTTCTGTTACTTTTCACTTTTAAACTGTTGAACAGATTTTGATGAAATTCACTAAGGACACAGTTTGAGACACGGGAAAAGACATAGGATAGTTTTATATATTTTTAAATAATATTTATTTATATATTACATAACACCTTAGGGCTTGAGCAGACTAGTTTTACTACGAGGTTAACGGCTACTTGCAAAACAAATCATTTCATTTATTTATTTTATTTAAATTTTTTTGCTGTCCCTAATTCGCACGAGTGTGGTCTAACCTATATTATTTATTTATTGATAATGTATTATTCTAATGATTAAAGAATTTTCAAAATCGATCCTGTGTCTTTTATTAGTTACAAACATTAAAAAACTGTTAAAACACAAATCTTTCGTACATATAATATTAGTATGATTTCCGTCGGGAGATGGCTTTAATTAAATTAAAATACGATCAAATAAAAATACTATAATTATTTGGAATAATAAAATTTATTAATACTACATTATAATCTACGCTTATATTATAATTATAATCTTGTATATTGTAATCTACGCCTTCCATTTAATAATATATATACGGATACACCAAATGCCATTTAGATAATACAGGGGGAGACATCATTTTTCAAGAAGAAGAAAATTAAATTAGTCAATTTAAAAAATATATGTATAAATTCTAATAGATTTATTGTTCTACAAGTGGAGATTAGGGCAAGCGCATACCAGAAGCTACGTGATAGTGTGAGCAAATAAAAGATGTTGCTCCCGTCAGTCAAAACGGGACGCGACGGGTGACAAACATTGTGTGCAAAAGGCTTAGTTATAAATTTATAACTAAATTTGATATTGACTTTTCCATATTAGGTAATAAAAGTGAAAAGAAATTATTAAAATATTATTTTAATAATTTCTAGTAATTTTACAAATAATTTATAACAATAATTATTTTATACTTTATATTTAAGACTATATTTTAGAAAATAAAAAGAATCAAAATATATGAACAAATAAATAAAAATATTTTTACTTAATTATTTTACAATATAGGTAATAATAATTATAACAGGTAATTTAATATAAGTAATAATTACACAATATATTGGTATACCTACCGAATGTAAACTTTTATATTATTTTACGTCATAATCCATTATTTTATATGTTAGACTATTCACAACCGGTAAAGAGAATAAACACATACTTTGAACATCATTATTTTGTATCGCGATATCGCGTGAGTGTGTTTACACTTATTAATGATTCGCTAATTACACTTTGTTTATCATTAAAGCATGTAATACAATGTGAACACTATGTTGTATACAAGTTTAATATTTATGATGTTCTGTACTGTTACACGTTGCATATTTGACACAATATTGTAATAATTATTATTTACATAATTACTGTCAATTGTAGATTCTTTAGTGATATTTTTCAAGAATTTCAATACTTTTAGAATTGGGGCAAACCAAGTGGTTCATAAATTATCTGTTTGATTAAGTTTGTTAACTTAATCAAACAGATACAAACAACAAACTTTTAACATTGTTATGTTAAAAGTTTGTTGTTTTAATGAATCGTTTATGTTGAATATCTATCAATTTTAATGTTCAGTCACAAATAATTTTTTGTGTCTTGCTCTTTAGCGATTCATTAAGATGTGTCACGGTCATATTTAGGTCTGATATGCAAAAAAAAATTATATTCAATCGATCAGGAAAATTGCCAAATTCAAGTGTTTGATTGTATATAAATGAGTGACAGATTATTTTTTATAATAATAACTTATACTATTATTATGGTTATAAAGTACTTACCACCACATACTGCCGCGTCCTCTCCGAGGCTTGTTCGCGCCTTCGGCTTCACAACACAGAACAGTGATCACTAACAGCCACGGACACTTCATTCTGCGATGGGCGGACCCCGCGCGCACCTTAGCATGAGCGCGGCCGTTCACTGCGCGTTAACGTCTGGCAGTCTGCCGGCTGGTTCCTTGAGGCGGGGTTTGGTGGGAGGCCTTAACCTGCATACCGCCCGATTGGTCTCGCACTTCTGTTTTTTTGTAAATCTATGTTGTGGGTCAGTTATGCAATTCTTTATTTGATATAATTGGAGTTTCTTTTGTTTATTCATTTGTTTTAATATAATAAATTTTATTTGCGATTTATTTTTGAATCTGTAAGACAATATTCTGTGCGATTGTTCAGTGCCAGTTTGCGGTTTCGTCCAGAACATGAAATCGTAGGTGGTCCGCTTTACTTTTTGCTTTCAAAGCGAGCCGGCATCGATTTCCAGCAATCATACGCAAAGATAATTTATTTTGCCATACAATATAACCTATACTTTATTTAAAAATTTCACAAAAGTGGTCTACAATTTAATGTAATAATTCTGTATTTACTTAAAATTAGGGTTATTTACGCAACTGCAGAACACCTATGGTTTTTCAATTTCATTAATAAAAAAATTCAGTTGTTACCGTTTTTCGTAGTCGATTTTTATTTTCAATTTCTACGATATGGATAGAACGGGACAGAACATGTTGAGATTACTTGGATATTAATTCCTGGTACGAGGCAATGAGTCAGCAGTTCGCGCATGGATCGGTGGGAGGGGCGGCGCGAGCCAATCACATCGCGGCTCGGACGCGCAGGCGCAGTGCGTGCGAGAGACCACGTGTAGTACTAGAGATGCGCTGGCGCATACCACTTCTAGAAAATTCTAAGGACAAAAACTAAAAGCAGACCGCAAAGGATTTGTCTTGATAAAAGCGACAAACTGAAAAAAATACTTAGAAAAATAATTCCATTTCACTTTAAATTAGACTATGTATATTTTTTTAACTAGGAAAAGTATTTATATTATATCCACCGAATATAAAGTTAGATAAAGGTCACAATAAGATCGAAGTATGTATATGTAATAATAAAACTTCGTTCAAAAATTCTGGGGTAGTCTTAGGTACATAACATCAGTAATTAGGTATATCAAACTAGCTAACCCTACCCCTATGTCCTTCTCCTAGTTCTAAGCTATCTCTCCACCAATTTTCAGCCAAATCGCTTCAGCCGTTCTTGAGTTATAAATAGTGTAGCTAACACGACTTTCTTTTGATGACCTGAATATTTTAATAAAATCATGATAATTAAATAAAACGGACTGAACATAAAGACTTATACTAGACGCCACCAAAACTGACTCGCGCTGACGTTAAACGAAGTTCTAAACTGACACTTGTTACTTAGTGCACAACGAAATCTATTGTCAGTTGCTTTATAAGCTGTGAGTCGCGTTGTTGGCGCGTACTATAGTACCAGGTAAAGCACGCAAAATTACGTTAAAACCAATATATGATGACCAACTAAATAAAAACTAAAAACTAGTCCTATAATGGTAAAATACATATGAGCAACTAAATAAAAACTAAAAACTAGTCCCTATAATGGTAAAATACATAACTAAATAACATGAAATTAAACGAAATTAATTAAAACTAAGCTAACAATAAAAATTAAAAACTAAACTAACAATAAAAACTAAGCATTAAAAAGACATGGTCCCTGTGGCAGGGTGCCCAAAATGCTAGCAGCGTTACCTCGCTGAACGGCTATAGATATCCGTTGAGCGAAGTAACTGCCAGCCTTTGGGTCACCAGTGGTTTGTCGCAGCCTTTTTGCGATGTCCCTAAAAAGGGACAACGCACTGGAACCCCACGGGCCTAATGTTTCTATACCAAAATCCACAAAATCGTAGGAGCCAGTCAGCTGCTGATATTTTGTGGCTTTTAGTTTCTCGGCGGACTCTGAGGATATTCTATCTTTATGACCAACTAATTTAAAAACTATCATTGACGACCTCCGTGGTGTAATGGTTACCATGCCAGACCGTCACCCAGGAGATCCCGTGTTCTAGTCCCGGTCGGGTCATGACGAAAAACGAACTTTTTCTGGCTTGGGTCCTGGATGTTTATCTATATAAATGTATTTGTTATAAAATATAGTATCGTTGAGTTTAGTATCCCTTAATACAAGTTTCGAACTTACTTTGGGGCTAGATCAATCTGTGTGATTTGTCCCTATATAAAATAAAATAAAAATATGTAAAAAAAAAAGATAAACTATTAATATTACATGCATTGTGTATCTACTATACAAAAAAAAATATCGGAGATAAATAAATAATATTATTATTATTTATTTATTAATATTTATTATGAGTCTATTTTTATTAAGGTCGTATCGCGTAGCATCGTAGCGCGGCTGAGTGAAATTATTGCGTTGATGTCTTTACAACTAAATCCGATGTCGTCGTAGCAATAATGCTAGGAAACTAACAATTAAAACATTACATAACTAAATAACATAGAATTATTTAAAACTAAAGTAACAATAAAAACTAATTAAAAACTAAAATAACAATAAAAACTAACATTAAGAATTATAAAAAGGCATGGTCCCTGGGGCAGGGTATACAAAATGCTAGCAGCGTTACCACGCTGAAAGGCGATAGAGATCCGTTGAGCGAAGTAACTGCCAGCCTGAATTTTAGATTTTTTATGCCACAAAGGTGGCAAACAATCATACGGCCGCCTGATGGTAAGCATCACCGTAGCCTATAAACGCTTGCAATACCGGGGGTACTCACACGATGCTCTGGAGCTCCCCCAAGTGGAGCTCTGGAGATCAATATAAAATATTGTTTTAATACTATCGACATATTAAGTATTAATTATATATAACTATAACTGATTTGGATTTGCCTTGTAGTTACTACCCTTTTCAATGCAAGTTTTACTACCTTGTTCGATATGGTATACAACTTCAAAAGTAGACCCTTTAGAGAAGGTTTAAACCAGGAAGTAGACGGTTTTTTAACTCCTAAATCACCTCCTATAGCGGCATAAGGGACGTCTCCCCGCGCGAAAACTGGTCTGCGGCCCAAATGTCTACTTTTAAAAATGTGCATGGCTTTCTCTAATATGAACACGCAAGTCAAGCGACGTCGACCCTGGCCAGTGTTTGGATGGGTTTCGTTATCTCAAGCTTCTCCGTGCTTCGGAGGGCACGTTACGGTCATGGCTGTTGTTGGTAGATGACAGCCATTAAGCCAAGTCGGTGGCCTTCTGGCGGCTTGAAAACACCGGCGTCTGCCAATCCACATTGGAGCAGCGTGGCAGAGTACTCTCTAGTGCCCTTCGATTGAAGGGAGACCCGTATCCCTGCAGATGATTACGGGTTGACATAATGTTGCCTATAGACGCTTGCAACACCTGGGGTATCACTCGCGCGTTACAGACCCTGTAAAAATCTTTTAATGCCCTTTTCGAAGAGTGAAATGAATTATTTAAAAAAGATTTTATTTATAGAATTGAAATAACCATTCAAAATGACATCTGCTTCCTCATATTGAACAAGGATATTCAATTAGTGTCACGTGTCTTCGAGGGGTAAGACGGCACGTGGCTAATTTCAAGCACTTGAAATTTAAACGTTACAATTTTTAGGGTTCCGTACCCAGAGGGTGCCAACGGGATCCTGTACTTAACCTGCCGCTGTCAGTATTACACAGATGATGACGCAAATATTCACAAAAGACGATGTTTTTCTGTTGCTGCCATAAAACAACAAATACTAAAAATAAAACATATAGAAGAGAAATTTCCTAAGGGCTTCAATACTTATGATTTTTAATAACGGCAATAGATAGACGCTTGGAATAATCACAAAATATTTACCTAGTTGTTTATTGACTTTAAAACTAAATAATTAAAATAAAATAAATATTTAAGAGAGGCTTTAATACAACAAGCGTGATATTTTGCCGTTTGTAAGGTAGATAATGGTACGGAACCCTTCATGCGCGGATCGAATCGCACTTGGCCGTTTTTTTATATGACAAATTTCACGTAAAGGCCAAACACTTATGTGATGAACATCCCAGAATATTTTTAATCTGGACACCTTTACCTGGATGTGTTTTGTGTAACATACTTTCCATTCCTAGAAGAGCTTGGTAGCGTCGCTGTGTGTATCTCTAAAACGAAGTTATACATATGTATAATGTCTGTCACTCGACAGTCACGACGCCAGTTTCTTGCCAGTTGCATACAATAATGATAATAGCAACAATTGATATGCATCGTCTAAACGACAGTTGTATACAATTCTTGAAGTACAATTATTGCTCCCAGTAGTATGCCATTATTGCTCTTGAATCAAATAAATTGGCGTCGATAGGCTACAGAGCAAGTCAAGCCGTCGTTCCCGGCTGTTGACATTATAAATTATTCTTGGCAAGAACACGATTTTTACAGGGTCGGCAACGCTCGAGTGATACTCTGGTGTTGCAAGCGTCCATAGGCTATGGTGACCGCTCACCATCAGGGGCCGTATGCTTGCTTGCCACGTTAGCGGTATAAAAGAACACTACTACGAATTTCAATACATTAAACAGCCGTTACAAAACCCAATATAAATCTTTATCACAACAATGCATAGTTTTTGTCAACTTAAAACAGAATGAACTACTAAATACATACACATTGTCCACTTCAATGGAATTCCATACCACATCCTAAATTACCGTTCTGCTACTCGAGAATCACAATCAGATTTAATTAATATTAATGACGCTTATCCCAAATGAGTAAAGTCGATAATTTGTTAGCAAAGTGTTAAAATTCAATGTGTTTCATTCACTGAAACAGGAGTGCGGGCAACAATGAGGAGCGTGAAATTCACGCCAAGGCACGTGAAAAAGGCTCATTACGAACGTTTAAGATTTCAAAAGGCATTTTAAATGAAACTGAACTTAATTTTTATGTACACAAGAGTTTTATTTGTTGTTCACAATAGCAAACATTGCTTCGGTTGAGTGACTTTGCTTGGTAATTTTCAATAGCGTTAACTGTAAAGCTAATAACGACTTCGTATAAAAGGTGATTGTTTATTTATTGTTTTTATGTACGGAGGATGTATGGGTGCTTACTGTAATTGCGTTGATTCTGCACCTGGTGAGGCGTAGGATCATATGTTTTTCTTGTACTTTTCTTATATTTCTAGTAGTGTCAAATCCAGGTTAGTTAGATGTTAGTGTTCCTGAACGTCTCTGACTTAGCCTTTCTTAGGGGGGTATCCCCCAAAAAAGAGGTTTTTTAAACCAGGACTGTGCTGTTAATACTAAAGATTTAGCCATGGAATTCTTACCTAAGATGTACATTTTCTAAATTTATTCACGTTTGAATAGGGAAATACTAAATCACGTTTTCGACCATTTAAACTTGAGGCGCCATGTTTCCTCCTTGTTCGCTTTATTACTGCTTCGGCTGCACACATACGTAATTATCTGTCATCCAGGTGTGCACTGCCTTAAAAAGTATGACATCAATTATGAAAAAAAACGAAAAAACATTTAAATAAATAAATAAAATAAATAAATATAAAGGGACAATTCATACAGATTGAGCTAGCCCCAAAGTAAGTTCGAAACTTGTGTTATGGGATACTAACTCAACGATATTATATTTCATAACAAATACATATATAGATAAACATCCAAGACCCGAGGCCAATCAGAAAAAGTTCGTTTTTCATCATGACCCGACCGGGGATCGAACCCGGGACCTCCTGGGTGGCGGTCTGGCATGGTAACCATTACGGCACGGAGGTCGTGAAACGGTTGTGAAATAAAAATTACTATACCAATATTTGTACCTATGATATACATTGTTGTCAACGCTCTTATACAAACCTAAACAATATTTTAGTTAAAATTTCAACAAGTACAAACAAATAAATAGAAATACTGTTCACGAGTTCATTGAACGCGATAAGAAATATAAATATTATTTTATTCATTTGATGCAACTTGCACAAGAGTACAAACAACTCACTGTTAAAAATAAACAACAATAAAAACATGAATATCGGTGATTCATTCCGGAGCGAGCTTTCCCAGCCCGAAGCTCGCCTAAAGCTTATCTCTTACGAAACGCAAATATCACTCTAAGACAATGCGCATCTTTACAAATAAGTTCCATAAACCGACATTGAAATTGACTGTGGTTTAGCCAACAAAGAATAAACTTTAAACTGTACTATGTAAAGTATTTTTTAGTCTATTACGCTTAGGAAAAGCGGGCCTGGAATAACATTTTTTCCGTACTTGCTCATTGTATCTTTATTGCTTTTAAAAAGCGTAAATATAGAGGTTTATTATGTTTACGGTATGGATGGTGTATCCCTATCCCGTGTGGTCGGCCCACCTCCCAGTGAGAGCGTTGAAAAAATACCCATCCGCCCCTCAAAATCGTTTTATGACGATGTCAACTAAAGTAGCCAGTAATTTTTCCTACTGCGTAGAAACGTTAGGGGCACGCCAAATTCAACACATTTGATGATTTATATTATTATACTATGACTGAGCAGGTCTTTTATGTTCACTTAATAGAATGTTCGTAATGAAAATATACGGTGTCATGTTCTTTTAATCCGTTCGGTTTATTTCATGGTTTGTGGTTTTGGTTGTAAAAACTTATCATTTTTGATGGTCCTAGTGAAGGTTTACAATTAAAAAAATGATTTGTAAACATCAAATGACAGACCCGGTGGTCGACTTTATGCCAAGGGGGTTCGAATCCTGTGCAAGGCAAACATTTTGTGTGCATGAACTTCTGTTTGTCTTGGTTTATAGGGTTTATGCAAACCCTCGCAATTTCGTTTGCGTATATCTCGCGTTCCCTTGGGAATTTTGAAAAAAATATTTCTTTGTACACCCCTAGACGTCGCCGCGAGGAACCTACATTCCAAATTTGGAATCTCTAGACCCAGCGGTTTGGACTGTGCGTTGATATAGGTATAGTTAAATCAGTTTGTTAGGACTTTGAATTTTATATATTTTATATTATGTAGATAATTATTTATTTCCAAAAAAAATGTTTTAGTTACTAGTTTTGCTTTAGTTTGGGATTAGATGGCGTTGTGTGATTCGTCAAAGAATATTTATTTATATTTATTTTAATTAAATTTGTTGCCTCTACTATTTGATGTTTAAATTTTTTATATTGTGTTCTTGTAAGCGCTTTCGATGATACATCGTCTGTTAGCTTGTAAGAGAAAATGGAATAAATGAAAAAAATATGATTTGAGCAACTTATTCTATGACATATGTACCTGCTTTTCAGTTTTCATAGTGAACTCACAGTTTCCCCAATACATAGAAAACGTAAAATCGGTTATAGATCTTCAACACGAACTAGTTTAATTTCCACGTTTGTTATAATTTGCTAATATTAAAATTTTATTAAAAAAATATTATCGTAAAGTCATTTTTTTAAAATAGGCCCATTCCCATCCTCGAAATCAAGATAGCTAATCAAATCTAGGCTATAAATTACGGAATCAATGTGGTTCATTTTATATTTCCTATGCGTGGCATCTTTACCCAGTCTATTCCATCCAGGGAGGTCTGAGACGATCTCAGACGGTTTCAGACCGTGAGAGACGTCAATGCTCGCGCATAAACAATGCATCGAAATACCTCAATCATTTCACATGAAGCCTAATAGCCCGCAGAAACATTGTTTTTTTTTTGCAAAAATAAAAAAGTCAATATAGTTTCGAAATTATAACTGAGGGTTCCTTATTCTGTTTTTCATGGTAAGAGTATCTTCCCGTTTTGAAAACTTAATATAACCCATTGTAAACGTTACTGACCTTTACAATGGGTTATATTAAGTTTTATTAAGTATTTGTATTTAATAATGTAGACACATTTTAAAAGAGCAAGTGCTAAGTTTCTTGACAGCTCTTCTTAGTACAAATCTGCCGTCTCAACTGGTGGGAAGAAATCGTGACGATTCGAAAGAGTGATTTTCATTTCATTCTCAAATAATGAAAATTTATTTAATATTCTGGAATTCCCATAGAACAGGTTCTGTTCAAATGGAATCTCGGATACAGGTTTGTCTTCATCATCATAAAATTCAAGGACTTGCAGACAGAGAGCCTTTCTCTCCCAGTGTCGTCCTAGGCTGAGGCCACCTATTTTTTTTTGGGGACAAATTACAAAGATTGAGCTAGCTCCAAAGTAAGTTCAAGACTTGTGTTATGGTATACTAACTCAACGATACTATATTTTATAACAAATACATATATAGATAAACATCCAAGACCCGAGGCCAATCAGAAAAAGTTCGTTTTTCATCATGACCCGACCGGGAGTCGAGCCCTTGGGTGGCGGACCGGCGGCATGGTAACCATTACTCCACGGAGGTCGCCTATAGGCAGACACTGCAAACACAGCGGTGAGAGCCTTCCGCTGCCGCAACTGCTCGGTGTAGTAGTCGAAGCGATCTGTTACAAATGTCTATTTAAAAAATGTATATATTTTTGCATGGAACCCTAAAAAGAAACATTCGAACTCTTGTAGGCATTTAGGAGCGATAAAATCACCGCCGTTGAACGATGTATCGCACCGAAATCTAATAGCGTTTTAATATCACGTGTTAGTCATTGTGGACCAAAAAACACAGCCAATAAGGCAACGGTTTGACCGACGGCGAGTGCACACAGTGTTTTCTTTTTGCTCCTAACCGGACTTATCTTTTTTATGTCAAAGATTATAAAGAATTTTTACTTTTCATACTCTTGACAAACCTTTTAATTTGAAAAGTAGTTGTAATTTTATGATCTAAATTAGATCAGATTAAGAGTTCGTATGGTCTATGATCCTATGTCGATGAAATATTATTATGTTGGTACCTACTTTGTCCAAAAGAACTAGGTATGTATGTATACACACAATGAGAGAATCACGCTCCTCGTAAATCGCGCGAAGTCGAGCAAGTGCCTAATAAACTACAAATAAAATACAGAACTCAATGAAATTCCTTATTTTTGGTTATTAACCGATAAAATTAAGAAGTCTTTGCCCTTTTTATGTCGATGGACGCTTAATAATGAAGTCAAATTACTGTTGTGATTAGCTTTTGTTTCTAAAGGTATTTAAGTTTATGTCATTAATTTTATTTTAAGAATTCTTGCGAGTTGAATTTAGGTTGTATATTTGGATACCATCATATATTGGATTATTAGTCTCCTTCCACTGTTTTAATTTGCGTTGGCGGAGGTTCAGCAAAATCTCATGATAGTATTTGTCTTGGAATAATAGCTATAATGTGGCTGAGTGATGACGATAATGAACTAGCAGTGAGATTTTGTCGTCCCATAAAACATAAAAGCATCACAGTAATATAGCAAACTGGATTTGATTGTACCTTTTTTATACTCTGACAGCCTCAGGGCTTCTAATGAAACTGAACCATGCTTCCGTTACGTATCACGCGAGCAAAAACCACAAGATGGTAATTTTTGGGATAATTACTTTAGCATCTAGTGTAAACTGAATGTCAAGGTCGCCACCTTCGGAGAATCTCTAAAGGAATGATGATAGATGGTGACTAAGATGAGCTTTCTAAACTTCAATTTTTTCGGTCTGACTTGGCATGTGCTAAAATTTTGATGTTATAAGACAGACAATGGAGGCGTTTGAGGGAAACCCAATGTCCAGCTTGTGGCTGAGATGATGATGATGAAGGCAGGGCAAATGAACTTTAGTACGCGCCAACAACACGACTCACAGCTTATAAAACAATTGAAAATCGATTTCGTTGTGCACTAACAGCCAAAATTAATAAACGATCCGGATAGACTTAAAATTAAGATTTAAAATTCAATACATTTTTTGACTTAAGTGACACTTTATACGTAAATATCCGAGATTGAATTCAATGATAGATTATAAATTTTGGCTGTTACGAAGTAATAACTAGTAATAAGTGTCAGAATTTCGAAATTCATTAAAGGTCAGCGAAAATCAGTTTGGCTCTCTAGTGGGCTTCCTAATTTAAAGTGGTTGGTTACCGCCTCCTACCAACATCAGTAATACCAGAATCGCTACCAATGCGTGCCTGTTATAATAAAGGGAATAAGGAGAGAAGGGAAAGGATTTGGTCCTCCAAATGTTTCTCTCGTCACTGATATTCCGTGAGAGAGTGATCTTTTTCTTCTTTCACGGCCGAGCTAGCCCGATTCGAAAATGCTATACCAATCCACAGCATCCAAATCCGGGGTATGGTCACATTAAAACTTAGGCTTTCGGTTTCTCCTGAAAAACTTCCTTATTCCTCTTCCACACAATTAAAAAAAATAGGATTTGTTTTTTTTTAAAGAAGTTATCTAACAGCAACATTTTAGAGGCGCGTATAAGTATTCAGTCGCCCTCCGGCACCGTCTGGTTTGTATTATTATAAGAACACATTTAGCATTTTTTTTACATTGCAAATGCCAAAACGAAGACCAACCAAACATACAATTTATCATAGCCGTCATAATATTATATTCCCACTTAATTTTTGATATGAAACCCAGAGATGTTCATTAGTGTTTTTGTAAAAAAAAAATGTTTTGTCTTAACTACAGTCATTTTTTTAACAGCAAAACTAACATTCTTTCTTTTGAGAGGTTATAATCTTAAAGATAGACTGTATCTTTATAGGGACAAGCCCATAATACATTTGCAGTATCTTCTGTAAAGCTAGGATTAACAACGGTTTCTAATAAGTTGTGAAGTCCTCACTTGATTTGTTATCTCTCTAGAGTATAATGCCTTTTGCTTCAAATCGCTGTTTCTCACGTAGTTGTTAAGGAGGGAAGTCTTTTCAATACTTCCTACTTCGACTATCTTCTTTCTGGTTAAATTCGTTGTGAGTTCCAAGACAGCTGTAGTTTTTCTCCCCCGGGACGTCAATAAGCTTCATTGCTTATTGTCTATCTGAGGTCGCCGTTGTGGATCCTGGCTACACAGGAGACACATCGGTGGGAATATGTGGTGGGCTTGTCCCGCTCGATATATAAGCTGTGAAGTCTACTGACATTGAGTGACGTAAAAAATTGAGCTGTTTTTTTTTAACATTCTAGAATCTACTCGTAGAAGATATGCCTTGGAAATAATAGGTTTTGGCAATAAGGCTGTCTACGTTTCTAATACTAAGCGTATATAATTTATCTGAATTTATTGTATATTTGCCTCTAAAGGTATCCTTACTAATCCTACTAATTATATTTGGTATGTAGGTAGCCGATACCTTGGATTAACATATAGGGTACATAAATTACTACTTTTTATCTGGAAAAGTACGCGATTCCCGTAGGAATAGTCAAAAGTTTGATATAGATGGCGCTGCTGTACATAAATAAATACACTAATTTGAAACGAAGTAACGAATACATTTATAGATAAACATCCAAGACCCAGACCAGTCAGAAAAAGTTTGCTTTTTCATCATGACCCGATCGGGATTCGAAGCCGGGTTGGTAATCCGGCATGTTAACCATTACGCCACGGAGGTCGTCATAGTATAGGCATGGGCAGTGAGTTCTGAACAATAATAAAGTAATTGATCGGTCAAGCGCGGGCCGCGGGCAGACCACACGGAGTGTGTCTAAAACACGTTATTTTGCGATCCTACCTTTGTTACAGACGTAGAAATACATAGAAAGACAAACTGGATTGTATTATAATTAAATTGTACAATCAGCCAATGTAAGTGGTGAACAGCAGCCGTATTCTCTAAGCATCATTTGTTACGTCAAAAGCGGAATCCGCGGTTCGCTTCGACTTAACGCTTAGAGAATACGGCTGCAGGTACATAAATTTCATTCAAGTTTTCTAAATATTGGGTCAAAAAATTATTCGATTTTATACCAATAAGGTGCAAACTACGGTCTGCCTGATGGTGAGCGGAGTAAAAAAGTATTCTGTGTTGAGCGGTCACTGTAGCCTAAGGACGCTTGCAACACCGGGAGTATCACTCGCGTTGCCGACCCTGTAAAAATCTTTTAATGCCCCTTTTGAAGAACCCCATATTACAGTTATTCGATTTTTTGTTTATCAATAGTATCATATTGTACTTACTAATTATGTAATTACAAAGTTTTATAACGATGCTTACATTATTAGCATAAAAATCTTTGTTCAGTTCTCTAACCTGCTCACGTCTTTCATACGTTGACTGTACTTGTAATGACAATTCATATTTTAATAATATTTATTTATATATGTAGTAATAATATTTTTTTTTTTAAATGATTATTCTCCACAATTTAAAAACGAATAAAACTTTATTTAATAAAACATTAATTTTATTTTGAAATTAATTGTTCTACTTAGTTATATCTACTTACTAGTAAATAATTGTTACATAATCGTATTACCAATTCAAAATGAAACTTCGTAGTTATTGTTAGTGAAAAACGGCCTTCTGCAGTTGTCTACAATGATTAACTTTTAATTTCGATGTTTATCTATATTATGTATTTGTTATAAATATATAGTATTGTTGAGTTAGTATCCCAATACACAAGTCTCGAACTTACATTGGGGCTAGCTCAATCTGTGTGATTTGTCCCTATATATTTATTTAATTAACTTTAAAATATATTTATTAAGTCCATGTCTATTATATTGTTGAGTCTACAAAGTGACCACAGACCGAGAGTGGCGGTAACACAACAAAACACATCTTAATATAATTTACTCGCGCCGCAGTTCGCGCCGCCCGCGCAGCCACACTTTAATTTATTACCGACATAATGTTCAAAAGGTCAGATTATGTTGTTAGATTGCTGTCAACTTAGTAATATTCAAATATTAAGCCAATAAACATTGTAGGCAGCAACCTGGCTTTTTTCATTCATTTTTAATTTAAAACAAAATGGCATATTAATTACTGATTTTCAATAGTTTTTCGTATACAAACGTTAATGATTTTTCAATATTTTTACTTAGAAATTTACATTTAAATAAAGGTTTTATATAAAAAATATACGTCGTTTTATACCATAATATTAAAGAAACTTCAGTTAAATTTTATTTGAAAGTAAGAAAAGGACTGTAAGCTAGATTTTTTCTTGTACACGTTGACAGGGATCGTTCGCGCAAACAAAACAACTAACGACAGTTATACCCGTTTTCACCAACGCTTCCTACCGTTAGGAATCCAACTGGAACAATTTGTATGACATTTGATGACATAAGGTTATTCCTACCCTCTTCCTACCGCTAGGAGGCTTTGGTGACAACGTGCATTAGTATCTACAAATATAGCTATGTATCATTAAATTATTCAGTCAGATACATTCTAATTTTGTTATAATTCACATTTCGAGAGCATAGTGACAACTCAAAATGTCACATTGTACCACCCAAGAAAAAAACCTATATTTGCGGTATTTCCGATTACAAAAATTCATTAAACTTCAAGCCGTAAACCCTTTGGTATCGATATTAGCATAAATTACGATTTTATCTGTACCGAAACCGAAATTAGGTAGGCATTAATTGTGCGTGCGGTCACACAAAAAAAACTTTTTTTAAATTAATGATCTTCATTTGTGATTCAAAGTTATGTTAAATGAGATTTTCTATTTATATTCATACAAGGTTTTGCGTGCTTTATAACAATATATTTAATGTTATCTCATTTTACTCTAAAAATATATTTTTTGTGTTAATAATAAAAATAAACGTCAATAACTATACCGAAAATATATAATTTCATTAAAGAATAATAATGACACAAAATATAAATACAATCTCGAACAAAAACATGATTTTTACACATCAAAAGTGCGTGTCCAGGCACGCAGAGGGAGCTCCGTATTTGCTACGCTTTGCTTGCTCACAGGATGAGCGTAATGACATATTCTATGACATTTGTACGTTTTTTTTTTAAAGAAAATATATATTTTGTAAGTTCGTCGATAGTTTTTATGTAACCGTGATTTTTTTTTTTCTTTCCTTTTAAATTTTTCCTTTTAAATTCACTGTTAAGTACTACCATGATTGTTTTTACAATTGCAAAACATGCAAATTGTTGTTAGACTGTAGTGCCCCTATGATTCTAATAAAAATTTGCACCTTATCAGATATACCATATCACAGGCACTTTTTCTTGTCATTTACAACTTGTTTAAATAAAGAAAATAAACTACGTTTTAAACTACCACCATTTCGGACACAAGCAAAATGGCCACCGGCTTAAATATAAATATAATCTCGCAAAGATTTTTTCCCTATATAAGACCTATCTAGGGAGGGACATTTCATATCATGGAGTGGAAATAAAAAACATAGGCATTTTACGTAAGGCACTGCACTTTCAAAAAATATTTGCTAAAATTTTGTTCTAAAACTTTATTAGCGTAGTTTAATATTTATAAACATGGCAAACTAACTAGAGACTTGTAGTATCCAGCTTTGGAGCTGGACCGCGGGCAGACATTGTGCAGGCCCAAGAGTTCCCTGTTAACTAAGAAACCTAAAATATTTACTTTAAAATTATAATCCATAAGCTGTACAAAAAAATGGCGCCAGAAAGTGACGTACTAATGTCAAAATAACTATGGTCGAAATTATGTTATCGAAACCATAGATCGATTTCGAGTGTCCATTATAGTAGTCGAACGATTATACCTTTGCCTGTCAGAACGACACCGTCACATTGAGCGTGTGAATCTCGGATTTTCGTGGCGGGATCGGAGAAAAAAGAGCAAGATGGCCGCCATTGAAGAAATGTATCGAAATGTGGGAGCGGGCGCCACTCTTTGTCGTAATAATGAGTCGGTATTTCATGTAATGGTGTACACTCGTGAATAGAAGTCAAATATTTTTATTGTTTTTTATAGCTCGGTTCAACTAACCATTCTTAATTTGAAAAATTTTTTTTACCTCCCCGGAGAGCACTCGGTGTGTTCGAATCCCACCTGGAGGGTGAATGTGTCTGTGAATTTTTCATCCAAAAATATTTTCTGAATATTTTATTTTTTTGCTCCCATAATTTTGAAGTAGGCGCAGTAGGTCTCTTCCGTGAATAGGTACCTACCAACCATAATTATTCCTATGCATATATTTTATAACCCATTTTATCTTTCTCACATTTACCGTAAATTACTTAATAATGTTCATAGCGTGCAAATAGCACTCGATGAAGATACTTATAATATATAAGAATTCCGATGTTCACGTTCCCGGGCTGATATCCGGGATAAAAACTATCCTATGTGTTATCCAGGTTTATACTAACTGTATACCAAATTTTAAGCAAATCTGTTCAGCGGTTTTTGCGTGAAAGAGTTACAAATATCCATATCAATCCTCACAAACTGTCACATCTATACATATTTATAATAAGTACCTATAATAAGTAAGGATAAAATAAAGATATTTGGGGGGGGGGGGTTGATAAACGTTTGGGGGAGGCTTATGTCCAGCAGTGGACTTCTTGTGACTGAGATGATGATGATGATGAAACAAAGATATTTTTTCTGTAATAAGTAAAATCAAAAATGTGACACTTCAGTTAGCGAATATACTTTTAAAATATAAGTTAGGCCACGGAATTGACATGTTCGGGTTGAGTTACTTATTTTTCATTATAATTATCTCACTACGGGGCTTGTCCAAACATTTTCGGGTTGAGTAACAGTAATTAGATATTACTCCGAACGTAGATAACTAATTGACTTTTTTATGTTTTTAGTGGCAATTAATGATTTAAAATTCGACATTGAGTCGATAATGTTACGAAATACAATATGGATTTAATTATTTATTGATCTGACTATACAAACTTTTTTTTATGCCACAGAGGTGGCAAACAAGCATATATAGACGCTTGCACCACCGGGGATGTCACTCGTGCGTTGCCAACCCTCCCAACCCCACAAGGGGCTTTGGAGACCTTACTCACCGTAGGAACACAACATGGCCGAGACCAATGCTATTTGGCTACGATCTTCTGTAAGGCGGACTTCCTACCCCAGACGGGCTGCTCCGATTTGAGCGGATTATCCGCTGTGCCCTACCACCTACTTACATAAAATGCTTTGTCTTGAATGAATGAGAATCAACGAAAAGCCTAGTACTTATTAGAGGCCTAAAACATTGGAGGGTTTGTTCTTTGTATGACGTAGGCATCCGATAAGTAAGGATTTTTCGATATTCCCACGGGAAAACGATACACGCAACCGAGTTTCGTTAGTGTAGTAGAAAGCAATATCACTTTTGATGTTATTTTGTTTAGTTGTTACAGTTTAGATACGTAGACAAAAAGAGAAACTATCGGGTTACTATTTTATTCGGTTTGAAAGAAAAGAAAGAAAGAAAGAAAAATTGTTTATTTGACGTAAAACACAAATTTTAACAGGGTTTACATTACATTAACCTTACACATGATATGTGCCTACGTCAAAGAGGCCTCCTCTCAGCATAATGTTGTGGTGGTTGTAACCACAACGCTGGTCTTCCGAGGATACCATAAACAAAAATAAAAACGAAACATAATAAAATAAAAAATAAAAAACAAAACAAGCAGTCCAATCCAAGGTGGCGCTATACACAACACATTTGAAAGAGTTAGCAAATAAGTAAAGCTTTTTAGTAAAACTATTGTGGTTAAGTAGATTCTACAATTACTATTACTTATTGCTAATTCTTAAAATACTGTAAAAACAATTCAGAACTTTGAGATTTACGTAGAAAATATTTTTTATGATTGCATTTATGACCATAACAGTCCTTTATATGATGTGAAAGCGATAATATTATATAACTTTTTAAGGCGCTATATTGGTAGACGCTCCGTTTTTTTATTTAGTGGCAAAAAAGGCCGTAGCTGTAACTGGGTTTCTTTCGGCATCTATTTTCGCAGTGATCATTCTGCGTTGTTCCCGAAATGGTAGTAGTTTATAGAGTAGCTTATTTATTTAATACAGCATAATAATATATTATTGATTCCCGCGAGAGCCTACAGGATGAACTATTTTTGACTTTAACTTGACTTTGTCCGGGACCACGAGGGAGAAGTGTCTCTCGTGGTCCAACTACATATTTATAAAATCAAAAATGAACCTCCTCTAAAGACGTCATTTAAGCATAACAATTCATAGTTTTATCAATTTTACAGATGTTTTTATTTCGCATGTTATTAAATCAACACATGATTATTTCTATGGTATTTAGAGGTCAAATGTTAGATTCTTAGAAAACAATAATTGCACCTCAACAATAGGACAAGGCAGTCATTATTCTACACAAATTATTTGTAATGTGGAATATATTCATCTCGGTTTATCTTCATGAAATCCACAAAAAAATACAAAGGGAACTAAAACGAAAGATAAGCCAGTGAACTACTTATTTGTTGTAATGCAACGTTGCGATGGGATGCTATACTATAAATGTCTAACTAGGACAATGCAGTTCGAAAGTAACGGAAAGTTGTTATCAGATAACAGAATACTTGGGACCGGCACCCTTTGTGTTGAACCGACAATAGCAAATTAGGCAACAATAGAAAACTTATCACTTTCGTTTTAAACAATAATATGAAGAACTTTTATGGCTAAGAATGCAGTAGCTGTGTTATTCCCATGGATTTGTGTATGGGCATAGAATAAGTAATAACCCGAGGTAGAATAGAATGGCCACTCTCCGCCCCGCACCGAATCGCGTTACCTTACCCCAGGCGGGTATGGAGGCGGGTGCAGTCGCGAAGGTGTGCGTTTAGTGAACGAATGTGTATACGTGTGCGCATACGTGTGTGCGTGTACAGACGACATTGGCCTATGTAGTAGAAATAGGTAATTATTTCACGCGCGTTGTGCGGAGCTGCGGAGTGTCCGGACTGTGGTATGGGCTAGCGCCCGGTCCCGGCATTTCACGAGGCTTAGCAACAATCCATTTTTTTATTATAATATAGCCTATCTACCTTAAGGATAGTGTTGCTTGCCAACGGTAAAATAATTTTTGAAATCGGTCCAGTAGTTTCGGAGCTTATTCAATGCAAACAAAAAATTACATCTTTATCATATCTTTATAATATTACTAGAGAAACCCACGTAACTTCGTTTGCGTGTATCCATCCCGCTTTCCCGTGGGAGTTTCGAAAAATCCTTGTATGTATATACATTTAAACCTTCCTCGTGAATCACTCTATCTATTTAATATATCATCAAAATCCGTTGCGTAGTTCTAAAGATATAATCATACATAGGGAAAGACAGACACGGGAAGCAACTTCATTTTAAACTATGTCAAGATTACTGTAGCGACTTGCCCCGCCCCCCGAACAGTCTAGTTAACAATCACTAGATTTCGTCATTTTGCCTATAACGTCTAGCGACTCTCTAGTCAATGTAGCAAACAAGCAGGAATGCTAAGGAACAAAGTAACTGATTTCAATAAAAAAAACTGTTTTGATACATTCAATGAAAGAGGTATATAATATATATATTTATTAGAATAGAATAGAATATATCTTTATTTGCTCAAATTAAGGTGAACAGATGGTCTTAAAAAATATTACAAAGTATCCTTAATCCGCTACATAAAATAGCATGCAAACATTAATGTCTAATAGATGAAACAATTTAAATTCAATCATTAAAATAAATTATAAAATAATATTACATTACATTAAACATTAAAATATTAAATTATTTATAATAATATTTATACATTCTTACACATTTAACCTAAGTATTATTTTGTGTCCAATTAATTTTATATTGATCTAACAATTCTTTAATGCTATAAAAATTCTTTTCATTAAGCCATTTGAGTAAGTTCTTCTTGAACAAGTATACATTAAGTGATTTGAGTTCATTCGGTACCCTATTATATATGCGAACACACATCGTTAAGCAACTTTTAGCATATTTGTCACCTCTAGGAACATCATTTATTATTAATTTATATGGCTCTCTTCTTAATCTTGGAACAATGTCGCAAGCTTTCACAAATAGACTTTTATTAATATGCACGAAACTGGCAATTTCGAATATGTAAAGCGATGGTAAAGGAAGCAGACCAAGCTCCCGAAAATGCGGCCTGCAGGACTCGCGTGGTGAAATTTTGCAGATGGCCCTGATGCATTTTTTTTGAGCAACAAATGCCCTATTTTGGTCTGTGCAATTACCCCATATTATTAGCCCATAACGCAAAATAGACTCGATATAATGCTCGATACGACAGGATGGCTGTGTCAATATTCGTCACGTTTTTTATATTTCGTAGTGCTTAATACGAATCGGTTAATCCTGCTACAAACGCTGTCCATGTGTGGTACGCAATTTAAATCCTGATCAATTATGACACCCAGAAACTTAGTCTGGTTAACTTCTTTTAATTTAGGAATATTTAGTTTAAAATTGTATTTTGTTATTTTTGGCGGTAAATATATTTTTCTATATATTGCATGGAAGGATTTACTCAAAATTTTATTTATCTATAGTATTCATATTGTACTATGTAATTACAAGTTTCATTGCGATGTGTATGGTATTAGAATCAAAATCTATGTTCTTTGTATACTTTCATTTGTTATACATGGTTACAAGTTACAACCTGCCCCGCCACAGATGGTACAACAAACAATTGACCAAAATTGCGGGCAACATTTTAACTTTCTATTATTTAAAAATGACATGACCGTAAAATTTGCACCTATTTCATTGTAAAAGCAAACTCTTTGAGTTAATACATTGTTTTACAAACAAAAGCTTACGCTTTGTAGTGTCATTGTTTATTATCTTAAGGTTAATTGTTGTGTTATCTATTACATAAAGGTGTTAGTTAATGGGAACCGATAATTTAAGTCTATTTGTGAGGTCAAGCTTTACAAGACCTTTCTTGTTTTTTTTCAACTGCAAAGGTATTGCCGACATACACCGACTGCTTGATGGATGAACTGCGACTGCACAGTAAACTACCGACTTCTACATACACACATGTATACAAGGCTCGTTCGAACAGTTCAACTACTACGGGCGGTCGTGCGGTCAAAGCTTCAAGCTGTTGTCTCTGACGGCAAGAGCGGTTCGTGTATGTTGATCAAGCTTACTGCTCGAGCAGTCCGTTTATGTCGGCTTTTAGGCGATGTTCAGCGCAGCCGTGACTATCCAGACAGCGGCATAAATGAAGAAATAAGTGAAGTTAGAAAATATAGCAGAGTTAAGACGAAGAGCACGTCCACACTGTCGGTTTCGCTCAACTTCGCGACAGCGCAGAGCCGGTACAAAAGCTTTTATTTCGCTACTAGCAAAACTTGCGGAAATTCATGTATTTCGCTTTCCCGTGAGAATTTAAAAAAAAAAATTCTCATCGGATGCCTGTCTTACATAGAACACCCTACAAGTTCCAGGTCTCTACGATCAGCTGTTTAGGCTGTGCGTTGATAGTCAGCCGTTCAGGACAAAGCATTATATATATAGATAACTATACCAAAAAGTAAACCGTGTAACAAAATTTTATGAATAACGGAACCTTTATAATAATGACAATCATGACAGTTTTTTTATCTGCAGGTGTTCATAATGCCTAGTTACAAAATAACACCAGATGGTCAAATAAACTTGGCAATTTATTGTAGAACACAGACAAATATGTATCTAAAAAGGTATACAAAAAAATAAAAAAAAAACAAAAAAATATTTAATTGTTGTTCCCGACGCGTGAAAGCGAAGTGTTGGACTCACACGATGATGTTTTAATAAATTTCTCTTCTATCCCTCTTTAAACATATAAAGAGAGAAAGAGATGATTGTAATGGCCGAGAGCGATTCTTTCATTTCTTAGTTCGTGATGGTTGTATGTATTGTTTTAGTGATGTACCTACTTTCATGTTAAAAATATCGATAGTTTTTTTTTAAATAAACCTTTCCTCTAAAAACTATCAATCAAGATTGGAATATTACTCTATACTAGGTTATGCTACAAAGTTACCGTGAAAAACCATTTCATAGAATAATATGCATGTTTTTTTTTCGTGACGAAAAACCACGCAGACTAGTTTTATTATATAGATACTGCATTATAGAACCATAGTAACATTTCACTTTTTAAAATATAGCTAACGCAAACATAATTTAATAAAATATTCTATTTCTATTAAGAATTTAGTCATTACAATCATAGGTTCATTAAAGCATAATCGTGTATCGTGTCGCGTCAAAAATATAACTCCATAAAACTCTACACCACGACACACGTTACATAATATTATGTAATTTCAGTAATACTTCATGTATCAATGCAGTATCCTTCTTGTCGAGACACGACACACTGCTCTTAAAATATATAATTGCCTTAATTTAACAACTATTAACATTAAAACGCAAATACGTATCGTAATAAAAAAAAAACAAATGATAACTCATGAATGTTATCATTAGAGGCAATAACTTTAATCTTATCGATACAATCAGTACATCCCTCGGCCCCGCCTTAACACATAAATCCATCTAAGCATCATAATTTAGGGTAAATGTGGCGAAATTGTCGCTTAATTTGTTAAAATTGCATCTTTTTCTTGCGAAAATGAGTAAGCATGCGGCGTTATAAGATTAATTATTGTATATGAATCATTTTGGTATATTTTTTTTGTGTTACATCTCTATTAATGTGTCTACCTGCCCTCGTGGGAGGCATAATGATCTGTTGAATTAGATACATATTTTTCATAGTCGATGCCGCTCTCAATGGTGTATGATGAGTTATATTTTAATTGCCTTTTGGATACCTTAACTTTTTTATAGTTTATGATTTCCCGAGAGAAAATATTTTGAGATTTCGTTTGTCAACAGTGTTAAAATTATCAACGAGTACTTATAAAATTAATTGATGCGGCATATCAAATTTAAGATATTGAAAGAATTATGTAGGTGATAAAAAAAAATGCAATTTATTACATTTTTGCATGTCTCGTCATGATTGGTTGTTGTTGTTTTCCTGTTGAGAAAAGGAAAGGTTACCTTAACGGGTAGCCATTCATATTTTTATAGGTCATTAGATCAGAGATATAGGCAGACGAAGTTGCGAGGGTTTTACTAGTGTAAACTTGTATAGATTTGATGAAGGATTAACATAAAATTAACTAAAGGTACAATTACAAGATGGACCGCACGCTGCAGACTACAGATGCAGACTGCAAGTCACATGCACTGTGTAGCCATACTGGCAATAAAATCGCGGCGCGTCCGCAGCTGCCGACCGCAGTGTCGCCTGCGGTTGCAGTCTGCGGTCCTTGAATTTGGACATTTAAATTTTAAATATTTTTTTTACAATATTGCAGAGAACCAATTTGGCTATGCACACTTATGTGGCAATAAAAACCAACGAAAGATTACAAAATGGCTTGCGACGTAAAAAATACTTTTTATCTATATGTAAATACATTTTTATATGTATTATTAAGTAATATTTGTGTAACATATCTGTTTCGATTGTTAAAAATGATAATGTTTTTAAAAAGTTATATTTTGTAAATAAACTCATTACAAGACAAAATATAAGTAGCATGGTACATAAATTAAAATAGGAACATAAGGCCGAAAATCTACTTTTTTATGCCTTGTGTGATACAAAAAAAAAATTCTGAATGACGAGTTTAAAATGCGCTTTTTATATAAAATATGTTCTCTATAATAAATAATACGTATAATAAAAAAAGTTTTATAAACAGTCTGATCCCGGGCGGGTCCATTTCGGTACATCATAATAGCAATATCCTGTCCATTGATTGTCAAAAATTAGGAATTTGGACAATTACCTCGCACCTCCCACGAGAATCTCGAAAAAACCATCGCACCCGGGCGCATCCAAATTTTCTTAAAGGATCCGACAGCACGCTCGCATCTACTCAAGTCATAAGCTGTGAGCGTCAAGCTGAAGTGGTGAGAGATTGTTAACCATACTAATATTATAAATAAACACACCTTCGCATTTAAAACATTAGTATTAGATTTGTCCTCTTTGGGATATGTGGTCTGGACGGTCGAGGAGGACTGGAGTGACATAGGCTACTTTTTATCTCGGAAAAACATCTTATTCCCACGGAAAAAAAATAAAGGACCACGCGGTAGAAGCCGCAGGTAACATCTAGTTCTTAATAAAATTTTGAGTTGATGACTACAGTCCAATGGAAGAGGTGACCAAGTTAGATAACTTAAGACAATTTTTTTTATGCTTTATTAATTAATGTAAGCGCCATTACGAAACTATAGTAGCAATATATTCTTATTGATGAATAAATAAATTCGATTAAATCCATTCACGAAATAATCCTTTTGTTCAAAGGTGTAAAATGACAAAAATAATTGTTTAATGTGTAAATTGTCAGATTTAATAAAAAAAATCGCCCTATAATTGACTCATAAACTTTAAATTCAACCATGAAAATAATCGTATTTTTTTTAATAGTAGATTTTACAACAAGTGCACAAAACGAATACGATAGAAATGGTTTTGTGGACGAGTTATAAACTCTGCTTTTCACTTCGATTGCGAGGAAATAAATAAATAAACGCACGAAAAACAAGACCTGTTTCCCCTTTCCCGCCGCTTTTTTTTTTAAATCTTACGACATTGAAATTGGGCTTGGGTTGCAGACCTATACAGCCTACTATTAAATTAATTTTGTAATAAAATAATTTTCTTAAATTAATTAAATAAGCTACCGTACTTTAATTTAAATTATAATATCTTTTATGACTTAAAAAACACATAAGGCAAATAAATTAAAGTAAATATTATAAAATAACAAATTCTATCTCTGAACTTTTTGTTGTGTTTGGCTGTATGGCTTATTTCCTTTGCCTTAATATAGATACATTTATGAGTAGATACGTTTTTGCCCTTGTGCACAAAATTCGACTTTGTGCAGCCTATATCCTGCGCAAATAAGCATTTTCTGAGCATGAGAAGTGAAAATGTTTATTTTCGCGATGATAAGTAAGACAGTCAAGAGCAGGTCAACCTTTACATATCGAACTTTGTACCATTCTTAAGTTCTAAATTATAAGAGCCAAAATTTTACTGCAAGTGTAAAGCTCAACGTGCTCCTGACTTTAATTCCAATTCTGTATAATTTCAAATGCTAAATTAACAGCAAATCCTAATTCGTACCATTGAAATTTTAAACTTGACTAACTATTTGGTTAGCGTACAATCCGATTTCATTTAGTTTAGTATTTAGTTAGCGCTAGTTTAGCTGTAAAGAGTATCTAAAATTAATATTATAATATCTTTTATGACTTAAAAAACACATAAGGCAAATAAATTAAAGTAAATATTATAAAATAACAAATTCTATCTCTGAACTTTTTGTTGTGTTTGGCTGTATGGCTTATTTCCTTTGCCTTAATATAGATACATTTATGAGTACATTTATGGCTTATTTCCTTTTTTAATTTTAAACTTGACTAACTATTTGGTTAGCGTACAATCCGATTTCATTTAGTTTAGTATTTGGTTAGCGCTAGTTTAGCTGTAAAGAGTATCTAAAATTAACAATCAAATGGCGATCGTGCGGAATTATCTTCAAGGGGCAGGTGATCAGCGATGATACATTAGTGTCTCTTTTATTTTGTATAAGTCATACTACAATTTACATTTTTACATCCTCTTATCCCTTGCACCAAACCGATACCACAATTTTTTTCTTATTTTTTCCCCTTTGTTGCCTTTGTGCGATCTAGCGCCGGCTCGAAAGGACCCTAAAATGTGTTCTAAGGCGTATCTCCCTGTAATGGGCGTCGGTTACATATTTATTTTCGTGTTGTGCATTCTTGTCTTGACACATAAATAAATGATTTTGTTACCGTTTTTTTTATCATGCCGATTTCGCGCTTTCACGGTGGCATGGACACCGGAGATTCTCTTGTATTCTATACAAATACTCATAATTTAGTATGTGTTGAATAAAACAGTTAAAAGTAGGTGTTAACTTGGCGACTATTCTTCAAGTCAGATGACAATATATACGCCTTGGGCGGGCGTGGAGGAATTCAGGAAAATATTTGTTCCGTACCTAAGGGGCTCATAACGACAAGAAGTAGAGTAAAACTCAATAAACCACGATCTATATTTCAGATTTTACAACCTACTAATAATAATAATCATTGTTAATTTAACTTTGTATATTTTTGTAAATTGTCGCTTTAGATTTAACATCTTTTTTTTATACCACGAAGGTGGCAAACAAGCATACGGCCGGCCTGATGATAAGCCGTCACGTATCACTCACGGGTTGCCAACCCTCCCAACCCCAAGTGGAGCTCTGGAGATCTTACTGACCCACCGTAGGAACACAACATGGCCGAGACCAATGCTATTTGGCTACGATCTTCTGTCTGTAAGGTGGAGGTCCGTCCCCAGACGGGCTGCTCCGATTTGAGCGGATTGTCCGCTGTGCCCTACCTCTCCTAATAAAAAACAAAAAACATTTATTGACCCAAAAATAACTGTTACAAAGTAAGTAATCGATTTAAAACTATTACAAAATATACTATAATACATAACATACCTTGGGATAGAGGTCTTCTAATTGATATGCGTCAAGAAATTTACTGTTTTCTAAATAAATAATGGTGAAGCTAAATAAAATGGGCCAGCTCGACCGAAGAAATCACCTTCTCAAGAAACACCGTCGTGATGCAATTAACCCAATTTCTCCTCTACCCTTTAAAGGTCGGCAACGGTTAGGTGCTTCTCTGGGATGTCTGTTTTCCATGGGCGAAGGCGATCACCATCAGGTGACCAGCATGCTCATTTGCTAAACTCTTCCAAAGAATTCCATTCGACGAGATGACGACCTCCGTGGCTGGTAATGGTTACCACGCCGGACAGATATGCCACCCAGGAGCTCCCGGGTTCGTATTCCGGTCGGGTCATGATGAAAACTAAATTTTTCTGATTGGCTTCGGGTCTTGGATGTTTATCTATATATGTATTTGTTATAAAATATAGTATCGTTGAGTTTCCCATAACACAAGTCTCGACTTACTTTTGGGGTTAGCACAATCTGTGTGTCCCTATATATTTATTATTATTATAAATTATAATATGTTTTTACTTCGTAATTACTCTTTGTTGGGATTATTTAAACCAATAAAATCGGCATAACAAAAAACTTTGTGAAACTAAATTAAAATAACTTCAATGGTTGACTCAAAGAATGCAATTTCGATTAAAGTCCGCGTATAATTACTTTTTAAAAGCTTTTATTTAACTTGACTTGTATGTATGTATGAATGTATGTAAGGGCGGAATCTTGGACCGAAAATTTGAACCACTCCCCGAAGACCGATTGAGCTGAAATTTTGCTTAAAACTGTAGATCAGATGACAATACAATATTATGATAACAAAATTACGATACAGCCGTTTGTGTTCCGTTTTTCGTACAAAACCGTTCCGACCAAAAACCTATAGGGTACTTCCGGTTGTCCTAGAATCATGAAATTTGGCAAGAAGCAAGATAATGTAGCACAAGTACAGGAATAAATCTGAAAATTGTAAATTTGTAGTTACTTCTTCTTCTTTAAACAACCAATATAATGTGATCCTACCCTTGGTACATTTTACATTGGTATATGGCTCTTTTTATACCGGTTTTGAATTAAAATGTATTTTAGCTACTACTAGCTTTTCCTCGCGGCTTCGCTCGTGTTAATTTTATGACATAGATCTCGTTTGACAACAAAACAATCCATAGCGCGACTTGTGGCGCCATCTGTTGGCCGATAGCATCCCATACAGCGCCCTCTATAGTAGAAAAAATACTTTCCCTTTGGATTGACATACTTTCACGGGTAAAAAGGTATGTTGGGCTCTGTACCCCTGACAATATATATACAAATTTTCATAATGATCAACTGATTAGTCAAGCCGTGAAGGAATAACAAACAAACTCACTTTCTCATTTATAATATTAGTATGATAGTATGACTAGTATGATTATGGGAAGGAACCCTCATGCGCGAGTTCTACTTGCCCTTGGTCGGTATTTTATTTTTGATGGGTACATACACCCGTTTAGTTTGTCGCAGGGTGACTGTAGTAAAATCAGGAAATTATATAGGTATTCTAATTGCTGGTGCTAGTTATAACAAATAAATTCATTAGACTGCGAAACCTGACCAGTGATAACTAAAAAGTAAAAAATAAATTAAAAGTAAAAAAAATATATTTAAAAACAAGCTTTTATTTAATTGCGCTAAAAAGAATAAAATAAACTTTTCTTTTAAAACTTTAACTATCAACTTATAACGTCATTACACAATTTATATGACATAAAAGCTTGTCGCGAGATTTACCTGTATAAGAAAACATAGTTATCGAACTAACATTTACTCGTACTACGAATAAATGTTAGTAATTAAATCTCGCGACAAGCTTTTATGTCATATAAATTGTGTAATGACGTTATAAGTTGATAGTTAAAGTTTTAAAAGAAAAGTTTATTTTATTCTTTTTAGCGCAATTAAATAAAAGCTTGTTTTTAAATATATTTTTTTTACTTTTAATTTATTACTACTTTTGTAAGTTAAATTTTGGTTTGACACTTAACTAAAATGTTAATTTATTCTTTAACTTATTGTAACTGTTTTATTTCCTTTCTTATTAGCCGGGTTACTGATAATTAAATGTACCAGATATTTATCTGTATCACATTACATTCTTACACAGCTCTTTAATGAATTGAGCCACAAACAATGCGGTTAAAACACAAGCCGCGTGTTTATTTGTTAGGCTTTATTCTGTAGAAGAACTTAAGGCCGCTACATTACTTGACGGGATTTTATACTTACAGACGGGATGGGAAATTTTGGAAATAGGGTTAATCAAAAATGTATACGAAATAGTATATGTCGCGGACGGAAACGAGCTTTCGACGAGAAACGTCCCCGTCCCATTCACGTCTCGTCCAAGGTATTATCTCGTTACGTATGTAGCAAGCAAACCAAATACCCTCTCTCTGTATTTATAAGGAGGTAAACCCATGTTTTCCATAATATGAATATAAACAAAAGTTTTTTTTGAGAGAGATATTTTTTTTAATAGAAAATAATTACACAATGGCAACTCAAAAATGTTTGTAAAATCCATACAATTAAAAGCGGATTCGTCACTTGCATTAAAAACTAATTATTTAAAGATTTTTACAAGGTCGGCAACGCGCGAGCGCGATTGATACTCTGGTGTTGCAAGCGTCCATAGACTAAGGTGACCGCTTACCTAGGCAGGATTCCCTGTGTCGTGAAGTTCAGGCCCCTCTCCCTAAGCTTGTTTTCTAAAAAATATAATTCATCACCAGTATGCCAAACTCTTCATTTATTAATCTTGTGTCGTTGTCTCTCACGTTAATAAGGAGGAAAGTCCCGTCAATCAATCCTTCTCCGTCTAATTTTTAAATTCGTTGTGAGTTCCAAGACAGCTGTATTATCTCCCCCGGAACGTCATTAAGCTTCATTGCTTATTGTCGATCTGAGGTCGCCGTTGTTGTTTCTTTTACAGGAGACACAGCGGTGGGAATGTGTGATTGACAAACGGACATGTCGAACTATAACAGTCCCTTTCAAGTTTATTACAGAACCCTATAAAGGGTTCTCTACCACCCTAGTTGCAGCAATTTAGAAACGGTAACTACATATAATATAACTATTACCAGCAGTCTATTCATATCGGCACGTAATTCTGGCGCCAAATTTTACAACAGTCAAAACAACCATTCTTCTACCTTTTCATTCAAGATAGCTTCAAACCAATAAAACCATTCATAGTCTAGAGACCTTGAAGTTAATTATGGTTTAAAAACTTTCGTTTAAACCACACTTAACCCACCCTTAACTATATTGGCCTTGACTATTGTTATTTAAAAAAATAAGAAAAAATCTGATTGACAGATCCCTGGATGAATTACATAGCGCCATCTATTTCCAAGCTAAACAAAACTTGACTTTGTTGCTAGGCATTTTTTGAAATACATGTCTTATCAAGATACAAAAGAAATAATAACTTTAATGCACAGAAATGTTTGTTTTTTGTGAAATTCGTACCCTGTAGGAGAAGGTATTCATCACGGAGCCTGTCCAATATTAAATAAATACTTTCTTATTAAATTTATTTTATTTTATTTCAGTTCCCATAACTGTGTTTTCGTAATAAAAAGTGATTCTTAAGATTTTATGTGTTTCTTATCTTTCTGGAGTCGTAGAATATTTTTTATAGCACTAAGGTGACAAAGAAGCAGCCTATTGACGTTTGCAACACCATATCACTCGCGCATTACCGACCTTGTAAAAGTCTTTCAATTCTATTTGGAATATTCTAAAAACGGGCATTGAAAGACTTTAATAACGGTGGTAATTGACCATTAGCCATTTCATATTTGAAATGGTTGATCGGGAAATTACCACCCTCGCGCAGAATATCGTCGTAAAGCAGCAATGCCTAGACTAGACTAAGAGAATTGAGACCTGATTACTTTCTAATCTCATTTCTTCTTCGCATCGATAGTGCCCTTGATGTTTTTGTTGTTCATAGGCCAGCAGTGACTTCTCTTTGGTTCTGTTCTCGATTAGAGTCATGGGCTGTCATGGCGAAGCCGAAGTGCCGATCGGATGAGGACAATGGTGAACATTGGCTCCACCTGATCGGAAGTAATTCCTTAGTTAATTTGTGCTGTCCATGTATCGTCCCACACCTCTCCAAGAAGACCAAAATGATCCGGAGGGTAGTTAGTTACCCCCGGAGCTGGTGGAGTGACTACTTTCCATCAGCAATCAGCTTGCTTGTTTGTTTTCCGTGTGACATTTAAAAAAACATTGCGTGACCCATACGCCCACTGATAACTAAAGAGATATCACAAAGACTTTATCATAAAAATCGCATGGCAGGACGAAGCGTTAAATGAAAATAAGGCGGTATGCGCGCGCGATGAAAAATTTGGTACATTCCACGATCGGAGCCGATAAGTTACTGATTGAGAAGTGAAATTACGCCTGTTGCCCGCCGAATATTTGATTTGGGGTTACATGATGTATGATTTCGATGTAGTCGAACATGATTCTTTTTTTTATTTACCAATTTGATTTCGGAACCTTAAAAAGCTACCTTTTTCTACCTTTTTACCTAATCGTATCTTATTATTTCTTGTAGCGGGGAACGTGTACTATACAGTCTTGGGCATAATGAACTACAGTAATCTATATCCTACTAATATTATAAATGCGAAAGTTATGTATATGTTTGTTACTCCTTCACGCTCAAATCGCTGAGCCAATATTTACGATATTTGGTATGTACGTAGATGATACCTTGGATTAACACATAGGGTACCTTTTATCCCGAAAAGTACGCGATTCCCTTAGGATTTCATCAAAAGTCTCATTATAGATGGCGCTACTGTGCATAAATAAATACACGCAAACGAAGTTGCGCGGGTTTCACTAGTACACACATATTATACGAACCGCTCGAGCAGTTGCAACTGCTTCGGGCGGTCGTGCGGTCTTCTTCAAGGCAAGCTTCAAATGAGCGTACCGTGTATGTTGGTTGATCAATTGCTAACTGCACGAACAGTCTCTCTATGTCGGCTCTAAGGAGTATCGCTCCATAAAAACTCCACAATCACCTCCAATCATACAACAAGCATCGCGACCATTATATTTTAAATTTATAGGTGTCAAACATTTCTGCAATACTCAGAGACGTGGATTAATTATACGTACGCTTTGTTAATTGGCATGAAAACTCATGCCGACCGCAATACCATTGAGATCAATTCAACAGATAAAAAAGTAAACTGAAATACATAATACTATATTTTAATTTTACATCTGAATGTCATAACGGATCTTATTAAAGGATAAATACGCAAATTAATGCCGTGACATATTTTATTGGACTAGCAATGGTTCATTTAATATTATAGTAATTAATAATGAGTGCGTGACTATACAACATTAATCATAATATATAATTAGTTGCAGGCTTTATCTATTTTGATCCGACAACGATGACATTTATAATGTGTTAATAAAAATGACGAGAAATAAAATATAGTATGATTTATATTTGCGTTGAAAAAAGTTTTTAATTCTCAATTATTTTTTATTTAAATATAGATTTGGAGTGTTTCACGCGAAGACACATAAGTGGTTGGCGTAATATGAATTTATTAATTTTGTGTCCTTTAATTTTATTATAAATGTGTATTCAAAAGGATGTTTAATATTATAAAGTGTCTTTACGAACAATAAAGTGATCTTACTAGAGTCCTTTATTGAGATGCATTGTAGATAGGTCTTAATTGATTTTCCTAACAGTCTAACATTCAAGGATTTTTTTTTACTGAATTGCGTAATAAACAATCAACGAACTTCGATGAAAATATGCGTAGCTATTAATTACTTTAAACACATGAGGAACTTTTATATCGGAAAATCTCATTAATTGTGACATAAGCTTGCTCTGAAAAGCAGGCCGACGGACTGACCTGTCAGCCGAAACTGTTGAACCTAGAATCAATTTTGCACCATCTCTTTTGTGATGTCAAAGAACTCTAACACACTAAATGAAAAAAAAAATTATATGCACACTTCGCTCGACGTAAAAATAGATTGTAATATTGCTTCTCAATATTATCATCCTTCATGCACTCAATACATTTGTTCTTTGGTCTTCGCCTACTTCTCCAACTTTGTCCAGTACCTTTTTGACGACATTCCTTGTTCTCTTATCATAACATGCCCGGTATCGGCATGGGCATGTTATGATGATATCACAATCTACTAATCTAATAAGAGAGGTAGGGCACTGCGGATAATTCGCTCAAATCGGAGCAGCACGTCTGGGGTAGGTCCTCCAACTTACAGAAGATCGTAGCCAAATAGCATTGGTCTCGGACATGTTGTGTTCCTACGGTGAGCAAGGTCTCCGGAGCTCCACTTTGAGGGATTCAGAGGGTTGGCAACGCGTGAGTGATACACCTGGTATTGCAAGCGTCTATAGGCTACGGTGCCGGTGATGCTTACCATCAGGCCGTATGCTTGTTTGCCAACTTAGTGGCATAAAAAAAATACCAAATACGTTATTTAAAAGATTTAATTGTCAATGTAAGCAGAGCTATAGTCTAAATATAAATTGTACAAAAGTGAACCTAATCCTGTGATCTCTCACTACCTTAGGCCGCACGATAGGAATACACGAAGTGGTAATGAAAATGTACATAATATTTAAAGAGAATGCCAGATGATTAAATTTAATTATTTTATTAGCTACTGCCCCCGATGTTACCTGCGTTTATTATACCTATACACATATCGCCACACCAAACGAATAAAGCCGTTATTGCAAAAAGTAAATTTTACAGGAACGCCAAAAAACACTAAAATTGTCTTTACGCCTCTTGTAGTTGAGCAATTATAAATTAAATGGTATCCTTGGGTAGGGAAAAAATTGTGCTTTAATATGTCATATATAATACTGAAAAATATACAATAATAATTTCAATAAACACGAAAAACTAAAATATTTTTATATTCGTCTAAATTTATTAATTTGTTTTTTTTATGTCTTCACTTACGGCTTTATTCGTCTGAAATGTTAGCAAGGTGCTGTTTGTAATAAATTCAAATCGACGTTTTTAAAGGTATTTTAAAACCTAATGACACCGTGTAATAAACTTATGCGCTGATATTCGTGTACAAATATGATATCACAAAATGTTATAATAAATGTTTATCCTCCTTTTTACTCTCTCAAAGTTTGTCAGCAGAACAATGCAAAAAGTCGGGTAACCTTTAGCTTTTTTAAATTAATTAAGTAAAACAAGATAAAAGTAATTTATTTTATTATTATTATAATCACTAATTATTATTTTAACATATATATTTGTCCAAAACCAAAAAAACGCCGCCAAAACGGGCTAAATCTGAAACTAAACATAGATTACTCATAAATTACTTATTTTTCAGAAAAACATATTTTTTTCACACTTTAATAGAAGAAAAGCCTTTTTATATAATACTTTTATTGAAAAGCTTATATTTTAAGTAGGATAAGTTTAATCAACAACTCTTTTGGTCCCTAATTTGTCAATGAATTAAAGCTCAACTTTATTGCTTACATAGTTTTTGGATAAAAATATGATTACACAATACAATAACTTATACTATAGGGTCTTTCAAAAGATGTTTACAACCTAGTAGGGGATGATTCTATTGCTCAAATACAACAACTTTTCTTATTTGACCAACCATCAAAATCTCACAAAAAAACTTCTTTCCCCATACAAGGACCCGAGTGACCCGACCAGCTAGCTCATTACGATGTTGTATGGGGAAGCCAAAACTTTTTTTGCTATAGTGAAGGGACATGTTTTTTGACCACGATCAACTATATAATATATATCTAACTAACTAACATTAGCTTCTTTTTGGTGTTGCGACTGTTAACCGCTGTTTTTGCTATTTGGGCTCTTCTGACAACTTCCAATCAACAATCACCATCGTCACATATTTGCAATCTTCTAAATTGTGCAGTTCGTGCGTTCGTTGTAGTGTTCCCGCTCTATCCACGAACATGAGTTTTGTTTTTGACCGGTTTATGAGTAGGCCATATTCGGTATAACTTATTTTGCTGATTCTGGACACGAATTCAGCTAATTCCGCCTCAGAGGAGCCTATTTTAGTGGTCGGCAAACCGCAGGTTACTAAGCAAATAGCCTCCTACGCGTATGCCTCCTTCCCAGTTGTCCAATACCCTTCTCATTATGTATTCACCGATTAAATTGAACAGTTGCGGTGACAAAATGCAACAATGACGTACTCCTCAATCAGGATGAAAAGGGTGTGACGAGTCGTCTTCTAGCCTGACCTTCGACTTGCTGGTCACATACAGATTTTGCACGAGAAAGGTGAGATGATCCGGAATACCCATATCATTCATAACACCGAACAATTTGCCCCAGTTGATTTAATCGAATGCTTTAGCGTAGTCAATAAAGCAGAGGGCATCACTGATGTTATGTTCTCTGCACTTCTCAATCAAACTGTCTGATGTTCAATATTGTTCTCTTGTGCCCCTACCTCTGATAAATCCTGATTGCTCCTTGGATACCTGCTGAGTTGAATATGCTTCTACTTTCCTATTCAGGATTCTCAAGAGGACTTTACTGGCGTGGGAAATAAATAAAATGGTGCGATAGTTTTCACATTTGCGTGTCGATCCCTTCATGTGTAGAGGAACCACAATCAACTTAGTCCAGTCTTCGGGCCATTGTCCTGTTCGCCAGACTGTTTGGCATATTGAATGCATAAGTGATTCTTTTTTCCCCCATAAGATTCAGCATTTGAGCTGTTATCCCGTCACCACCGCAAGCCTTAGGTTTCAGTTTGCAGATTGCTTCTTCTATCTCCTGTCTAAGGATGTCAGGTTCCTTAACGGCATAATCCCACAAGTTCCTCTCCGCGCTGTTCTCACAAAATAGATTTTGACAATATATTCTCCACCTGTTCTCCAGGAATGCCATCTTAGCGGACAACAGTTATCCCAGCTTCACTTTGAATAGACCAGTGTTTCGGCTTGAAGTCGGAACATAATTATCTCTAGTGCGGGCTGTTTCCGAACATGTCTCTACCTCTCCGCAGATGTTATTAATATAGGCATCCCTGTCTATCCTACATAGTATCTGAGCTGTTCTATGCGCTTCAGCGTACAAGGCACGGTGCTCGTCAGTATTCAGGCCAGTTTCTTTGAGCGCCTTTCTTTCATTGACTTTGTTCCATGCCACTGCACTCATCCACTCGGCCTTAGGAGCCTTAGTGCAATATCATAATATAATTATTTCATTTGCAATTCATACACGACTAGCTTGTGCCTGCGGCTTCGCCCGCGTGGCCTACTAACAATTAAGTAGCATATTTTTCTTCAGAAACAAATTCCGGTACGGTCCGGTTCAGTCTCGTCCGGTCGGTCTGGTCCGGATGGTCCGGTCCTTATAAGGAACCTACCTACATGCCAAATTTGGAATCTCCAGACCCAGTGGTTTACACTGTGCGTCGATATACCCTCGCAACTTCGTTTGCGTATATTTCGCTTTCCCATGGGAATTTTGAAAAATCGTTTCTTAGTACACCCCTAGACGTCGTAAGGAACCTACATTCCAAATTTGAAGTTTCTAGACCCAGCGGTTTGGTCTGTGCGTTGATATATAGTTAAATCAGTCAGTCAGGACTTTGAATTTTATATTATAGAAGATTACTTAATAACACATTACAGTTTGGATCAAAATAATATAAAATTGTTTGATTACTTACATTACAATGATGGTTGTAATTTCATAAGTGTCGCGGCGTCCAGCCTCCTTCGACTAATGACTGACAGACTGACAGACATAATTATGATGACAGGGATGACACATACAGACAGATGACTATCGATCAACATACGGGACGGACCTGAACCCTGAAACTGGAAGACGACCAGGACTGACCCGCAGACCTACGACAGACTCGCAGGCCGACAACTGCGACCGAATAATAAGAATAAAACAGTTTTAATCTAATACAAACTAGTTTTGCGTAGGATTTCGGACGAATAAAGTTGTATTAGAATGATACTCTGTTATTCTTCCAATCAATGACTTTCTCTCGGGTCGTAAGGTAAAATAATTATTTTGTTCGCCTAAGCTTTTGTATATATTTTTCGATAGAAAAAAGACGTCAAACGCTTTTAATTACACTATTTGCAGTAAAAAAAATCTGAAAAAAATTCAGGTGATGTATTAAGGTCCGTAGATTTTAAATAAGCAAAAAAAAATTTTTTTGGTAACGTGCTATTACGGCTTTATTCGTTTGGTGTGACGATATGTCTTTTGATTTCTTCAAGTTGTTGCAACTGCGCTAGAGTTAATGTTTTTTGCGATACATTTTTAATTTTATGCACAGCAGCGCCATCTACTTCATAAAGCGCCATTCATTATCAGACTTTTGACTAAATCCTACGCGAATCGCGTACTTTTCGAGATAAAAAGTACCTGTAGTTAATCCATGGCTTTGGCTACCTACATACCAAATATCATAAAATTTGGCCCAGCCATTTGAGCGTGGAGAGGTAACGAACATACACACAAACTTTAGCCTTAATAATATTAGTGGATAATGATGATGATGCTTTCCGACCGGCTTCGGCGTCTGCTTCATCATGGCTAGCGTAACCGACCTTTAAAGGATCGCGAACATTGCAGACAAGTAAGAATACCATTCTGATTCTTAGTAGAAATAATAAAATAAAGAGTAAACTATGAAAAAAGAATGAAAAAATTATAGTAGACGTCCGCGGTTTCCCCCGGACTATTGTGCAATCACCAAGATAATAACTACCCTATTTGTTAATCCAAGTTATTTATTATCCGTGTAGCAAATTTCAATAAAATTCATCAAGCCGTGTCATTCGTCCGCTAAAAACGCTAAAATAATGTCACCATTTAATTCTGTATCATATGAATTCGTATAAAAAAAGAATTTAAACAGCGCACCAATAATCATACCGATAATATAAAGTACGCATGCCCTTAACATTCCAATTACACGATTTCTTATTAAGAACCGTATCGCCGTTTCTTACGAACACACAGATTAACATCTCTGGAAGGCGTTGAAAATAATTATGCATGCAAACTCTGCTTATTAATTACTCCAGTACCAAGATATTATTAATTGAGAGATATATCACCGTATGGGAGAATAGTTAATTAGGAGCTCTTAACCTAATAGATATGAAGGTGCTCATTTAAAAAGGCGTTGATAAGAGTCCGAGTGATTTCAAAAGGTCGGCCATTTAATGTGTACGGTGAGGCGCAAAAGTCTTAACATAGCAAAGGAGCCATGTGGCGAATCTCGCTCACTTTACAACAACTATGTATGAAGCCTCAAACTGGATGTCTGCGACAAGCCGGGCGACTACAACGACAGCACCGAGGCGGGCGCGGCGCAGAGATGTATGCTGTCGCCTCGTTGCCATCTAGTTCAATAAGAATCTACACGTATTCGCGTTGCGCCAGCTCCGCTTTTATGCCACAAAGTTGGCAAACAATCATACGGCCCGCCTGGGGCCCGATTCTACTAACACAAATGCACCAATGGACTCTCAATGGTGTCTCAATCGTGTCTCAAAAGAATGCCGATTGATATGGACTGAAACAATAAGTTAAACATTGTGTTGTTGTTCAAGTCCATAAGAAAATTCAAAAACTATTCCACTGATACACTATCGGCATTCTTTTGAGACACGATTGAGACACCATTGAGAGTCCATTGGTGCATTTGTGTTAGTAGAATCGGGCCCCTGATGGTAATCAACATCGTAGCCTATAGACCGGGAGTATCACTCACGCGTTGCCATATTTTTCCTGGATAAAAAGTAGTCTTCAGACCTTAACCTATCCCAAAAAAATCATGTCAATCCGTTATTTACTTTCGATGTGAAAATTAGTATGGTTATGGATTGAATTGTTTAACTTTGTAATTGTATCTGCACTTTTGCTCTCTTCTGTACAAACAGTATCAGGTGGTAAATAATCTTCTTAGCATTGGAGATGAACTAGTAATTACTGCTGTTAACTTTGTTCTCGATTGATATGTTAAGATATTTTACATATTCATATGCAAGTGTAACAGTATTTGATCTTCATCATATCAAATCAATCTCATCTTAATGCAAAGATATGCAACAAGTTTCTATAGATACAAATGGAAACAGTTTATAAAACCATGCATATGCAGGTTTCAATCCCGCTCAAGGCAAACATTTGTACGCATGAACATGTGTCTATGCCTTTACACAAATAACGCCGATTAAAAAGTATTCAGGTATTATATGATTTAATAAACAAAAAAAATCAATTATTATAACAAGTAATTAATCTTTAAGGTAGAATTAAGGCGCGGTCCCACTGCTGCGCACGCTACGCACGAACACGTGGGCCACGTGGCACATTACAGCTGCGTGGATGACTACGTGGGTCTACGTTTCAACTGCAGTACAAGCTATACACGGAATATAAAACCACGACTACGTACAGCTGTAGCGTGGCCCACCACGGCGCACGGAGAGGCTGCGCATTGATTGTCATAGTTTTTGGTTGGCAATGTGCCACGTGGCCCACGTGTTCGTGCACAGCGTGCGCAGCGATGTGCACGCTTTGTGGAACAAGCTGTGTACCGCATTCACTGCGTGCATGGCGTTGACAGCGTTGAGCTATGTTGAGCAAGCCACGCGTGTATCAATGACGTCACTTGATGGTTAACGTGTCCGTGGGTTGCAGTAGAAACAATCACGTACATCCTCTTGCAAAGCAAAGCTTAACACACGTGCGTAGCCTCTTCGTGCGCAGCAGTGGGACAGCGCCTTTATTGTCACAAAACTTGTTACAGAAAAAAATATGTGGGTACACAAAAACGATTCTTTATAAAGATTTAGTATTGGAGAAAAAATGTAAGATTATATACTCAAAAACGAACACACATAATGTTATTCCTACATAATAAAAGAAATATGTTCTTTCCTAGTATGATGTGGGGCACAAAAAGCGATACCCCGCTAACCGTAACATTAATTCATTTACGCAAAAAGACCACTTCCAACCCTTTCCTGATGACTAACACTGTCGCGCTGTCACTCCTCAAGCTGTCCGAGCTGTCAATCTGAATGTCATTGTGAAAAAATAACAAACACCTCCAAGGACAGAACACGGATTTAATTTATAAACGGGAAGCGTTCAGGTGTAAAGAGTCGACATTAGACGGACTCGAGCTGTTAGCCATTGATCAACACACGCACCGCTTTTGTAGTAATAGTCAATAGCTTAAAGCTTTGATCGCAGGACCGTTTGAAGCAGTTTATCTGCTCGAGCTGTCTGTAAATGTGTGTATGTAGAAGACTGCAACTATATTTTATAACAAATACATATAAAGATAAACACCCAAGACCCAGGCCAATCAGAAAAAGTTAGTTTTTCATCATGACCCGACAATGATTCGAGCCCGGGAGCTCCTGGGTGGCGGACCGACATGGTAATCATAACGCCACGTAGGTCATCATTCGTCAATTATTTGCAATATCTGAAATTTAAATTCTGTTACATTCTACGCTTATGCCTTGGACCATACACCAATTGAAGCCTCTCCGTAGGGAGCCCGTAAGAAATGTGTCGAAACTTCGGATATGTGTTAAATAATACATTGACGTTGTAATAAATAATTTAAGAGATGCTAAATTTTTCACTGATTTTGTCGTTTGTTATGCCTTCTTTTTGTATCTGTAAGACGGCAAACCGGCACATTATAACATATATTATGTACATTTTTTTTGTTTTTTGTTGACCCTTACATTACAGCCAGTTTCATAAACTCATTTAATTCCACATTAAGTCTCAAGCTATCTCTTTTTCTCTTCTTTAGTTTGACAGTGACAGTCATAATATAATGTGTCATTAACGTTAAATATGGTTTTGAGCAATTCACCGTAAGCCAAATAAAATCAAGGGTGCACAGTTGGCGGTGAGAGCCCTATGTTTGGCGGTGAGAGCCCTACGCTCCCGCAACTGTCCGGTGTATCAGAAGAGGGCGTTAGTACACCCGAACCTGAACATATCAATTAATAAAAAAAAGTAAAAAAATTAAAAAAGGGTGCACTGAGGAACCGCAAGAGAGAGGACCGCGGGTAATGGTAATTAGGTGATTAACACATAGCCACGCATCGCGCTGCATGTATACAAAACAACACGCGCACGGATGCATTTTCTGTGTGTTGGACGGTGCTTGTTTTCTATACAAACGGAGATACAAAGAGAGGTAGGGCACACAAACTAAAGACTAGAGGCACATAAAGACTTTTTCATTGGCTAGGTACTTGTATTTTGTTTTAATGTGTAACTGTTTTGTGTGAATTTTTCTGTCTGTTTGTATGTGTAAAATGCTGTTGTTGTCTTGTGCCTCATGTGCTGTACAGATTAAATGTATTTTCTTTCTTTCTTTAAACTTTTTGAAATAAACCTTACAGAAGATCGTAGCCAAATAACATTGGTCTCGGCCATGTTGTGTTCCAACGGTGAGTAAGGTCTCCAGAGCTCCACTTTCTAACAGGGTCGTCAACGCGCGAGTTATAGATACCTCAGGGATTGCAAGCGTCCATAGGCTATAGTGACTGCTTACCATCAGGTTTGCTTTTTTGCCACCTTAATGGTATAAAAAAAACTTAGAAAGCGGTGCTATAGGAATTGATTTAGGAGGTTATCAACCGACTACTTCCTGGTTTAAAAAAAGCAACGCTTTGACGTATTCACGCGTTACGTACGCTACATGGTGCGGGGTAGTGTGAGAATCGCCTTACGGCCGAACCCAATATGCAATCGCAATCCTCGGAAGACGGAAGTATTGATTCGTAATTTACTTCCATAGATCAAAATACGAATCGATTGGTTAAAGAGACGCGTAATGTGAGTTTTCCAATCTGACACAGGAAAAAAAGAATTGATCGCATATTGGAATCGGGTGTTTGTATAGTATACAGTTTCAAAATAATTTTCTAAGCTACCAACCACGCTTATTCGTTATATAAAGTCAAGCACTGACCAAACCCGTCTCAACGAATGAAGAGATTAAAATTATTAACAAAACATCCCGGGACCAGTCGGGCGTCATTCCCGATTATCAACGGCCCTCTCGAGGTCTCCACTTAATTAAATAATCAAAACTGAACATGCCCTTAACCTTAATACTGTCGAAGGCGCGTTGAAATGGTAATGAGTTTTTTTTTATATGTATTACTAGCGATTGCGCGCGACGTAGCCTGGTTATTACAAGTGTGATGTCATTAAATAAATATGTAGGAACAAATCACACAGATTGAGCTAGCCCCAAAGTAAGTTCTAAATTTGTGTTATGGGATACTAACTCAACGATTTTATATTTAATTAGCTTTTTTGCCCGCGACTTCATCCGCGTGAAGTTCCGGACCCGTTCCCGTGGGAACCACATTGAATTTCGGGAAAAGCTATAGCCTATGTCAGTCCCTGATAATGTAGCTTTCTACTGGTGAAAGAATTTTTGAAATCGGTCCAGTAGTTTCAGAGCCTATTCAATGCAAACAAACAAACAATCAAATCTTTCCTCTTTATAATATTAGTATAGAGTATAGATAACAAATACATTTATAGATAAACATCCAAGACCCGTGGCCAATCAGCAAAAGTTCATTTTTCATCATGACCCGACCGGGATTCGAACCCGGGACCACCTGGGTTCTGGCATGGTAACCATTACACCACGGAAGTCATCAGAAATACATAATTAGGTATCTTTATAAAAATATAAGAGGTCGCTCTAATACCAAAAAACCTACAGTAACTGGCACGAACGTCCTAAATACGGATCAAAAGTAAGAAAAGCAAACAAACGCAATCCCCTGGACAATGTCCATATCACACGTGCCAATGATTTCTAAAACAACTTTGAAACGGTACTATTCAAAAACAAGACGAAACTTATGAAAAGGAACGTACTTTTTGGTCGTACGACCATTGTTATGGGATTAAAAACATTCATTATGTAGTATTTAACTTTGAAGGGCTGGTGTAATCTCTTTTAGAATCCCGAATTTCTTGAAACGTTTTAGGTGACAAAACTGATTGTGCTGCCCTGTAAAATCTTAGCTAACGCACTAGGCAGGCAGCTTTGGCTTTGTTGTGTGAAAGCTGTCTATATCTGAATTTATTAGTAATGTAGTGTTAATGTGTTATCATTAAAAGCCGAGTTATATTATTCCAACTGCTATAGAGCAGATATACTCGGATCCATATCTGAGCAACACGCGGTGATGGTAATTATAAGCGAAGAATCTCCAAAGCAAAATAAAAGGGCAAACAAAAACAGTTTTGAATAACATTAAGTACAAATTACATTTTAACAATACGAAACACAATGATAACAAAATTGCAAAATGGTACCTGCCACCCGCAAGAATAATGTAGTTGACTCAAATAAAAGAGAATCAAAGGCTGTTAATCCCAAAGATATTGGTAATAGAATATATTTGCTTTAAAGATTATTCAGTTGTAAAATAACTCAATATTATAATACTCCACAAAAGATCTTCACGAAAGGATTAAACAAAATACTTATTCATTTAGAGTATTTAGTAGAAATGGAGCTATTTTTGAAAAAAAAAACTGTCATTTTTGCCCTCACACATAGCAAATTGTTATTACGTATTTAGTTTAAGTAGCTGTAATGGATATTCTTAAAAGTCAATGAGCCGAAAAATTAGTATGCTTGAATAATATTTTGCAATTCAAAGAAATTTCTGAATGAGATTACTAATACGTACTTGATGAAACTCTTCCAACTAGGCTTTGGTAGAGGGATTTAATGCTAGTGTTTTTATTAACGAAGTACTTATTATGTCTTATCGGCTTATAAAAATATATTAATATTCGCCGCCCACCGGGTGCATTTTACATGAAATTAAATCTAAATATTTTTTTAATATGGATTGCGAATCAAGCATATTTTCTACTTGTGATGCAGTTGATAAATAAATATAAATATATAGGTACCAGATAGGGGAAAGATGGCATAATTAGAATGATTTGAAGTAATTTTTGATGGCATTTTTGTTATATTTTATCTGATTGATTGTTGTGACACGCTCATTACATGTACATACAGTGCGGCAAATATGAGGTATTGCTCCACGCTCAATTCAATTAAATTTCTAAATGATTATATAGAAATTGAATATTTAATTTTATTTATAAAAATGAAAACAGAACAAATGAACTAGCATTTCTCTCACCACCTCCCACATACTGGCACGCAATAACCGTTATCAACGACCCCGAATGTATCCATGAAAGGAACGGTGATAAAAAAACATTGTAAAGCTCAAAGCCTTCTATTAACAAAATAAAGAACCAACAAATTGAGATTCCATGTGTATCGATGCGTGTGATACGTTATGCATAATATCGCATTATTTAACATAATTAATTAGGAGCTCCTCCCAACAGACAGATTGACAAAACAAAAACTAAAGTATTTTACGTCTTCATGCACCGTATCGACAACTCCATCGGATTAAGCAAACATTAATAATTAGCAGTGACGGTTCGTTTCCGTCACAAGGCGATACAGCGTGTTCCAGAGATCTCGATTGCTGTACTGCACTGACAGGTAACAATGTTGCTAGATATTTTATCTATTTTCTCAATAAAATATCAATAAAACGCATTTATTTACTCTACAATAATAGTTTTAAATTTCAGACACAAATACGCATTATTAACATAGTTAATATTACTGTTGAGCAATGATGAAAATTAATGCTTTTGCACGGCTTATGGAACGACTGGTTCAAATGCTAGTGGACGGATGTAGAACGAAAAAGATGTAAATTGTGTCATGGTAATTAGGTTAATATATTAAGATTATTATATTTATTAAAAAAAATACATTTATTTCAGGTAACCAAGACCTATAAAGTTTTAAAAATTTAAATTTTATTAGACGCTTGCGAATGCTGTTTTGCGCGGACTCATTATTACCATTCTCATTTTTTTGTAATAAGTGATATTAAAAGAAGACAAGGTAAGGTTATTTAAAAAAGGTTTTGTTTCATAATAGTTATCAAGCTTGTTATAATTACACACAAGATGTGTGTCCCCCACCCCAGCAGGATCGTGGATAAGGGGGGGTGGAAAAATTGAGACAAACATTGAGAGAGACTCCAGTTATCTATAAGTAAAGAATACAGTAAAGTGCCTAGCACTGCGTTATCTTTAAATAAAATAATAAACTGTGAAAGAAGAAATAAAAATATATTAATGAATAAAAATCCAACAGTCTCCAGTTCATAAATTAAAATACTGCTCATATTAAATTTTACTACGGCGAGGATTACATTAGGCCATAAAGCTTTGTTTAATGGCCAGTAATTGGCCGGAATAACATAATTTTATTGGTATTGTCTTGGATAGGTAACGAACGCCCCTACTAAAGAAACTAGAATTCCTTCTTCTTTTCATTATTGGCAACCACCTCCTCTTAATAATTGACGATAACTAACACGACATTTATGCCGAGTGGAGAACAATTTATTGTTGTTCTAACTGTAATATAGAAACCTTTGATTTGTTCAATTATCATGTTCATGTACCTAATCAAATATCGCAGTCACCTTTTGTATGCTAAAGAATAAAGTTTTATTTCATTTAATCATTACATTTTAAGATTTAAATTAAAATATTATTTTTTTGTTATTTAATTTTGATCAATATTAAGAGCCATTTTACATTTTTACGCGTTTACGAGTGTTTTTGAGCTCCTAGTTTTCTGTCAGGAATTAATTTTACATTAGACAGTACATGGTTTGGATAGCTCGGTTCTTTTCGTCGACATTTAATATAGTACATTTTGAAATATTTTTTTATAATAATGTAAATTAATAATCTCCCAAGTCAAGTTTGCGAAAAACTGCTCGGAGCAAGATTTTTAAATCCCTTATTCTTCCATTAAAATTAAAAATATATAAATTAAAAAATATGTGTGTACCAGAGATATACTTTTATCGACAATTGATTAACTACTTTTTTATAGAGTATCTGAAATAATTTTAAAATAAATAAAGATTTTACGTAAGATCCGAGAAAATGTGTCGAATTCTACCTTGATTTTTTCCATTTAAATACAGATATTTCCAAAAGATATTTACATTATAATAAACGTTATTCGTTATTGAAAATAATTCCTTAAATATTTTCACAATATTAATTTATTTAAATTAAAAATAAAACAAAATACATTTACTAAATTCTTTATGTATTCGCGTCGTCCTAACTTTGTCCATTTCTAATAGATATTACATATTAATATTTATTACAATTATTATATTTTTTCATGTTCTCAGTAGTACTCAGTACACTGTGAGTGTATCGACAATCTGAATTCAGTTGAATTGCTGCGCAGTCAAAATTTCCTATTTTTTTTGCGAAATGGCTCTTAAGGCCGCCTTGCTGCTATGCTAATACACTACTTAATATTATTTTTTCTATGTGTATTGCTAATAAAGCATTTTATATCTATCAATATTAAATTAAAACATACAAAACCCATACTCAAACCAAATAACTGATTAGTTTGTAGAAAAAACAAAAATAATAATAATAATAATAATAATAATTTTATTTATTTCTTCTCACACACTTTTACAAACATATGTAACAATTAAAGTGGTTATTAGTACAATGTTTCAAGAAACTATTTCAAGTAAACCAAACATATATTATTTAATAGTTATAGATACAGTAAGATTATGTCAAAAATTTGATAGTGTGGGAAGCTGGTGCCTGAGAGTGTCACAATAATAATAAAAAATGTCACAATAATATCACAAAACAAAGCAAAGCAAGAGTGAATGAGTTTCGAGTTTCCATAGTGATATCACACATCGCTGGAGGGTCAATAAATAAATAAATTTCGACGCTGCCGTTTTTTCGACTTTTTTCTTTAATAATACACTTGTAATTACGTGAGTTGGCATCGAAAACAAACCGCAATTTTGTGGTCTGCCTTAATGGTTTATTGGTCAATTATAGGCGTTATAATAATCATCTTGCGTCAACATAGAATAACAGAGGGTCTACTCTATAATAGTATTTTAGAATTAAAAGTCGAATAGGATTTAGTCGCCTACCAGTGGATTGAAGTTGAAATTAAAAGTCGCCTTAGGATCCACTGGGTGGTCCAACAATACCAATTGGACGGAGAGTCATGACAATATTTTTGGAGAGGTATCAGAGCATTTATGAAATGTCCTACCGGGGAAGACAGAATATCAGCGAATGGCCACAGATCAGATTAATAAATAGTTACTTGCATGACAGCAATGCGTTTCGTCCGGTGAGTGAGAGATGCTTTCTCTCCCTAAAAAACAAACCATTTTTTTTGCATTTAGATTTATACAGGAAATACTTTAGCTAATCATTTTTTTTTATTTATTTTATTGTAACAGGCAACGCATTGGGAGCGCCTGTTATAATTATTCGTAAGTAGCAGTAACCATTTTCCATGTGGCATACTGGCTTGTTTGTGTGAGTTAAAACTCAAAAAACACGCTGGAATCGTTCGAATTTCTAGATCTCAAAATCAGAAAAAATTATAAATACTTTACATAAATTATTACTTTTTAGATTATAATTTATTTTATGGTTACAGGGAAAGGAGGTGATGCATTTTCCTCATTTAAAAAAAACCCACAATAAGCGGGGCAACCATGAAAGGAAATTTGGAAAATACGAACTGGCGGCGGACTAAATTCTAACCAGTTTTGTACCTTATTCTAACTAGTAATGTCTTTTTTGACAGGACTACATGTTTCGTTGTTTTGGATGGACACTTCTTGGATGGATTTTTCGGATGGACTCAAAGCTGGTAAAAATTCAACGAAACGTCAATCTATATTTTCGGAATTTCGTTTCTAAGTATAGGGGAACTGGGACGATCTTTTTAACTACTTCTTTCTGACTATGTTGTCACTCAAGGGCCACTCTGATAAAATATTATTTAATCTTTGCCAAGTGTGTATACGATCTGTGTCCATATACAGTCATTAATTTACTGATTATTAAGATGAGTTTAATTTTAAAGTCTTTAAATCTACGCTTTTATTATAACTAATATAGCTGTTAACATCACTAATAGATGGTGCGAAGATATTATTTTGAGTAAGGACTTGAAAAATTATTGTTTACCATTTTTGTAAAACTACCTGGCCTAACATGAAGATCCACACAGAATCTGTGTGGAATTATTATTAGTGTTACAACCTCTAGTGCATTGAATATCAGATATTCAATGTAACACTCGTTGTATGTGACATATCGACGACCTCCGTGGCGTAATGGTTATCATGCCAGACCGCCACCCAGGAGGTCCCGGATTCGAATCCCGGTCGGGTCATGATGAAAAACGAACTTTTTCTGGTTGCCCTGGGTCTTGGATGTTTATCTATATACGTAACTATATATTTACGTACGCAAGTGGTCAAACGACCTAAAGAAGCCGCTGGATGCCCCGGTCCGGAACCGGTCATGCTGGAGACGTTGCTGACTGCGAGCTGTGGACTTCTTGTGGCTGAGATGATGATGAATTAGCTTTGATGTATTCGCAACAAGTGTGTCGACCATATTCCAAATTTCCAATTTTTAAGTTGGTTTGCTATTGGCGGCGGCGGCGTGAAGGTGAGACGTTTGAAATGGTGCCGATCCATTTTCACCCAAAACTGCCATTTAGACCTGGATTATTTATTGATATCATCCTGTATATATATCGAGAGACGTGACATTTCAAATATTATGAGAAGGTTGGTATAAAGTGAATATTTAGTGCGCTCCCGCGGCTGCCGGCCGGTGTCATGCGCGATCACTTCACGCACCAATGGAAACCTCTACACACGCTGTGGACGATATTAATGCATTTATTTTTATCAATACATCTACGGATTTGCGGAGAAATTATAGGTTGTTTTTTTATAGAAATGGTGGGCAAACATGTAAGTTTCAAAGATTTGTATAGTTTTTTTTTTTTTTTCTAAACAAGTTGCCTTGAAATGATTGCTTTTAGCAATAAGGCCGCCTTGCACATATACTAGTCTATAAGCTTTTCGTATGTTCATTATGTTGTATTATTTAAAGATGTATATTTGCAAATAAAGTATATTTTCTCTCGCTCTCTCAAGTTGACTACACTCCACCTGGGGCCCGATTCTACTAACACAAATGCACCAATGGACTCTCAATGGTGTCTCAATCGTGTCTCAAGAGAATTCCGATAGTGTAACAGTGGAATAGTTTTTGACATTTGTTATGGACTTAAACAATAACATAATGTTTAACTTATTGTTTAAGTCCATAACAAATGTCAAAAACTAGTCCATTGGTGCATTTGTGTTAGAAGAATCGGGCCCCTGATGTTGAGGAGTAGTGGAGTCCAGAAGTGAGACCCATCGGCAACGCGGACAGGAAACGCAGTCCTTGACACTTTTAAAAATACATAATACGGAACTACACAGGAATGGAGGAGTTCGATAGTATCGCTGTGTGTCGCACTCTAAAACGAACACTCAAGTTAAGCAACGTTGACCCTAGCCAGTGTTTGGATGGGTTTCTTAATTTAAAGCTTCTCCGTGCTTCGGCACCTTAAGTCGTCTGTCCCGGCTGTTGTCGATGGATAACAGTCGTTAAAGCAGGTTGGTGGCCTTCAGGCGGTTTTTGCAAATACTGGCATCCGCCAATCTGTATTGAAGCAGCGTGGCAGAGTACGCTCTAGTCCCCTTCGATTGAAGAGAGACCGTATCCCTGCAGTGGGATGATTAGGTATGGGTTCACACAGAAATGACAACATAGTCTACTTCCGTTGCCGACGACGAAATCATTTTTCCAATGCAAAATTTAAATCAAAAATACATATGCCATCTCTATTATGAGCTTGGAACTAAATAGCGCAATAATAAAATAACAATTTGTTGTTTTCAAAAGCATTTTACTCCGAGTTCTTAAAAAAGTGATAAAGCTTTTTCATAGAGGGCACTGTCAGTAATGACATTTGTAAATGTAAGCAACACTAGATGGCGCTACTAAGAAAAAACAACAAAAAATATAGTATCGTTCGTTTATTATAGTATCGTCGTACAATGCCGTGTGAACGGCCTCAACGACGCCGTTCACACGGCATTGTACTGCACGTTTTTGTTCAACGGACTTGTCAAGCAAATCGAATGAACTTTACGTATTCGAGTTGCAGTGGCGCCCCAGTGGCACATGAGTAAATAAACTGATTTACTCATGTGCCAGTGGCGCATAGTCGTCCATGCGCATAGTATAGCCTCGTGTTCCGTTCACACGGCACGCTGTTCTTACGTTTTTAATCGAATAGCAACCGAACTACTTGATTTCGCGGGTAATTTGTGTTTGCTGTTTCAAAATGGCTGACGAATCTTCAATAGATAACGAATTATTAATTTCTTTAGTGGAACAAAATCCCGTTTTGTGGGATAAAACTATGGAACTTTATAAAAATCGCGTCGCAACTAAAGCGGCTTGGAAAGAAATCATGATAGTAATTGATCCAAATTTTGATAATAAGAAAGAAAAAACGAGACAAGCCTATGGTATGTATCCTTTATTATTACATAATAAAATTGTTTTACATCATGTTTTACTTGTATCTATTTATGTTTCACTTACTTAGTTCTAAATATATTCGTTTTGCCATGGGACTTGATGGGACAGACAGAACCGTCGTTTGATATAAAATATTCACTAAAACTAGATCTTTACGCTATACGCTGCTCGCTTGAACGTTTCGAATTGACGTACTTTGAAGATTTTCAAATAATAGAGGTGTTGCCATATCTTCAAAATTGTGTCCAGCATGTACACACACGTAATTTTTTTTGTAATACGATGCATGCTTTTACGATTCCTATCATAAGACTGGGTGAAACATCAGCCTTATGTAGGATTCTCCATTTTCCTGCTGAGATACCAAAAACACACTCCACGTATCTTCTTGTCCTGCTCAGGCGATAATTAAAGATTTTTTTACGTAAAACTTCAATGTGTTCCTCCAAAAGGACGTAGTAAATTATTGTGCAAAGCAAATCCCTCATCGCCAATAAATACATTAGGCATACTGTCTCCACCTTCTGATAATGGTCTTGGTTTGGGTATATGAAGCGAACCATCGTGATTTTTTTTCCATAAGACGAAGTTTTTCAAAATGGTTGAATCACACTGTTTACCGTTCGACATATATAAATCTGTACTCAGAATCAACCACTGCAAGTAGCACAATGGAAAAGTAATCTTTATAATTGAACTACATAGATCCACTATGAGCAGGCTTTAAGATTTTTATGTGTTTGCCGCCAATGGCTGGGACAATGAGGGAAATTAGTCTTTCTTTCAAAACCTTCCACCATTTTCATCCATTCGTTTTCTGAACAAGGCGTTTGAAGATAGTCTCTCCGAAGAACATCCCACAGCGTCCATCAAACGTCCCAGATGATACGCATAGTGTAAATCTTTCATGGAACACCCTTATGCTAAATACTCGACCCTAAAACAAAACACCGTAATTAAATAATAATAACTTTCTATGTTTGTCAATTACAGCGAAACTGATTATTCAGAGGTGGACTCATATAAGAGATAATTATAATCGATCATATAAAAAGATACAAGATCAGAAAAGGTCAGGAAGTGGCGCCAAATTAGCAAAGCCTTATATTTATAGTAAACAGTTATCATTTCTGCAGAAAGTAATACAACCTAAAGAGACAATAAACAATGTTATTAACGAAAATAACAACACAGAATCAGAAACACAGAAAACTAATTCTATACAGACACAAGATAATCCGGCGACAATGAGCTCAACCCCTAAAATTATCGCTAAAAGACCTATGAAAAATGCAGTTAGTCCTCTTGATGCCAAGATCATGAAATTTATGGATTCTTATTCTAATAATGAACCCAAACCAATGAATCGGCACCTTTCATTTTTTAATGGGATTATACCGACTTTAGATAAATTTGACGATGATGAAGTCCTCGAATTTCAAATGGGAGTGCTACAATTATTGAAAAATATAAAGAGCAGTCGCCATCGTGAGTCGCCGTCTGTAAATCTCCCATCAACGCGCAGAGGATTGAAGGAGGAATAAAACTCATTTTAATAATTTACTATAATTAAACTTTACTATAGTAATTTAAAACTGTTTATTTTAATTTGTATACCTACTTACCTTATACAGATGGCTAATTTCGTTTTAGTACTCATGCACTTCCGCATATTAGTTTTTTTTTTGGTAGGCTAGAATTTTCCAGCCGATTTAATAAGTTTTCAGAACTTTCAATAGACATCCGAAAGTAATTAAAAAACTTCTCATCGTTTCTAAGTTTATCGTATAACTTCTGAAATAGTTTAGGACGCCCTGATTCTTCATTTATAAGATAGGATGTACCCAAAACCTTCTGCTATGTCGGCGAAACCGTTGGCGCCTTGAAATATACCAATATAAAATTACAACCAAGCGTGGATCCATCACTGACGTCTGCTCACCGACAATTGTGAAGACTGCGGCTATACGTTTTTGTAATGAATGAAAATCTATCGTGTGTTTGTAAATTAAAAAAACGAATACAAAGAAAACGTGCAGGACAATGCCGTGTGCCGCCTTTAGTATCTCATAACACAAGTTTCGAAATTACTTTGGGGCTAGCTCAATCTGTGTGATTTGTCACTATATATATTTTTAATAGTAATGCCTGTGAAGACCTACTTGCTGAATAAATGATTCGCATTCCTGTTCCCTATGTGGATCAGTTAATAAAAGGTTACTTTTGTTAGGTACTGATCCAATAACCTTTGTTTTCTCAAGCTCCACCCATCTGACTTGGCATATCACTCGAACGGCAATATTTAACAATACACTCCCTTTTAAACTATGTGGGTACATAATACAATCAGCTGTTATCTAAAATTCTGACTGGTAAACTTACACGGTTTTACTCCTGCCAACTTTCATCGGAACATAAACTATTTTTTGTGAATTTTTTAATACAATGTTTCCGAGAACATACGTCATTACTGAGATATGAAAACCACGTTAAAATCAGTGAGGAATAAATAAATACATAGGGACAATTCATACAGATTGAGCTAGCCCCAAAGTAAGTTCGAAACTTGTGTTATGGGATACTAACTCAACGATATTATATTTTTATAACAAATACATATATAGATAAACATCCAAGACCCGAGGCCAATCAGAAAAAGTTCGTTTTTCATCATGACCCGACCGGTGATCGAACCCAGGACCTCCTGGGTGGCGGTCTGGCGTGGTAACCATTACGCCACGGAGGTCGTCCGAGGAACGCAGGAAGAGACCTAAAAGACCCCAATGTTAAGGTAAACATAAGGCGTATCTATCAGGTCAAATGAAATACCATTCAGATGGATATTTTTAATAGTAAGTACCTATTTACATTTTAAACCTTTTATTAGGATATAAATTTTATCCAAAGTCCATTACCTACTTAAATATGAACATTATTGTTTTGAATAAGCATTTCTTCATACTAATATTATAAATGAGAAAGTGAGTTTGTTTGTTTGTTATTCCTTCACGGCTTGACTAAGCCGATCATTATGAAAATTTGTATACCTACGTATTGTCAGGGATACAGAGCCCAACATAGACAAATTTTTACGCGGGCGAAGCCGCGGTAACAGCTTGTAATATTAATATTTCATCAGTCGCCTCTACAAACTGAACAGTTTGTTTGGAAGCATCTACCTCTGAAACTACCAGTTCGATTTGAAAAATTTCTACTACACTTAAAAATAAAAATCAAGAGCGAATTCGCAGCCAACATTATTCCATAATGTTCAAAATTATCACTTTCATATAAATTTTTCACCTTGGCTACTTTAACTAAGTCTTATTTACATATATAGTCTTATTTATAATAAAAGTCTTATTTATAACTTATTTCTGTCTTTTCACAATATTCTCAACACTCTGGCCTTCTTCTTACCAAAATTACATTTTGAGTAAATATATTTTTTTATTATATTCATTTACATGTATACACATCTATATCCTGAACGCAGATATCACATTTAACTACACAACAATTAACCATTTTACATTTACAACGATAACTGACTGTTCTTTTAGTTGTCACATAACCTCTACCACAGCACAGAGTGGCACAATTATTCCTATCCTTGCAAACCCTGCCTTTCGTGGAAACGCATAAATTCGGGGACTTATGTAAATAAACCAAACTTTTCCTATTAATCTTCATTTTCTTTCTAATACGGGGTGTGATTGCCCTTTTTGTTGTATAATTCACGATTTTCTGCTTAATCGCATGATGAAACTGTTTCTTCAACAACCCTATGGCCGAACTAAATGGTCCTAACCTCTTCCAACACGTCTTTGTTGTACACGATCCGGAAAACCCGTGGCATTTACACACTTCCTTCAACTGTTCTCCAATAGCGTCAATGCCAACTGTAACATCTTGTTTAATTATTTCAGCTATTTGATCGTTGCCTGCTTTCTTGAAAGCCAAAAAGTTTTTCGTTATTTTCTGACCATGTCTAAAATCGTCTCCGCAACCGCCCCCTTTAAAAGTTGAATTCTTTTCATAGCTGTTCACACAAGAACATCTATTCAGATCGCCTGAAGCGCATGCCTTCGCTGCGGCGTGTGTTATTGAAGCGGCCATCAGCGCGTGAACGAAGGCGGTTTCTCTGTAGATTTTATTGAATATACCTCTTTTCAGTTTATTATTGAAAACTATAGAACAATTCCATCTGGCGTAACGAAATGCCTCTTCGCAAGCGCTGAGGGCCTGATCTCTCGCGATTTCCAAAACCTTCGATAATCCAGGATTTCGTTTGCATATTTTCGATTGCCGGGGTGTAGATCTGAACAATTTGCACGTTCCGGGATAAATAATTTGAGATCTCTCTGTGAATAATGCCTCCACCGTCTTTTGTAACGTAGGCTGTGATCTGTGAAAAAGATGGAGAAAAATTCTATTGAAATAGCGTAGAATAAAATTCATTACTTAAGCTTATTTTTAGACGGCCATTAAACAAATCGTAATATTCTCTGTTTTCAATTAGGTACATTAAGATTAATTAGAATTTCTATCTACCTTTATGTTTTATTAAAAATATTAACTTACCTAACATTTTTTGCAGTGAAAACACAATCAGTATAAATTAACAAAATTATAGTAACACTAAAACTAAACATGTTTTTAGACTAAACCAACATGATATTTTTTTTAATAATTTTCTTTGATTAGTTGCAACAGCTATGTCATTGTTGCATGCAAATTCGAAATGAACTCCGGCCATGGAGACAAAACGTAGGTTTATCAAAACAGGGTGTGTTTTAGCTAAAAATGGAGTTCGTAAACTGAGAAATCAATGTTCATACATGAGTTGGCGGTGTGAGCAAACATTTAGTCACAGGAAACAGGCTAGACTATGAGATTTCAAACATTTTTATTTACAAAATAAAGACGTAGTCGATTGAAAAATATATTTTAAGAATTGTAGGTACTGAAAGGGTATTAAATTTTCAATTCTATCTGTCTGTTACTTCGTTTAGTTGAAACGGCTGAACCGAGTTTTAGATCTGAGAAAGGACGTAGGATAGTTTTTATTCCCGAAACCACTACATAAAGGGGTAAAAGTCAGGTGAAATTGAATATTTTTTGGATTTACCTAAAACTGTTTTGAGTTTCCAAAGAAAGAGAAGAAGAATTTTAGGTAGTTTCTTATTAGGGGAGCAACGTAGATAACAACATACTAACAAATTTTGTAAACAACAGAGAATCCGTAGGCATTAAAGTAACGATTGTAAGAAAAAGTAATATCTTCTATTAGCTGAAGTATGCCTAAAGCTAATCTACAGAGAGTTTAGTCAGCTGCATCAAATGGAGCAAGATTACTTCCGCTCTACGTGTAGTTACAGGCGATGCAGTATGCAATTTACTTGAATTATGCAGACCAAATTGATCGCTAGTATCCTTATGTGGAAAACAGAAACTTAAGATACTGTTACTCTCCAGACCATGTGAGATTCAAAATACTTCTTGATCAATCAAATACAAAATGATATTATAATGAGTCGAATTTTGGTTCGCGAAACAGTGATTCAACTTCTATATTATATAGCTAATGTGAAAAAAATTCAAAGTCAGTTCAGTAATTTCCGAAATTACCAAACCCAGAGTCCTCACAAACTTTACCAAGTCTGTCATTTTTATTATCCTAATAATTTATGTGTTTGAATGGTGCCTAGTGCCTAGCTAATCGGGTTGATTGTAGTTGATCGGGGCAGTACTATTCCCTCAATGAATATCGAGGTTAAGTAGCTGTCATATGTCCCTGTGTTTCGTACAATGAATTAACTAGCTGGAAGCCTAATAGCCGCCTTATTTCCTACACCCTGTTTCCTTTCTTTCTATATCTTCAAAGTTAGGCAACGTATCCAAGATTGAAGTCATATATGTCCATGTCCACGAGGAGCATTCGATTGCTTACCATCAGGTGACCCATTAGTAGTTTGTCCTACTCTGTCTGATTACACGCTCATTCTGGCATCATTCTGGTCCATCAGTCTGGTCAGAATGATGGGAGAATGGTCGTCTAACCCACAGACTGATGGTACTGATACATTAAATTCTGGCATCAGTCACATCAATCGATACTGATGGATCAGAATGATGCCAGAATGAGCGTGTAATTTTGCTCTTATGGCATAAGATCTAAAATTAAAAAACGTAGTTACAAAGTTTTACCACTGATAGGTATACTATCTATAATGGTAAGTATTATATGTGCTATCTATATGTATATACGGGTAATAAGTTTCTCGGGTATCAAAAGTTTGTCACGGGCTACATTATTTGTTCACAGTATTGACTCGTACAATATTTGGAGCGGCACGTCGCGGCTATCTCTACTATTGGAAGCATTCGAGGCTGTTAATTCAGCAATAGTTAGTAATATTTAACAGTATCTAAGGTATCGGGACAAGTCCACCACACATTCCCACCGCTGTGTCTCACGTATAACCAGGTTCAACTACGGAGACCTCAGATTGATAATATGCAATGAAGCATATCGACATCCCGAGGAAGAAACTACAGCTGTCTTGGAACTCACAACGAATTTCTATCTAAAGGTTTCACTTTTTGCAGTCACGGATCACTTCTGTACTGTCAACTTAGATCCAGGGATTATCTATTTAGACGCCACCAAAACTGGCTCGTGCTGACATTTAACGATGTTCGAAACTGTCACTTATTACTTAGTGCACAACGAAATCGATTTTCAATTGTTTTATGAGCCGTCAGTCGCGTTGTTGGCGCGTATTGTATTTATAGTCACGTATTGTTAGCAACACAGTCGCCCTTACCACTCGTGGCGGCGCTTTGTCCTAACCCCCCTCCCCCTACTCAGTCATCCAAGATCACGTGAATTCTCTGTACAGAGTATCAAATATCATTTCCTTAACGCCATTGTGATCAGAAGCCTAGTTATTTGAAAACGGACATTTTAACAAACAAAAAAACAGGAATCTCATTATACCTACCCTCTGGTGATAGGCTTCTACGGAAGACCACCGTCGTGGTGCCTATGACGCCTCGGCTTATACTAAGTTGGCGTCTTTTCGGTATCATGGTACAACATGTTACCTCTATAAGTATTTCAAGAATTTGTAGTACTTTTTTATCATTTGTTTTTGTGTGTGCAATATTGTCACCGGATAAGCCTTTTTTTCTTTCTTCTGATATTTGGTGAAGTTTTTCGAACCCCATGTCACAGCAACGTTTCACTCTAACGACGACATGACGTTTCTATGACCCCGTGGCACTAGTGATAAGTAACCATTTCTAGTCACTCCGCTACAGAACCTTTTACCATATCAACCCATAATCTCACATCATCACTCTACAGGGGAAATAGAGCGTACTGTTCCACACTGCTCCAATGCGAATTGGCAGAGGTCAGTGTTTTTAAATCCACCGACTTTACCAATTTTTTTTTGTTTTTTTATTTATTTATTAGTCACATCAACAAAGCGAACACTAACACATTCAATATAATGACTATTATCCATCGACAACAAGCGTAACTTGGCACCTTTCAGTAGGTAATAATGATCCCACACATCCATAATGAAATTTAGATACTGCACCATGCAGATACTTTACAATAAGGGCTCCAACGAGTGATGGTCACAGCATACACGAGTTACAAAGATGCAAGAAAATACTAGGACAGAGTAGATATTATGTTATTATTAAGAAAGTAATATTTCTATTATTTCTTTCATCAACCGTGTTACTACAACCACAATATGTTCAATCCCTAACACTCTTGTTTATTTTCCAATGTTTAGTAAAAAAGTTTTAAAGTACTTTTATTATGCTGATACATTTTCAATCGTATTATTCACCTTTAATATTAGTGAAATGTTTGTTAGTTTTTACATACTCAAATGGCAGGGCACTTTTTATGATAATTTAGTATGGATGTGTAGCTAATATCTTGGCTGATAACAAATAGGGGTTTTATCCCGAAAAGTACGCGATTCCCGTAGGATTTGGTCAAAAGTTTGATACGTAATGGCGCTTTATAAAATAGATGGGGCTGCCGTGCATAAATACACCCAAACGTAGTTGCGCGGGTTTCGCTAGTAGTATATAATATATTTTGAAGAAAATACTTTTTAAAATACGATATCGCAAAACATTGTCATCCTCAAGCCATACCACATCCAAAACGAACTTCTAGGGCATCCCTACACGTGGAAGGTGGATCGATAGCACGCGGCGCGGCGGCCACTGCGTCGGGCGCTCGTTAAAAACGGAACAAAACAATCCAGACCGTGTGATGCTGGCTTTACAAGCGATCCCTGGAGATCTTTGTACACTGTACTGAATAATTGTAGGGTTTACGGAACACTGCTTACGGGAGACGTGGAATTTTATTCGCAGTGGATAAAATTGCGCCAAAACACTGATGAATAACAAAATAAGGATGAATAACATGACAAGAAGTGGATTCTTTTTGATGGTTTATGTGGCAGAGTTTACTGGCCACTGCCACTGCTCTTAAAAGGGCTGGCTCGATCAGGGACTCTAACTCAAAGGTTTTTTTTTTATGTCATACAGTAAGTAGACAAACAAGCAAGCGGGCCACCTGATGGAAAGCGGTCACCGCCGCCTATGGACATCAGTAACACCAGGGGCGCTACCAATGCGTTGTCCACCAAGGAAGTTGGGGGAAAGGAAGGAGGACCGGAGGGAAAGAAGGAGGGGGAAAGAGGGGATAGAGAAGGAGTTAAGCTTCCGGAACTCTCACTCACCGAACGAAACGCATTGCTGCTTCACGTCGATATTCTGTGAGAGGGTGGTCCCTCAATCTCCTTAGATTGATGGAACTTCACTTGATTTTAGTGATTCCCACAATCTCCAGGATTCTATTTAAACTTACTTAGTTATAGGACACCTTCCCATCCAAATGGATAAGAAAATGTATTAACACTATGAGAAGAATTTACTTAATCAAATTTTAAAGTAATGTATTCAGCGACTGGGTACCTCACAGATAAACCCTGTAAGGTTTTTGTAGATGGATTTTATATATCGTGGTTAATGTTGTGCAGATAATATCACCTATCTTCGAGAGCCTTTGAGGGTACAAAAATACTCCGTTTTCATTATAACTTTCAAGGATTTATCCTTATCAAAAAGGTGAATATGAAATAGGAAGACCGAACTTCATAATAATATTAATTTAAAACTTATATTTACTAGCAGTGCGGGTTCTCGCTCTCATGGGAGTCAAGGAAACTTTTTATCTATAATCTATCTATCTATCTATAATATAATAAAAGTGTAAAAAAAAATTGGATGCGGTTTTCACTAATATATGGCGATTTGCTCAACTTAACATTTAGTGTATGTTTCTTTTCAAAATTCCTACGGGAACGGGAATAACGGGATTGAACGTGTAAATCACTGACTACTGTAGGTTCCTTACGACGTCTAGAGATGTACTAACAAAGAATTTTTCAAAATTCCCACGGGAAAGCGAGATATACGCAAACGAAGTTGCAAGCACGCACAGCCCAAGCCGCTGGGTCTAGAGATGCCAAATTTGGCATGTATTATCCTTATAACCGACCGTATTAGGACCGGAACGGATCAGACCTGATCGGTTCGGAAGGAGCCGCACCGTACCGAGTCCGTGCCAGACCGGACCGAACCGGACCGGAACGGATTTTTTTCTGAAGAAATATATGCTAATTGGTATGTAGGTTCCTTATCAGTACCAGACCGATCTGACCGGACTATTTATCTAAAATTCAAAGCCCTGACTGACTTAACTATATATCAACGCACAGCCCAAACCGGTGGTTCTAGAGATTTCAAATTTGGACTGTAGGTTCCTTACGACGGCGACGTCTAGGGGTGTACTAAGAAAGGATTTTTCAAAATTCCCACGGGAAACCGAGATATACGCAAACGAGGTTGCGAGGGTATATCAAATTTGGCATGTAGGTTCCTTACGACGTCTAGGGATGTACTAAGAAAGAAAAAATTTCCACGGGAAAGCGAGATAGACGCAAACGAAGTTACGAGAGGACGCACAGCCCAAATCGCTGGGTCTAGAGATGCCAAATTTGTCATCCTTATAAGGACCGAACCGACGCGACCGGACCGGACCGGAACGGACCGGAACGGACCGGATCAGACCAGATCGGTCCGGAAAGAACCGCGCCGTACCGGGCCGTGCCGGACTGGACCGGTTTTTTTTTTCTGTAGGAAAATATGCTAATTGTCATGTAGGTTCCTTATCAGGGCCGGACCGACCGGACCTGACCGGACCGACCGGACCTGATCGGACCGGATGGAATCGTACCGTACCGGGCCGTGCAGGACCGGAATTTGTTTCTGAAGAAAAATATGCTAATTGTTACTAGGCCACGCGGGCGAAGCCGTGGGCAAAAGCTAGTTTTTCTAATAAAGAGAAGACCAAGATGGAGATGGTCAGAACTCAGACGAAATCAAAACCTTTGTTAGAGACTGGTCCGTGACAGCTCTGGACAGGGCCGTATGGAGGGAAAAAGGGGAGACTTTAGCCAAACAGTGAGATATGCGTAACTATTTTAAAATAATAGAGAGTTTGATAATTCTCTGCCAGTGTTTGGATAGGTACAAATAATTTAGACCTTTGAGAGAGACGCCACGTTAAACTATCGGAAAATTTATTACGTCACATCCAGTACAAGTAGTCTGATAACACTGATCTCCACCGACCACCCGTACTAGGGCAATGTACACTCTAAAATCAAATTAAAATCAAGTCGTTTATACGGAGACAGAAAAAACAATATTGACACAAATATTGACAAGCTTTCGTGGAAATCTACTTTTTTTTATCATACCTACATGTAGGATATCCTGCTAACATTATAAAGGCGAAAGTTATGTGTATGCTTGTTACTTCTTTACGCTCAAATAGCTTGGCCAATATTTATGATATTTGGTATGTAGGTAGCTGATACCTTGGATTAACACATAGGGTACTTTTTATCCCGAAAAGTACGCAATTCCCGTTGGATTGGATCAAAAATCGATATTAGATGGCGCTACTGTGCATAAAGAAATACACGCAAACGAAGTTGCGCGGGTTTCACTAGTGTTATCTATTTCTGACTAAAATCAGCGCAACTTAGGTGATCATCTGTAAATGCAAATGAATTGATCAAATTAAATACAAATGAATTTATTAAATTATAAGTACCTATTTTGACATTTAATATTATATAAGTAATTATAAAGTAAATTTTGAACAATTTTGAATTGTAAATTAATTTTGATTTTTGTTCCTTATTTTTTTATTTTGAATTCTTTAAATTATGTGATAAATTTTGTATGCCTCATAAGGCGGGACATAGAGAACCCCCTATTCTTTGTTAACGTCCCATACCTATGTTCACGAAATAAATGAATTGAATTGAATTGAATTGAATTCGTTTGGGTATATTCCGCTTTCCCGTGAGAATTTCGGTAAATCCTTTCTTATTGGATGCCTACGTCATACAAATAACACATTCGCAATGTTTCAGATCTCTACTGTTAGCGGTGGCTGCGCGTTGATACGGCAGTCATTCTGGACATTGCATTTTGTGTGTTTAGATGTTTTTTATTTTATTTGACGAATCACACAACGCTATCTAATCCCAAACTAAGCAACTAAGCTTGGGTTGGTGGTTGGTTGGTGGTTGGGTGGTTTTATATGGGTACTAGATTGCTGATAAATATACTCAAATACTTTTTGTTTTTAAATAAATACTTATTATACATAGAAAACACCCAAACCGAGGCAAACAGACATGTTCATGCACACAAATGTTTACTTTGCGCAGGATTCGAACCCGCGGCCCTTGGGATAAAGTGACCATTGCTAGCCACTCGACCACCGGGCCTGTCGATTCTACGTGCCAACCAACGTTTAACCTCACGACACACAAAATCAAATTTTGGTTACGCAACTAAGTCGTTAATTAATTAAGTACACTGGGCGTCAAAAATAAGTAGTACAGTTTTAAAATTGCAATATCTCCTAAACTGCAGAAGCTAGACCTTTGAAATAAAAAAAAGTTAAAAGACAATTTAATTTCATTTAATAAAAACTTCATGCATAATATCATTTTTTAAAGATTGACTGAAAAAAAACTTAATAAATAAAAACACTATTTTTTTAAACTGTTGGCTTGTACTTTTGTTTTTCATTGTTTTCTTTATTGCTGATAAATCAATTGCAATTCAAAAGCAAATGTGTCTTCAGCGAGTAAACTTTACTAATCATGCCTCTTTCAACAGAAGAATGTGCAAGAATCATAACTTTTCTCGAAGTAGGCATCAGTATGCGTCGTACTGCAAGAACGGTGGGTGTAACTCTAAGAACGATCCAGCAAGTAAAGCGAAGATACGAAGAGACTGGAAACCATCTAAGGAGACCAAGTAATGGCAGACCCAGGTGCACTAGTACCCGAGAAGACCGCTTAATTGTCTCTACTGTGTTAAGAAATCGTCACCTTAATGCAGTTGAGGTCCAGCAACAGCTTCTTCAGACCCGAAGAGACTACGTTAGTGAGAGTACAGTGAGGAGAAGATTTGCTGAAGCCAACCTGAAGTCGTACAGGCCAGCAAATGGCCCCAAACTTGAGACAGGGCATCGAGTAGTAAGACTACGCTACGCGCGTCAACACGTACAATGGGGCGAAGAAGAATGGACAAGAGTTTTGTTCACAGATGAGTCTCGGTTTTCTTTATTCACTTCCGATGGAAGGCGGAGAGTATACAGGCGACCTGGTGAGCGATACATTCAAGGTTGCATCTCGGAAAGAGTTCAATACGGCGGGGGCTCTGTACAAGTATGGGCTGGCATCTCTTCAGAGGGTCGCACAGAGCTAGTGGTCATAGAAAATGGCACTCTGACTCGTGAAAGAAATGCATTAGAGATCCTTAACGAGTATGCAGGGCCATATTTAGCAAATATGGGTGATGGAGCTATACTAATGCATGATAACGCCCGGCCACACACCGCTCATCTCGTACAAGAGTACATTCAGGAGGTTGGCATCAGCTTGACGGCTTGGCCATCAAGAAGCCCAGATCTTAACCCGATTGAACACGCCTGGGATGAGCTTGGGAGGCTAGTCAGAAGACTCAGACCACCCCCCGCCACCCTCAGGGCTCTAAAACAGGCCCTGATAGAAGAATGGGTGAATATTCCCCAACACCGCCTCTGAAACTTAGTGTTCAGCATGCCAAACCGGCTCCAAGCTGTCATCAGAGCCCGAGGCGACAACACAAGTTACTAAATTGGGAACAAGGCCCAAAACGTAAAAATTAAGTTCTTGATAGTTCCTTCAAAATGGTTAGCTTTTTAGTTTTTTTCTAATTTTCAGTGTAAAACTTTACTAATGCTAAATAAAGTATTATTTTTAGAAAACTTTGTTAAATTTGCTATAAAATGACTTTTATTTCAAAACTCTAACTTCTATAGTTTAAGAGTAATTGCAATTTTAAAACTGTACTACTTATTTTTGACGCCCAGTGTAGATTACACTCTGAGTAGTTTAATTATTCATTACACAGCCAAAATATTTCAGGCTAAGTTATTTCAATTAGGGTAAGTATCAGATCAGATTAAAAGTCTACCTGTATTTACAAAGTATAATATGACGTATCTTCCGCTGATAAATAAATTTATAGGTACAAATCACACAGATTGAGCTAGCCACAAATAAAGTTTGAAACATGTGATATGGGTTACTAACTCAACGATACTATATTTTATAAATAGATAAACATCCAAGACCCAAGGCCAATCAGATAAAGTTCGTTTTTCATCGTGACCGGGATTCGAACCCGGGACCTCCTGGGTGGCAGTCTGACGTGGTAACCATTATGCGACGGAGGTCATGAATTATTTATTTAAGAGGAAATGTTTATCTTATTAGACCCTAATGCCTATTTTCACCAAAAATTCCTATAATTTAAAAGTGTCTAATCTTAACAGCTTTTTCTATGTCCAAATCCTTGTTTTTGGCAATGACATATAAAATTATCGATTTTTAAAAACCGTATTGTAATCACAAAGATTTGGACATAGAGCAATCTGATGAGAGACTTTAAAATTTTAGTAGACTGTCTGTTGGAGTCCCTATATACGAGTACACGATAGATAGATTTTAATTTGTATTAGCTAAGGCGTAATTTTTAAAGGTGCGAATAAAGTGTATTGTATTGTAAAGCCGGGTCTCCGGCGAAAGTTTTTGAAAACATTCAACAAAAACACATACACAAAACATGTTTCTCTACACACGCTGTCCATAGCGGCTCGCGGTCGGTCGGTGTATTGTGTAGCGAGCGACGCAAGAGAGTTGTCAAAATCACGACAAAAATGGCGGATGATAATGACAGTACCCTGCCCGTCGACCCGCGCAGGGGTATTTTGTGCGCGTGCTTTCCATCGGGCATGGAAAACAAAAACATTGTTATATGTACACAAAAATGTGTATTGAAACAAAGTTTTGTGTAGATTTTGTTGAATGTTGACATGTTTTTGTTGATTGTGTAGGGCAAAACATGCGCTGTGGACCCGACTTCAGGCACACATTATATAAAAAGAATACAACAATATACAAACAGAACATAAACCAAGAGTAACATTAAATAAGCGTCCGCAAAATATATATTTGTCTGTATACTTCTTTGGAGCCCCGTCCCAGCTTGGCACGGTTTTTACTAAGAATGATGAGGATCCCTATAATTTTTTTAATATAATTTATCCTATGTTACATGGGTAATGTCCCAACGGTGAAAGAGTTTTTGAAATCGATTGAAATGAAATGAAATAGTTTATTTCAGAAATTAGACCTTCACAGGCACTTTTTCTTGTCATTTACAAATTGTATATATGTATAAAGAAAATAAACTACGTTATATACTACCACCATTTCGGACGCAAGCAAAATGGCCACCAGTAAAAGAAATGATTCAGTCGTTTTTTAGTATTTTCGTTACAAACAAAAATAAAAATAAAATCCTCTTTATAATATTAGCATACAACATTATGGACATAAAAATTTTGTTCTTAAGTTCTTCACTCTGGATACTTCTTTTATTTGCTGACTGTACGAGCACTTAATCTTATTCTGGTTACTGTCCGGTTACATAATGGTGTTTACATCGTAAATAAGGTTCTACTGCCAAAACATACCCTACTTGGCTCTATGCCAAGGGCGATAACCTCGGGGTTAAGTATACAATGCTTGGATCGGTTATATGTCATGAGTGGATCATGAATGAATCTGACAATCCTGGATCATAGTTGATAGCGACCACAGATTGTATATACATATGTGACGACTTTCGGGGAATTGCTCAAAAACATTTTTAGGGTTCCGTAGCCGCTTGCTTGTTTGCCTGCGTTACGACATAAAAAATCAATTTTACCTATTCCATAAAAGATAAAACTATCTGTGGGTTAAAACTCACAAAAGTCCAATGTTTTTTTATAGTTTTAATACTACCTATACAATTCCAATTTACCTTGTAATAAAGTAATTTATACATATGTATACAATACAACCGTTAACAGAAAGAACCTCCCTATTATCATGAGAGCGCTTATCTTTTATGCCATAAAGGTGAAAATAGATTAACAAATATTTCATATGGGTAAAAGCGGTTTCAGACTAGCGTTTTAAACGCGAATACGGTCATTTCAGCATCAATTACACGCGCGCTATTTATGGTGGATACAGACTGCTGTAACATTGTTATGTTGCAGTGCAATGTAACACAATTCCCATATTGTGGACGCGTTGCGCGCCCGAACCGTGCACACTACGCGCACGAACCGAACATTCAACTCGTGCTCGCCGCGATCAATGGATGAATAAAACACAGCGCCGCGTCCACACTATGAAATTCTACTGCTTTCATGTTACGTTTCAACTAGTCTGTACCCAGCATTAAGCGCAAGCCACACCGAAGCTAAGCGGGCTAGCGAGCTAGGCGGGCGAACATCTTTTCACCTCTTTAAATACTTCGGTTCACACCGCGAGCTACCGACTAGAGGTGAAACGATGTTTGCCCGCTTAGCTCGCTAGCCCGCTTAGCGTCGGTGTGGCTTGCGCTTTACGCGCTTCAAAATACCGAAACGGACATACTTCGGAGTGTTCGCTCGCGCGGTAGTGGTGTCGTGTCAGTATCAACATGGATTCTGACGAAAACATACAAACGCGCTTAAACGAGCTTATAAGCAACACTCGTTCAAATAGCGCATGTAGCGAAAGGCGCACGTACATACTCTTCCAAAAACGAGCTTAAACGCTCGTATAAAACGCTAGTCTGAAACCGTTCTAGTCGCTACGGTGATGCTACGAGGTCATTTACCCTGTCGTAGCCCGTAGCTACGATGTGCTACGATTCGTATTTTTCGAACGTTTTGATACTTAATCACATTTATATAGCATAGATGTGTTATAGAATTGGTTTACGAAACCGCTAGTTATTTTGCAAAATGGCTGAATGCCAAAACTAGACAGACAGCGGAAGCTTAAATAAATAAATAAATAAATATATCGGGACAATTCATACAGAATGAGCTAGCCCCAAAGTAAGTTCGAAACTTGTGTAATGGGATACTAACTCAACGATATTATATTTTATAACAAATACATATTTAGATAAACATCCAAGACCCGAGGCCAATCAGAAAAAGTTCGTTTTTCATCATGACCCGACCGGGGATCGAACCCGGGACCTCCTGGGTGGCGGTCTGGCGTGGCAACCATTACGCCACGGAGGTCGTCACTAATAGGAAGGTTAGTAATAGGAACCTAAAAAACTGACTAAATCCGTTGTCAATTCTAATTTTATATCAAAACTATGTATTATATATGTATGTATAGTATAGTATAGTATAACTTTATTTGCATAACTGAGGCACAAACATACAAATAGATACACATTTACATTAACATCCACATTAAGAGCATTATTGTACCGCAGTGACACAAAAAGGCAATAACTCAGCGATAAAGATTGCTCAGAAAGCAAACGCTGATTTTCAGTCAGTATGTAGGTATTATATGTATACGCACCTGGTATTATTATGAAAAATCTCTAAATAAACCCAGCTATTTGTTCCTGTACGAGGTAACAGGATTACATGAAATACATGTAGCGGTTTCCCATATAAAAACCGACGAAGTGCGAGTTCCGTACGGTATTATCTATAAAAAATAAAAATAAAATCACTATGTTGTATGGGAGCCCCCTTAAATATTTTATTATATTTGTTATTATAACGGCAACAGAAATACATCTTCTGTGAAAAAGAGGTGATCATTGGAGGTGAAAATTATATTCCAGATTTTAGAGAATATTTATAAATACTATTCTAAATAAATAAATAAATATATAGGGACAATTCATACAGATTGAGCTAGCCCCAAAGTAAGTTCGAAACTTGTGTTATGGGATACTAACTCAACGATATTATATTTTATAACAAATACATATATAGATAAACATCCAAGACCCGAGGCCAATCAGAAAAAGTTCGTTTTTCATCATGACCCGACCGGGGATCGCACCAGGGACCTCCTGGGTGGCGGTCTGGCGTGGTAACCATTACGCCACGGAGGTCGTCAAAACTAAACTAAACGTAAACTATCACTATCTCTCTATCGGGTGGCTAACACTATTTTTTTGCCATAAAGGTTAGTAGGCGTTCATATTAAAATCTTCGAGTCTACTATGAAAGCGTCCATCCGAAACAACGATACACGTAGTCCTGTCAAAAAAGACATTACTAGTTAGAATAAGTTCAAAACGTCAGTTCGTATTTTCAGAATTTCCTTTCATGGTCGGCCCGCTTATTTTGGGTTATTTATAAGGGGATTGTATCACCTATCACGGTTCATTAGATACAGCCTAGTGACAGATGGAGAGATGGACGGACGGACATAGAGACGGACATCGAAGTCTTAGTAATATGGTCGCGTTGGCACCCTTTGGGTACAGAACCCTAAAAATGTAAGACAAGGTAATAAAATAAAGGAATATTTACTTGGTAACGTATTCATTACTAAGCATCCCGACACGACTCCATTTTTTTTTGTAAAAGTTGTTTTGTAGTTGATATAGGATGAATTGAATTGAATTGAATTGAATTGAATTATTACCTATCGTTGTTGTACATACTTCAATTATATCCTTACAGTCCTCAGTGCTTCGATACTTTTTATAGTGGAATTTTCAATACAGTAAACATTTTGATGCAATAGTCATTTTGATACAGTGTACATTTCGATGAGGTGGACTTTTTAAAGTGGGTATTTTGATACTGTGGACGTAACGCTACGGTGGATATTATGATAGAGTGGACCACGTGGTACGAAAAGAATTCCACGTGGTTATTAGAAAGAAAGAAATCGTTTATCTGAATAAAAGAAGAAAAGTTTTTTTTTCTGAAAGAAAACTTTCTGAAAAGTAGTTCACAGGCTCGTTTTCTAGTCACGTCATTATTATTTATTGAGATAATCTTTAAACTGTAGTATTGTGGTAATTTTGCTTTGTTTTTACATTTCAGAAAGAAAGAAAATTACCACTTGGCGAAAGAAAACTTGTTACGGCCAGTGTTACGGCAGTTTTTTGGCATTCACAACCATCGAGTACGTAGCCGCCTTCGTTTGCATATATCTCGCTATCCCGTGGGAATTTTGGAAAATCCTTTTTCAGTACACCCCTAGATGTTGTAAGGAATCTACATTGCTAATTTGGAATCTCTAGACCCAGCGGTCTGGGCTGTGCGTTGATATATATTTTATACATATGGATAATCCTATCATAAAACTTTGACTCATTAATTCTTGTAAACTTACAGCATCTGAGATTTTGTAGTTTTAATTAAGTTACATTTTATTTATTAGATTTTTAAATGTATAGACATTTTTATCGACCTACACGACCCAGGCTAGACAGGCAACGTCCTAAGCCTTCAGTGGAGAATACTAACTCAGTCAAACGAGTTAAATACCAATTTAACTATAAATACATGTATACAATGCCCTTTGATATTCCCGCATAACGTCTGGTTTCGAGGAATAGATTTTACTAGCTGATGTCTGCGATTTTACGGTCTTCCCTTTTCCGGAGGAAAAACTATCCCGTTAATCTAGGTTTTACGTAAAACTTACTGGACGATTTGCTTAAAATTTGGTACATAGATTGTTTATAACACTGTTTAACACATAGGATATTTTTGTTTGATAACATTTGAATAAGAGAGGTAGTGCACAGCGGATAATCCGCTCAAATCGGAGCAGCCCGTCTGGGGAAGGACCTCCACCTTACAGAAGATCGTAGCCAAATAGCATTGGTCTCGGCCATGTTGTGTTCCTACGGTGAGTAAGGTCTCCAGAGCTCCACTTGGGGGGGTTGGGAGGGTTGGCAACGCGTGAGTGATACCCCCGGTATTGCTTACGTCTCTCTCTAGGCTACGGTGACGGCTTACCATCAGGCCGACCGTATGCTTGTTTGCCACCTGTGTGGTATAAAAAAAATTGTACATTGATTGTTGATAACACTATTTAGTATAACACATAGGATGGTTACGATTGACGTATATCATTCCGGGAACGGCAACAAACGGATTTCGCAGGTATCAATTGGCAGATGAAATTAAGACAATCAAAATATGTTTAATATAGGTACCATACCAATTAAAATAAAATAAAAAACAAAAACGAGTACAGTCAACGACATAAATATGATGGCACTTTAGAACTTTATCAATTTTGTAAAATAATTTTTATGACTCAACTTTGAGTTAACGTGTCAACAATGTTATAGTAAAAAGCTACAAAAATGATAATATATATGCCGCTGACTGTACAAATCATTTTGTTATAATTTTACGTTCCTACTTTATCGAGAAGGAAAATTATTTTTTCCTTCGTCACATCTCTGACAATCTAAACAATTTATGTTCAATATATCGCACTGTAACCAACCAAAGTACCCTGAAGTGTCAACTGATATCACACATTTACCACAAAATATCATACTCACATGTAAACAAAATCATTGTATAATAAACCTTATGCTATACCTCATAAGAGTGCATTAAAAACATCTACAAAACTCTCAATTCAAGTATGCCACGTATTCCAACAAGCGAGGTAATATGACACAGTGTTATAATTTTCTACAGGGTGAAATAACACACATTGACACTCACTGTGTTGTACTTGGTACAGTCTCTCGGTGTACAACGCATGCGCGACAAAAACCACCCAGTTGAAGCCAAAAGATTGCCGTAGCTTGACTACGCGACACTCTTATCGTGTTATAAATTACAAAATATACTAAATAATCACTTAAACTCATATTAATTTGTGTTTGTTTGTAGTTTAATTTTAGTATAAAATAACAATTGTTGTGCGTAGTGAGATATTGTGTTGTGTTATTAAATATTTATTTAATATATTTTTGGCGCTATGTCTGGCAAGTAATTCGGTAAGTAAATATTGCTTTATCTACGAATAAGTTGATTGACCTCAATTTCATTTTAATTGATAGAAAAGATTAATAAAATCAACCCAATTTTTTTTTTAAAGTTTTTTACTAAAATTGTTTTATTGGAATTGTTTGTAAATATTTAGATAACACTCCTAATACGTAAAGCATTAAATTTCAGTTAATAGATAGATAGATAGAATACTCTTTATTTGCATCACACACAGGAAAAGGTACAAAAAAAATCTTACAAACTAGTGTAATTGCAACAAGGCGGCCTTATTGCTAAAAAGCAATCTTTTCAAGACAATGACAATGTATAATAATGACAATGTAATTTTTTTTTTACTAAATATTATATTTATTTCATATTATTATTTATTTCGTAAAATAGTCCTAAATAACTGTCATTTTCAGTTAATAGAGACAATAGTCTATGTAAATATTTTTTACTTACTACCAAAAATATATTTTACGTAAAAACATAAATACTTAGCTTTTTAACAAGAAAATTACACCATAATTAAAATTGTGTACAGTAAAAACTGGAAGAGATCTTTTCTTTAAAAGAAAGAAATATGAGATATTAGATAAGCTCATATTTGTACACGATTACCTTAAATTTATATTGTGTCTTAGTATAAATTCGTATTGATAAACAATTTATCAATACTAATCTATATTAATATCATAAAGAGGTTAGATTTAATTGTCTGTTTGCATTATAGGCTCCGGCTTTACAAAAGACACAGCGATGGGAAAGTGTGGTGGAGTTGCTGTAATACAGATTTTATATGTTCTAACTAAACTTTCTGTCTATTTTGGTTTAAAGATTCTTTGTATATCTTTAACTTTCGCGTTTTGAACATATTATTATTTACTAAAAACGGGGCTTGAACGCGCACTTTAACACTTGTTTTTTCACCCGACGTTTCGACAGAGTTGCATCTGCCGTGGTCACGGGGAGTCATGACTCCCTTGAATAATAAAGATTATTTATTCTCAAAAGACATAAAAAAGTCACGTTACTTGAGAGAAATAATATTTTTCACTTAATACACATTAAACAGTTCCGCGGCGAGGCAATACGCTTCACTAAACTTACCTGTGTTAATTACATTACATTACGATGTTTTAATTTAATTTTATATAGTTAAATTATTTATATTTCGCATTCTACAGTTAGAAAATTATTTGTTTGGTAGAGGGTAAGTTTAACATAGAAATTTCGAATCATATTTCCATTGCCATGAAGCCGTTAATAGGCATAAAAATAGCTATGAAAATTCTACTTTGTGTTGACATCTGCTGGTCATCGAAGCCTCATAAATTCTAGAAGCCGATTATAGATTTTCACCTCGACCCTTTACATGATACTCGGATAATGTCAAGTTACATTCTTCGTGATAACCTTGCACTTTCTTATCTGACCTCATGTTCCACGACCACGGATTTTGCTAAGGAAGCGAGAATTTCAACATAGATACCGACAAGTTCAAGGTACTTGATGAAGGTTGTTCACAGTGTCAAATCCGATATATATTTGGCATGGGTTACAATAAGTTCGTACGACTCCCACGCTGCTCCTACTTTTAAGTCACCTAGAGGCAACCGACTTGGCTTTACGACAGTCATCCATCAACGACAGCCGGCACACGGAGAAGCTCCATGACGAAACCCATCCACACACTGGTTATTGTCGACGTTGCTTGTCTTGCGTTTTCTTTTAGATGCCATCGAGCTCCTCATTATTAAACTTACTTAATAGCAATTTCCAACTCATAAACAACCGTCTGAATGCAAAAAAGAAATCCATTTTAAATTTAATTTGTTTTACGCTTACGCCAAGATTTTACTTCCATTCTTTTAAAGCTTTTGATTAAATGTGTCGACGGGAAAGTATAACAATATTAAAATACATTACAACTGAACGAATTGATGTTATAACGAAATATTAACATACATTTTATAATAAAAATACATAATTCTATTTTTATGGAGTATTTATGAAATGGGTAATTTCGACAGGGGAAGTACCACCCTCTCACAGAATATCGACGCATATTTAAATTTATGTGAAACTGTAATTACATAGTAGGTACAATATGAAACCTATTGATAAATAAAAATTCGACTAAATCTTTCATGCATTTTGGAAAACTTGAATCATCTTTTCAGGCCGGCAACTATGAAGCGAAGAGACACCATCTACTAAGAAGCGACGAGACACCATAAAGGATGTCTCGTCGCTTCTATTCCTGCGGACCTAACATGCTTACACTCGAGATAGTTTCTCGCACGCGACAAAGCTTCTTCGCCAATAGCAATGCCTGTTTTGTCTACTGTAGACATAACCGAGATACGCTATTGGCAGAGCGGAGCGAGAAAATTTTGTCGCGTTTGTCATGTTAGCCCGGCTGGAACCCAGTGACCTGCGGCCCATCTGGCAGGCGCTGGTGTCACTTGCCGTGTCCCAATAAAATAAAATAAAAATAAAAACAAAAAAATAAAAAGTATAAAATGAAGTCGCTTTTGTTGTCTGTCTGTGTGTCCTGTCCCTATGTATGCTAAAATCTTTAAAACTACGCAACGGATTTTAAAGCGGTTTTTTTAAATAGATAGATAGATTCAAGGGGAATGTTTTGAAGCATTATACATTCCAAAATTCCCACGGGAAAGCGCGATACACGCAAACGAAGTTGCGCGGGTTTCTCTAGTATTTACATAAATGACCTACAATAGTAGCATCTAGGACAATGTAAATAAGTCTTAATTGTGTAAAATACTGTATAACGTAGCAATTAAACTAAATTAGTCTTTGTTTAGTATATTTTATTAGTCTAGAAACTCCGTCGGTGGGCGATTTGTTAACTTATTCCTACACAAAGACAATGAGGTTTTATAAATTCTATGTTTGTTTTGTTAACATTTACAATGACATTCAACGACATAACTTAATTACTACACGTCATCTACACGTAGGCGCAGGATAAAAACAACTTAATACATCAACAAATAGTTAGTCATCTCAAAAGAAAAGAGAGGTAAGCACAGCGGATAATCCGCTCAAGTCGTAGCAGCCCGTCTGGGGAAGGACCTCCACCTTACAGAAGATCGTAGCCAAAAATGCTATTTGGTCGCTGCCATGTTGTGTTCCTACGGTGAGTAAGGTCTCCACAGTTCCACTTTTTACAGGGTCGGCAAAACGCGAGTGATACCCTCGGAGTTGGAAGCCTCCATAGGCAACGGCGACTGCTTACCATCAGGCGGGCCGTATGCTTGTTTGTCACCTTAGTGGTATAAAAATCTAGCTTGTGTACACAACCCAACGTCTCTGGAATAGCCAGAATTAACAATGGCCACCAAAGATTAGCAATAAGCCGTGAAGACGACTGACAACCCCCAGTGAAAACTGGAAATTCACAACGAGAAGAATAAGAGAAAATAAGGAAAAATGTTTTTTTAAATTTCGTATAACATATTAATCAAATAAGAGACGTCATGTTTTGCTAACAATGAGCCGTTATACATATGAATAACACCGGAGCTGGTGCTTGAACTGTATGTATGGGTCTGTAATAAGGTTGAGAATCAAACTACATCTTTGAACTAATGAGCTGGTTGAACTTATTTATTTGTCAAAAGTTAAATATTATAAATTGCCAAAAACGAAACCACCGCGATTCGGGATTTAATACATAATATATTACGGGAACTTTGGTCTTAAACAACATAGTCACACTATATCCATCTGTCCCTCTGTCCACTGTCTTGCACCGAGACGCTTAATACAACTTCTTATAGGTCGACAACGCATCTAAGAATCTTGTAGTCGTGGTTGGGCAATGATGGCTTACCATCAGGGGCCCGATTCTACTAACACAAATGCACCAATGGACTTTCAATGGTGTCTCAATCGTGTCTCAAAAGAATGCCGACAGTGCATCAGTGGAATAGTTTTTGACATTTGCAATAGGTTAAACATTATGTTATTGTTTAAGTCCATAACAAAGGTGACCCGCTAACTCGTTTGTCCTCTATCATAAAAACATGAAAAAATACTGAGCCGTATGATGAGGTATGCTTTTTTAACGTAACCCAAATGTAGCACTCGTCGAGTTAGCAAACATGTGTAATAATGAAACACTTGAAACGGATGTATCCACAGGAAGTTCGCAGGGAGAATGAAGTCTACGTCACACTCTGTTTCAGTTTATAACATTGTGTATTATGTACTTATTTCCTGTTGAAAGTTATATACATGTATAAGACAGGAGGCGCGTTTGTAGTGACCCAACCTATGTTATCAGAAGGCGAGGGTTCGGGGCAATCATTTATATGTTGTCAATTATGATTGCCACCAGTCTGAGTGTTTTCTGTGTATTAGGATAAGTATTTATTTAGAACTAGCTGTTACCCGCGGCTCCGCCCGCGTGGTCAAGGGAAAATGTCAATTATTGGAAATACAGTCACAATGGCTGGGTATGGAGCCACGATAACAGATTATAAAACAGTATCAGAGCTGATGAAGATGGAGAATAGGCCTCTATTACAAATCGGCGAAGGATTGGTTTTTACAACAATGAATGGTGTAAAAACAATGTGTGGTGGTAAGCCAGCATTAGGTGTTGCACCAAAATGTTCGACGCCAATTCATGGAGTTTGTCATGGGGATTCCGGTGGGCCGCTCTTAGTCAGCGGCAAAGTGGTTCGACACCAACCACTTTGCCACAACCACATGTGCTGTGAACGACGTACGTCAAAAAGTACACATACGAAACGTTCAATATTTTATTGCGTTTAGTCCTTATTTCACTTGGATTGATGACATCATTCACAAAGAAAAGTAGAAGTATTAAATGTTTCCCATTTGATGATAAATACATTGATGTTCTTAACCTATTTTAAATTCATCATACTATATTCACCATAATAATCATCCCACTGCAGGGATACGGAATCTTTTATTCAGAGAATAGGTTTATACAAACACGTTCTTTTGTCAGAGAGTTCATACATACAGTAAAATTTGTGTAAATAATCTGCTGTATAAACTACTACCATTTCGGAAACAAAATCAACATAACCACTGGTAACAGAAATGGCGTCATAAAACCAGATAGGGCCTTTTTCGCCATTTAAAAATATATCGTATTTTTTTTTTACATAAAATACAATATTAAATATGTACCTACATACAACATACGTTAGGGACTAGATGGCGTTGTGTGATTCGTCGAAGAATATTTATTTATATTTATAGTATACTAACTGTTGCCCGTGCTCCGCCTGCGTAAAAATTTGCCTATGTTGGGCTCTATACCCTACAATATGTTTACAAATTTTCATAATGATCGGCTGCATAATCAAGCCATGAAGGAATAACAAACACAAACTCACTTTCTCGTTTATAATATAAGTATGATATCTAGTCCGATCCGGTCAGGTTTAGTCCGGTCCGGTCCACTTTATATCATATTTTTTACACTTTATTTTACCCCATTTCTTTTTTCACATTTTGTCACTCCATTTCCCCCTTTTAGTGGTTGAATTTTGAAAAATCCTGAAACACGTACTTACTTGATTTATGGTTAGATTTAATGTTTTATCATAGAACCTGTACTAATTTTGCGGAGAGACTCGCACAAATTTCCATCCCCTGTTCAAGGGGGCTGGGGAAAGATTTAAAAAATAATAATGCAGGTATTTTTCGTTGGTAACAAAGAGTCTGTGTACCGACTTTTAGCTTCCTACCTTGAAAACTGCGAAAAGTCCCATATAAAATTTCACCCCCTCTTTAAGAGGGTTGGGGGCAGATTAAAAAAAAAATTATGCACGATTTTTTTATTAGTCACAAATAGGACTATTTGTTGCATAACAATTTTTAGCTTACTACCTTGAAAATTGCAGAATTCTCCGTACGAACTTCCACCCCCCATTTTAGGGAAGTGGGGGGTTAGAAAGAGACAAAAAATAGCCTATGTCAGTCTCCATTCCTTCAACTATCTCCACTGAAAAAATCACGCCAATTCGTCGCTCCATTTTGCCGTGAAAGACGGACAAACACACACACTTTCCCATTTATAATATTAGTATGGATAATAATATCTGTTGTCTGGTAATACACAAGCTGATTAACCTAACTACTTTTGTCTCTCACGTAGTTGTTAAGAAGGAAAGTCCTTTCAATACTTCCTACTCCGACTATCTTCTTTCTGATTAAATTCATTGTGAGTTCCAACATAGCTGAAGTTTTCTCCTCCGGGACGTCAATAAGCTTCGTCGCTTATTGTCAATCTGAAGTTGCCGTTGTTGATCCTGGCTACACATGAAACACATCGGTGGCAATGTGTGGTGAGCTTGTCCCGATTACTTTTGGACTAGGATCAGGATTAATAAATTGCTCGTCCAAAATCTTTCCGTATAAAGTCCACACTAGGCTAGTATATTAATATTACATACATTTTAGATTCGACTTTGAGCATTACATTACAATACTACCTCCCTGACAGAGGAGCGTTCGCCTCCCTCACTGCTGTAATGCTCAAATCTGAGCGTACATTACACGCGAATGCTCCCGGTGAAGGAGCACCTATAAAAAGACGAACGATTTTTGTTTGTAACGAATAAATAAAAAAACTACTAGACCGATTTAAAAAATTCTTTCACCGTTGAGAAGCTACTTTATCCGCGGGTGATATAAGCTATATTTTTTTATTTTTTTTAAATCGGGATCCTTACAAAATCCCCGTAAAACCGGGACGGGGCGCTAGTTGTATATAAGTTGTTGTGTTAAACTTCAGGTTATACAAAGTTTTGCAAACGTTTTATTTTAAAATGGCTTTTAATAAAATGATGTTGCTTTAAACTTTAATTAAACTTTGTTTAACAGATTTAAATATAATTATTTTTGGTTTGAAATAATTTTGGCCAATTTCTGAAATATCTATTGTAAAAGCTTAATTGTTTAAAAACTTTGTAATGGAACTGTCAGGAATTATGTTTAATTCAATATTAAAAAGATTATTGTTCTGTTTAAAGACTTGCTAAAGAGTTTTGAGCGTATCAAAATACAGTCATTATCAATCTTAATATTTCAACATCAAATCTCGAATATGTAAAAGTAATATTACCGCCTAAAGGTAAATAAACTTCTTTCCCGTTGGCTGAATATCAAAAAAGAAACACAGGGAAAGAAAGTGCCGAAAAGTATTTTGTGAAGTTATGGACTCCGGATTTCCTTTGTGTCAGATGTTACATTTGTACACGCCCCGTGAAATATGAGCTGGTATTAGTATAGTTCAAGATTGTTAATTTACGGAACAGAGATTTTTACATATTATTCTTCGGAATGATGACGTCAATAAAGGTCCACACCGCTGTTACTTTTGTGGAGCATCAGAATACAACACGGTAAAAATTGGTAACATTCTTCAACTGTTGTGATTTTTCAACAACTTTTTGTTATCAAATGTTGCCCACTGGCACTTACAAGCGGAGCTTATCATACTATTATTTTAATACCACTAAACTAACAAGCAAACGACAGACCTGATGGGAAGCAGTCACCGCAGTATAGACTTGAATAGACGCTTGCAATACCGGGGATATCACTCGCGTGTTGCCGACCCTGTAAAAAGTGGAGCTCTGGAGACCTTCCTCACCGTAGGAACACATCATGGCCGAAACCAATGCTATTTGGCTACGATCTTCTGTAAGGTAGAGGTCCTTCTCCAGGAGCGGATTATCCGCGCTATATACTTCTCTTAAATCTTCGTTACAGTTTTATCTAATTTAAATTATTTACTCTTCATTGATTTCTTAATACTACATAAGTAATAATAGTCTCATTTCTTTATTCAATCATTGCTAAAGAAAAACATCCATCAATCAAGTCTGACCCAAATCTTTCTTGAAGAATGTAATATTCATTATTTAGGCTATTATCCAGACTACTGCACACTCCCGTCCCGTCGTCGTTCACTGTGTGCTGTACCAGTATATTTGTCAATGTGATGATTAATGTGACATAATAACTAATTGTGATATAATAATACAAGCGGCCCGCCCCGGCTTGGCGCGGGGTATGATTAGGATTTTTTTTATAAATATGAAATGAAATAAAATAATATATTTATTTGCGGGAAACACGGTATTAACACTTAATACATTTTATAAAATATATAGCATAAGCGTGTTGCGCCCACGATCGACGTGCAAATTATTATTAATTGATTACAATATTTATTATAATTAATTACAATGTCATAGCGTTTTAATTAAATATCAGTAAAAAAAAATTTTTTTAAACAAAATCAATAATAATAAATATAAACAATGCATGTCACAAAACATATTCGTCAACCTTGTAAAAACAGTTGCCAAAATTGCATTCAATTTTGGAATTTCACGGCGGATACCGAGAATCTCTACAGAAATACTTGCAATATAATTTTAAAACGTGTAAATGGCAGTGATTTTAAATATTCTGGCAAATGGTTGTAATGTTTTGTGCACATATTGTAACAATTCTTCTGGAACGACGTGGTTGTATGACTATGAGTGGCCAGTGAAATAGCCTGTCACCCGCGAATAGTGTGGCTTCCCGACGGTGAAAGAATTTTTCAGGTCGGTGTGGTACTTTCGGAGCCTATTCGGTCCAAACAACCAAATCTTTCCTCTTTAAGGACTCCGCCCACTACAACGTATCATACCATGACCGTGCTATGAACGTATCAGACACGACAAACAACCCGATACGCTCTACTATGCCCACTAGAGCGTCGGCAAAATATTCTCTCCCACGATAGTTGCCGCTCCGTGCATGGCACGCGATGGTGCTGGTCGGTGACGAACGGGCTAGTGGGCATTGTCTTTTTTTGTCTGACACGTTCATAGCACGATCATGATATGATACGTTGTAGTGGGCAGAGTCCTTTATCCTACTTCCTACAATATTATAAAGGCGAAAGTTATGTGTATGTTTGTTACTTATTCAATCTCAAAAGGCTGGGCCAATATTTATGATATTTGGTATGTAGGTAGCTGGTACCTTGGATTAACACATAGGGTACTTTTTATCCCGAAAACTACGCGATTCCCATAGGATTTCATCAAAAGTCTGTTATAGATGGCGCTACTGCATGTGCATAAATAACTACACGCAAACGAAGTTGCGCGGGTTTCACTAGTAAAAATATATAATTATATTACACTGACTAAGTTAATATGATAAAATAATCACTTTATTTTGGCCTATATTATGTAAATATAGGCCAATTATGTTTAAAAGATTAGCTATGCTATTAGTAATAAGTGTTCTGCCAAAAAGCCCCATTATATCAGATAATCCTCATCTTATTTTTCACAATAAAGTTTAACCAACAAGTAAGCAATTACTCGACGAATTTTCTATTTAGAAATTCCACAAAGGCATTCACGAACACAAATAGAAACTTGTCTATGTAAATAATAATCTTGCTTGGGTATTAAATTTCAATAAGGACTAAAGCCGCGTTGCTATAATTACAATGATTTTCCATGAACTAGAACCTCATTCTCAGTACCTTTTCAATTAACTGTAATATACCAACAATACGAGAGATATTTAGATAGAAGGTAAGTACTTATAATATCATTTATTTGCAAAACACACAAAAGAATTATTAACTAACATGGTTAACATAAAGACTATTGTACAAAGGCGGCAGTATTGCTGAAAACAATCTTTTTACTTTTATTAACAGACTTCAAAAAAGGAGGAGGTTCTATGTTTCATTGTATTTTTTTTTGTATGTCCGCCGATTACTTCGTCAATTCTGGACCGATTTTCAAAATTCTTTTTTTATTCGAAAGTGCATACTCCCAAGTTGGTCCCATAGTTTAGATAGATAGATAGAATATACTTAATTTGCAATACACATCTTCTTTTTCTTCTTTCAGCCTGTCATCATTGGGTATAGGCCTCTTCATGGGCTTTCCATAAGGGTTGTTCGCGTACAACATCACAAAGAAATATTACATTGAAATCTTACATACTAGAATATATTTTATTTATTAGCATAACAAATTTAAGAAGTTTCAGATTTTCATGTAAACGAACAGGAACAGCGCGTTTGTGGAATCTGGTTAAGTAACTTTAGCTTATAATTCAATTTCTCATTGAGAATAGACTCTATATTATTTAGGGCGGATTCGACCAAACACAAAGTTACACGAGTGTTACTATTCCGGGAATAATTTTACTCCTTGAATTTGATATTTTTAATTCCCTTCTGTCAACTAAGTGATATTCTCATTATATCCATACAAAAAGGTCTGTTTTAACGCTCCGTTGCATCCAAGATAGAATATGTGACACAATTGATTTGGGAATTGGGATCCAAATAGTTTTCCTAGATTATTTCTGTACCCTTTGTAACAAAATGGTGTTCATATTATTTCTGTTTAATTTCTATCGAGGATTGAATAGTGTCTGCTATCAATGTAGCAACCCACGCATCTTTTTTATTTCGGGAATTTTGAATATCTTTGTCGATTTAAAGATTTATTCATAAATATTTTGCTAAAAATTAAAAAACCTGAATCGTTTACATTACTGAAATAGACAATATAAATATAATAATAATAATAATAATAAATATATAGGAACAAATCACACAGATTGAGCTAGAACCAAAGTAAGTCCGAAACTTGTGTTATGGGATACTAACTCAACTCCCACGATACTATATTTTATAACAAATACATATATAGATAGACATCCAAGACCCGAGGCCAATCAGAAAAAGTTCGTATTTCATCATAACCCGACCGGGGATCGAACCCGGAACCTCCTGGGTGGCGGTCTGGCGTGGTAACCATTACGCCACGGAGGTCGTCAGCAATAAACAGGCAGATAGATACTAAGAACTGTAAAAGAAAAAAGATTGACAAAGCTGACTGAATGACTGACAATAAAATCATCATCATCTCAGCCACAAGAAGTCCAATGCTAGTATGACCAGCTGGCAGCGGTCTGCATGCTATTCCTGCGACTTTCCTTAGGTCGTTTGACTGCCTTGCAAGTTGTCTTACATGTAGATAGACTAGTAAAATACTCGCAACTTCGTTTGCGTATATCTCGCATACCATGGGAATTTTGAAAAATCCATTCTTGGTACACCCCTAGACTTCGTAAGGAACCATACATTCCAAATTTGGAATCTCTACACCCAGCGGTTTGGGCTGTGCGTTGATATATAGTTAAGTCACTCAGAATTTTATATATTTAGATAATAAAATGATTACTTACGTCAATTAGTAATAGATGTCGTTGGTAGTTATCCACTAGTCTATCGCAGCTTTAAGTATTCACTAAATATTCAATGTTCGTAAACTAAATTTCGTTGTTGATGGAAATTTCATGTACTTTACTTAACAACACTGTAAAAGTTATTTACGCTACACTTTAGTAAGCCTTTTAACGCCGATATCAAACTATATTATATACCTAACCTATCTTTACCTGCAATAAGATATTCATTTGCATCCTACTTCCTTCTTCACTACATAGTATAAAACAAAGTCGCTTTTTCTGTCCCTATGTCCCTATGTCCCTTTGTCCCTTTGTATGCTTAAATCTTTAAAACTACGCAACGGATTTTGATGCGGTTTTTTTTAATTGATAGAGTGATTCAAGGGGAAGGTTTTAAAGTATCATACATTCCAAAATTCCCACGGGAAAGCGGGATACACGCAAACGAAGTTGCGCGGGTTTCGCTAGTAATATTATAAAGGCGAAAGTTATGTGTATGTATGTTACTTCTTCACGCATGGCTGCCTATTTTTATGATATTTTTATTAGGTAGCTTATACCTTGGATTAACACATAGGGTACTTTTTATCCCTAAAAGTACGCGATTCCCGTAGGATTTGGTCAAAAATGTGATATAGATGGCTCTGCTGTGCATAAATAAATACACGCAAACGAAGTTGCGCGGATTTCACTAGTCTTTTATATAACAGTATGCCGTAAGCATATGCAAATACATAGACTTGGTTCCTTCAAAGGATCTGGCTCCCCCGCCTCCTCCTTCACAGAATCCTGGTTCCGCCCATGTCTGCGTACTTTTAGATCTTTTTCTTTATGCTTTCATTGATTGCTGTCAATTTAGTGTTAGCTTGTGTTTATCTATATTAAAATCTCAAATGTATAAGGACAGCTATTAAATAAAATATAAAGCACATCGGAATTCCTCTATATTCTATGTCAAAACGTGCCAAGCTTACCGAGTGACCTCTCCAAAGAAAACTCATACATAACACGCGTCTACCTCAAAGGTCGAGCTCGTAAAGGTCTTAAATATTTATAATATTTTTTATTTATAATACGAGGACAAGATAGGCAACAAAGCCGTAGTTTTTTTTAATGGAAAAAATTGCCAAACCTGCCCCCTTACTCTTGAAGATAATCCGCACGATCGCCATTGGATTGTTAATGTTAGGTACTCTTTACAGCTAAACTAACGCTAACTAAATACTAAACTAAATGAAATCGGATTGTATGCTAACCAAATAGTTAGTAAAGTATAAAATTTCAATGGTACGAATTAGGATTTGCTGTTAATTTTTCATTTGAAATTATACAGAATTAAAATTAAAATCGCGATTGCTATGCTGAGTAACCTAGCTGGTAGGTTCTTTTGCTATGAGACCGACCAATTGCGAGAGCGAGGCTCTCTCTGGCACAACATAATGGTTTTAAATCAACCATTTCGTAATACATACTTCCTTACTAATCCTTACCCTGGCGATTGCCTCATTTCCGGGTGTCATAAGCTGACATGTGGCTAGCGTAACCGACCTTATTTTTAAAGGTTCGCGCACATTGCACGTGGGCAGTAAATAATACCATATTCTGGTAATGGTAATTGGTTGCCACAGGTGGTCAGGCTTTAAGTTCTTCATCGACGCTTGGCATCCTGCTCAAATGCTGCTGTGATACGAGCTTCTCCAAGCCGGTCGATTGGCTGTCCTCGAAATTCTAAAAATTATTTACCATATCAAATCTCAAACTCAATATTACAAATAAGCATACAAACATAGATATCATATTACAATAAAGTAGTAACACAACATTATGTAACACAAATAGGGACATCTCTATTTTGTTGTTTCTGCAAACATCATTTTTTTGTACATGTAGTAGGTTTTTTGGTGTGGTAAAGCAATTATTACGAAATGGGCTAGCTCGACCGGGGAAGTACCACCCTCTCACAGAATATCGACGTGAAGCAGCAATGCGTTTCGTTCGGTGAGTGAGAGATCCGGAAGCCCAACTCCTTCCCTATCGCCTCTTTCCCCCTCCTTCTTTCCCTTCCCTTCCTCCTTCCTTTCCTCCAACTTCCTTGGTGGACAACGCATTGGTAGCGCCCCGGGTGTTACTGATGTCCATAGCCGGTGGTGACCGCTTTCCATCAGGTTTCCCGCTTGCTTGTTTGTCTACTGTATGACATTTAAAAAAAACTAATTTTAGTACATGACAACAAAATATAATAAGTAGTTATTTTTAGAATGATTTGCATTTATATTGTGTGATTCTTCATACGAAATTTATTTAACTTACGCACTTTCTGATAGTCCTTAAGGGCCATTTTCTTGTGTAAGGTGAAATATTTGAGTAAATTAAGTTTATAGACGCCGTTTTACTGCCCAAAAGGGAACGGAAACGACCTTTAAAAGGAATTATTAAAGCTATTTGCGATTTCCACTTATTTACACGGAATCTCGGCTAAATTATATTACACAGTCGTGTATCTACTGAGATGGTGTTTCCGGATATGTACCTGTTAACCTATCAGATAAATCTTGGTGGTGCGTTGGTAGTGGTCCACTACCTTCGGCACCACAGGGCGCGAGATCGATTCCCGCTGAGGGCAAATATTTATGCGGGACGCGCACAATCTTGTGGACGCAACGATGACAGTATTGCGCCAACGCGCATATGAATTTGTAGAATAATCAATCCCGTTGGTCATTGAGTAGGTACGCCCTATGGTTCCCGTATTTTTCACTGGTGAAACCGCGAGCCGGTACGAAATAATAAATTAATTCTTATTAAAGCTATTTGCGATTTCCACTTATTTACACGGAATCTCGGCTAAATTACATTACACAGTCGTGTATCTACTGAGATGGTGTTTCCGGATATGTACCCGTTAACCTATCAGATAAATCTTGGTGGTGCGTTGGTAGTGGTCCACTACCTTCGGCACCATAGGGCGAGAGTTCGATTCCGCTGGGGGCAAATATTTATGCGGGACGCGCACAATCTTGTGGACGCAACGATGACAGTATTGCGCCAACGCGCATATGAATTTGTAGAATAATCAATCCCGTTGGTCATTGAGTAGGTACGCCCTATGGTTCCGGTATTTTTCACTGGTGAAACCGCGAGCCGGTACGAAATAATAAATTAATTCATGAAAATTTTAGCGTCAGCACTCCATCATATTCTTTATTGTTCTTAAAAAGGTTCACTTTATACAAACTTTGGACAGAGCCGACATAATCCGACCGTAATCGCATAATCCATTTAAATAATAGAGATAACGTTTTAATATTAAAGTAGTATGATGAATGAAAATTAAACGTTTTAGGTTTATTTTAGGAGTAATATAAAATCTCTGTGGTTTTTGGGTAGTCATAGTCCCGATATCGACAACAACACGACGTGCGACGGCTTAACGTGCTCTCCGAAGCACGGAGAAGCTCGAGATATCGAAACTTATCCAAACACTGGCTAGGTTCGACGATGCTTAACTTACGTGTTCTATTCGTTCGAGCTATTCAATCATGGAATAAAAAAACCTTTAACGTTTGTAAAGTTGACCTACTAAAATTAATAAAGGCTTCAGTCTTTGAAAATATTCCATTTTTATTATCCATATTTATTTTAATTTCATGAAAGAAATTGAGTCGCGAGGTCGTCACTAAAAGGAGTGCTCTCAAAGTTATTATGTTTTTTCTTTGATTTTATTTTTCCACTTCGCCTTTTTTAGATACTAAAAGTATTTTAGGAGGCTTTCAGCTTTCAAAGATCAGTTCTGACAATCTTGTTATAGGAGAATTTTGTTCAAATATTAAAAATTTTAAGACTTACGATAGTTGACATGTTTTGTTTTTTCGTGTTCTGTGGGAAATTAAAATAATATTGATTGACCTCACTCATAGTACTTTTACAAACTCTGAAGAACTTTATTGACGTCACTATGGATACTAACCATTTTTATCAGAAATGTCGAGGATAAAAATGTTTTGTGGACGAGTTAAAAACTCTGTTTTCACTTCGATTGCGAGGAAATAAATTAATAAACGCACGAAAAAACAAGACCTGTTTGCCTTAGGTACGACATTGAAATTAGGCTTGGGCAGCAGACCTATACCTACATACTATTAAATTAATTTTGTAATAATATATTTTTTTAAATTAAATAAATAACCTACCGTACTTTACTTTAAATTTTTAATATCCGTCTTAAAAACACGCAAGGCAAATAAATTAAAGTAAATATTATAAAATAACAAATTCTATCTCTGAACTTTTTATTGTGTTTGTCTGTATAGCTCATTTTCTTTGCCTTAATATAGATACATTTATGAGTAGATACGTTATGAGAAGTGAAGAAGATTATTATTACACACTGTATTGCAAGAATTCAGAAGCCAAAACTTGATGAAGAAAAAAATATTACTTATTTTATTATTAAGAATGATTCAATTGTTTTTTTTTATTCTTCTATTAAAATAGAAGAATACGATACTATCCAATTTAATAATGACTGGCCAGTTAATTTTGCCCGCGTATGATTTTTTTTTTATTCAAAGAGGTTTAATGAAATTCCTTCTAAAGTGGTCAGAAAAGGCGAGAGGGATTCCCGTACCAAAACGGGCGTCATTATGGTAATGTTGGTTTACTCATTTAGATTAAACACAAATTTAATTAATCTTTCTGTATTTCAACAGACTAGGTACGTTTATGTAGGAAGCAAGTGCATTCATCATCGATAAATGTTGTATGTATGTATCACGAAGTAGAAACTTTGTATCTACTTCGTGGTACGTATTGATCGTCCTGGTATAATAGCAACATAAGTTGAAAATTATACAAAAGTGTTAATATATTTTTGATGATGACCTACATGTTTTTGAAAGAAAAATGTCAGCGCCCGTATGTTTAAAAATATATATTTTGATTTAAATTAAAAAAAATGTGTGACTTTCGACTTATTGCTACCATGTCGCTTTACGCTAGCGACGAACATCCCCAACAATTAACATTTAAACTGCCCTCATTTCGGAAACCCAATCCAATTACACCTGAGATATGGTGTTTAGCAAAGTAAGATTGGAATTAAAGGTGCTCGTGCAAACGTATTAAGCTAATGAGACACGTAGCGTGTCTGTTCAGTACGATGACTCGACGACCCGACACTTTTTTTAAAAGGGACAAATCCAACAAATTGAGCTAGCCCCAAAGGAAGTTCGAGACTTGTGTTATAGGATACTAACTCAACGATATTATATTTTATAACAAATACATATATATGTCGGATAGCCTAGCGGTAATTCGATGTGCAATTCAACATCACAAGGGCGTAACGAGGGTAGTCGTGATATGAGAGAAACAACAGTTTTAGTTTTACTTAAAGAATGTTTATTTAATTTACTAGCACTTCGGAATGACCACTGATGGAAAAGAAATGCCGCAAGAAAAACCTCAGTCTAGGTCTCTTTTTCAATCGCTGTTACAACACACATTTTATTAGGTACAGTTTCTCAATATAAAATAGACACTAGGTAAAACGCGACAGTTCCGTGACTACGAGTACAACTCTCGGTGGCGCTCGATAACGAAGTGTTCAGTCGAGCCCGCCTTCCGTATCACGACTCTGCCGGAGCGCGCCAAAAGCAACGTTTTCTCAACACGCCGCTAGATGGCGCACCCTCGTTTTGCTAGTGTTCATGTCCATACTCATGACCGTATGCGACACGGCCATCCTGCAAGACACGTGTCCTCGCGTGTAACTGAAACAATCAATACTCACACAGTATCACAACGTTCGGTCACTCCTGACCACACATAGGACTTGCTCTCTAACTCAAATCCAAAGTTTCAATATCAAATCCAAGTTTCAATATCAAGTCTAATTTACTTCTATTCTAAGAACTTTCTCTCCAACTCAAATCCAAAGTTTCAATATAAAGTCCAATTTATTCTAAGTCACACTTAGCTTAACAAATCAAGCACCTAACCATTAAGAGTTTAGTACCAATAATGAAAATAAAATCAATAACAACCGAATATAACAGAGTTCGTCAAAAGCAAGGTGCCATAACCATCCCCGTGGTTATAGCTGATCATCCCTGTGACCAACCACCAGATCATCCCTGTGACCTTGTTTGGCAATCATCCCTGTGATTTCACTGAAAACACGCGGTCCCTTGCTGTTGAGTACTTACTACACAACAAACATTTCGAACAATTTTACAAAATTCGTCATTACTCACGACAATGAAATTGGTACTTAGTCTTTATGTATTTTGCCAATACTCTACATGTCTACTCAGTTCTCTTGGCCTTAACAACAAAGGGATCGTTTGTAGTAATGAGAAAACTTTACTCAAAGAAACTTAATTTAACATTATACAATACAGTCAACACTGCATTGCATCACTCCTCATACCAACAGTGTTGTTCCAACACACAAACTCAATCCTATCCATAGGCATCGAGTCACACACTATGTTCAGTCCATCGAACATACAACCTCCAGTCCATCGGACACATCGGACACAAAACGTCCAGTCATTACATTACATTTCAATACAGTAACTCGTAATTAAATCAACTAAACTTTTCTCATTACTCACTTTCATTTGTCTCCATTTCGAGAATAGAAACCTTAAAGTTTCGCCTTCGTTTTATCAATAACTCTATTTCAACTGACTCTATCTCGTACAGCTCTACCTTGTATAGCTCTACTTCGTACAGCTCTACCTCGAATGGCTCTATGGCTCTATCCTGAATGGCTCTACTTTGAATGGCTCTACTCAAATGGCTCTATCTCAAATAGCTCTATCTCAAATAGCTCTATCTCAAATAGCTCTATCTCAAATGGCTCTATCTCAAATAGCTCTGTCTCAAATATGGCTCTACCTAGCCACATTATAATTTCAAATTATAACTTCAAAATTGTAACTAACAATTAAACTGATATTTTAGTATAAAGTGCTGTGAGAGTTAACTAAGGTCTACCAGAGAGAATCATGCACCATCACAGTTACAACAGACGGTGTTCAATTACTTGAAAAATAACTAGTTGAGTAAGTTCTCTATCTCCACGGCAACACCAGCCGACCGACTAAATCACCATTGCCAACTCAACATTGACCAACAACTCCGTGTGGTATCTCACAGACCCACTGGTCTCTCGCTACATAGATTACTTACTCTACTCAACATTATAAAACGGTACGTTAACTTAAACTGGTACATTACTTTCTGAGCACAATTCGAACTATACTTTAATTATACTTCACCATCGAAACCATTGAGCAATTATTTCTCAACATTTCATTTAAAATGTCTCTCAATTTACATGAAAACAGAACTTTTAAAATTCTAAACAACATTATTGCTCAGTAGTCACTCCAGTATCATCAAACAATACTCTCCTGAAGATATCCCGGACACCTCGACTGCGCCGGTGGTCCCGCGAAGAGCAGTAACCTCGACAGCAAGCGCGATCACTGCTGTCCGCACTATGCCGCGCAGGTGGTCACATCTGCCTCGCCAGCTCACCACCAACACGAGCAAACCTGGTCCACTTCAGAGTCTGCGCACCGCTGACCCGCTGATCCCCGTCTCGCTCCATTGTCTGTGACTCGGGGTGCGTCGCTGCTACGCTGCTGTTGTACCGCCACCGCTTGGTGCGCGTCGCGGCTCAGCCTCCGCTACCCGTCACACATCGTCGAGTATCCGACGGTCATACACCTAAAATGACACTATTTTAGAATTTTGATAACGTTTTGAGGTTATGTACCCACCATACGATACACTTTGCGCTACTAAATGCCGGTACTCGGTAGTCCGCAAAACTCCGCTACTCGTAGTCAACAACAGCAGACTGTCCGTCGTGCATCGAACACGCATTTTCTTAATTTGTCACGTTAGTTTGTCACGTTTTACATTAGTGAGACCAGACTGATCTGTTAAACTCTCAATACCACGACTTGCATCTCACTTCTGATGTCGGATAGCCTAGCGGTAATTCGATGTGCAATTCAACATCACAAGGGCGTAACGAGGGTAGTCGTGATATGAGAGAAACAACAGTTTTAGTTTTACTTAAAGAATGTTTATTTAATTTACTAGCACTTCGGAATGACCACTGATGGAAAAGAAATGCCGCAAGAAAAACCTCAGTCTAGGTCTCTTTTTCAATCGCTGTTACAACACACATTTTATTAGGTACAGTTTCTCAATATAAAATAGACACTAGGTAAAACGCGACAGTTCCGTGACTACGAGTACAACTCTCGGTGGCGCTCGATAACGAAGTGTTCAGTCGAGCCCGCCTTCCGTATCACGACTCTGCCGGAGCGCGCCAAAAGCAACGTTTTCTCAACACGCCGCTAGATGGCGCACCCTCGTTTTGCTAGTGTTCATGTCCATACTCATGACCGTATGCGACATATAGATAAACATCCAAGAACCAGGCCAATCAGAAAAAGTTCGTTTTTCATCATCGACCGGGATTCGAACCCGGGACCTCCTGAGTGGTTACGCGACAGAGGTCGTTTTTAATATAAATAAAGCTCTTTACGAAAAAAAAAAGGAAAATTATAAAAAGACACTTTGAAAATTAGAGAAAAATCTCAGTTTTAAAGTATCATTTTCCTCTTTCTCCATATGGTCTGGTTGCTTTTATTTGCGAAAACTCTTTACTCCTTTATATACAAAGTTCCTTTATATTTTACCAGACGAATCTCAATTCTATTATCGACCGTTCTTATATCCGAAAACAAAGCAAATTGGATAGAATAAACTGAAACCACATTTATTTTTATTTGAATTGAAGCTTTCATAAAATTTTATATTGTTTCATAACAGATGTTGGTTTTGTTAGCATGTCTGCAATAGCAATATATGCTATTATATTCGTTTAAATATTTTTTTTTAATACACGTTAGAATTTAGTACTTAGTATAATAAATAAATTGTATATGAACCAATCACACAGATTGAGCTAGCCACAAAGTAAGTTCGGTGTTTGTGTTATAGTAACTCAACGAAACTATATTTTATAACAAACACATATACATATAGATTAACATCCAAGACCCAGGCCTATCAGAAAAAGTACGTTTTTAAACATGACCCAATCGGAATTCGAACCCTGGACCTTCTGGGTGGCGATCCGGCATGGTAACCATTACGCCACGGAGGTAGATTTATCTTTCCTATGCGAAATTCTAACTTTCTCGTATCCGAAAGTAGGGTGCAACCTTTTATCATTTGTCATTACAAATTAAAGTAGGTACAGAAAAACCGAGTCTGACAAATAAAATAGGTCAATGAACGCCATTTCAGCGTATCCAAATACAATATTGACAAAAATGGACCCAATTTTCGCGCACTTACAAATATTTGCTTCGCCCCGCCATTCGAGAATCTGGGTAATTGCATTATTCTTAATTGCGGACGTCTACTCGATAGAAGGGATAAAAGGAGAACACAAAAAGTACATATTGGAAGATTATGAAGGTCTCATCGGATAATAATATGCCAACATTGACCTACGTAGCATATTTGTAAACTCATGTTTGTTGGACGTGAGTGACAGGATATTTAGCTTCATCATCATCATAATCTCAGCCACAAGAAGTCCACTGCTGGACATAGACCTCCCCCAAACGCCTCCAAGGCATGGCAGCGGCCTGCATCCAGCCAGCGGCTTCCTGCAACTTTCCTTAGGTCGTCTGACGGCCTTGTAGGAGGGTTTATATACAGCTGATATTTAGCTTAGATTAAGAGTAATTCATACTACTTTATTTTCAAAATTCTCCATGGAATGGGAATGTAAACAATGGGATGGGACCAAGCCACGTGTAATAGTTGTTATAAGACAAAGATAAATTCTGTTGAATCTGTTAAAATTAGTATTTTAAGAACGCATACATACAGTATAATTATGTGCATTAGGAACGCACCCGTATGTGAGTGAACAATTAAACTTCAGCCTATAAAAAGTCACCGGTTGTTTTATTAGAATCAAGGCGTAAGTTTGTATAAAATTTGAAAACCGTGAATTGTACAAAAATATTTTAAAGTTAATAATGCAAGGTTACAACTCATGTTGTCATTGTTTGAGAGAGAAAAAAGAGATAGCAGATAAGTGTTTAAAAGGAATTGGTCGCTGTTCGACAGTACGTAGTCGACGCACGAACACGAACAGCGACGAATTCTATGAAACGTGTTGTTTACCAAAATCTGTCGAAACACGAAACGCGACCAATTCTTTAAAAGTGTAAATGTTTAAAACGAAACCTTACAGATCTCTTCAAGAATATTAATACTATAGACAGAAAAATTATCCAAATTTTTAATTGGTTTGCGCTTATTTATATTTTTAATTTTGCATTATTATTGATAAACGAATCATGTTGTACATACTCTAATTTTGAAAATAGTTATTTAAAATACCATGTTTTGATCAAATAAATGATTGATTGATTACTGTGCCAGGCTTTCCCGTCCCATAATTGAAAATGAAGATTTCCTTATGAACAATATATAACATGAATTTCTTTCAAGACCCTGACTTCCAAATTAGTGAGGGCTTTTTGTTGTTAGTCAGTTTCCCAGAAATGATTGTACAATATTATGGTAACTGGTAATAATATATCTGACTGACAGTCAACCAGGTGTTCAGAAAACTACTCAATGCTCAATATATTTATTGCACCAACTAATACCAAAGATGGATTACGTTATTAATATAAGCAAACTATTGATAAATAATAATTTTTGTAAATCCCTTCACGCCATATTATTTAGATAACTTAAATCATATTTACCCTGCTCACCTCTTTCATTGTTTGACTGTGTCATAATTTTTATTCAAAACTTGCAAGTCCTGCCCAGTCCAAAAAATAATTTGTTACCATAAGGTTGCCTTGACCAAGATTGCTTTCAGCAATAAGGCCGCCATATTGCAATTTCACTAGTCTTTATCTGTAAGTTGTCAATGTATACTGTGTCCTATTGTTGTGATTTGCATATTCTATCTATCTACAGGAGATCGTAGCCAAATAGCATTGGTCTCGGCCATGTTGTGTTCCTACGGTGAGTAAGGTCTCCAGAGCTCCACTTGGGGGAGTTGGGATGGTTGGCAACGCGTGAGTGATACCCCGGTATTGCAAGCGTCTATAGGCTATGGTGATGCTTACCATCAGGCGGGCTGTATGCTTGTTTGCCAACTTTGTGGTTAAAAAAAAACCTATTTATTATTTAATCACCTAATCCTTACATTACACCAATATAAGTAAATAACTTAATCTGCTTACATTTATTTGTACATATAGTGTTGACCCGCCCGAAAGGTAACTGAATACTGCCAAATCATTGAAACATTAAATAGATTGTGAAAGAGCCTCAACTAACATTACGGTAATTATTTTAGGTAGGACGCAAACGTTCGGATTCCTACCATGAAACGAATTTCCGAAAATACGGCCTGACGACGTTTCATTGAATTCTAACCAGTTTTTAACCTTATTCTAACTAAAGTCTAACTTTTTATTAGCTGCAGTAAAATGACGTTTCTAAATGTCATCTAAATGTTATTCAACATACAAATTGCAATGTCCGGCAACCCACAAAACGTCATTTTTCACTGCAGCTAATAAAAAGTTAAGCGCTTACCACACGCACAAGCTTCACCACAGTTTGGCCTGCGCAAACTTCTCGCACGAAAAAACTGAACACTCCGTGTCTTACCACACGGTACAGTTTAAGTACGCGCAAGCCCCGCGCAAGCCACATTCTTGTCGAAATCCTTGGCGTCGCAACAATGTTTCCCAATGAAGAAACATTTATAATGCTATTATTTTTCAAGTGTTTGCTATTAAAAAAAAAGACAATGCAAAAGTCAAAAAGTAAGCGATAGCAACAAATAGCAACAAAAAAATGGCTGTTGAACAGAAAAATTCATACACATATAAATCTAATGAAGGACTTAAGAGATGATCCGAACGATTTTCGCAAAAAATACTCTACCACTTATACCCAAATCAGCCATTTTTGAGTGACGAACGACTTCAGCGAATTGCGAGCAAGCCTCGACTGTGGCTTGAACACTGAACGCCCAACCACACGCACAGACAAGTACGCGCAGGCCGGGCATGCGCAGGCAAAATTTCAAGCAAGTCGAAAAGTCGCGAGCCGCGCTGTGGGGTTTGCGCGTGATACAGTTTTACCAACCTCACGCTCCGTGTTCCGTGTACAAACCGGCCTGCGCAGGCAAAACTGTGGTGAAGCTTGTACGTGTGGTAGGCCCATAAGACTTTAGTAAAGTCTTCTTTGACAGAAGTGTTTTGTTGTTTCGGATGGACACTTACGTAGTTGCCCGTCTGATAAGATTTTCAGATCGAATTTAGATTCGGAAACGTTAATGCTGCTCTTGTTTACAAGATGTTCAACAAAGCGCACATGTTCTTATTTTTTCCGAACGAAAAAAAACCTAACGTTCGTTTAGAAATTAACTTATAAAAAATAACCGAACGTTTGCGTTAATGTCACGGAATTCCGAACACGGAAAACGAGCGAAACCGAACATTTGCTCTTAGCCTACCATACCCCATTTTTTTTCTGTAAAGAATTAAGAATACGCGTGGAATGCTGCATGAAACTCGCGCTCAATTTCTTGGTGTGACAAAAGACTTATTTCAGAGAAAAAGCCAGAAAATGCAATTGCATCTACAAGTGTTCCACGAGCCGTAGGTATTTAACGCATTAACAAACGATATTTTGCTGTAACGTAACATGTCACCAATGTAACCCATTGTGTAGGTGGACGCCTTGTGCGCACGAACCGTGCACACTACGCGCACGAACAGAGCAATAATTGTACGGGAAATTCTTTCATTGCGTGTTAAATTACATGTTACAACAGTCTGTACTAGAGCTTCCGGTATTCGCTAATACCGGAATCCCAGACTTTTCCGCAGTTTTTAAATATCGATATTAAAATGTTCAATACCGGGATCCCGGTATTCAGTAAAAATCATCCGGTATTAATACCGGTTGAAAAAGCCCTAGTCTGTATCCACCATAAACAATACGATCACATGCTTTAGTATTTTCCATAGAAACACTCACTTCTCGCTGTGATTATATTATGAAAAAAATAGACTACAGATAAATGGTGTATTACTAGATGATGTTTAACACTTAGGCGGTTTGTTGCGTGACGCGTAACTTCCTTCGACAAATAAATATATAGGGACAAATCACACAATTTGAGCTATCCCAAAAGCATCTCAAAGTGAGTTCGAGACTTGTGTTAAGGGATACTAACTCAACAATACAATGTTTTTACACCAAATACATATATAGATAAACATCCAAGACCCAGACCAATCCAAACAAGTACGTTTTTAATCATGACCCGACCGGGATTCGAACCAAGTACCTCCAGGGTGGCGGTCAGGCATGGTAACCATTACGCCACGGAGGTTGTCAATGAATGTGTAAGAATGTTCTAGCTAGGTGCCTCAAATCAATATACTTAGCTAATTTTCCCTCTTTCCTACGATCCCGTGTATTTCAAATGGAGCGTGAAAAACTTTTCAGGTCGACAACGTAATGCTCGACAACTTTATTGGTGCTTTATTTTTTTTAATCATGCTAGTACTCCATATGGTGAATCTAAAAAAACTATTACGGTGAAGTAGGCTGTTTTAGTTACCGAGTAATAACGACACTTAAAATACTCGCTTTTTTATTAATTCGTACTTTCATGAAATATGACATTGTACTCATTTGGAAGCAAGCAAAAGGTAGCAAACACATGACAGAGCCCACAAGCTCTGGCCCGGTTTCTTATTAACCCAATTATAAACTCCGAAACGAACATCTCAAGTTACAAGGAAAATATATCTTAGTAAGTTGGTACCCCTTATTAGCACCCAATAAACCAAATGGTATAACTTAAAAGATTAATTAACAAATACGAGTATCAAATTGAACGATAACGCAAGTTAAGTAAAAGTGATGACGTATATTCAGATGGGTTAAAAAGTATCAAGCCATGTACCCCGGATCTATACTACTCGCAAAGTTAACAGGAGAGAAGTAAAACGAAGTTAAGAGATAAAAAATTACAATAACCAACTACCTCTCCACATTCTTATTTTTTTCTCTTACTCTATTTCATTTCCAGTATTTGCCTACCTCAGTCTTGTCGTTTTAAGAGGGGGTAGAAAATCGACGTAAATAAAATAAAAAGGATTATTTTATTCTTCAACTTCCTTGTCAAATTTAAAAGACCTTATTATATGCCTTACAAGTTCTGTATTTCCTCATTTTTCCTCATTCATATTAATATTAACCTGATAATAAAATATTCACCCCTCAATACAACCGCTCTAGATATTGGTAATCCAACTAGGACATTATAGGGAAGAATTCTCAGGTCAAAGCACCATGATTAGTAGCGCGATTACTTGTCGATTCCCGCTCGGTACAAATATTTATGTGACTTCGTTGAAATGAAATGAAATGAAATCGTTTATTTCAGAAATTAGACCTTCACAGGCACTTTTTCTTGTCATTTACAATTTGTATATATGTATAAAGAGAATAAACTACGTTATATACTACCACCATTTCGGACACAAGCAAAATGGCCACCGGTAAAAGAAATGGCGAAAGAAACCCGGTTACGGCCTTCTTTGTCATTTAGCAATTTTTTTTTTCCTTTCACTCTTTTGTTACAATGTATAAGTACATTGTAAAATTGTTCTCGAGTATGGATGTTGTTAGGGTTCCGTAGTAAACTACAAGGAACCCTTATAGTTTTGCCATGTCCGTCTGTCCGTCTGTCCGTTCGCGGTCTAGCGCCTAGACGCTTCATGCTAGAAAGGAGTAATTTAGTATGTATACTCATATTAACAATGCTAACAAAGTGGTAGATAAAATTTTTTTTAGCGTGCAGGTAAACAGGTAAAGTGGGAATGAAAATTTTTTTTCGCACCGACCCCATCTTGTGGGATATCGTTAGATAGGTCTCTTAAAATCATCGAGGGTGTGGAATGATCATTTTCCGGTACAATAATCCGTTTGCGAATTATATATATTTAACGTGTCAATTTTCGTTTTACACGGTGGTCCCCCCGCCGCGCCCCCTCTATCTCCGAAAGTCTTGAGTTTAGAAATTCGAAAAAATTCATGGTAGTAGTCCATATAGCGAACCTACAAGAAAAACTATACCGGTTAAGTAGGCACTACTAGTTACCGAGTAATAGCCGACGAACTTATGAAGTAAAATTTATTTGACGAAAACGTACAAATGTCATAGAATATAGCATTGTACTCATCTGCAAGCAAGAAATACGTAGCCAATACGGAACCCTATATTGTGCGTGGCCCGACACGTACTTGCCCGGTTTTTATGTATTATAAGCATATATATTTACAAATAATATATCTGTTGTTTGGTACCCATAACACAAGTTCGCAAAAAAAAAAATACAAGTTCGCAACGGCTCTACTAGCTCTGAATAGGTACTAACCTCATAAAATAAGTCGTCCTTCATCATCATATTGCTCATGAGACACTTCCATAATTTCATTTTATTTAATTTATTTAAACTTTATTTAAAACAATATTTGGGTACAAAAGGCGAAAAGCATTATCTACCAGTCAATCTTTGGGAAGTGCAGATATGGACGAATGAGGTTTTAAAATAAGTAGACACAGTAGAATACAGTAAATAATATAATATTATACATAAACGGGTTTGCATACATAAATATCATGTAAAAATACATGTTAAATATACTTACACTATATAATATACTACGTTGACGACAATTTACTGTAATGTTGACAAAAGACAGCTCTAACTTTCTTTTTAAAATTAAATTTGTTGGAAATTGACCTCAAGGCCTACAGGTACGACACGACAGGTAATTTTTTCCAGTGACGAGTGGCCTGGATTGTAAAGGAGTCAGATACAAAACAAGTGCGGAGACTAAGTAATTTAATGTTTTGAAGGTAGCCTTGACATACCAACTTTATATAGTTCTTGGCGAACAAATTAGTGAAATACGTTTATATCCCAACAGTCCGCATCTTGTTTCGCGTCATATAAACTGAGTAGAATAGTTACTTCTGTTCAACTTAATTGGCCTTTGGGGAAAGACATTAGTTTTTTGTTCCGTACCTCAAAAGGAAAATATGGACTTGAATTGGCTTGACTTTGCTATTCGAAAGAGCTTGTGTTAGGCCTATTTAAATAAAAATCTTTGTCTTTGAATTTAACTTTGGTTACATTAGTGGGCATTAGTGGGCGAATATTCGTGTTCGACTTGGACTAACCAGCTTTTTTCTTACTAAATGACGTGGCTAACAGGCATTTGACTCAAATCATGATCACTGTACTGTTACTTTGCCAAAAATAAGACAGTAAGGCGAACTTTTATGGCTTTGCATGTCTTTCTGTAGTCCTGGCTGGTTACGGTACAGTCGACAACACATAAAGCTTTCAAGCTATACCTAACAATCAAATCTCGTCTACCTTGAACTCTATTCCATGGAAATAAAGTTGAAATATACTTGGGCCAGGTAGGGGTAGTTTTATGTACCTACTTACGTCTGTCTAGAGTGAAGTCAGTTTTACAATCCTTTTTGCATTTAAATTTTGTCTAGACATGTTTTTATGACATTCACCAGACAACATGTGAAATAGAACTGATAAAACCAACCCATAAAATGTTAATAGGCTTGTTGCCGTAAAAAAAAAAATTAGTCCGTCTTTTAGATTATTCAAAAATAAAGACAACTCACTTTTTCATTTGTAAATTAGACCAAAAATGACAAAGATAAGACTATATATCAACGCATAGCCCAAACCGCTGGGTCTAGAGATTCCAAATTTGAACTGTAGGTCCCTTATAAGGACCGGACCGGACCGGATGGAACGGTACCGTACCGACCCGTGCCGGACCGGAACGAACCGCACCGGACCGGACCGGAATTTGTTTCTGAAGAAAAATATGCTAATTGTTAGTAGGCCACGCGGGCGAAGCCGTGGGCTGAAGCTAGTTATTATATAAATATGATATTTAATAAGCAAGTCTTTCTGTTTTCGATAGAATTTCCATATCCATGTGGACCCAAAACCTTTAAAAAAAATATATATATGGTTATTTCCTAACTTTAGGAAACCCCTTATTTTTTTTTCTTTTGTCCTCTCTTGGTGTCCAACAGTAATCTTGGTGTAGGTACATTCAAGCCTGCCAGGACTTGAATAGCCTAAAATGGCTTATAGTGTTACCTCACTGAATGGCATTAGAAATGCGTTGGGCGAAGTAACTGCCAAGCCTTTGGGTGGTTTCACGCAGTCTTTTGATATCATAATTAATGTTAGACTTCGATATCATAAAACACAAAATAAATAACCCCACGCAACTCGTAATTAACGAGTTCCATGAATTAATACATGTTCGATCACGGAATCTTCATAACATCTTAAATATTAATTAACTTGTAAGCAAAATACAGTACGATTGAATATTTTAACATATGGGATACCTATAAATAGATCATTAAAATCATAAATGCGAGAGTTTGTAAATGTACGAATGTTTGTTATCTTTCACGCAAAAAGTGTCCATAGGCTAGTTCAAGCGTCTCCATAAGCTACGGTTACCATCAGGCGGGCTTGTTTGCCACCTTAGTGATATAAAAAATCGATTTTAAATACATTAACTTCCATAAGAAGAAAACTATGAATCGACAAGGGAAATTATGGACAGTTATTTGCGTTTCCACCAAATATATGCGAGGGTGCGTATCGGATCGCACGTGTGCGAAGGATCTCTGTGTTCCATGGACGGTGGTGATCACTTACAATCAGGTGATCCGACCGGGGTGACCGGGAAATGCTCGTTTGCCTTCCTCTTCTTTTAAATAATATCTCTGGTTTAAACTCTCCGTTGACATGCACAGCAAATACCGAGCTAAAACACACCACAGACGTATCTAGCTGTTAAATACAAATGTAGGTTAACAAAATGCAGATAGAATCACGTGTATGGTCTCCCGTGGCCGGACACGAGCTCACGAGTCAGTCCGAATCCGCAATCGATCGGAAGGGTTGAATATAGTCCACTTCACTGCGTAAAATGGGATTCCCAGAATCATGTTAAGACGAGAATGTTTGTTTATTTTCGGGAATGTAATGTTTACGGATCAAAGAGTTTTGTAACACGACCTATTGTAATAGAACAATGAATCACAGGAATTCTAATTTGAGATCAGCGAATCTATTCTCGTCTCGTAACAAAAATCTCTGAAGTCGGTCCTTCAATTCTGAAGATCGTGAGGTGATTACACGCTTCTGTTGTCGGACACTCACGATCACTCACTCATACAAAATAGGAATAGCTTAAATTGAGATTCACACGAGTTTTTGTTAGTTAAGATGGTTAAATCACAATCTGCTTTGTGTGTACAACTAATTCAAAATAATATCCATTTGGATGAGCGAAGAAAACAGCGCCAAAACTCCTTCAGTCGCATTCATTCATTAAAACATAACAGGAAAATAAATAAATAAGAAAACAAAACCATGTTACTGAATAATTAATATTATTCATAATGTAATTGGCAGTAGCTTTATTTACACCTTTAATGAAAATTACTGTTAAATTAATATTTTACGTGGCTTTAAATAAACTCAAAATATTTATTCTTAGACTAGCTCTCTCACAAATTATATTTTAAATACCTATCAATTGTTAAATCATCAAAAGATTTCAAAATGAGTATGCCCTTATATACAAAGTTAGTTTTACATTTTCACACATCCTAACAAAACTTTAAACAAATTAAGTCTTTTAATTGAGATTTTGGCGCCAACTTGATAGCGACAACTTGATCTTGTTACTTAATTTCTGTTTTTCAAGGTTTGATTAATTCAGTTGATATTATTTTATTGTGCATATCGCTACTACCTATGTAGTTAAAATAATAATCGATAATAATCATATTATCGATTTAACTTAGGAGTATAGCTGGCAACACTAAGTGACTTTATCACAAACAGTAAATAAGTGTATTTAGTAGGATTTTTCGGCGCCAACTTGATAGCGGCAAGTTGAACTCTTGATTAGGAATCGAATTTCTGTGAGTTTCAAGTGTAATGTGAAGCAAACATTGGTTAAAATGCATAGTGATTGGATTTTAAGATCAGGAACATTAAAATATTATTTTGTTGACTTCAAAATCTGCCTTCACTGAAGAAATTGTACTATCCTCTTTCTTCGGGGCGTCTTGACACAGAGACTGTATACTGAGTCAATGAATACGCTGCTTTGAATTAGATATATAGTTACTATGTATACTATACTACCATACATAACACTGGCTTATTGCAACGAATAGGAATGCAGAAGTCATAACTTATAAAAAAAACTTTATCACATTTGACAGATTTCGTCTGAGTGTAGAGAATGCTGATAAAAATGTATGTGATCGAAATTATTTGTTTGCTTTACTCTTTGCACGTATGCCTACCAAATATCATAGGGAAATTGCTTAGTTTTTGAATGGAAAACCGTAGGTAGTTCACATCTAACAACGTGTACGTACTCCTACATATTCGTGGTACAACCTAATTAAAACGTAAAAAATAACATCAAAATTATTGAACTTTGAACTCAGGGGTACTAGACAAATTCTTTCTGTTATTGAGTTTATAATTATTATTGATAACCTATTAACATCGTTGTTTCGTTGTACAGTCAACAAATGAATTGACTGACCCCCCCTGTACATATGATTAAAGATTTCTAAATATTGCGTGAAGGGATTTACTTGAAAATTTGTAATTACATAGTACAACTAGCTGACCCGGCGAACTTCGTATCGCCTAAAGAACCTTCATGCTAAATTTCATTAGAATAACTTCAAAAACGGCAAAGTTTCATACTATCTTTGCACCCCTGTTTAACCCCCTAAGGGATGATTTTTGAGAAAAATATTTTACTCGTGTCATGCCTTTCAATAAAGAACCTTCATGCTGAATTTCATTCGAATAACTTCAAAAACGGCAAAGTTTCATACTAACTTTGCACCCCCGTTTTATCCCCTTAGGGGATGAATTTCCAAAAATCCTTTCTTAGTGAGCACCTACGCACCAAAAGGAACCCCCATGCAAAATTTGAGACTCCTGGCACTTGTGGTTTCGGAGATTTCGTGATGAATCAGTCAGTGATTTCCTCTTTTATATATAGATACTAGCTGTTACACGCGGCTTCGCCCGCGTGGTCAAGCGAAAATACCAATGATTTAGTTCCTGTAGGAATTTAAAAAAAAACTACTTTATGCTCGTCAACATCATAAAGGGAATCTCTATAAAAAAAAAACAGCTTTTCAGGTTAATCGCTTCCGATAATACACGTGTAGTCTATTTATTCCGAATCCTGTGGGAATTTAAAAAAATCCCATCTTTATCCTTGTCTACTTTATAAAGGGCAGCTTAATACAAAATCTAGGAGTTCTAGGTTGAGCGCCCACAATAACACACGTGCAGTCCTATCTATCACGTTCCCGTGGGAATTAAAAAATCCCGTCTTTATCCTTGTCTACATCATAAAAGAACCTTTATACAAAATCTCAGCTTCCTAGGTTGAGCGCCCCCGATAATACACGTGTAGTCTTATTATTCCTGTTCCCGTAGGATTTAAAAAAAACCCTGTCCTTGTTATTCTCCACTTCTTAAAGGGATCCTCAATACAAAATCTCAGCTTTCTTAGTTGAACGCCCCGATAATTGAATCTGTAGGAATTTTAAAAATCCCGTCTTAGTCCTTGTCTACTTTATAAAGGGAACGTCAATACAAAATTCTAGTGTTCTAGGTTGAGCGTCCACAATAACACACGTGCAGTGCTATTACTCCCTTTCCCGTGGGAATTTAATAAAATCCCATCTTTGTCCTTGTCAATATCATAAAGGGAACCTCTATTCAAAATTTCTGCTTTCTAGGTAGAGCGCCTGCGATAATACACTTGCAGTCCTATTACTTACCCTTTCCCGTGGGAATTTTAAAAATCCTTTCTTAGTGAGCACCTACGCCCCAAAAGGAACCGCCATGCAAAATTTGAGACTCCTGGCACGTAGTTTCGGAGATGTCGTGATGAATCAGTCAACTTTGCATCCCCGTTTTACCGCCCTTAATGGATGATTTTTGTAAAAAATATTTTACTCGTGTTTCATGCCTTTCAATAAAGAACCTTCATGCTGAATTTCATTAGAATAACTTCAAAAACAACAAAGTTTCATACTAACTTTTCGCCCCGTTTAACCCCCTAAGGGATGAATTTTGAAAAAAATCTTTTACTCATATTTCATGCCTTTCAGCAAAGAATCTTCATGCTGAATTTCATTCGAATAACTTCAAAAACGGCTAAGTTTCATACTGACTTTGCACCCCCGTTTAACCCCCTAAGGGATGATTTTAAAAAAATATTTTACTCGTGTTTCATGCCTTTCAATAAAGAACCTTCATGCTGAATTTTATGCGAATAACTTCAAAAACGGCAAAGTTTCATACTAACTTTGCACCCCCGTTTAACCCCCTAAAGGATGATTTTTGAGAAAAATATTTTATTCGTGTTTCATGCCTTTCAATAGAACCTTAATGCAGAATTTCATTCGAATAACTTCAAAAACGGCTAAGTTTCATACTAACTTTGCACCCCCGTTTAACCCCCTAAGGGATGAATTTTGAAAAAAATATTTTACTTATGTTTCATGCTTTTCAGTAAAGAACCTTAATGCTGAATTTCATTTGAATAACTTCAAAAACGGCAAAGTTTCATACTAACTTTGCGCCCCCGTTTAACCCCATAGGGGATGAATTTTGAAAAAAAAATTTACTCATGTTTCATGCTTTTCAGTAAAGAACCTTCATGCTGAATTTCATTCGAATAACTTCAAAACGGCAAAGTTTCATACTAACTTTGCACACCCGTTTAACCCCCTAAGGGATAATTTTTGAGAAAAATATCTTACTCGTGTTTCATGCCTTTCAATAAAGAACCTTAATGCTGAATTTCATTTAAATAACTTCAAAAACGGCAAAGTTTCATACGAAATTTGCGCCTCCGTTTAACCCCCTAAGGGATGATTTTTGAGAAAAATATTTTACTCGTGTTTCATGCCTTTTAATATATAGAACCTTCATGCTGAATTTCATTCGAATAACTTCAAAAACGGCAATGTTTCATACTAATTTTGCACCCCCGTTTAACCCCCTAAGGGATGATTTTTGAGAAAAATATTTTACTCGTGTTTCATGCCTTTCAATAAAGAACCTTCATGCTGAATTTCATTCGAATAACTTCAAAAACGGCAAAGTTTCATACTAACTTTGCACCCCCGTTTAACCCCCTAAGGGATGATTTTTTAGAAAAATATTTTACTCGTGTTTCATGCCTTTCAATAAAGAACCTTCATGCTGAATTTCATTCGAATAACTTCAAAAACGGCAAAGTTTCTATCTTTGCACCCCCGTTTAACCCCCTAAGGGATGAATTTTGAAAAAAATATTTTACTCATGTTTCATGCTTTTCAGTAAAGAACCTTAATGCTGAATTTCATTTGAATAACTTTAAAAACGGCAAAGTTTCATACTAACTTTGCGCCCCCGTTTAACCCCATAGGGGATGTTTTTTGAGAAAAATATTTTACTCGTGTTTCATGCCTTTCAATAAAGAACCTTCATGCTGAATTTCATTCGAATAACTTTAAAAAACGGCAAAGTTTCATACTATCTTTGCACCCCCGTTTAACCCCCTAAGGGATGAATTTAAAAAAAAAATTTACTCATGCTTCATGTTTTTCAGTAAAGAACCTTAATGCTGAATTTCATTTGAATAACTTCAAAAACGGCAAAGTTTCATACTAACTTTGCACCCCCGTTTTACCCCCTTAGGGGATGAATTTCCAAAAATCCTTTCTTAGTGAGCACCTACGCCCCAAAAGGAACCCCCTTGCAAAATTTGAGACTCCTGGCACTTGTGGTTTCGGAGATTTCGTGATGAATCAGTCAGTGATTTTCTCTTTTATATATATAGATGAATACTATTGATAAATAAATTTTCAAGTAAATCCCTTCACGCAATATTTAGAAATCTTTAATCATATGTACAGGGGGTGGTCAGTCAATTCCTTTGTTGACTGTACCACGATTTCACAAGTGGAACAAACTTCCATAGTTCGCCGCTTATTGGTTTGCCATATGCCGTCATATGGCGAGAATCGAAACCGCGCCTTTTGGTCCCGAAGCGAAGGTAGTACCAGGGTACCGGTCTGCCAACTATCGAGGTCGTAATTGTGTTACCTTCGATCACAAATAAAACTTATTAACTGGGATAATAATGGCTAATAATTAATTGGGTTTCATCTCTATGCTGATGTATATAACCTTGTTAGTTAAGACGAACTATGTAATATGGGTTAAATACCTCAATATCACGTGCCAACCCTCGATGTATATTAATTGGTCTGTTTCATAGCAATCAAGGCGAAATTGAACAGGATTAAGAGCTGATTGAAGGAGGTGTTAACTATTTAATAATTTAGTTATACATAACAATACCTAACATAATATCTATACTAATATTATAAATATCAAAAAAATTGTGAGGATGTTTGTATGGATATTTGGTTACTTTTTCACGCAAAAACGACATAAACAGATTTGATTTGAAATTTGGTATACGCGTAGTTTATAACCTGTATTTACACAGGATAGTTTTTATCCCGGATATCAGTCCAGGGAACTTAAACAGGCGTTTCGCTGGTAAAACCACGAGCATCAGCTAGTCAGTTTATGATAATGCACTTATTAATTGTGATCACGCTAAGCAAAGAATGTAAATGTAATGTCGGTTTGTATAATTGTTGACGACCTCCGTGGCGTAATGGTTACCACGCCTGACCGCTACCCAGGAGGTCCCGGGTTCGATCCCCGGTCGGGTCATGATGAAAAACGAACTTTTTCTGATTGGCCTTGGGTCTTGGATGTTTATCTATGTATGTATTTGTTATAAAATATAATATCGTTGAGTTAGTATCCCATAACACAAGTTTCGAACTTACTTTGGGGCTAGCTCAATCTGTATAAATTGTCCCTACTCCCCATATATAATTGTCCTTAAATATAATTCTCCATATCGCAAAACGGCGAACCGTTTTAAAAAATACAGCCTATTTGTATTATGGCGGGTCGATGATAAGCCGGATTTTCATTACTATACATACATACAGTATGTCGGTATACGTTTAGCTGCATTGTATTAAATTCGATTTGTAGTGAATGTTATAGAAAAGAGTTATCTGACCATACTAACAAAATAATGCAGTGTTTGAATAATAAATAATAGTTTAGATTGTATATTAAGGGGCTATGTGAAAAAAAGAAGGCTCCTTAAAAACCAAATATCTTACTACTTACTTACTACTATTTAGACTTAGATTTTTGGATATGTATTAATTCATCATATAATCGAAATTTTGATAAAAGCCAAAACACGATTGTGACACATTTCCTCAATAGAAAAAAAAATCGAAGTAACCTCTGTTTTTTTTTCAGATCTCTTGTAACTTCTAAACGGTAAATAATAAAAATTTTAAACTTCATATAAAGAAAGACATTAATGTTTTCTAGATATTGTAAAAACAAATATTAAAAAACTCAATTAATGAATTTTAAATAAGCCTAAATGTGTTTTTGTGCTTACGGTGTTAAAATTCGCCAGGTTCACGGTGTCCCATCTCTGTCTCTCGAAGCAGGTATTGATGATGATATATGCGTCGCACGGGCGGGCGGGGCGGCCGCAATTATTTTACGAGTATGTGATGTAATATTGTGCAATTAAATAAAAATAAATAAATAAATTTCAGTTAGACAAGTTATAAATATCACACAATAACATAACCTTTCCATCCCATTACAAAGACCATTATTGTCCTCCGGACCCAACACCCAGCATTCACGACAGTATCTTTGTGTCAAAATTAGGTCATATCTCCTCTTAAATACACAACGGTCCAGTAATACAATTAAAAGGTAGGCACTAGTTTTTTTGTGAGATCTGCTTAACCTGTATTAAATTTTGAGAGGGTATGCCCCAAAAAAGGACTTTTTTAAACTCGGATCTGTACTATTAATACTTTAGCCATGGAATTCTTACCTATACTAAGATATTTAAGGACTTGCTCTTGGAGTTATATATCTCGAAAACATAATTAAAAACATGTATTTTTTTTGGTAGAAAAAAATTTCAAAGTTGACACTAAGAATAATTTTCTACCCAAAGTATAAATACATCACGGAAGATCGTCAGTTTTAAAAAAATAATAACAGATAAACGTGGTCCATTTGTATTACTATGTATTACAAATATGTATGTTTATTTACAGATATTGGATCATGGAGACGCGAGCTGATGATGAAGAGGCACCGAAAGACCCAGCGGCGAGGAAGCATACGCATCATGATTACACCGAACAAGACTTCGAAGGTATGTTGTTATCAGAACTGTCACAACACCAAGAAAGTTAACTTGAATAGAAGTTTGAGACACAATTTAACAGCCCGTGTGCAACGAAATAAATCTTATGGCAAAAACAAAAATGGTTACAACAACCACAATACATTACCGATATCTAAAACTCTGGATACATACACTTTTTTTAAAGTAAATTCATGTAAACTACTCATTCGGAACAAGATAGTCATCTCCTTTCAACCCTTTTGAAGTAGTCTTGCTCACTCAACCACACGGCGTAATAATTTAGCATCTACCATACTAAAACCTATCTCATTAAACCAGCAACGGCCCTATTCTGATACCAAAAGTAGTTCAAACCTCGTGTCAAATTCCTATTTTGAATGAGTGAGACGAGACATCAATTGAGATATTTTTGTTACTTAAATAGACCCTCAGATCCCTTTTTTTTTTTTTTTTTTTTTGTTTAAAGTCAGGAAAATGCATTACTGCATGTCCCGCCACTTGGGGGAAGCGACGGGGGTCTGTCGGGCTCGCCTCTCTAACCAATGAGGGATACCGACTAAAAACCTGACTGTCTGCCACCTTCTCCGCCTTCACGTGGCGGGGTCGCGGGCACTGGTGATACTTCCGCAACCCCGCCGGCGGGTGTCCGTGGACCCATCTTAACCCTCAGATCCCTAAACAATTATTGTTCGACGTGATGAATTAATGTACAGATAGATCTGTATTTCATACATTATTCAGTGTTTGTTATTGTTCAAAACGACTGAGAGTTCGCAAACAATTTAGCTCAAGCGGTGTTTGATCGACATTCTCTCGTGCTATATTCAATAAAATTTTACCAATAGTGATATGAAACATCAAAGTTGGTTCTATCTAGTATTTGGGGTGGTAGACCATGTGTCATATAGCGGCTAATACTCGTAACAAAAATCGTTCGAATCTCTTGTCAATCTCAATGTCTTTCCCGCTCAATTCCTGTTTTGTTGTAAACTTTATTACACAACTTACGCATAGACTAACTCTTGGAACTTCTTAGCTTTAATTTTGTTATTATATTAGTTTGTAGTTTTTTCAAAATTTATATTTATACATTTAACAGAATTTCCTTTTAGATACATATATATTATAACTTTATATGGACTAATTACTTGGTACTCTATTGTACTACGGCTATGGAAGAGCGTGCCCTTCTGATACAGGTGTTTCACACTTACTAGAAGGGCACCAATACAAGAAATTATTGTACGTGTACCTTTGTTAAAGAAATAAAGAATTTTGAATTTTGATTTTTTTTTTGAATTTTTGTATGAGTGAGACAGCGATAATAGTGCCGCTGAGTTGGCCGCCGATTCTCTCGGCGCGGGGATTATTCACTTGTTCTGTTGAAGACTGATATCATTCAAAATTTAAAAAAACATGCAATAATGAAAGCTCATAAATTTTTTCTTCCCTTTGGGCAGGGTAGTAATGAGTTTAATTGAATTTTTCCCTCCTGCATATTCTAGGGAAGGAATCGCGTACTTTCTCGTTACTTTTCAATGATAAAAGACGGTACTTTTCGAGCGGATGTAATTTTTAAAAAAAATTGTCATACCAATCAATGTTATAACATAAAATGTAGGTTATTAACATGATAACTTGTCAGGATATTATGTAACCGGCCAGTACGTGAAGCGTCAGTACTATCATTAAATATTAGAAAATCGAAATCCGACAGCTGACTTAAATATTCACATTCAAATGCTAAGGGTGTGTTGTAAATTCGTAGGGCAGAAATTAGGTCAAAGGAACGTTCAGATAGGGGTTTGCTTGGTAACGTTTGCAGAAATCGATGGACAGACATTCGAAATAACTATATGTGAATAAACTGTATAAAGTTATTGTAGAATCCTGAATATTTGTTGATATTGAGGCAAATCCGAACATTTACCAAGTGAATGGTGGTACAAGTTCGAAATAAATTATGATCATATAACAGTTTGAACTTTTACCATTAAAATCTCAGGATTTACCCTAGTCATAAACATTACATTTTAAAGTAAAACCTACTTTGAAGCCTTAATACCCCCGAGTTGGGATCACACCTTTGTCCTAGGGATACGTAGTGCTTTATGCTACACTTACGAGGAAAGAGAGGAGAGATGATTATTAAGCTAATCCAAATTCTAACTTTAAGTCTTAAACTGGATGCCAACGCTCCTGGCACGCGCAGTCATATAATAATTAAGCGATAGGACTGCGTGCGCGTTCCAGAAGCGATGGCGTCCAGTAAAGTACCTCGCAAACGTTATTCAATACTATACTGGGCGCCAACGCTCCTGGCACGCGCACGCAGTCCTAGTGCTTAATTGTTATATGACTGCGCGTGCCAGGAGCGTTGGCGTCCAATATAGTAATAAATAAACTAAATTAAGTTATATTCCTGTAACTGCTGATAGTCGACACAAACCCTAATAAATGGGTTACCTTAGACGAGATGGGAAAGTTGACTAAGTTAGCGATAATTCAATTATTTCTTCGTAAAATCTATATTCTATATGTAATAGACACTGAGTATGAAACGGTATTTCTACGTGGAGATGATGAGATTAGATAAAAACGCAAAATAATTATAATATCATTCATTAGATATGAGAATATGTTTTTGTATTTAGTCTGTACATATAAACGTATATCAGCGACAAAATATAAGCTAAAAATCAAACCAAAAGAACATGGATATGAAACACTTACCCTACTAACTTTTCGCCTCCTGTGATTAGATAACTACAGGCTGGAAAAGTCAGCACAAGCACATAAATCAATAAAATGACAAACATATAACGTAAATTAGGATTGAATTTCTTAAACAATATTACTAAGTTTTTTATTTTATTGTTTAAAATTCTGTTTTATTAATATTAGCAATAAGTTGGCCCACCAAAAATTGCGACACCTTTCCAAGGTCCATATTTATAGCTTAAGTTTTAGATTTACGCTTTAAAAAAGCAGCATTTCATAGTGTGGATGTGGACGCAGGAATTAGACGCTGTTCGAGCGTCAATAGTTTTTGGTTGAATTCGTCGCTATTTGTGCGTCGACTACGTACTGTCGACGCACGAATTGCGACTAAGACTTTGTCCAAGCGAATTCGCCACGTGTTTTCGTCGCGTTTCATTATCTATGTCGGAATTGCAAACATTTCATCGTGAGGTCTTACATACAAAGAGATCAATGTAGCGCGAAACGCGACGCCAACGTGCGTACAGTCGCCTCGAGGATAGAAGCAGGACCATCTTTAGGATGATTGTTGGTTGCAACATCCAACATCCCAGTGGACACATGTGGCTCTAATAAACAAAAACCCTGTTTGGTATTAAACAAAAGGACGGAACTGACAAAAAATCCGCTTACAAGATGTGCAAGCGATTTTTTTCTAAAATGGTCCTCCTATCTTCGAGGCCACCGTACATGTGTACTGGGTCTAAAGCGGACGCAGCGCTGTGTTTTCATCCTTCATCGATCGCGGTGAGCACGAGTCGAATGCTCGGTTCGTGCGCGTAGTGCGCATGGCTCGTGCGCGCAAGACGTCCACATTATGGAAATTCTGGTTCATTGCATGTTACGTTACAGCAGTCTGTAATCTCCATTTAAACAAATAAAATTCCTCAAAATGTTAAATAACAATATATGCAAGCATCACTGATTTTGGATAACACGCAGATTAAACACAAACAGAACTTCACCTTTATGTTCTCAGACATCGAACCCTCGCCCTTTAGCACTGGAATTACTAACTTAACTAAAGGTATAAATTGATTTATTCCCAACGAAATTTGTCCCAGACAGAATCCATATTAAAACGTAACAATATGTAAATGGCGGCACGCTCCGGGCGCGAGTAAATAAATAATAAGATTTATTGCGACGAACACGTGCGAACAATGCTGTATTGTTACCAGCGAATAAAGTGCTATAAAACTTGTTTCATGATATCACTGATATTGTAAAAAAATATAATAACTATAATAATTATAAGAAACTAGCGAAACCCGCGCAACTTCGTTTGCGTGTATCCCGCTTTCCCGTGGGAATTTTTAAATTTTTCTCTCCGTAAGAACCATCCTCGTACTTCAAAGAATATTCTAAAAAAAAAATCAGCCAAATCGGTCAAGCCGTTTTCATGTTATGTCGTGACAACGGAAAACGGGTTTCATTTTTATATATATAGATTAAACGGACTGAACGAAAACCAAAATAGTAACACGGTTCATGCTGAGCAGATGCCTTTTTGTTGTCTGATGTACATTTTTTATTATTCTATGGTTGTTAGTTAGTTAGACAAAAAAACATTTTTCTCTCTTTCTTTCTTTATAAGCATACTGAAACTTTACGAGAGGTAGGGCACAGCGGATAATCCGCTCAAATCGGAGCAGCCCGTCTAGGGAAGGACCTCCACCTTACAGAAGATCGTAGCCAAAAGCATTTGGTCTCGGCCATGTTGTGTTCCTACGGTGAGTAAGGTCTCCAGAGCTCCACTTAGGGGGGTTGGGAGGGTTGGCAACGCGTGAGTGATACCCCCGGTATAGCAAGCGTCTATAGGTTACGGTGATGCTTACCATCAGGCGGGCCGTATGCTTGTTTGCCACCCTAGTAGTATAAAAAATAAAGCGTAAAATCAACAGCGTGTCAATTCATTTCAATGTATCTACTCAACGGATTTTAATGCAGTCAGCAAATTTTTTGATTCAAAAGGAAGGTTTGTATTTATAACTAGTGAACCCGCGCAACTTCGTTTGCGTGTATTTATTTATGCACAGCAGCGCCATCTATATCAGACTTGGCCAAATCCTACGGGAATCGAGTACTTTTCTGGATAAAAAGTCCGTATGTGTTAATTCAAGGTATCAGCTACCTACATATAAAATATCAAAAAAATGGCCCAACCATTTGAGCGTGAAGAACAAAAATACACACAAACTTTCGTCTTTATAGTAGGACTAGTGAAACCCTCGCAACTTCGTTTGCGCATATCTCGCTTTCCCGTAGGAATTTTGAAAAATCCTTTCTTAGTACACCCCTAGACGTCATAAAGAATCTGCATTCCAAATTTGGAATCTCTAGGCCCAGCGGTTTGGGCTGTGCGTTGATATATAGTTAAGTCAGTCAGGACTTTGAATTTTATATGTATAGATAGTAGGATACATACAAGGATTTTCCAAAATTCCTATAGGAAAGCGGGACACACACAAACTAAGTTGCGCGCGTTTCGCTTCTATTAAAAATAAAATAGTGAAATTTAAAGTCATTTATGATCTAGTAGATGCGTTCATGCAATATCATGGCGGCCTGTTCGAGTAAACCAATTAATTAAGCCACATAAACTGTAAACTAATTGGCCGTGGCACACGACACACATGAGCCAAGCACGACCCGATTAACTGAAGCCTGCCTGAAGTCTACTCTTAAGTTGTAAGGCCGTCTATACACGGTTGCAAAGTATTGAAGCCGTTTTATTGAGTTGATAAACATGTTGCTTGTTTTTCGAAAATGCCTACGAATATTATAACCGCGAAGGTTTGTTTTGATGTTTTTTTTTATACTACTAGGGTGGCAAACAAGCATACGGCCCGCCTGATGGTAAGCATCACCGTAGCCTATAGTATAGACGCTTGCAATACAGGGGGTATCATTCACGCGTTGCCAACCCTCCCAACCGCCCAAGTGGAGCTCTGGAGACCTTACTCACCGTAGGAACACAACATGACCGAGACCAATGCTATTTGGCTACGATCTTCTGTAAGGTGGAGGTCCTTCCCCAGACGGGCTGCTCCGATTTGAGCGGATTATCCGCTGTGCCCTACCTCTCTAAAAAATGTTTGTTACTTACACGCTGAAACAATTGGACAGATTATTATAAAATTCAATGACTCATAACATTTCATTATACACAGAATATAAACATGAAAACCACAGTAAAACCCTTATTTTGGTTACAAATAAACGACAAGTCGGAAAAATCGAAATACAAAGTCTTTAATACAAACAGTCAAACACAATATAAGCTCATCACATAAATGTTTGTCGACCCTTACCTCGAGGCATTTTACGGGATTTCAGGAGTTAAACGCCCTAAATATCTCATTAGGATGGTTGCATGAACCTTCTATAAGAGGGCCTTGTTGATTGCCGTTTCGCTTTTAAAAATGAGCAAATGTAAGCAATCTCTTCAAAATGTTTCAAGTTTCTTGAAGGATAAGAAGGCTTCTACAGTTGTACCGTTTGCGTTTATAGTAACAACCTTTAGCGGATGTGGGTTCGATTCGATATTTATGTACCATATCTCTTTAACCTTTTTTAGGTAGGTACCTAATCTATACATATAATAAAACAGTAGACCCCGGTATGTCTGTACATTAAATATATTTGGCAAAAATAAAAGTAAAGTAATAAATGCAAAATTATTTTTTGATTTTTTTTTTGTACGGGCACTTCTTCGTATTTACTGAACGAATTTTAATGTTGTTTTCACAGGAGGATGTAGTGCTCCTTGAGCAAAATATAGTATTTATTTCATTTAAATCGGATATCAGAAAAAAAAAGATATTTAAGACAAAGTGGCCCGACGACATAATGAAAATTAATTTTCTCAAAACTTTACAGTTTTCTGATTTATCCGTCAATACTTTTTTAACCACAAATCAATACAACACAGGCGAAGCTGTAGGCACAGCTAGTAATAATATAATTTATAAAAATGTAATATAACTTAATTTTACACAACGTAATAACGTCTTTACCTTGACCCGTTTAAAACCTTCAAGTATCCCTGATTACGGATTCCATTGGGACAGAAATAGCCCTTATCGGTTCGTGATCAAGATATTGATAATATCTAAAAGGATTTTTACGTAACTTGATTTGAGTTTTATTAATACTTATCTATCTTCGTAACAAAAAAGGACTTGAGATTGACCCATCTCAATAAAGGATAGAATTGTTGTTGCTTGACTCGCGAGTTCATTTAGACTTGACTCGCGCATTCAAAACGTTTATTCAGAGAATAGGCTGAGTCTCATAACAAAAACTATTTCGATTCAAACACACTCGCTGTCCCGTTCAATTGCTATTTTGTGTAAGTGAGACAGCGATAGAATTGGAATCGAAATAGAATCGGGTTTTGTTACAAGAATTGGGTTTTTAGAAGCACTTTCTCTTGTCAGAGTGTATGTATGTATCTACATGTATACTGTAATAAATTATTTGTGTAAGTAAATAATCTACTTTATAAACTAATACCATTTCGGAAACAAAAGCAAATTACCACTGGTAAAAGAAATGGTAAAAAATGTATATGAAAAAAAAAAAAGGAAAAATATGTCATTTGCTTGGCCACCGGCAAAAGGGCTATGTTCTCAATGGCCACCAGCAAATGACAGCGAAATAAAAACAGTTACATTTTATTATTTTCCAGAAACATGACTGTGTTTTTCCAGTTTTGCAATAGACCCTTTAGATCTTTGTCCTGTTGGACAGGCTGTCCGATGCACCCTTGCTTTTTTCAATCGATTTTGTAAACTATTTACAAGCATAATCGATGACATGTCGACAAAATGAAGTCGCTTCCTACTGTCTGTCCTTATGTATGCTATGCTTAGATCATTTTAAGGATTTTGATAAGGGTTTTTTTTTAATAGATTTCTTCAAGTAGGTTTAAATGGTATTTTCCGAAATTTCCACGAGAAAGCGGGATACACGAAAATAAAGTTACACGGGCTTCGCTTTTTATACAAAAAAGTTAATGTCCTGATCGAATGACTGGCTTGCAATCCAAACCATAAATAATTCTAAAGAGGTGAAACTTTGCACATAGGTTCAAAGTCAAATCGTCAATTCAAAGAGTAGGCCTTCGAAAATTCGATACATTCGATACTATAGGCGGAGTTAGAAACATTGATAGAAAACTATTGTAGTTTAGAAACATTCCTTTTCATTGAATTCTTTAATTGCTGTGCTTAAGAAAATTTTAATGGTTTATGATTTCTTTTACGCGTTATGTTTATCTACTGCGTCATATTCGGCGAAGGGCTCTCTCTGTCATATAATCAAATAATCAAGGAGTACCTACCTTGTCTCATATCTTTATTCCAGACAGCCGTTGATTTGGCTCGACTTCTAAAGGTCATATCGTGATGTTAAACATTACTAAAGTTTGCGGGTTCTTTTAAGTACTAATACTACATATCCGGTTTCACACAGTCTTGGCGATATCCTTAAAAAAGGACAATGCAATGTAGAGTACCTACATTAAATACTGTATTATTTTGCAGGTCACCGAGCACACACCGTGTTTGTGGGCGTCCACGTACCAGCTCGCCGCCACTCGCACAGAAAGCACAAACATCATCATCGCAATGGAGAGAAAGATGCCGATAGACCGGGTATACTAAATTTATAAATCTGGTAAACTTAAGGCCGACACGGACTGCTCGAGCTGTGAGTCTTTGAACAACATACATGGACCGCTCTTGCAGTCTGCCAACAGCTTAACCGACTGCCAGGAAAAGTTGTAACTGCTCGTGAGGTTTCGTATTATGTGTGTGTAGGTAGAAGACAGTTCACTATGCAATCGCAGCTTGAAACAGTTCATTCTGTCTGTTTGAAGCAGCCCTTGGATGTCGGCCAAAGAGCAAACATCAACAAAATTTGTAGTCTACTCCTTTCATTCATCCATGTTTCCTCTTATATCCGCATTTAAGGGTAAACTTTACTTATATTTAATAATAATAATAGTCATTTATTTCAGGCAACAAATAAAATTTTAACAAATTATCAGCCCATATAATATATACCTTACAGACTAACATATATACGATAATATAAACACTATAACTATTTCACATGTGATGTCGGCGACATGTAACGCGCATTCTCCGTAGGTAGCCGCCCGCGGAATCTCCGAAACACGACACCCTGCGGCCAGAAATCCTCCTTCATAAAGGTCGCTAGATGGTGGGTCGGAACTCTTACTACATAAGAATTGAAATTCACTTTGTGGCGGGATGCCAACCGTTCGACCCTTAAGGTGAAGTTGGACTTCTTCCTGACATAATCTACAACCTCCTCTACCGTTGTAGACCAGTGCAATCTGGAAACATACACCTGCGTCGACGGTGTCGCTGGACGCAAAAGGTGGTTTGCTCCGGTCGGTGCTGTGCCGCACTGGTTGCGACTGGTGGGCTTCCTTTTCTTCTTTTCCACCTTGGTGAAGCCCTCCTCGTCGCATATTTAAAAGTTCGTAATCTTTAAAGGATATTTTTACTATACTGCTCACCTCTTTGATTCGCTGACTTGACTACTTAATTGGCTAAGAAGGTATCAGCCTACTCTATAGCATTAACATCGCCCACTAGAGGGCGTTGTTGACCTTGCAAAAGGTTAAGGACTCTGCAAGATTATCATTTAGAATGTTCCCTCAAATTGTAGAATTTCTCCAGGAATATTACCCCTTAACTAGACCAACGAAAAGGAACGTAACCGTAAAACCTTTTTTGTTCTTTTCTCCTGTAGTTTCAAGACTCAATTTAGTCTGAATACTATTTTGGATAAGGGTTAAAATATTTTGAAACTTTTATTAAACAAGTTGTTGAAAGTAATTTTATATCTTTACGTAAGCAACTCTTTGTAAAAGTGCGTCATCTTAACACAAGGAGGCTTGTTAGCTTTGATGTGCAAATTTCTAACAACATTTTATGCTAGAATAAACATAAACATACTTTGATACAGTCTCAGTAATGAGAAAATTAATTTCTCAATGTAACCTATCTCTCAATATCTTGCATACATTCGTTAATGATAAATCTCACATTGAGACAATCATTAACGAATTTATGTAAACAACCACTGTTGAGTCGTCTGTATAGGCAGGATCAAAAACGGCGACCTCAGATTGACAATTAAGCGATGAATCTTATTGACGTCCCGGGGGAGAAAAAAATAAAAGCTTGTAATAAAACTGTCTTGGAACTCACGACGAATTTAATCAAGAAAGAAAATTGACGTAGTAGAAGTAGAAAGGAAAGAATTTAATTAATCTTACATCTATAACGGTTTCGCATATATCGCAGTTATAACACTACAGATTTTTAAATAGAGCATTTAATTTTATGAAATGGGGCTAGATCCATCGGGAAGTACCACCCTCAATGCAGAAGCGGCAATGCTTGTCATTCGGTGAATGAGATTCTGGTATCCCAACTCCTTTCCTATCACTACTCCCTATTCCGTATTCGCACCCCTTCGTCCCTTTTTGATGCGGTTTTTTGTTGGACAGAACTCTCTAAAAAACAATATCCCATTCCCTTCTTACAATATTTACAAGTTAATAAAATATATTTTAGTCACTAAATGAAATTGTGAACCAAGTTGTCCTCATGATGCAAATGTTTAGGGCCTCCAATAATGGCGAGAGTTCGAAGATTGAGCGTCACCGATGACGGAGAGACATGTAAGAGAATGTCACGCCCTTAGATCTATTTCGGGCTTAACCCTTGTTTATTTTATACTTAAAGCATATTTAACAATGGACGCCTCAACAAGCATGATTGTGTTGAAAAACATACAATTATTTTAATTATTCAAGCATGAGCAACATTTTTAGCGTCTGCTTCCATTAATTTTATTCGTAACGCTTCAAGATACCCATCAATTTAGATTATTAGAGAAATTTTGTAACATTTGAATTTGTTCATTTCTTTTTATTGTGTTTTAGAAGGCGGTTCCCTTATAGCTGCTGCATATGTTACTAGACGTTACAATCAGACTGTGCATTTGAATTTGCATCACTATATCGTGTCGTGTATCAGATGAACTAGTTTTCTTTTTCATTTTATATAACTGACTGAACAAAAGAAAAACTAATCTAATTGTAACCCTTTCGTAGCATGTGTGGCAATCATTTATTAGACCATTTCTTGTACTGGTATAGTATGTAGTTAGCAACAAAGATGGAAAAAGTGTTATGCTTTTTGTAACCATTTGATTGTATCTTTCAGTGACACCACCGGCACAAAGAGTCCAGTTCATATTAGGTGAGGATGTAGATGATACGACGCTGGAATCTCATCCACTTTTCTCGGAAATGGAAGAATTAGTTAAGGATGGAGATGAACTAGAATGGAAAGAGACAGCACGTTGGATTAAATTTGAGGAAGACGTTGAAGAAGGTGGCAATAGATGGTCTAAGCCACATGTAGCCACGTTGTCCTTACACTCACTTTTCGAGTTACGAAGTTTACTATTAAACGGATCCGTTATATTGGATATGGAAGCAAATTCTTTAGAGCAAGTGGCAGATAGTGTCTTAGATAATATGGTATCAGATGGATCTTTAGGATATAACTGCAGAGAAAAAGTGAAAGATGCTTTATTAAGAAGACACAGGCATCAACATGAGAGACGAAACCACAACAATATGTCTAGACTCCCATTAATAAGATCACTTGCAGATATTGGCAAAAATCATTCTTCTTGCAAAAGTGAGTTTCTTAGACTTCATTAATATTAAATTCTTTATAATCGCTTTATTTCTCTTAATTCCAATGGTAATGGGTATTCTGGCGGTATCCTACTAGATTTCCAGGAAGGTGGCTCTCGACGCTCCAGTTCGAGGAGTTGTCGGGGGTCCACGTCACCCCACACCGCTCTTCTTGAAGCAGCCGATGCCAGGGGCTCATACCTGGCCGTACCAGGTTAGCCGAGTGTCAGGAACGGTAAAATGTGTGAAAAAAAGTCACTGAACTCACGCCTTTTGTCTGACATTCACAACGCACGCACATGGAGCTAATTTATGAATATGTAGATAATATGTTTCACCAAATGTAATATACAATTACTCATCGTGTGTATTATTTTGTTAGTAAAATATAGCATTATATTATATTACAGTGGACGAAGGAGGTACAACAGGTGGACATTCTCACAAAGGAGATTTCACTCGTTTCCTAGGCATCCCTAGTGCGGGTAACCGCTTATCCTTCTAAAATTCTAAATGTCTTCATGTTTTCTTCCTTATTATTGATGTCGTCAGCTTAATTTTCATAAAATTGTTTTAGTGAAACAATTTTATCTGTTTCCTGTTTTTGATTTTGTATTAAATATTATTTACAGCTAAACGCTATGTAATAAATAAATTGTAATTATGCATATTGTAAGCTTTTGCTCACGCTTTTTCTACCACTTTTCTGAACTATAGGATATCATAGTTTCCATTATTAGCCTTAGAATCATTGAATTTCTGAAGATATATTTCATTATAATATAAAATGATTGAATGATAGATAGTATTAGGTACGTTAACCTATACAACATTATCATCATTTTGTCTTGCCTTTTTTATGCAGAATCGGTAAAAATTATTGCACAATGATAGACTTAAGTATAATGATTGTTTGAGATGGACAGTTAGCTTCTTGTTAAGTATTTTTGTTAATCATCAATTACAACTTTCAGGTTCAACTCATGATGACGGAATGATAAAAAGTCCTAGCAGTTTGTCAATGCAAAGAAATCATAGCTCTGGAGATCTGCCAATGAATGGTGATATAAATCACAAATGCAATACGCATTTCATGAGGAAAATACCACCGGGAGCAGAAGCATCTAATATTTTAGTTGGTGAAGTAGATTTTCTTGAGAAAACTTTATCAGCTTTTGTTAGACTGAAAACTGGCACAATAATGGGCGATTTAACCGAAGTACCAGTGCCAACACGGTTCATGTTTGTATTGCTTGGACCACCAAACAGCAATTCTAGTTTTCACGAAATTGGCCGCGCAATGGCGACGCTGATGTCCGATGAAATATTTCATGAAGTGGCCTATCGTGCTAAGAAAAGAGATCATTTATTAGCGGGCATTGATGAATTTCTGGATGCTGTAACGGTGTTACCTCCTGGTGAATGGGATCCTGCTATTCGTATTGAGCCACCTGCAGCGATTCCATCTCAGGACCCTCGTAAACGCCCCAATGATATTAATCCAAAAGAAGAACCTGACGAGGAAGAAGAAGAACAAAGACAAAGAGAAGAATCAGGGTTAGCAAGAACTGGAAGACTGTTTGGAGGACTGGTTAATGACCTCAAAAGAAAAAGACCATGGTACTGGTCAGACTTTAAAGACGCATTGGCCCTACAATGCATAGCTTCTTGGATTTTCCTATATTTTGCCTGTTTGTCACCTATAATTACATTCGGTGGCCTATTAGGTGAAGCCACGGGAAAAAATATGGCCGCCATGGAATCATTAGTATCTGGATTTGTATGTGGTATGGGTTATGGTTTCTTTTCAGGACAACCATTAACAATTTTAGGATCAACTGGTCCAGTACTGGTTTTCGAAACTATCGTGTATGAATTTTGCAAGCAAGTGGGATGGGATTATATGTCATTTAGATTTTGTATTGGAACATGGATTACTATAATATTGGTGATATTAGTAGCCATTGATGCAAGTGCATTTGTTTGTTACATAACCAGATTTACCGAAGAAAATTTTGCCACGCTGATAGCCTTTATATTCATTTATAAGGTAAAATACTTGAACAATAATTCATTGTAACTGTTCGCGGCACTCCTTTGTACATTGTTAAACTTGTCAACAGGCAGTGGAAAATGTAATTTCAATTGGAAAGAAGTACCCTCTCAAGACACGCCCTGATGAGGTTCTCAATTATGAGTGCTATTGTTTACCGAGCAATTACTCAAGAGTGCCCGAGCACTTCAATTGGACTACTGTTGGCAAAGAAACTTGTCAGGTAATTGGTAATTTAGTTAAAACTATCAACTACTTAACTGGAAATTATAAATGTTTATATTGGCTTAATAACAATTTTATTCTTTTACAGCTTTATAATGGAACATTAGCGGGCGGAGGCTGTGATACTAAGGTTTATGTGCCAGATGTTTATCTTATGTCAATAATATTGTTTTTGGGGACATTTATCATTTCAGTCATTTTAAAAGACTTCAAAAATTCGTTGTTCTTTCCGTCGAAGGTACGTATTTCTTGCAAAGTTAGTTAGTATTATGTTACAAAAAGCTTTAATTTAATTTCTTTCTTTTATCAGGTCAGACAAATCATCAGTGACTTCTCAGTTATTATTGCGATATTATCTATGTCTTTCTTGGATTACAAAGTTGGAGTGAAAACACCTAAACTAGAAGTGCCATCTGAATTCAAACCCACACTTCCGTCAAGAAATTGGGTTATAACACCGTTCAGTGGTAACCCTGTTTGGTCTGCCCTAGTAGCCATATTGCCTGCACTATTAGGAACTATACTTATATTCATGGATCAACAAATTACTGCTGTTATCGTTAACAGAAAAGAAAATAAACTTAAGAAGGGATGTGGATATCACTTGGATCTTTTTATATTAGCAATTTTAATACAAATCTGCTCGGTTATGGGTTTGCCATGGTTTGTAGCTGCAACTGTACTTAGCATCAATCATGTGAACTCATTAAAAGTGGAATCTGAATGTGCAGCGCCTGGGGAGAAACCACGATTCCTGGGAGTACGAGAACAGAGAGTAACTCACATCTTAATATTCTTAACAATAGGATGTTCTGTTGTATTAACTCCTATTCTGAGTCATATACCAATGCCAGTGCTTTTTGGAGTATTTCTTTACATGGGTGCGGCATCACTGAAAGGATTGCAGTTCTTTGATAGGATTTTGATAATGTTTATGCCGCAGAAATATCAACCAGACCACATGTTTTTAAGACAGGTAAATATGATAATATATTTACATAATATCTGAGGATTGGGAATGATGATGTAGATGAGGAGCGTCCTAACGATAAAAATTAATGATGACGATGAATATAAATAGTTATAGCATAGAAGTTACAAACAATTACTGACTACCTAATTCAATAACTCTTTTACAGGTGCCCCTTCGTCGCGTCCATATTTTTACAGCTATTCAATTGACTTGCCTAGTTTGTCTTTGGGTTATAAAATCTTTTTCAATGACATCAATTCTTTTCCCACTGATGTTAGTTGTAATGATCGGGATAAGAAAAGCTCTGGACCTTTTCTTTACGAGGAGAGAAATGAAGATTTTGGATGACGTAATGCCAGAAATGACAAAGAGGAACCAAGACGAATTGCGGGAACTTGGAGACGCTGAGGTGGGATGGCATGCAAAAATACTAGGCTTTTGCCGATAAGATCAATATGTCTCTTGTCTGGCAAATCATTTTCGTTTTATTCGTCATCCTGCCATTAACGTAGCGTTATTTTTATTTGTTGATGTATTTAGCTGTTTCGCAATAAAGTCAATTTTATGTTTATGCACACGTATTTTATTTTTGCCATTGTAGGCATTAATTTCCTCATCCATATCAACTTTTGCTCACATTTCCCTCTAAATTTCATACTTCTCCAGGTAAGTTTAGCAAAACAGACATTTTATTTATCATTTGAGTTAATCATGTCTTTATATCTTAAGTTTCTTAGGATGTTCCGTTGTAGGAGGCCACCAAATCTAACCCACCACCATATCAGGAAAATCTACAAATTCCTTTAATTAACGGGAACATAATGAATATTCCATTGACGTCAATAAATATTTCGGAGGAAGTAAATAAAACTGGGATATGGAAGCAAGTCAATAATAGCAATAAGAGCAAGAAAACTGATGGGAAAGACGTCAAGCATAAGACTGGAAAGAAAAAGTAAGTATTGTGTTATCATACCCGAAAGTAATCTAGAGTATAGTCTGACGAGACGAATGGTATAATGAAACATAGGGTGAACCCTGAAAATCGAGCCAACTACCGGACGGCAGTCAAACTGTAAACGCGCTGCAAATCAATATCACTAATATTTATGGTCCCCTTTTGGCTTGTGTTGTGTTTCTCCTTTTTGAGGTAGCCATACAAGAATTAAAAGATCACTTTGTTATCCGTCTGTCAGTCTTGCGGCTTTTTTTATTTTATTAAGACAAGCCAAGAGGTGAGTCTTGAGTCGAGAACCTTTCGTTCGATTTGTGGCAGTCTAGCCAGTCTACTTTGGTAAACTAGTAAAGGATTGAAAAGAAAAGATACTATTCCCCCGGTCGGGTCATGATGAAAAACGAACTTTTTCTGATTGGCCTCGGGTCTTGGATGTTTATCTATATACGTATTTGTTATAAAATATAATATTGTTGAGTTAGTATCCCATAACACAAGTTTCGAACTTACTTTGGGGCTAGCTCAATCTGTATGAATTGTCCCTATATATTTATTATTTTATTATTTATTTATTCCAAGAAAGGTTGTTTCCGTCGAAACTATTTTACAAACAGTTTCACATCTTAATTTCCCTGTTTTAATGATAGCAATAAAGTAAACAGCAATCGAGTTAAAACCATTACTGGGAATAACATTTAAAGTATCCTAAGTTAATAAAGTCCAAAAATAGCATTTGCGTCGTAAACTCAAAAGCCAGCGTAATTATCAATATAGGTACAATACAATGAATGGAATTTCTAATTGGAATTTAGATAGGCTTTCTAGATATTTATTCTGGTAATAAAAGCAATCATAATATAGTTTTAACCTTTACTCCCACACATGAATACACATCAACACCCCGAAACACTTTATCTCGAATCTAAATATTTCGGTTCATAGTTTCAATTTTAAATACACCTAACAATGACAATTCGATAAAAATTCAATACATGAAGTACGAACTCCGATGATTTAAATTCTGTTTCATGAAAACTCCGAATTTATCCTACGTATTTATCGACTCTCGACTCCTCTGATCTGAGCTTCCTTCGAATTTTTATTATGCTATTTCAAAACATACACATTAAAAACCAAATTATTCGGCTTGAGATTTTTGATGAATTTTTATTTGTTCGTTTTTAAAGTGGATTGAATTATATGGAAAAAGGTGATTGGGTTATACTGTATATTCAATTAAAATTTGTAGTACCTATTTCAAATGATTTTAGGCATTTGAATCGTGGAGACTTTAGTAAAAAAAAATTTAGTTTACCTTTTAATTTGATGTCTATCTTATTAATTAATTTTCAGTAACAAACACAAGAAGCTATCAAAAACAACATTAACAGAGATAGAAAGGAGACTATCCACAATGGACGAGCTTGAAGAGGAGGATTCAGTGAAGGTGTGCGTTAATGACACCAAATTTTGAGTGGTGCACATAGTAGACGGCCCGTACCTTATGACCACAGGACAGCATGGACGCATGGTACCCCAGGCACCACCGCATGAAGTTAAGCAAACCCCTTTTAGGATTAGCACATGATTTTTAAATCAATTTGGTTATTCCCGGTCATCAACCTTGTTGGGTTTAGTTTTTATTTGACTTTTTGCGTCACCTTGTCGGGACTAAATTACTATGCAGATCTTGACATTTTCATCAGTAGTCTACACCCGGTCGTCAATACTGTTGATAATCGCGAAAAAGGTTTAACTTTTAAAAGTAGAATATTGGATTTATAATGTCTCATTTATGTTAGGGTGCTTTGACCAATTGTCTAGACATCATTGTTCGGTAATTATTTCGTGTGTGCATTCTGGTGAAGGTGTTAGGGGTTTTCCTGGCAACACTCTATTGTGCCGGAGGACCAATCAGGGCGGCCGGACAAGTTTCGGCGAATATCCGCGAGGAGTCGCCCTTCGTGGCGCGCAAGCGCACGAACCGTCATTCTACTGCTAAACGCCCCCTGTAATATACGTGCGCAATCTGGTCGGCCAGATTGAACATCCGCACTCGCCAGCCCACGTGGCACGCCATCTTCCTTCCGCGGTAGAATCCCCCGCTTCTAGATCCTTCTAGCATCGCCGCCGTGCCGCTCTGCCGCCGCTCCGCTGACCAGCATCAACCTTCGAAATCCACCGCACAGAAGGAGTTAAGGTCAGTGGAATTCTTTTGACGCTTTTATTAGAGTGCACATACGCCCACGAATGAGCTAAACGCCCTATAAAACTATTTACACGTTTTATAGTCCAATCATCGACTAGTAAACGGGATTTTATTAGTCGTATTCGGCCGCAGAGTGTTTTCGATTACTGAAACGTGCCACTCATTGTTCAGTGAATACAGTCGCCGAATTCGGGGGCCGTTTACATGTTTACATACATTCGGTTTCGGTGACAGAATTGGGCGACCGTATGAATCAATTCTTATAAAAAACTTGATTTAAACACGCCATAATAAGTTGCGTTTGTCAACATCTGCAATCTCAATTGTCATGAAATTGTTGGATGGGATATAATATGGTTACCGACCGGGATTACCCAATTTTTGTAAATACATAGATTTCATAGTTTATAATGAACTTTCCTTGTAACTTCTGTGTTCTAATTCTCCAAAGTAGTATTATATTTGTCTATTTATAATTGTATAAATGATTATCCAATTATTTATTATATAAGTAGTTGTTAGTTATACATTTTAAATATCGATGTACTTATTTAAAAGTTTACAATTTTTTTATGTTCCCTCTGAGGTAAAGGATTCATTATTTTTAGAGGTACGTAGCTACAATTTTTTGCTTTATTTCCCAATGTATATATCTACTTATTTCAACAATATTCCTGGAAGAAGTAGGAGTAAGATTTACGCGACTTCACACCGGGAAACGTGTCACCTAATTTTAAAATGATGTTTTTTAAAAAATTCAGTTCAAGATGCTATTCATTGCCATCATCTCGTGTTTATACGCTATGAGAATGAAAACTTTATCTTATAATAAGATATTCCAATAGCCAAACTTAAGTACTAAAACAATAAAAAATAATATTTTAAAGAATGCGATACATCTAAGTGCGATACATTCTATTAGGCTGTTCCATTAAAGGACAATTATTGGGAAATTGCCCTGGTTAAAAGTAGGTCGCTAGTATATAGGAATAATCATTTTGTCTATGAATAAAATTATTTGGAAATATGATTAAATTGTTGTGTTAATTTAACAATATTTAACATAAAAATGGTGCCTAATAAAAATTGCGCTGTGCTTTAATTTTAGATCGCGAATATTCTTTTTTTGTTTAATTTATGAAATATAAATCGGTCAACATCAGATGACAAATTTTCATTGATTTTGTCCACTTTAAATTTTGTCATTCTTGTTGGTTTGACGTCATACTAATTTAATATAAGGATAGTGCACATTAGGTAGAACGGGACGCACTGCAACACATCGTATAAAAAAATGATTCTCCTTACGGAAGTGCCGTAATATTTATTTCTTTTTTTTTTGGAGCTACATTATTGTTATTTTTTCGATGTTTTATGTTATGGCCCGCTATAATGTGCACTGCGGCCCGCCAAAATGTGCTCTATCTATACTTTTGTTGCTCTATGCCCAATCTATACATTATGCTTTATGTGTCCTATTTCTTATATAAATTTTCCACAAAATGTCTATTAACTATCTTTTACTTTTTTAAGTATTACGTTAAGCATGTCTGTGTCTTTTATAAATAAATTATTGTTCACAGCATGATTTTCCTACTCAAATACCTTCTTAAATGTTTTTCATTTGTTTATTTCTTGTAATACATTTTGAAGTATGGGTGGTTTCAGAGCGACATGTTAAGACGAAAGGAATCTTGGAGTGGTATTAAAAAAAGTGAGTCTAGGAAGAGCAGTGTGTCAGCAGAAACATCGGTCTAAATCTATTTCGTATATTTATAATCTTTGTCTAATGTCTATCATATATTAATTGGATATTGTACTAAACACTTATGTAAACAATTTGTTTTTTTTTTAATATTATTTAACTAACTTTATTAACATTTTAAAGCTACACAGTCCTATAGAAAGCAAAAAACACGACTTGCGTAACATCTTCATTATTACTAAAGGCCTTCATAGTGTCCTGATGAATGTCAGATAGCATGGGAAGACTATCAGACATCAATTTTTCAAAACTGACAATTTGATGACAAACTTGACAGTTGTCGGGTCGCAAACTACTCAGGGTTTCTATGCTCAACGGGCGACGGCAATCATTTTACCATCAAACAACCCACATGCTAGATTCTTTAAAAAAAAAAACAAAGAAAAAGGCCTGATAATTTATCTGTCAGATGAATAAACTTATCAGAACACAGTGAAGCCAGTCCGATAAAATCTAATTTATACCAAGATTTGTCTTATAATTAGGACTGTGACGCTCAAATGTATGTACTTGAACAATGTATTGATGTAACTTTGATTTAATATAAACATTAAAGAATTTTCACTTTTTCTAAGATGCTTTGCGATATTTTTTTAATGAAAATAAATAAAAATAAATATTTTTGATATAGTCAAACCTATCCAATATTTTTTATTGGCCAACATAGTCTGAATTATTATTAAGAGGTTGCAGTACATTACTGATCGATTCCAAACAACTTTAATATTTATTTTTTACATTGAATTGGTCGTGATTAAGATTTAATCATATTTAACAGAGACATTGCAGACTCTTTCTCTCCAATATACCGATCTCTAGACCTCTATTTTGGAAAACCAAATAACAGAAAAGAAAATCAGTTACTTTTTTGTTCTTCAACTATTTCTCTATGTATGAAAATGTTACCTAATTCGATGACAAGGCACATTTCATATATGTTTAAAATTGACATTTATTTTTAATATTCCATAAACCCGGCGCTAGATTTGTAATTAAACATTTATTTGATTGCTTTGTTCACAGTTTGAATGAATTTTGTATTTCTTGAAAGTTTTCAAATATTTGATCTGTGTCCGGCGTCCACTAAGTCAAAGCACAAATTGTGTTAGTAATAAGTATTAAATAGGTTATTATTTTACTATAATATATAAACTTGAGAATACTATAAATAAACTAATACAAAAAGTATGTTACAGACAGGCCGCGCCGCAATGTAATGTAAATTCTCTGATGTAAGTAATGCATTGTATGTATTCTGATTTCATGTATGAATGGATCAATGACATTGTCATATAAAAATTATATTAACGGTCGCTTACATTGTATGAAAATATTAAGAATTATTGGTCTTTGATGAAGCGTTACGGTGCGGTCTGCAGGTAATGTACGCTATCCTTAATAGACAGCGTAGGCCGTTCGTAGATACAGTACAAACATAAACACATTTTCATAATTACAAGTTTCCATTGTTTAACTTTATTATAACCGATCCGATAGTAAAAATAAGGAAATAAATCTGTAAACATTTTTTAAGGAAAATATACCAAAATTAAACTAGATAGGTACTAGGAAAAATCGATGTGAAAAGAAAACTTACTAACTCCCAATTTTCAAACTAACATAAATAGGTACATAATTAGTGAATATTTCAATTTATTTGAGTCAGTTTCTTTAGTGATCATTGTCTATACCTATCAACTTATTTGACTAATAACACATTGTATTTTACTAGCTGTATTTTATGTCCTACTACCGTACAAAGGCGACCTATCTCCTCTAGCTTTCCCCATTTTTCCCATTTATCCTATCAAATGACACTTCGCTTTTTATAATTGTAAAACTTTTTTCCTCATTTGTACTAACTAGAATTTAGTAAATAGAAAATTAGCATATCCACACTCAAATAACGAAGTGCCAACAGTAATAACACCATTAGAAATTAGTTTTACAAACATTTTACAAATCCTTTTTAGACTAGGCCATATTATATTACTTAGATAAGGCAAACTTGTTGAATAAACATATTAAGGGATAAATGTGGTGGAGAGGAGGGGTGATATCACCCTTAAATCTGGGATCTTATAGTATTGCTCGTCCCCACAAAAAAATATTTTTATTCAAGAAGTTTGACGATCAATTTACGCGCCCTGAAATAACCTTAGGGATCTATCGGACTAAGACGTTCGCGCAATAGATTCTACGTTCACGATGGAATATTAAATAGAGTTACCGAACCAGTCAAAATCTGTGTGTGGGTACCGTAATTATAAAGTTTTATAACGATGCTCATTATTAAAATAAAAATCCTTGTCCTTAGTTCTCTACCCTGGATACCTCTTTCATTTTGTTGACTGTACAAATATAGAAACAATGGATCACCAAGACAGTAATATTATTGCTCTGCTGAACAGGTTTGTGTATATAAGCATTATCATGTATCTGATCGAATGTGTTGTCTGATAGATCTCTTATTTATGAAACCTATATTGTAACAAATGAAGTCAATTAGGGCTTCAAAAATTTTCATCATGTAGAAACAATTCAGTTAATTGTGATATCGTGGTGATAGGTATTGTAGAATAACATCAATTTTATTAATAAAAATCAATTGTAATAGGTAATAAAAAAACTTATTTAATGGAAATTATAACCATTTTGATAATTTACAGTAACGTTTAGATCAAAAACGTTTTAATAGAAATACAGCACTGAATAATAGAATAGAATTTCTAAAACGTTTTTTCATAGGAACGTAGTTGCTTGAATTCAAACACAGATATTTTATTCAAACACAGATATATATACCTAACGAAAGCGGATTAGACTGGCCGGCCATACGGGGCAATTTATGATACATAAACTGGGTCCGATCAGTGAGTCTATCTAAAAGTTTCAAGATTAAGCTTAGTTTTTGAGCGCTATCTCATAAAAAATGTTATGAACGAGATAGTTTCGATTTCGCGTGGGTGTTCAAAGTAAGAATGGACTCGCTGTTTATGCGTTCTGTGTGTTAAAGTCATATATTTTAATAGCGAAACCCGCGCAACTTTGTTTACGTGTATCCTGTTTTCCGAAAATATATGGGTACATAAAAACCCTCTTGAATCACTTTATCTAATAAATAAAAACCATTTTGTTGCGTAGGTTTAAAGATCTAATCATACATAGGACAGATAGACAGGCGCGACTTCATTTTATACCCTATACCTATATACTATGGAAAGATATCAAACGGGATAGATCCGATGTCGACGCCGCTATCATATTCTGTGTTTGGATATAAAAATCTGCATATAAAATAGAAGTTTTATAATATTTTTTGTGATGATAATATACATAGTTGCTCATTTGCCTACCAAGAAATTATAGATATTCGATAATATTAGTAACTAATAAAAAAAACAGAGTGTTACACAGAGCAGGCCACACCGCAAAGCAAACTTTTGGGCAAATGGTGGCGAAGTAAGAATATAAGCAATGTGCAAATCAATACAGCCGTTACGGAGGATAACCAAACAAACGGGTAAAAGTGAAATTTTTCAGATTGTGTTTAGGTAGTACTTGAGAAATGAGAGCGCACATTACGCGCGCGGCACACTGTCATGCAATGAATTTTTTTCCAAACAACTACGCCACTTTCTTACAGAGGAATATATTTTGTCAGATGACATCTATAGATTACGAAAGTCTACTTGTCCACTCTAATAAAATAACAAAATTATTAAAATAGTTACATGTATTTATTTTTAGAATTAAATAATTATGTATTACTTACATCAAATCTATACATACATATAAAGGAAAAATTAACGCATTTCGGTACATTTTTAGTCGGCAAGAAGGTTCACAATGCTCAATGTGTTTTCGTATATTTGCTTTGTACCTAACCTTACAACTCCGTAGTTTAAGAATTGGAAAATTATTTTTTATACTTTAACCTGTTTAAGAAGAAGTAAGTCATGGTCAACTCCCGTGTCTGTCTAAATAGTTTTACGTAATTTATAGATGGCGTCTATTACGATACGTTGCTGTGTGGCCCGACCGTAGTGTGCGCTGTCCTTAAACGAATAAACATAATATACGTTACGAGAAAATATGTTATTTCGACATTACAAACAGAAATTAATTAAAGTGTCTAATATTATTTATTTGTATAAATTAAATATATTCAACCCTGTGTATGAACACTTAGGTGGGTAGTCGTTCACCTAAGAACTCCTTCACACATGGCGTAGACCGCGATAAGGGACGCACGCCTAGGGCCACAGACACGGCGTACGGTAAAGGCGCGGGACAGGCGACCAAGTGGCATAAGGCATGCCTACGCCGCGTCGCTTTACATCGCGCGTCGTTTTCATACATTTTGTATGAAAACGTTTTGAAGCGACATCATGCCTGCGCCGCGCCTTACACCGTACGCCAATCTTTTAATGTACGCCGAGACAACGCTAGGCGTGCGACGTGTTATCGTGGCGTCTGAACTGCGTATACGTTCATCGAACGCCTACGCCACGTGTGAACTGGCTCTAATAGTTACGTAAATTTCTAGAATGTATTTTAGATGAATAAGGAAACCAATTATTATAATTGTACCTGGAGAGTTTGTTATGCGGTTTGTATGGTTTTTGAATAATATTTGTGATGTGTTATGAATAAATGGATTTTTATAAATGTGATTGTCTGGTTTTATTTATGCTAAACTAATTTATAAAAATCGTCCGGGGGATGCACCACTCACAAAATTAAGGCGTGAAGCAGCAATGCGTTCGTCGAGTGAGAGTCGAAAGACCAACTTTCCCATCCCTTTTCTACATATTCCCACATTTCTTGTAGCAGGCTACTTATTGGCAGCGCCCCTGGGGTTGCTGATACATAGGTGGTGGAGACCACTACTCATCAAGTAGCCCGGTCGCAAAATCTATACCAAAATTATAATAAATCTATTCCGCACTCGATCACTATTTCAGTCTAGCAGGAATTATATATTTTAGTAAGTTATAGTGTATACAAGTGTATAGATATGTGATTACCCTTATTGAACTTAAAAAAATACTAGAACGTTTATCTTAAAACATTGACACATTCTGGCGCTCGATTCTGCTAACACAAATGCACCAATGGACTCTCAATCGTGTCTCCAAAGAATGCCGATAGTGTATCAGTGGAATAGTTTTTGATATTTGTTATGGACTTAAACAATAACTTAAACATTATGTTATTGTTTAAGTCCAAAACAGATGTCAAAAACTATTCCACTGATAATTATCGGCATTCTTTTGAGACACGATTGAGACACCGTTCAGAGTCCATTGGTGCATTTGTGTTAGTAGAATCGGGCCCCTGGTCCAGTTTTACTACTTGCTCGTAGCCTATCAGATAAGTGACAGATATTTTGATATTGTCAGTATAGGACCACTAGTACTTATAAACAAATGGTGAAACATATGATGAGAGTCCATATTTTATTCTGCTTTTATTAGTGTGTAGGTCCAAAAAGAATTTCAGAGGCCGAGGACTCAGCGGGGCGGCGCAGCGAGCGATCCGTTCAAATGTATAAGTTTATATGGGACAGATCTCGAAGACAGCGGAGCAGTACGCAGCGCGTCCCCGCCGCGCCGCTGATTTAGTCCCTGACCTACTACTTACCATCACGGTCAATAAACATAACAAAAAAATATAGATTATTGATTTTAAAAAAACACCTCTGTATTTATATACAATGTATAATTTCATTACTTAACAATTAATAAATAATAATAAATTATTCTAAATTATTTAGAGACGGTTAATTTTTCTTTTTCTTTTGATCGGGCACAAGGCCCATTTCTTCTTGGTATCTCCTAATTAATTGCTCCTGTACGTCTGGAAGGCATGGGGAGTATCTGCTGTACTCCATACTGAACTCGCCTTTACCTTGTGTTATTGATCTGAAAAAGGGGGAGGTTTAAGTGGTATAAAATGATTTTTTAATTAAATAATAATAAATATTCTTGGACGAATCACACAACGCCATCTAGTCCCCAACTAAGCAATCTTGTACCCATAGTACAAGCTTAGCTTGTACTATGGGTACAAGATTGCTGATAAATATACTTAAATACTTTTTTGTAAATAAATACTTATTATACATAGAAAACACCCAGATTAAGGCAAACACACATGTTCATGCACACAAAATGTTGGAATGCACAGGATTCGAACCCACGGCCCTTGGGATGAAGTGACCATTACTAGCCACTCGACCACCGGGCCTGTAAAATTTTTATGTTATGTTAAAAAGAATCCTTCTTTTTCTTTCAAGGCACATAAAATTGGTGGCACTTATTTCGTATTGACTAATATAGATGGCGTAGTATGTATTTTGTATAATTAATGACTATTAGCCACTCACCTAAGATGTCCAGCGTATCCAAACATATTGTTCAATGGTACTTCAGCGTATAACGTGGTCCAGCCTTCAGCGCCTTCAGTGCCAGTAATGATACCTCCTCGCTTGTTCAGTTGCCCTAGTACTGCGCCGTGGAATTCGTCCGGCATCGTCACCTCCACAAACATTATTGGTTCGAGGATCTGCCATGAACCCGTTTCGAATACTGGTAAGATAAAAAAGTGTTTTGTATTTAATAATATAGAGTAACTTATTCAAGAGTCCAGTCCGAAACAAAAAGTATTATTGGAATGGCTCCTGTTATTTTCAATAAGCTGCCTGATAATTTTAAGAGTTTAGACATGCTGAAATTTAAGAATAAATTAAAACTGTTTTTGACTGATAAATGCTATTATAACTTAAAAGAATATTTAAATGATAATTTGACTCAATCGAAATATTTGACATATAATTGATATGTTTTTTGTTTATTTTTTTAATTATGTGATTGTAATATAATCTAATGCAATAATATAATAATTTAAATTGTTGTATGTCTGTTAAAGACAGGCCACAGTGATACACATACACTATTTAAGATCCTTATAACCCGTGTGTCTACAATAAAGAATATTTGATTTGATTTTTGATTTGAAAAAGTTAGTTTTTCATCATGACCCGACCGGGATTCGAACCCGGCACCTGTTGGATGGCGGGCCGGCATGGTAACCATTACGCCACGGAGATCGTAAAATATTTTGTGAAGTTTTTCTCACCATCTTTAACAGCGCCCTTAGCAGCCAAGAAGAATGCCAATTCACTCGAGTCCACAATATGATGAGCGCCGTCTTGCAGTCGGAATTTCACACCAGATATCTTGTGTCCCGACAAGTAGCCCTTTTCGCAAGTATCAAGGAATCCTCTCTGTACACCCGGCACGAACGGTTTCGGTATATTCGTACCTACTGTTTCGTCTATGAATTCTAGGGCTGTGAACAGAAATAAAAATTTAATTATGATTGTGTTTTATAATTTACGGTTCAAGTAACCATTCTTATTTAGATTTTCTCTTATTTCACCTCCGAACTCTCGGTGGGATTTTACTTCCCAGTAGTAGAAATAAATAAATAAATATATACGGACAAATCAAATCATACTGATCGAGCTAGCCCCAAAGTAAATTCGAAACTTGTGTTATGGGATACTAACTCAACGATACTATATTTTATAACAAATACATATACATCCAAGACCCGAGGCCAATCAGAAAAAGTTAGTTTTTCATAATGGACATTCACCACCCGGGAGGTTCTGGGGATCGAACCCGGGACCTCCTGGGTGGTGGTCTGGCGGCGTGGTAACACATTTAAAAACACGATTTCCTATTATTTTATGCTGCATATTTTGGCCCTTTTTATGGATTTTCGTGCATATTTTAGTTATTTATTTTGGGCTTTTTTTGTTGCATATAATCCGCTCTCTACTTATGACCATAGAGATCACGCTCACTTTACCTGTCTAGTATTAGTTCTTTTATACAAGGTTTATTAAGTTTTATACGGTTTTAACAATTAAAACATTTAATTACATGTATTCTGCTGTGGTGGCAGAGGTTCCATGATTCCGGAGACCCTGGCGAATTGTCCCGCGCCACCAGACTGCTTCTTGTGCAAGTAGTCGAATGTGCACGGCGCCATCATTGTCTCTCTGTAAAACAGATATAAATAAACGTATAGAAGCAAATCACACAGATTTAGCTAGCCCCAAAGTAAGTTCGAGACTTGTGTTATGGGATACCATATTACCAACTCAACGATACAATATTTTATAACAAATACATATACAGAGAAACATCCAAGACCCAGACTAATCAGAAAAAGTTCGTTTTTCATCATGACCCCTAACTTCATTTTATCATTTCTACAAATTTTAATTTAGTGAATATGGGTCTATGCTATTCGAAATAAATGTTTTTTTTTTACTCACCGTCGATATAGCCAAAATCATAACCCAAAGAAAATGGAAATGGGCAGGCTACATGCTGAACACGCGACGAGAGATGGGGTAACGTAGTTTTGGTGTGGATACCCAGAACTGGTCGTAGGAACGTGGGCAGACAACCTATGCGATGGTCCGATGACATCGCTAATGTCGCGGGGAAATTATGGATGAAAAAAGCTCAGGAGCTTAAAGATTAGCGTGCAATGCTATAGGCCTAAACACAGCATTCGGTGGCAACAGCAGGTTGAAGAATATTACGAGAATAGATCCAATAAAAGTGTTCTACCGCTTGTATAATGGGGTTTGTTCCGAAGAATTGTTTGGCTTGATGCCTACGGCCACTTTCTATCATCGATCTGCTCGTCACCGGCGGGGAATCCCACCTCACACACTAGAACCAAAATGGTCGCGTACTGCGCGGTTTCAGAGGAGTTTCCTCCCGCGAACGCTGAAGCTGTGGAATGAGATCTCCGCCGAGGTTTTCTTTAGACTATAATATGGGGTTCTTCAAAAGGGGCACTAAAAGATTTTTACAGTGTCGGCAACACGCGAGTGATATTCCCGGTGTTGCAAGCGTCCATAGACTACGGTGACCGCTTACGATCAGGCGGGCCGTAAGCTTGTTTGCCACCTTAGTGGTATAAAAAAAAGTTAGAACGTTACCTGAAGGCCACCTTCGGTTTACCGAGTTCCACTGGACAGTTGTATTCTCTCTCCATTCGCTGAGCGTAAATTTCTAAATGCAATTCCCCCATGCCCGACACCACGGTCTCTTTGTTGTCACTGTCATAACGGAACTGGAATGTTGGGTCTTCTTTGGTAAACCTTAAAAAAAAGAGAGATTTAAAATGTGTTTATAGGAGAAAAAAATCCATTTGGCACAAATACAAAGAGAAGCGCTACCATTTAAAATTTATATGATGACTAGTAATTCCCTCGCAGCTTCGTTTGCGAATATCTCGCTTTCCCGTGGGAATTTTGAAAAATCCTTTCTTAGTAGACGTCGTAAGGAGACATACATTCCAAATTTGAAATCTTAAGACCCAGCGGTTTGGGCTGCGAGTTGTATAGTAAAATCAGTCAGGACTTTGTTTATATACATAATAATATATAGATTACTAGCGAAACCCGCGCAACTTCGTTTGCGTGTATCCCGCTTTCCCGTGGGAATTTTGGAATGTATGATACTTTAAAACCTTCCCCTTGAATCACTCTATCAATTAAAAAAAGCCGCATCAAAATCCGTTGCGTAGTTTTAAAGATTTAAGCATACAAAGGGACATAGGGACAGAAAAAGCGACTTTGTTTTATACTATGTAGTGATTTAGTAGATATGTGTTTATAGTTAGGAATTGCATTCTTTGAATGTGCAATGAAAGATTGAGCTTTATTAAACACGTGTGTAAGCGATGTAATGCACAATAGATTAAATTAATATTATAAAATTTTGTATTATTTACTTCTAAGCCATTTCTTATACTAAGGTAAATTTTGGTTTTTTATAAATAAATATCAATAGCGAATACGATTATCCGACCATTTTTATAATGCGTCGCTAACTTAAGTATAATAGCAAATGCATCGCTCCTCCACGGGCAGTAGCTTCCGTGATGCACCAGCGGCTGATCGTAAGCGCTTCAGTTTTCGATAAAACACGTGGTTTCTTTTTTCTATCCCTAATAACGTGAAACTTTCACGTGTTTACTTAAACTTTATTATTTTTATTATTGAAATGAAAAAGATGAATGATGAAAATTAAAATGAGGAAGAGAAAAATATTGACAGAAGTGTTAAAAAAAGTAGATAAAAAAACGAAAGCATGTGTCGCCGGCCAGTACAGCGCGGTCTTTGGCCGAGGATCCTTCCCGACAATTGACTTACTAATTAAGTAAGTCATCCTACTAATATTATAAAGGTGAAAGTTATGTGTATGTTTGTTATACTTGTTCACTCTCTTGCTTGGCCAATATTTATGATATTTGGTATGTAGGTAGCTGATACCTTGGATTAACACACAGGGTACTTCTTAACCCGAAAAGTATTCCCGTAGGATTTTATCAAGTCTCCTATAGATACTGTGCATAAATAAATACACGCAAACGAAGTTGTAGGTTTCACTAGTAATATTATAAATACTAACCTAGCAACAGCTTTAGAGAAATTATCTCTATCCTTATTATTCTTAGGTTTTATGGCCATCGACACAACAGGATCGGGGATGTGTATAGACTCCATTGAGAGATTCAGTTTGCTGTCGTTAACAAACGTGTCACCTGACGCGCAATCTACACCAAATAAAGCGAAGATATCGCCTGCGAATACCTCATTCACCTCCTCCATATTATTCGAGTGCATACGGACGAGACGGGAGATTTTTACCTGAAAAACATTTTTAAAGTGAGTTTAGACATTTAAGCCAGAAAGCTTTTCAAAACATATTTTTATCCATATTGCATGTAATCTATACTTAGATCATAAAGAGGACAGATTTGTGTTTTTGTTTGTTTCGAATAAACTCCAAAACTATTGAACCGGTTTCAAACATTCTTTTACCGTTGGGAAGGTACGGTGGCCTCGAAGATAGGAGGACCATTTTAGAAAAAAATCGCTTGCACATCTTGTAAGCGGATTTTTTGTCAGCTCCGTCCTTTTCTTTGTTACGAAACAGGGTTTTTGTTTATTAGAGCCACATGTGTCCACTAGGATGTTGGATGTTGCAACCAAAAATCATCCTAAAGATGGTCCTGCTATCCTCGAGGCGACTGTACATTACCCCTGGGTAACATAGGCTATATTATATTTTCAAAAAAATAAGGTTCTTTAGTAAACCCCGTGCGATGTCCGGTCCGCTAGTGTATTTTTAAGGCAACAATTATATGGTATTTTTGTGACGTCATTTACTAATGAAATGAAATCATGTCCTGACATCAAGGTGCACACTGCCAGCGGCAGCAGACCATCTGTATTTTATATATTTATGCAATTATGAACAATATCACACCAAACGCGGTCGGTGGCGTCATCGCAACTACGACAGCGGGCGTGTCCAACTACCGACGCGCTGCCGCGGGCAGTGTATTTGGCAAGTCAATCGTAACTCAACCAATAGTAATCATTACGGTAAGGCATGGACCAATAGCAACGCAATGAAATCGTATTCATTTGTTTTAAAAATAAAACTTTAGTTGAATTTTAATATTACCCACCTTTCTGCTAGTTCTAGCATTGAATATATTATCACCACGCTTCAGCATCCCTTGGTAACACCTCAAATAAGTCAGCTGTCCGAATTTGCTCAACTCCAATTTGAAAGCCAATCCAACAAAAGGTTTATTTCCATTCCTTGACGGATCCAATAAAATAGTTTTATTGTCTGCTTTTCCTTCATTGATAATAGCTGTGTTCTCTACCTCACCAGGGTGCGGTAGATAATCTAGAACAGCGTCTAACAATGGTTGTACACCTTTGTTTTTTAATGCTGTGCCTAGAAGTACTGGTGTAAAAGTTCTCTTCAGAGCTGTCCGGCGTACTGCTTGTTTGATATCGGAGACTGTTGGTGTTTTTTCTTCAAGGAATAGTTCACCTAAAATACAATTTTTTAAATAAATTTCTAAGTAGTAAACTTTGTAAACTCACGCGCACCGATCGAAAACGACATACAGCAGGGCTACTACGAAACGTAAATCCGATACTTCGGCCGAAGTTTCGGAAGAATTTTAACCGTGAAATACAAGTTATTTCATGATTATAATTCAATGAACTACTAAAATAACCATAAAGTACAAGTTATTTAATGGATAGATTTCAAGGAATTACTAAAATAACCATGAAATACCTTGTAATTTACGGTTAAAATTCTTCCGATACTTCGGCCGAAATATCGGATTAACGTTTCGTAGTAGCCCTCCAGATCGCAACTTTGTCCGTGTCAGTCCACGCCACTCTGCGCTTCGAATAAGACGTTTTTATGCTCGAGTGCAATCTTGTTAAACTCGCGAGATCTCGCCCTTTCTTCGTCTGCGATCAATCTCGCTAAAAAAGGCCGAGATCTCGCGAGAACGAGATTGCATTCCCTAGTTCTATCAATATTTAAAGGTTAAAATATAAATAAACCGCTGTCTACCACAAATCAACGCCGTCTGAGGTGCGCGCCGGACACTAGCCAACCACGAGGCGCTCGCATCGGCCGCGCCGTACATATGTCTTGTCGGGCGAATTGTATTTTCATATCTCATTATTACAGTCAAAAATTCATACAGTCCATTATTTCTAACATCACCCTTGGAGGATCCAGGACTCCCACCCCAACGGGAATAGGGCACTGGGCCTCAACTAACCGCCAATGCAATAACATTGTTATGTTATGTTACAGGTTAATATAGTTCTAGTGTGAAATTTATTCAAAAATGTTCACCAAAAAATTTTTTCATCGTTTTTATTTAGACACTAAAACTTGTATACTACTCAGAACAAAGTAACGGCTTTTTTATGTAGTATATCCCATCCCACTAATATTAGAAAGGCGAAAGCTGGTGAGTATGTTTGTAACTTCTTCACGCTCAAATGGCTAGGCCAATTTTTATGATATTTGGTATGTAAGTAGCTGCTACCTTGGATTAACACTTATGGTACTTTTTGTTCTGAAAAGTATGTGATTCCTGTATGGTTTTGTCTGATAGATAATGGAGCATTATAAAGAAGATGGCGATGCTCTACATAAAAACATGCAAATGTATATTTACTTTGATAACATACCCAAATGTTCATCAACATTAGACAAATGTTCGATTAGCTCATGTCTCTTCTCCTGGACTTCGGCTCTCCTATTCTGTGGTACTTCATCTAACCTCACTTTCTCACCATAATCACCCTCAAAATACATTGCTTTCTCTTCAATAAGATCTAAAATTCCTTGACATTCCTTTTCAAGACCTATTGGTAGATGTAGAAATGCTGCGTTATGTTTCATTTTTGAACGCATTTGTTTTAGCACTCTGTAATTAAATGTTTAAGAACTTATTAAAGACCAGTAAAACCCTCGCAACTTCGTTTGCATATATCTCGCATTCCGGTTTTAGAAAAATCCTTTCTTAGCACACCCCTAGACGTCGTAAGGAACCTACATTCCAAATTTGGAATCTCTAGACCCAGCGGTTTGGGCTGTGCGTTGATATATAGTTAAATCAATCAGTCAGTCAGAACTTTGAATTTTATCGATGTAGATGATAGTTAATAGAGAAGCTTATTATTTAATACAGAATTATAATATGTACAAAATGACAAGAGAACGTGCCTGTGAGCCGGCATACTCTTTGAATAAATGATTTAATTTTATTATTACAAAAATAATTAGATGGAATAATGTTGCTTGACAGACAGTGGCCTGTCAATTCCACTGGAAGAAAATAAACTAAATTAATAGTATTGTATGATAATAAATACCTTTCAGGATTGGCTCCCATACGATCCAGCTTATTAATAAATGCCAAACAGGGCACACTATATCTTTTCATTTGACGATTGACGGTCAACGTTTGACTCTGTACTCCACCGACAGCACAGAGGACCAGAACTGCTCCATCTAAAACCCTCAAAGCTCTCTCTACTTCTACAGTAAAGTCGACGTGGCCGGGTGTATCAATTATGTTTATGTTATGCTCTTTCCAGATTGTATATGTGGCTGCTGATTGGATGGTTATTCCTCTTTGTCTTTCAAGCTCCATTGAATCCATTACTGCACCGACATTGTCCTTGCCTTTCACCTGAAAATTTACGGAATTAGAGATTTCCATAATAAAGGTTGCTTGAATCTTACTCACAGAAAAACGAATCACTTTATATTCATAATAAAATTCATGTGTCATCAATAGAATGTATAGACAGCCTGGTGCAGGTTCGATTAAATCACACAGCACCTAGTCCCAAAGGGTCAGAGTCGCCTTAGGCCATCTTGTATCTAGGAACAATAAGGCTACTTTCTCACCAAGACTAGTAATAGACGAAGTACACTAACCTCATGCATTTGATCAATTCTGCCCGTGTAGAACAATACTCGTTCTGTTAGTGTAGTTTTGCCGGAGTCAATGTGTGCCGAAATACCAATGTTCCTTATTCTTACCAGTTGTTTGTGTTCGGCACATTTGAAATGTGACGAGAATGCCTGGAAAATCAGCAAAACTTTAAACTGGTAGTGATATAATAAAAGATAATAAAAAGTTTACACATATAGAACTTGTAATTTATTCTGCTTAATTTATAAATACTTGTAATACTGATGTACTTTGCATTTTATTTATACAGATTACGTAAAAATATAAGTTTAATTTAATAAAATACTGTAACCTCACCTTAATATGTTGCAAATTCGTACCGTTCGCATTTTTGAACACATTCGCTACACGCATGAAGTTAATTATGGTCATTTTGGAATTGTTAAGCACTAAAATCGATATCACTGAATTAAATTTCCATTAGGATTCGAATCTTTGAGGTTAAATTGTAGAGAACCGAACCGAACCGAAGATCTTCAAGATGGTAAGGAAGAAAATGTCAAAATTGAAGTTGTCAATGTCACATTGATTTTTGTCATTAGTTTGGCAGCTTTTCGTACTGAATGTAGTCACAAAATAAAATGGGGAGGTAAAGGAGGTAACACAGAAAGAGCCAAACTAAATGTACCTTAGAGAAAGGATGAATAGAGGCGACACGGTAGGAGTGAGCGAGATGAGTAAATACAATATTCCCAAGGCCAAAAAGAGCTAGAGAAACATTTTTTGTCCTTATCGACGTATACTATTTTTTTGCTGGGCACAGTCGCTAACTGTGCCCAGCAAACGAAAGCGGTTTTCTTTATTTCTCAAAATCTGAATTTTCAGGGTGAAAACAAGGCGAAAACTGTGTTCTGTGGTTGAGTTGATGTGTGACTATGGTGCATTGTAGTGTTTTAGGCTGCAATAGCCGCAGTGAACGTAAAATCGACAACATAACCTTTCATTCGTAAGTACACTATTTAGACTTTATTTCGACCCTAATTGATAAAAATGAATACAGATTATATTTATTAAGACTCAAATGACGGCTTCAATGTACAGAAATAACGAAATAAAACGTAAATGGTCAAGAAAATAATCGTATTTTGTAGTATTATGCACCCAAATTAAGTAGGTAAGTAAAATGAAGCCAGGCGGCCACTTTCCTGTGTCTCCTGAATTTAGTCGGGTACCACGCGTATTGGGGATACCAGCAATTTACTTGAATTTACCCATGCAATATTACCCACAATTGAGGTAAAATAGTGACAACCTAAATTAAAAATAATATCTATTTAATACAAGCCAAGAGATTCACAGTCACACCAACCTTCCCATACTACTATAGGAGACAATAGGAGTTAGCGGAGATACAGACAAACAGGCGCGGACAGCGACTTCGATTTATAACTCAAACATAAATAAATAATAACAAGTATAAATCGAAGTCTCAATATATTGATGATTATAAGAAAAAATACATCGCAAATCATCAATAGTCTTATTAGTTTATCGTATATAAAATAACATGGGGTAAATCATGGGGTAATATTCTCTTTTCTGGTAACACTGCGTAATCAATGTACTTTGTTTCTCTCCCTTATGGGTATACACCAAATGACAACTCTATTCATCCTTTCTCTAAGAAATGTACAGATGAACAAGGATGTTTAAGAACGTAAGTGACGTTTGTAGGAGGGCGTTAATGTGGCATATTTTCATACATTTTGTCAAATAGTAGAAGACGGTAGTGCGATGATTGTGCACTTTGGTATAGAAGCATGAAATTTCTACCATGGATAGAGTGTCCCACGGTGATCGTTTTAAAATGTGGAGGGAAGTCAGATTCTTCCTCTGTGAGTGGGGGGAGGGGGGCAAAGGGGGTGAATTCCACGTCTTGATGATTATTTTTTTACTGATCCGTTAATGTTACTAGGGCTTGTATGGTGTCGTTTTCATATAAACCGAATACAAGGAATTCATTTTTAACAATAAAAATGTATGGTCCCATACAAAAAAATTAAAAATACTGCCAAAAAGTAAAAAGTTCCGCTACGTTTTTTTTTTAAGCACGTTATTTTTACTTTCAAATCTTAATTATTATGATATTAAAAAAACACTGTGTTATAGCTTATTTAATGTAGTTTACAAATATATATAATTGTAGTATACTTTTCATACAAAAACTATTTAAAAAAAAGAAGAACGTGCAAATTCCAGAATATGCGCGCGGTGATTCAGTGAGATGTAGGTACGCGTAGCGACAAATTTTCATAATGTACTATGGTCATTTGTTATAAATATTTATAGCAATGCTACTAGCCATTATGCGACGTAGTTTTAATGTAATCAAATGTAAGAAATGTGTTTTTATTGCTTCCACGGAAAAAAACATTTAATAATTTTGACATAGAGAAGGTTACTAATAAAACGTCAGAAATAAAAGTAAAATGATGCCATGTGCCAATGACCAGCAGTCACCAGTACAAAAGCAAAGTGCTGTACATTTGAGTGCAGCTTTGTTACATTTGCATCTTCCAGTACACCCTTTTTTAACGCTGCACCTAATTAACTCAGCACATGAAGTTGCTACTTCAAGTAGCGTTGTCCAGACTGGCTACCATTCGTTCGAATCTTTAATCCAACCCCAGTTAGATGGTTCAGGAATATCTGGAACTTTTGTTAAAGATTGCATCCAAATGTAAGCCTGATAAGAAGCGCGTTTTATATATTGCTAGAGTGCCTTTTTTGTGGGGGGTATGTTCTCTATGGCTCGGGATTTTTGGGTAAAGAGTTTTCTGGCTTCATTTATAGTCAGCATTTCACTAATGCGGTCATACATTAAAACCACAAATCTGCAATGAGTCGTCGCTTATTTGTTGTGGCATTGTTGTCATTTCTTCAAAGGCGCTGTTTACTTCTGGAAAAGATCGCCATGTTTCCCATGCTGTTTTTTCCCTCTACCAACAAAAGTGAACTCCGTATCACACCCTGTGAACGCATGAAAGACGGGAACGTACTCACATTGTGACAAACTCATTGACGCTACCAGGTCGTGTAGCGGAACCTTGAGCCAACACCAAATGCAACCTGTAGTTCAGATAAATATATCTTTCTGAAGAATGCCACAGCCAGTACTAATACATCTGTGTCTACGGTGCGTATTGTCACTCTGCTAAATCCTTTCTTTACTGCACCAGCTAAATGCAAAAACATTCGGGTGTCAGCTTCGTCGTGAAAACATGGGGCTATGTCACGTATATCTGAGATATTGATAAAACAGAGAACTTCGATTCAATGTGTCGCGTATATTTCTTTTTCTCCTGCCTGTAAAGAACAAGTTGTTGTGATAAAAATAAAAACAATTCGGTCTTGTTCTCATTCACTGAAAGGAAATTCTTCCAGTTCTTAGGCATCGCATGCGTGGGAAGCCACTCTTTTCCTTGTGCCTTTTTCTCGTAAAGCAGCTTTAAAGCTCAACTCAAACAACTTGCGCCGATAGCTAGATAGATAGATGTTTTCACGATGAAGCTGACTGAATGTTTTTACATTTAGCTGATGCAGTAAAGAAAGGATTTAGCAGAGTGACAATACGCACCGTCTGTAGACACTACTGGCTGTGGCATTCTTCAGAAAGTTATCTTTATCTGAACTATGGGTTGCATTTGGCGTTGCCTCCAGTTTCCGCAAGACCTGGTAGCGTCAATGAGTTTGTCACAATGTGAGTACGTTCCCGTCTTTCATGCGTTCGCAGTAGGGTGTGATACGGAGTTCTTTGCTGGTAGAGGGAAAAAACAGCATGGGAAATATGGCGATCTTTTCCAGAAGTAAACAGCGCCTTTGAAGAAATGATGACAATGCCACAACAAATAAGCGACGACTCATTGAAAGATTTGTGGTTTTAATGTATGACCACAATAGTGAAATGTTGACTGTAAATGAAGCCAGAAAAAAACTCTTTACCCAAAAATCCTGAGCCATAGAGGACAAAAGCGGCACTTCAGCAATATATAAAACGCGCTTCCTATCAGGCTTACATTTGGATGCAATCTTTAACAAAAGTTCCAGATATTCCTGAACCATCTAACTGGGGTTGGATTAAAAATTCGAACGAATGGCAGCCAGTCTGGACAACACTATCCCCACTATCACTATGTTAATTACGTGCAGTGCAGCGTTAAAAAAGGGTGTACTGGAAGATGCAAATGTAACAAAGCTGCACTCAAATGTACAGCACTTTGCTTTTGTACTGGTGACTGCTGGTTAAACGTCATTTTACTTTTATTTCTGATGTTTTATTAGTAACCTTCTCTAAGTCAAAATTATTAAATGTTTTTCTCCGTGGAAGCAATAAAAACGCATTTCTTTCATTTGTTTACATTAAAACTATGTCGCAAAATGGCTAGTAGCATTGCTATAAAATATTAATAACAAATGACTATAGTACATTATGAAAATTTGTCGCTACGCGTACCTACATCTCACCTAATCACCGCGCGCATCTTCTGGAATTTGCACGTTCTTCTTTTTTTTTAAATAGTTTTTGTATGAAAAGTATACTACAATTATATATACATATTTGTAAACTACATTAAATAAGCTTTATCACAGTATTTTTTAATATCATAATAATTAAGATTTGAAAGTAAAAATAACGTGCTAACAAAAAAAAAGTAGCGGCACTTTTCACTTTTTGGCAGTATTTTTAATTTTTTTGTATGGGACCATACATTTTTATTGTTAAAAATGAATTCCTTGTATTCGGTTTATATGAAAACGACACCATACAAGCCCTAGTAACATTAACGGATCAGTAAAAAAATAATCATCAAGACGTGGAATTCACCCCCTTTGCCCCCCTCCCCCCACTCACAGAGGAAGAATCTGACTTCCCTCCACATCTTAAAACGATCATTGTGAGACACTCTATCCATGGTAGAAATTTCATGCTTCTATACCAAAGTGCACAATAAGGCTCAAATATGGCACAACCGTCTTCTACTAAAAAGCGAACCTGTTAAAAAGTGACATACAATATGAACGGGAGTTGTAGATCCAATTTCGGCTACGTGCTTAAAGACCTTTGTAGCACTATACCTGACGCCATTTTTGTGACAACTGTCACGACTGTGGTGATTGGATGAAAGGGTGAAATACTCAAGCTGTCAGTTTAAACTGTCAGTGTGCCATCAGTTCAGCTCTAAAACCTGCTTGTGATTGGTCGGCTCATAGAAGTCATATTGGTTACAATAGTTTAGGTATGTTGTATATTTTTTTTAATTGATTATATATCCTGCATCGCAGTTTCGTCAGTAACTAGGTATGTAAAAATAATTTTGTATTAGGATTTGTTTGTAACACAACTGACGTCAGGCCGATACAGGCCGATAGAGTGTATGAAGAATGGTTTCGCCTATCTATCTCTTTTGCATTGCCAATCTAACGCTAGTACCTATATAATAAAATAAATCTATGGGCTACTTTTTATCCCGTGAAAGTATGTCATTCCAACGGGAAACATTTTTTTCTTTTAAAGAGAGTGCTGTATGAAATGAGCTATCGGCTAACAGATGGCGCCCGCCACAAGTCGCGCTATGGGTTGTTTTGCTGTCAAACGAGATCTATGTCATAAAGTTAACGCCAGTGAAGCCTTATGAATATTTTACTATTATAACTACCACGTCTCATTCGAATACGCAATTTACGTTTACGTGCCAATAAAAATCGAATATTTCTTTTTTTAGATGATAAAAAAAAGTAAAAACTATAGACAAAAGCATCGGGTAAAAGTGTAGAACAAACGTGAAGTTAGTAGATATCAAATATTTTTATAAGGTTGGTACGAGGAACGATCATAGACAAAAACGAAACAGTTTTAATTTTAGTCAGTTCAAAAAAGAATATGGCTGTGTTAGGGCCGTGCGTGAGTGTAAATATGAATGGGCACAATAATATTCATAGTCAGTTAACAAAATCTCTAGAAAGAATTTTAGAAGATGCTTACTTAAGTGGTGAATTAAAACTAAGTGGCCGCAAGTTAAGGGAGTTCCCGAAACCGGTGAAATTCGACTTGAGTGATACAGTTGTGGCTGGTAAGTTTGATATTTCTAAAGTTATAAATAAATCGTGCTGCATTTTCATGCTATTTACACATAATTAAACTATTTTTAGTTAAAGGAAGATGTATGACGATTTTAGAAAGAATTTATTATGGTTTCCGAATTTTTTGTTTATTTGCCGGCATTTCACGGCGTCCTACCGTGCTTTGGTCAAATCGATCGCACGAGATAATGATAACCCTCTTCAATTCCAGGAACCATGACAATTCCAAGTATTTCTTGAATATTTAGTCACGTATTTAATTAAACATGTGATTTTTCTGTAGTCTGTACCCATACCTTCTCAGAATTCAATATCTTTGCATCAGCATTGTATTTTAGTAGAACAAGTACCTGTTGTTTACGGCTTTTATGGATTAAACTGGATCATATAATTATTATAAAAATAGATAATGTCTAAATTTTATGTGTAAATAAAATATGAGTTTACTTTGCTATCTTGCGATTCAAAACAAAAAGCAGTTGTTTATTATTGAGGAATCCCTGTCTTTAGAAGGCGACTGAAAGTAGTGACATACTAAACAGATTCATTCTTTAGAAAAATATAAAATAAACCAACCAACTTTAGAATAGTTTTATCATAAAAGAAGTCCATATTGTGCTGGTTTGCGACAAATCATAATTATGTAGGTTTATGGAAAAAAACTATAGAAAAACAAAATAAACTTTTATGCCTTTAGTTATGTAGGTATGTTGTTCTTAATTTTTTTTATACATTTCATAAAAAATAATTTTAAAATATCTAAAGAGACTCTCTGACCAATGTCAGAGAGTATACATAATCTTAAGTTCTTGATATTTTCTAATCAAAATAATTATAAGTCAATTTAAAAGTTAATTATTAAAAAAAACTTTTAAGCATTTCATATTAATATGAAATACCATACTATTCCCTATGAGACTGACATAGTCAAAGCAAACATCACAGACATGGCTAAAAACCTAAAAAAAAAACATACTGTTGTTTACACCATGTTATTTATTTCAATACCCAGACAATGCAAGTAGGCAGAATTAACCCCCTGTTTGAGAGTAGGGGGTAGACAGGGAGGCAGTCTGGATTATGAGTACCTGTCCAAATTGTTCAGAACATAATTAAGCACTTCTGTCTACGTTGAACAGTTATTTAAAAACATTTTTGGTTAAAACGTCAGTGGTTAATTTTGTACAGACAAGAGTAAAGCTTGAATGTGTCTAACAAAGAACATAAAATAAACACATACATATTTTGAAATAATGCCCTCATGCTCTCATTGTCTAATTAAAGAAGAAAATAAGAGATAACTTGAGGACACATTCCCACTGCTCTGTCTTCTTTATAACCAGGATCAACAACGGTAACCCCAGATTGACAATAAGCATCATTGCTCCTAAGAAATAGACGAAGCTTCATAGCTTTTTGACATCCCACAGGGGAGCAACGCAGCTGTCTTGAAACTCACAACGAATTTTCTGAGGCTAGAAACACTTGACACACTGTGATAATATTTCTACAATTTGTATATTACCCACCATTGTTCTTCAGATGCTTCAAAACAACAGTGTGTTTCGGGGCTAAGTCTAACAGGTTGGACCACCAAGTTTTGTGACACAGTGGGCATTAAATCATATTTTAAGCAACAATATTTCATAGGCAGTTATACTCAAACCTATATCTGTTTTTATGACCATGGAAGGCGCCGACATTACTACTAAATTCTTAATGGTTTATTTCACAGATATAAATATAAAGAGATGCAGCAAACATGTGCTTTGTGTGAAAAGATTATACTTTTATTTTTTATAGAAATCGTGAGTCCTCACCGGAGAGCAAGTCGGTGCACTGTCTCAGTGAGAGGCTTAGGTCGTTACCGTTTTAAACGAACGAATAGCCGCTCTAAATAGCCGCTTACTGACCAAGCGAGAATCATCACATGGCGGCTCTACACTCTCACGAAGTCGAGTGAAAACTGTGAGTGTAGACAGACCCTTCGTGTTGTAACACGAAATTCGCTAAGGCCAACTTCGCGAGACTTCAAATCACATCAGGCTGCTTGATTAATCAGTACGCGGCTAATGAGCCGTATTGAATCTGTTTGAGTTTGTGCATTGAAATACTCTTGCACAGTCGGTTTAATAGATGCTCGCGGTGTCTATTTAGATTTATTTCAGCATTTTCCCCTTGAGTGGGCGACGTTTGTTTAATGACTTTAGCGGGTTGCGTTATGATATAACTTAAAAATGCATTCTTACTAAGATGTTGAATGAATGAAACCGGTTTTAGGATTTGGAACGTCGACTTTTCTATTTGTAAAACATCTTAACACTTATGTTATCATGGTAGGCGTGTGGGTGTGGAGTAGTGTGGACTCAGTTTGTATATCTGTTTTTATCAGACACAAAACAAAAAAATTTGAAATATTGTTTACTTTACGGCCGGTTTCACGGTACGTTTTACGTTATCTGTCAGATAAATTGACCAAATAACGCTGCGTTTCTTCATTTTTATCTTCGTTATGGAACAAATTGTATCATTCCAGTGATCCGGAGCAAAACTCATTGTTTTAAAACTTTTGATAATGTTATATCTAAGTTCAACAACGTAGTCAAAGTCAAAAATATTTTATTCTGTAGGTCCCGCGGGCACTTAGACACGTCCTTTACAAGATAATTATAACTATAAAATATATAAGCTACTCTATAAACAACCACCATTTCAGAAACAAAGCAAAATGACCACCGGGAAAAGAAATGGCGAAAGAACATCGGTTACGGCGTTATAATATAACCCCTTTTTACGAAGAAACAGTCAAAATCATAATTAACTGTTAATATATCGGAGATATACCTATTCCAACTAGACATCAGCAAGTTGTGAAGGCCCTTAAAGGTTCTATTTTAAAACTAACGGGCGCGTTGTTTTTTTTAAGACGCTATGCCGTAAAATAATTGAAACGAAAGGGGCGGGGCCTAGCCAAAAGTTGCGCGAGTGCCGCCGCGGCGGCGCTGCACTCGCGCGCGTGCCGGCCGGACCGCCGCCGTTTTCCCGCGAAGTTTTGAAAATACTTTCGTCGGAAATACGATACGTTTCGCTGTTCACTTGTTATTGTTTGTTTAGTAGCTATTTAAGTTTATCTTAACTAATAAAGTAAATGAATACCTGTGTCTATTTATTTTAATATTAGTTATGAAATACAAGACAGTCGATATTTGGTCTATAACTAAATATATTGATAAATAAGCAAAATAATTACTTACATAAGTACATATTAAATTTTAAATAGTTTTACAGACAAACAAAATACTTTTTGCAATCGAATAAAACATTACACACACTGCGTTTTACTTTATAGTCTAAGAGCTAATGTCATTGTAAGGAATATTTTAGTAAAATGATAAAACAATGGGATTACATACTAAAGCTGTTATAATAAGGAATGTTCATCGTTTCATTCAAATACTTATTCAAAGTTATGTTATGAAAATTTTCTGTGGCTTCTTCTGAAGACTGTGCATATGCAGTACCACACTACAGGCTGAGCCAATTTTGAAATATACGAAAATGTTGTCTAGAATATAATTAATTAATAATAAATTCTAATTAGATGCAAATCACGTACTTTTTAAATCGTTTTATTTATAAAAGAACTAATAATAAAGCATTAGAGAAATTTTAAAAGTTATAGTTTTAAAATTTCTCTAAGGCAATAATCTTCTCATTATTACAACCCGCATTTGTCTCATTTGTGTCAACATTTTTATTTTCTTTACCTTTACGAATGACATAACTTGGCTCACGAATTGCCATATTTCTTGTATGCCGAGGATCTACAAGCTCTGGTAGCAAGCAATCATAATAAAAAGATAATAATTTTGGTTCCATTTTCGTCTTCCAAAACTGATCTCCAAATCTTTATGGAGTATTTCTGTTTTTAGTTTATTTTCCCCATACCACACAGCTAATAAACATTTTGGAAATTTACTAATATGCATTTGCCCCTGTGCTTGAAAGAACCAATCAGATTTTTTATTAATGTATATTTTTCCAGTATTTTTGTCTTCTTTCCAAAAATGCATTTTGTTTAGTGCTATATATAGCCCTATCAATCCCAATCTTGAACGGTGCTATGGGGCACTTAATTTCTACAAGCATATTATGCGTTAAAACTATTCCATCAGGCGTGGCCCCTAAAAACGGATATTGTTCGTCTATAAACAAACCACATTGCTTAATGTCTATATTCATTTTTTGCTTTTTTTTTAACCGACTTCAAAAAAGGAGGAGGTTCTATGTTTCATTGTTTTTTTTTGGAGGTCCGCCGATTACTCCTTCAATTTTGGACCGATTTTCATAATTCTTTTTTTAAAATAATATGTAATTTAAATATTGATTTTTTAAACTATATTTCCAAAATATTTTTATATAGTAGGTAAAAAATACGTAAATGTGGATAAAGTTACTAAGTAAAAAAAATAGTTTCTAGAAAACAAAAAGATGGAAAACGAAACAGCATTTTAAATTTCGACCAACCATTTTCGAACAAATGAAATTCGTGCAAACAAGTTTCGGAGTAAAGATACGTTACCATTCAACAAGAGGAGTTGTCTTGTCTGGCAGGCGACCGTCTCCTAGTTATTGCATATATTACAAAATACTTCAATATATAAATAGCTTCATTATAAAGTTTTGATTTAATCTCAGTTTATTTTTGACTAATATTAAGTTAAGAACAAAAATGTAATGTAGCTTCCTACCTATAAAGCTAATATTATACCTATTTTCTATTAAGTTTATTCTATTAAGTAAAATAAAATATTGTAATAAAATAAAATAATCAGATGTCCAATAGGCAGAATATAAACAAAGTGTCGCCCCTGCGTAGTAATGTCATATTCTATGACTCGGTTGGGGGCGGGGCCAGGGAGGGGCGCGCCCCGCACGGCCGAACGCGGCGCCAAAATTTGAAGGCGCTGTCATTTCTATACGTAATAATATTATTTCGATGGGTTGCGCGCGAGATCTCGACGAACGTAGATCCGTCCCAGACAAGAGTAAGCGGCCGACTGAGCCCGCCCCACCCGTGCGACGCATATATCAATCCCTCTTGCGAGAGACAGAGATGGGACACCGTGAACACGGCGAATTTTTAACGTCGTAAGCGCCAAAACACATTTAGTCTTATTTAAAATTCATTAATTGAGTTTTTAAAAATTTGTCTTTACAGTCTCTAGAAAACATTATTGTCTTTCTTTATATGAAGTTTAAAATTTCTACTATTTACCGTTTAGAAGTTACAAGAGTTCTGAAGAAAAAACAGAGGTTACTTCGGATTTTTTTTCTATCGAGGAAATGTGTCACAATCGTGTTTTGGCTCTTTCCAAAATTTCGATTATATGATGAATTAATACATATCCAAAAATCTAGGTCTAAATTTTAGTAGTTTAGAAGATATTTGGTTTCTAAGGACCCTTCTTTTTTTCACATATCCCCTTAACGAGTTGTGAATATGCTACATAGCATTACTGAACGCAGTTTATTTAGAGTGTCGATACAAGTGCTTCCCGTTCCAATGGCCCAATGTTTATTTAACTGCTACTGACAAAGGCATGCTGGTTTTAAACTGATATTTTAAGCCGAGACAAATGATTCTAATGACAGGATGTACTAAATTGGAAAGTAACTGTAACATTTCATACTTACAATATTCTTTATTGCACTAAACATATCAATAAATTAAAAGAATAAACAGGTAGGTAAAGTACAAAAGGCGGTCTTATCGCTAAAGCCCACCACACGCAGATTGGTCCGGCGGATTGGTCGGCCATCGGACTAATCCGCCTGTGTATGGAAGCAACGAACCGGTACGCCAGACTGTCAAATGGGTTGGCGTCGGGCTCGCTGCGAGCCGCGAGCGCCTGTCGAACCCCACATGCCATACTTCGAGTGGAGGGTTCGTGCAGTGTATGGGCAACGCCGGATTGGTCCGCGGTCGGGTCCGGGTTGCGAGTCGGGTCCGGGTTCGTGTAGTGAATGGTGGACTTAAAGAAATCTCTTCCAGACGACCTTAGGGTAGAGAAATAAAAAGAAAGAAATAAATAATAAAAATAGCAGATAGGTGGCGCAAAATATATAATTATTGATTACTAGCGAACCGCCCCGGCTTCGCACGGGCTTTACTAAGGATTCCTAATTATTTTTGAAAATATACTAACGCCTATGTTACCCGGGGGGATGTACTTTACAAACGGTGAAAGAATTTTTGAAATCGATCCAGTTGTTTTTGAGTTTATTGGTTACAAACAAAAATACAATTCTTTCCTTAATAATATTAGTAAGATTATGTACATACGCTAAGTATTAATTCCTGTTTCTCAAGAGTAGACAGAGTTTTTGTTCCACGACACAAACGGGACTCGATGCTTTGTGAACCGCAAACAATATAGAGAACTATTCGTTCTACATAACTATTGATCATCGATTCTTGTACCGTATCGCGGAAATTGAACCTGTATTACAGAAACTGCACTTTATAGTTGCATTGACTGTACAAATTGTTTCGAATTGCTTGTTAAGAATGAATTTGCCATTCGATGCACTTTTATTGTTGACGTAAAGTAAAAGATTCGTTTTTTAAAAGTATACAAAAATCGTAAACCTTACTAATGTTATGCTAAAATTTGTGAGGATGTATGTTTGTTACTCTTTCACGCAAAAACGGCTTGCTAGATTTGCTCGAAATTTGGTACACGGATAGTTTATAACTTGGATTAACAAATAAAATAGTTTAAATCCAGATTTTATTTTTTTTTACTTTTGGGATCTGTACGAATTGCACAATTCGTGCATTCAGCGAATTCCCGCGCCGTCAGCATTTCACGCATTCATCGCATGCATATTACATTTTATATCAAAAATCAGTACACTTATAGCTACCAACCGATTAACATTAAACCATCGGTTCGCGTTCGGTTATCATTATTACTGCGTGTGCTCATACTTACCATTTCATACCATTTTAATTTATCTTCTGTCTGACTGTAATAGTTATTTATTTCGGCAATAAACGTATATTCGTGTTACCAGTGACTTTACTTTATCTACCACTAACTCTAAGGTGTAAGGTGAAAACCCCTACAGGATCCTTACTAAAATAAAGCTAACGTATTGAAATAAACACGTCAGTCCATTTCTAAACAGTTACATGGCCTGTGTTTTAACATCGATACATTATCAAATTATACGGAACGGGAAATAAGTACAGTTTGTAACCAAATACTAAGCGTGTGAATCTTTCCAAGCAATAATTTAGGTTTATTGTACTGTATTTATGTAATTACAAGCATGATGTCATTATCAAGGTCCCTTTTGTTATAGTCTTTACAATGAACCTTTGAGATGTTCCGGTAACTATTTTGAAGACATGACAGTGAACTTGCTTGGTTGTAAAACTATCAGGTAGGTGGAGTGCTCTGCGACTCACGCAGTTTTAAAAAAGAAATGAAAAATTTCACCACCATTACTAACCTTCCTGGTAGCTCAGTGGTTAGAGCACTCGGCCGGATATCAAGGGGTCGTAGGTTCGAATACCACCTGGGGGAAAGGTGAATTTTTTATTTCAAAAATCATTTTCTTAATATGAATGGCTAGTTGCCTAGCAACTATAAATAAAAATAATAAAATGACAGTGAATAGACCTAAACGACCGACCGAACGTCTTCTTTCGTCGATGGTCGTATGCAGGATACATAGATATCCAGTTCTTAATCAACTTTCCAGGTTCATTTATGCAAATGATCATAATTTATAATGAGAGAACCACTTCCTATTTGCTCGGATTGCCTATTACTGAGAGCAATAGCCGATATGATGGCATAAAAGTTAGCAATTATCCGGGCAACTCTTGTCTTAATGCTTAATCGAAAATTATATGGCTTATTATACTTTCTAGAACTTCTTATAGATTACTTTCTAATGTAGACCCTCTTGACATCGATATTAGATCCTCATCCTCATGTAGGCTTTCTTGACCACCTCTATAAACCAACTCTAAACAACTTCTATCAATTTGTTCAAGTGCATCAGTTGCATACAGTATAGGCATGTCTTTTCCTCACCACACCTAGGTTTTGTCCTATAGACACGGTTAAATCCCATATGATTCAATTTCAATATAGGTAAATTTCATTTAACTTGCACAAAACATCGTGCAACTTGTACTGGAGTACAATAATGACGACAGGTGCACAAGCGCGCCCGAGCGTAACAAACTACGGATACGAGGGACGATAACACCCACAGGCAATTCCAGTCCACTGCTTAAACGCCAACCGTAAATTGCAAACTAAATCGTATTGCCCATGTCACAAAGCACACAATGACAAGAAAAAAAAACACGATTGATATCTACTACTCATTACGTGGAAACGGTTTCCAAACACAGGAGTGCTAAAAGCCAACGCAAGTGAAAGAGAGATACGCCCTCTAAACATCCCATTGAAACGGTGACAGCCATTATCCAGGTAACTTGAACCTCGTGTGGGTTGACGTGTGGGAGAACGTAAAAACACAAAAAGTAAACAAAACCGGGATGAACGATGTGTTTATAAGTCATTTAAAAGTTAAATTGAGTGGCGTAACTTTTTTAGAAAGGGATTTTATAACCTTGGTATATTTTAATAGACCTGGATTGTTAACAGCCCCTTTAATTTTCCACCTGATCGCTTCGTTGGCGAATCAAAGCAGATTAAAGGCTCGGTTTAAAGTCTGGAATATTCATAGTCTAATTTGGATACAGTGATGGCAATGTGCCGTACATTTGGCGAGGTTGAAGACTTGAAGTTTTTACAATACATCATTTCCATTCGGCGGCCATGCTGCGTGTTGTTGCTAAGAATACTGATTGAGTTTATACGACCGACGATGTAGAACACCCATCTATTATGGTATCCAGACGAGGGTACCGTCATTTTTATTGTCTTGGTTAGCTTTATGCGCAATATATTAGTATTCAGGTGGAATTGAGCTTCCTTCGCGCCGGTGCTGTCTCGTCGTGTTCCTCAAATTGACATTCCCTTGGTGTTTTGTTGCTAGATTTGTAATTAGTCGCAAAATTCTCCAAAGGTACGTTGCCTATTTGTATTCCAGCCTCTATTTTATCGTTAGCTTTTATTGCTGTAGCATAGTTTTCCTTCTGGTTTACACGCTTTTCACACGGTGATATGAAAGGCCTTTAGCGTGCAAATGTTCGTGGGAAGTGCACAAATGGGTTTATTCGATTAACAGTGTAAATTAGCTCCAGAGATCAGCGTCTGCGGAGGCTATCGAGATGCACAGACGCCGCTTTATCGCTCCATTTATAATAACACAAAGTGCTTTTGTGCAGTCAAGTTGGCGTCTTTGAACATATTGAGCTTGTACTGATAATAACATGACATCATGTAGCTGTTCAAATAAATCGTTGAAAGTGAATGCTGTGAGGTAATTTTTATCATTACACTGTGTTTATTTTGGAAGTATGTTAGATAAGAAATGTAGAATAGACGATAAGTGGTATGAATCATTTTTTTTGTTTGTAGAGGAAGCTTCTATCAGGTATAATAAGTATTCCGGGTGGACCGGGTGTTTTATTTTTAAAACTTATAATTTTTTCTAAACTATTTGATCTTCACCCCTAAGCCGAAAAATTTTAAGATGCAAATTTTTATATCTAAATTTTGCTTGTTGATACCATAATCATTGTTCTGTGTCGTTTCTATCATTTGGGTCTTCGAAATATTATCCTGGAAAATATTTCGATTTTCATCTACTTGTAAAGGGTTTTTGAGCAGTTTTTGTGCCTGCAAATATTTGTCAGAAAGTAAGTAGTAGTATTTTAATGTAATTTATACCTTTAATAGCTTTAATGTTAACTATCTGTTTCAGATGTATTTTTCCGTCATATTACTCACGCTTAGTTTCCCTTTGCATTGAGTATCACAAATTAGCTCACTTGTTTCCGTACATTAGGTACTACATTTGGTCCATTTGATTTCTGTGCTTCTAACTATGCTAAATTTATTTGGCTGCATCAATTATGTAGTTAGTGGTATCGTAAGAATTAATAGTAACAAAGTTACAATGATGTTTGTAACATCGAAATTCTCAAGACCACTTATTTTATTTAGTTAATTGTAATGCTGTGTTACCTCAACAAACGTAATTATGTAAAGTAATATACACGGAACAACGTGTTTTCAATTATCTTTAATTTCTATCGTCATAACATTTTCAATGAGGAACAAGATTAGCTTTTATGTTTTACTACATATAACTATTTCGCGATTTACTGTTTGTGATCGTTTATTATTTCACTCTGTCCTATAAAGTGAGTTTTTTCAATAGTTATACCTAATAAGCGCTTTTGATTCAATATATTGTATATAACATTAACTATAGGTATGCCAAATTTTATCCAAATCTGTTCTAGCGTTTTTGCCTCCAAATTTTAATAATTTGTAATATTGACAAGATTTATAGTCTTGTACGACTAAATATTTCAAAATCTGTACTATTAAATCAAGTCTTAAGCTAGGCATCTTTCTACATTTGTTGAAATCATAAGTATAGTTCAATATATCATTCCCTATTCTAGACGCCCCTCCATTCGCCCTTCTCACCGCATCGACTGCAGCCTCCGCATAGCCAGTGACCTACATTGCAGGCGCTAACTTGACAACTGTTTCAATACTTAACACAAAACTATCACAGGGTTGGTTAGATTCATATAGTGCGTTTTTTGGAAAAACATGTTTTTTTAAACCACAATAATTTTTGATTAAACCAGAAATGTTGCTAAAAATAAAAAATCCTCATGAAGGAGTTAGACTACGGTAAAGTAACAAACAATTAATATTAACAAAATTTTCATTGTGTTGTGGACGCCTTGTGCCCACGAACCGTGCACACTACACACGAACAGAGCATTATTTGTACGGGAATGATATTCTTTCAATGCGTGTTACATTACATTACATGATAGGTTACAGCAGCAGTCTGTACGCACCATTAGATTATTGATGATGATAAATGAGCACCAAGAAGAAATTATTGGATAATTCAACAGGAACATGCAACTACAGACAGACGACTGCGTGGGTGACGGACGTATGCTAGTTTTTGTATATAGACGAAACGACGACAAAGAGATCCATACATACGACACGAAAATCTAAATTGATTGTTGTTGTGAGATGTCACCAATAACAATTAGGTATGATTCCATTATGTGCTGATGCCATCAATTTATTAATTCCGAAACATTTAACTCAACGAACTGAGTCAATTTGTTTTGAATGTTGAGTATCATGTTAGTAGGTCGGAAGTTTCATTCCCATGGAAAAAGTTGATACTTGATCTAGTCTGCAAATATTTGTTACAAGACTCAACCAGTCTTGCTATCATTATTTCGATCTTTATTTGCACATGAATTATGATCTGGATAGTAATTCTGATAGCAAAGATGTCTCTGACTGTGGTCATTATATGTATATTCCATTTGTAATTCTCCTTTATATAGCTTTTGTGATTGCGATCAGTAAATCTTTGGTATAGTTAAAAATTTCACCTTTTGATCCTGGAACTAGTACTGTGTAATTTAGTACTCAAATCAGAGGTTAATCTTCAGATAACAGAGTATGTTAATAGACTACCAATTTTAGTAACAGAACAGCCCTAACGGTACTCAAGCTTTCTATCTCGAAGTCTACCAATAGTTCGATAACTCGTGGTAGGCGGCGACGGGTTTCAAAGCCGTTGCATTCTTATGTAATTGTGTTTTACGTCCGTACCGATTGCCATGATAATCCTCTGCGACTTTACGATGTTGAATTGTGTTAACGTCCCATAAAATTGGCTTGGGTAGTTAAACTATACCCTTAATGTGTGTTAATTTAATTTCCTCCGCTCTTTCGATTAACTGATCTTTGCTTTTAATTCCGACACCTGTTAAAACAACTTGAATAACATGATTGTTGTAATACTAATTAATAATATTGTTTATTCGACTATTGAATGTGTGTGAACCAAGTTCAATGTTTATATTGTTCATGATTAAAGATTATGTACCGACTGGTCCCTAATTTAAATACTGGTCAACTGGTCTGGGAATGTACCATTGTAAAATTATTGGTTTCAGGTCTATAGGTACATATTCCTAATTAGCTTTCACTTGCTTAAAAGTAAAGGAAAACATAGATGAAAACCAGAATGCCTTAAGTAATTTTATTGTAATTTGAAAGACACGTGAGTGCGACCTAAAAAGGTCTAAAGCAAGTCATTTTATATAAAAAATATATATTAGTAATATAATAGTATTTTGCCTTGTACGTAGGTTATTTTACTTAGCAGAAATATTTCAATCGTAATGGATTAGATTAGAACGACGAGTAATTATTGAAAAAAATTATGAAAGATCATGTCTAGTCAGTACTAGCCACGTCATTGCTAACATTAACGTTGAAGACATTACTGGAGACACGATAAACATAAATCCTTGCCAAAAATGCAGTAATGTCAAACAATTTCACGTACGTAATATTAGTTTAACACTAGACAATTTCGACAAATATCACTGGTAAATGTGATTCTCTTCGTGGGACTTAGGTTGAGCAAGATTCTTGCGTAAGAAGTACCTATTGTGAATAGGACATTCATTACATGAACTTTAGATCAAGGAAGTTCATGTAGAGCTTCGTCGTGTCGTTTGTTGGCTTAAGGATCATTATCAACTTCACGAAGATTATTTTTGTCTTCTCTAATATCATTCGCGTAGCCATCCCATCACACATCCACCGCTGTGTCATGTTTAGCCAGGATTAACACTACCAAACATTGAAATAATGAAGGTCATTAACATCTCCAGGGAGAAACTATGACTGTCTTGGAAAAGGAATTTAGTGTTAGACGGAGTTAAAAGAAAATTAAAATGTCTTTTATCTTTTGCAACTTGAATATGCTTCGTTTGTCCAAAAAAAATTTATTCACACTGCATGCAACAATTCGTTTGACGACTTTTTAATGTTTTCGTGCGATGTTATCTTAAATGTTGAGGCTGTTATTAAATTTGCATTACCACACTATCGATCATGTGGATCTTAGTTGATTGTTCTTTTTGTTTCTTTAAATATTGTTGTATCGTACAAATGATCATGAAAACTGCTACAGGCGTTTCTTTAATCGATTGTTCACACGACTAATCTACCTTCCGTGTAATGTTGGACTTCAGTTAACCTATCCTTTCATTCGTTTGATGCGGAAAATCCATTACTTCCATCATTTTCAATGGAATGAATGGAAAACATTCATTCCATTGAAATTGAGGTTTTAATTAAATGTAAAATTGCATTAAGTTTTTAATTAAAAGTACCTAACGATATGTCTGCGATAGTAAGTGACCATTAAGATGGAAATGAATTTCCTTTCATGTTCATTTGGAAACGAAATGAAAGTATCTAATAGTCAATTTGTGCCCGGTACGCATCGTTCACGTAGATGTCGTTTCTTCCGTATCAAACGTTAACTCTCATTCCATGGGATTTCTGTATTATTAACAAAAAAAGTAGCTATCTTGTGTTAATCCATGTCACAAACTATCTGTTCCTTTCAACCAAATCGGTTCTATTCGATGTCACGCAGGACGTGACGTAATTTTGGCTGATACGTCAAAGGTAGAAATTATTAGAAATAATTTCTAGCGTATGTCAAAGATTTAGCAGATGTGACGCTTGGCTAAGATTTGAATTAACGAACAGTCCCTTAACCCATTCTGATGGCATAGGAGTATAATTTCCTGGCGACGCGACGCCGCATCCTCGACACTAAGACGGAACTGCACTTCCTTCGTTTTCCACTTCGTTGGTTGGGGTCTGTGACCGAGTAGGACTTCGCACTGCTATTGTTTGACTAATTCTTTTAAAAACGAATTTGGTTTCAAAATTAAATTCAAGGTAACTTCACAGCCTCACTTTTTCATTGGGTGCTAGATAGATAGATAGCTAAATTATGTTGATACGTAATTATTTCATTTCCGTTCCCTTCTCTCATCTTTTGGGGATCGACGCTGTATTTATTTTTATTTTTTTCGTTCTCCCCTATCCTATCCTACCACCAAATCCATGCTGATGCTCTTCATAAGTATGAGTCTTATGTATCTCTTCGATCGAAGTTGAGGATACTCCACGTTGCTTAACTGCAGCTTGTGGAAAACGATACTATTGTGTGTATCGTGTTTTAATCAGATATAATAATATAGTGCTACAAAACGTTTACCTCAGCGCATACCTGATGAGAAGACCTCCTGCATTGAAAAGAATAAATTAACATTATAAAAGCTGTGCTAAAGATATTGTCAAACCGTTGTTGTTATCCATTGTTATAACTTTAAAGCGGAAGAAAATAAATCTTTTGTATAATAATTTATTTACCTATAGCATTTATTGATAGATAAAAAATTGTATACTTCAAACGTAGTGCCAAATACGCGTACATTTATTACGTATGTTAACAACTCATATTCTCATTACTCTTTCTAATCTTGGCAAGCCACGAACTCAAATTCGGGTCACATTCACATACCGTGAGGCGAACTCCTTCGGGAGAATGTTTGCATGTGTTTATTTAGCATTAAACTTTATGAATAGTTCTTTGAACCGTACTTTGAATTTAATTATAGAAAAGCTGTGTATTATATGTTACTGTTTCTGTTATAAACTTTAGTGACCACCAGGTGGGGTCTTTTTTATACTACTAAGGTGGCAACGGGTGGTGTGGTTGGTCACCCGACTGACGGAGTTAATAAATTAAAGACACTGACCTCTGCCAACCGGCAGATAACGTGTAGAATATTTTATAATGTTCTAATACCCTGTTCGAGTGAAGAGAGACCCATAAACCAGCACTGAGATGAGTATGATGAAGAAGTCGATAATATCCCATTAAAGTCTTGTGATTGTTCAAAAAGTTGTAATAGGGTACGAAAATAAAAATATATTGGACGTATTCAATTCAACATGATATGATAACACAATAATCGAATAAGATACAATCTTCAATTGTAAATTGTATACAAACCTACCATGTTTTATTCTAAAAATAATGTGTATCTTGTCGCGTGCCCTCCAAGTGCCATTACGGTCCTCGGCGCAAGCGCAAGTCGTGGGGAGCTCCACGCACGTGCTCAATTATGTATTCAAATCGGGCCAAAACAAAACGACTAGGCACGAAAATACACAACCGTCGACGAAGATGCTCCATTTCATGTTTGAAATGGATTCTAATTTCAGCGTAGAAAGTCCTTTATCCAGAATCAGTAATAGTCTTATGGACAAGAAGATTTAAGTATCTAAAATAATAGCAGTGAATCATAAACTTTATTAACATCAAAACTCCATAAATTCTGATTCATAACGACAATAAGCCGCTGGTGCTATAACTTCTTCATCATAACGTTCAAAATTGCTGGTGTCCCCTGGGCTTTTGCATTTTGGCACGAATGGTGGTTGGGATCGACAATTAAGAATTGCTTCCCATTCGATCCCTTTGAACCATTTGTGATTCTTATAATCCATCACTCCATTTTTCATAACTCCATACCGCTTACTAATATCTACTTGGAGAACATTCCGAATAAGATCTCTCAAATCGGAATTGAAATTCGCTGGACATCTGTATTTCCCTGCAACTATTTTCTCGTACGCCTTCATTGGCTCATTTGCATAGAATGGTGGGTATCCTGCATTCATCTCGTAAAGAAGAACTCCAAAGGACCACCAATCTACTGAAAAACCATAACCTTTACTCAATATTAATTCTGGCGCCAAATATTCCGGTGTTCCGCATAATGTCCATGTTCTGCCTTGCAGTACTTTGCAAAAACCGAAATCGGTTATTTTCAAATAACCGTTTCTATCTATCAATATATTTTCGGGCTTTAAATCGCGGTAAACTAGATTACAGAAATGCAGATATTCTAACGCTAAAATCACTTGACTTGCATAAAATTTTGCCAAAGGCTCTTCGAATTTTCCCTGCTGTCGAAGGTGAGTGAACATTTCACCGCCAGGCACGAAGGGCATTATGAAATAGATGTAACTGTTATCTTTAAAGCTAAACTCCATTGATACGGTAAATGGAAACCTTATTGCTTCAAGTATACGTTTTTCATAAAGGGTGTGATCTACCTGCTTCATTTTTACTATCATTTGCTTCTCTAATACTTTCATTGCATAATATTTACTACTCTTCGTATGTCTTAATAAGAATACTCTTCCAAACGCACCTGTCCCTAATGTTTTCACTCGCTCTAACTCTTCAATAGAGATACTGAATGTTGGCTTTTGACACCAACGTTGCTCAAACTCTTGCTTTAGTTGGTTCAAGTATTTTGTATATTGTTGTTGTTGCTGCTCAGTATATCCATCTCTATCCACTGAAGTGGATTGACCAGTCCTATATGATGAATCTTTTGCAGGATTGTAACTTCTTCGCGAATACATTTTCTACACAAAGCTATCGTAACTGACATATTGCGACGAATTTTTGGCTCGGAGCCATGTAGATTTTATAACTTACAAAATTGATGGTACATTTACTTGCACACTATTATTTGCCGATGCCTAAAAATGAAATTACGTGTTTGCAAAAATCGAAAGTAACAGAGGGTGCTGAGAGGTGCGGGGTGAGGGGTGAACGAACTGGTCGACCCTCCCGATGGTGGAATCAGCTGTGTTTAGGGGTGTCACGCCGTGCCGCGACAGCCGGCCGGCGCCGTCCCGACTGTAGTATTGATCAGCCCTCACGTGAAACTTTCCACCCTTATCCATACTTTGGTCAAACATGTGACTACTTAAGCAGCGAAATTGTGTACAGGCAATATCCTTATCGAGTTATAACTTCTTTCTTATTTTGGTCTGATCTTGATAAATCGCACATTTTTTTGCTTAAAATGGTTATAAACCTTATGGTATTGTTCTCTGTTCTAAATTAATCTCATTATTCAAAATATGAACCTTGCCATACATAGTATGTTAAAAAGCCACACAGAAACTGATTAAAATCTGCCCAATGTTTTCATTGCGGTTATAATTTTTGTTACATTTACGATTATTCATGTAATGGAGTTTATTAAGTGTTGAAATGGGGCTATCAATACCTAATAACCAGTTGCCATTGGCATTGGTTAGAATACCGTTACTTATGCTCTCTCTCTGCTTACAAAATCGTACATACCATTTTATTATCTGCATGACGCATACATTTGAATTATCATAATGTTCTAAGAATTGGTCCTTCCAGCCAGATGTTACGTACAATTTTGCGAATATTATTTTTATACAAGTTTTATTATAATATTATTTTTGGCGACCGGCATCATTAATAGGGACTCTTAGGGCAATATTCTCTAAAATTATTACAACTCTTTTATACTTCTTATATTTTGTTTTTATAAAAAAAGATTTATCTGTCACTCTATCAAAAAGCTCTATAATTACAACATTTTGGCAAACAACCTCTCTATTATTTAATACTATTTCCAACAATTATAAAACAACTATCTCGCAAAGTAGACTAAACTGGCCATATAACTTGATATTGCTTACAATGTCTACGGTGATTGATTGTCAATATCAAAAACAAATATGGCAACGTTAAACATAAATGTATATCAACCATTTTATTAATAAGGTCTGATGCTTGAATACTGCTATATTTGCCTTGAGTCTCAATAGAACTTCAATTTGCTACAAGCAATGTTGTCGAATTATCGATATGTCTACGGTACGGAGATCATACTTTGATAATAGTTTCATAGGTATAAGCATAAAAATGTTCAATAGACTGCCACAAAGTTTTATAGATTTGCCTCTACATAAATTTAAATCCACGATTAAAAGTTGCTTAATGAAAAAGGGTTATTATAAAGTGGAAGACTATTTTAAAGATAAAAATTTGTGGTCACTATAATTTTTCTTTTCTTATTAAATATTTTTTTAAATGTATAAATAATGTAAAAAAAAAATGTTAAAATGGCTTTAAAAAAAAGGCTATAGTTGAGTTTCTTGCGGCACTTCTTCTCAACAGGCCATTCACGTCTGAAGTGCTAGTAGGGTAAAAAAAAATTGACGTGTAAAAGTATTTCTTGTAAATCTACTTGCAAAATAAATGATTTTATTTTATTTTTCTATTTATTTTTTATTAATATAAAATTGTTTCGTTATGATGTAGAAATCAATTTATTGTGACTACTTATTGGACTGTTTCTTGACTAGTTCTCCACCTTTTCTGGACCAACAGGCATGAAGATTTACGACTTGCAGAAGCGCATTCTAATCTTACAGGGACAGCCAAGAATTCATGTGTCATTAAGGGGCTCCAAGGAGCCGATGACCTTGAGGATTTGACCTCTAAGTAACGTTACTTCACCCCTTCACCCCGCTTTAATATTACGTAAAATGCCAAAAACTTGACATCTATTGATCATTTTGTAGTACTAAGTTTTGATAAAAACCTTGCCTTTTTCACCACTAGAGGGCTGGCAATGACGCGCGGCGCGGTAATATTAACGACATCTAGTTGAGAAACCAATTATTAAAATATTTGAACACTTTCCATAGACCTCTAGAACTAAACAATATCAGTTGACACTTTTAAAATGATATATGAATTATGATAATGGAATATAAGTACTCAAATCATGGAAGTATAAGTACTCAAAGTACTTATTACTTCCATGATTATGATAGATTATATATATATATATTAGATAGATAAATATTTTATTTTATTTAAAAAAAGATAAATAACTTTCATGCATTTATTGTATTTTTTTTAGTTGATATTTTTTATATTTGGATATTTTCGTCATAATAATAAAAAATCGAGAGCATGCATGGTGCAGCGAAAATTTGGCACACGTCCATCCATCCGAAAGCGTGGGAGCGCACTGATTACCTTGTGTCCAGTCACCCGCTATCCAGAAATTACGTAATTGACGGAAAATTGCTTGTGACTTGGTGGAAATACACTCAAATTCAAAAACCAAGCTACAAATAAGTAGATAATATTATTGCCTATGTATTAATGTAAATTTTACACGAATCGATGCATAAATACCCAAGTTGAATCGCATTCTTTCTTTGATTACTAGGTTCCTTAAATATTTTATTACTCCATAAATATTCAGTAAAATATTCAGTAATTTCAAATTTCGAGCAGCATAAATGTAGTACAATGATTATAGCACAACATATATTTTTTGGTGGTTATTCGTTATGGTAGCTAGGAGTAGAGACAACTTGAAAAAACAGCAAAATTTTAGCGAAATTTGTTGGTACGGCCTTAACTTAAAACATATCAGATACAGAAAATCAAGAAAAAAGCAGATTAAGTCTGAGGATCTTATTCTCATAACAAAAATTGTTATGATCTCGTGTCAATATCATTCACTGTCTCACTCATACAAAAAATGAATTGAGCGGGACAACGCGTGAGTTTGAGAGGAGATGGAAACTATTCATAAAACGAGAATAGACTCGTGTAATTTTAGTTTTGCCTTTCACCCAAATCTGCTTAAACAGTCGATTCCAGTGATATACGTTAACACAACTATACTATGATGAGTTTATTGCGTGACTTAAGGGGCTCCATATAGCCGATGACCTTGAAGATTTGACCTCTAAGTAACGTTACTTCACCCCTTCACCCCGCTTTAATATTACGTAAAATGCCAAAAACTTGACATCTATTGAGCCTTTTGTAGTACTAAGTTTTGTTAAAAACCTTGCCTTTTTCACCACTAGAGGGCTGGCAATGACGCGCGGCGCGGTAATATTAACGACATCTAGTTGAGAAACCAATTATTAAAATATTTGAACACTTTCCATAGACCTCTAGAACTAAACAATATCAGTTGACACTTTTAAAATGATATATGAATTATGATAGAACTAAATATATATTATTAAAAACAAATCTTAACATTGCAAATGAAATTTTGCAGGCGATGTATGTTATGTCGTATTTGGTTGGTTACACAAAATTATTTAACAAATCCCGTTTTTTTGCTCTAGTTGTACCATACTATCTCAGGAAATATAAGCCTTATCAAAATATGGATTAGACAGAAAAATTGGGTATTTTTCTCTGATTCACATTCAATGAAAAAGGTCATTTTGCTACAAGTCGTGTTGTACCGGTTTTAAAATATTGATCGGCTGGATTTTACTATCGATACAGTACCAAAATAGTCATTTTCAACAAAAAAAAACTGTACGTCTGCGTGTTAAACCGTATCACGCAAAAACCACTGAATTTAAAGAATGAATTTTGATGAAATTTTACACGGAGATCTCGAGTCAACATTTAGAGTTGTGCTTTTTATCCCAGAAATGCGTAAAACTAGAAAAACCAAACTCCACGCAGGCGAAGCCGCAGGCACCCACTAGTATGGTATGAAAGGCACTATTAGTCAAATAAATGACGTAATCTATATCATAATTTTATTTGCGACATACAATACATAGTTAAATTCCGCCACATCTCTTATTGTTTACTATGGCTTTGTGGTAAATAATGTCTAGTGTCCAAGTTCAATCCTTAGTTGGTGCTCATGTTTTTTATTTGATTTTTACACTTCTTTTTAGCAATATAATTTTATGTTTTACTTTTTACCTACCTAACAATTGTTACGTACGAGCAGTAAAAAAATATTGTAATAAAAATGTCCTCAAAATTTTAAATTGGTATCTGATATTGTCTATTTTTATACACATTAGTAAATAATATTTTTCGTTTTATCTCTTTTTTTCCTCGTCTAAAAAGAGATAAAAAGAAAAATATAATTTTAATGTGTATAAAAATACTTCGACAATTTCAGATTCCTATTTAAAAAATTTAATGCATTTTATTACATATTTTTATTATAGATTTTTACTGCTTGCAATTGTAGATAGGTAAAAAGTAAAACATAAAATTTTATTGTAAAAAAAAGTTTAAAAATCAAAAAGCATGAACACCAACCTAAGGATCGAACCAGGAGACACTGGACTAAAACTAGCGATTTGTTGAATCTACCAAAAAACCATGTAACCAATAGGAGCAGTGTCGAAATTTAAGTATTGTATGTGGCGCTGTAATGCGCCGCAATCATTATCGTGGATAAAATAATATACGTCATAATATATAATTCAACGTATTTGGTTTGACGACCTCCGTGGCGTAATGGTTACCACGCCAGACCGCCACCCAGGAGGTCCCGGGTTCGATCCCCGGTCGGGTCATGATGAAAAACGAACTTTTTCTGATTGGCCTCGGGTCTGAATGTTTATCTATATATGTATTTGTTATAAAACATAATATCGTTGAGTTAGTATCCCATAACACAAGTTTCGAACTTACTTTGGGGCTAGCTCAATCTGTATGAATCTGTATGACGAAAATATCCAAATATAAAAAATATCAACTAAAAAAAATACAATAAATGCATGAAAGTTATTTATCTTTTTAAAAATAAAATAAAATATTTATTTTATAAAGATAAATAACTTTCATGCATTTATTGTATTTTTTTTATTTGGATATTTTCGTCATAATAATAAAAAATCGAGAGCATGCATGGTGCAGCGAAAATTTGGCACACGTCCATCCATCCGAAAGCGTGGGAGCGCACTGATTACCTTGTGTCCAGTCACCAGCTATCCAGAAATTACGTAATTGACGGAAAATTGCTTGTGACTTGGTGAAAATACACTCAAATTCAAAAACCAAACAACAAATAAGTAAATAATATTATTGCCTATGTATTAATGTAATTTTTACACGAATCGATGCATAAATACCCAAGTTGAATCGCATTCTTTCTTTGATTACTAGGTTCCTTAAATATTTTATTACTCCATAAATATTCAGTAATTTCAAATTTCAAACAGCATAAATGTAGTACAATGACTATAGCACAACATATATTTTTTTGGTGGTTATTCGTTATGGTAGCTAGGAGTAGAGACCACTTGAAAAACAGCAAAATTTTAACGAAATTTGTTGGTACAGCCTTAACTATGGCCTCGATAAAACTGACCGGTGAACCACCAAGGTCAAGGAAACCTATACACGGTTCTAATAAGATTTCAGCTAATGGTCAGGTTTTTTGCCTAAATATAACCCTGTAGCCTTAAAAGCTTTCGTGCCTAATGTTATGCTAAATTCGGGACATTGGATCTTGAAATAGATAATGGTTTAACACTGTTGAAGTGTATTATAGTCATTGTTAGCGGGTTCGCCCGACAGTCCATCTGAAAGGATGTTACTACTAAGTACTATATTATATTGCTGTGCCTGAAATAAGCGACTAAATATTACTATATCTATTTCCAAGATCTTTTCGTACGTTCGCAATAAAACTTGAATTTGAAGTTCAGATTGTTGCAGTTATTACAATATTTGAAGTCGGTGTGACAGATTCTTTGTAAGTTCTAATTAGATAAAAAAAACATTCATACAATAACTCAATTTTAATTTATCTTTTACTTAGGTTAACGGGAAGTTATCAGGAACTGTAAAATCAGCCTTTTGAGTTTAATTCAATTACAGTAAATGCCGTCATCCAAAATGATGGATTGTCAAAAGTTAAGTTTTCTTGGTAATGACAAGTTTCTAAACTGTCTTCAACATAGAACCCTCGTCACACCATAATTAATCAATTAACTTCCTAACTCTTAGATTATACAGCTATTTATATACAGTTACAGCTATATTCTTGTTTAAGTTTGTATTTAAATAGATTGTTTAAATGCAGTCGCCGTTATAGGCGATTGCTCAAGTAATAGAAAATTTATGACCACCTCTAACATATTACCTCGAAAACTCGCTGCAGTGGCAGCTGGCTATTTTACTCAACGCTGACATACGAACGGTCGTCGGTCAAGGCTTACAGCAATGCTGTATGTTGGCACAAAACCAACTCTTGCCACTATTATATATCCAACAACTTAACATCTTTGTCAATGGCCGGAAATTCTTATATGGTTTTATACCTTGAGTCACTTCCATTAGTTGGAAAAAAACATGAAATACCTATTATATGAATACAATTAAAAGCTATTATCCAATTGTAGTGATGGCGTATTTTTTAAAACAAAGATTACATTCAAACTAAAATCAATCGTTCACTCACTGTATAAACGTAAAAACTGCTGCTGAAGCTAAAATTTGTCAAATAGGTCGTTTACAAGTTTAAGAATTAAGCTGAGATATCGTGATATTACCAAGGAAAAGAACAATGGAATTATGGGGGTAATAGCCTCTATTTTATCTTGCATCCTGTAATCAATGTATCTCTGAGAATCTACAAAAAAAAAACGATTTCAAGTACAGACTTATTTGTAAGTCTGTAACGTAGAACCGACCCAGCATACGATCGGTCGAAAAAACGAGATCCGGTCAAGGTTGCAGAGGCCCGAAGTATATCGCAACCTGGCACAATCAGATTCTTTATGTTGCATGCTAGTTGATTAATAGATAGTGCTATTAATGTATATCGTGCATTCAAAAATGACTAATGAAGTGGTGATGTTCTACGATATAAATTTAGTTGAACTGCAAATACGATAAATGGATGTAAACTTAGAGAAAAGATACACAACCGACCTCCATTACCTAAGATAATTAGAAATAATCATTGTTTAATGAACTTAAATTTAAAATATAGTACCCTACATATTAAAAATTCTTGATGTGTTTTGAAAAATATTTAGTTTACTTCAGTACGATGAAACCCAGCATTAAAAACTCCTACAATGTGTTCGTTAGAGTTAGTTTCCGAGTACAGTTTAATAATAATAATAATAATAATCTTTATTCATAAGCTTAAGTTTACATTAATTCACTTTTGATTGGGATTCTCTTTTAAGTATATAAATACCTGTGTTAGAGAACCCCGCTCTTCCATACCTCTTTAATCATTAACTTAAAGATATAACACTAGTGAAAATTTCAACATTTTAATAATTTGGAGCAAGTAATTATAATTAAACAGAAAAAATAGGAAAAATCCTCATGCTATTTAAGTATGTACGTCTCAGGCAACGTGATCCATGCGGTTGCAACAGCGTATTTGAGTGTTGTAGTGTGTGTGTGTGTATGTATGCGTGTGTGTGTGTGTGTGTGTTCGAGAGTGTGTGTGTGTGTGTGTGTGTGTGTGTGTAAACGTGTTTGTGTTTATAATGTATATTTACATAATGCCTCAGTCTCATCGTAGTCTAAGGATTTCAAATAACTAATTAAAGATTTCTTACAGGTGTGTCGATTCATGGAGTGGATGTTAAGTTTTTTATTCATTAAGTTATATACATAGGCCGATTGTGAAGCAAACTGTCTTCTAGCATATGTGGTTTTGACAAAAAACACCGGTGCGACTGCATTTATTTATTTATTTATTTTTAAGCATCCGGTGAAAAATATTTAGACAATATGTTTGCAGGAAAAGCATATACGAAAAAGGGGCTCGTTAACATAGCCACGTGTTTGTGACGGTTATTTTTCGAGGACACTGGCCGTAAAAACTAGACTACAAACTTGTTTCTACGTAGCCAGTTACTCGGGTCATTTGCCGACGGATATTTGCCTATGATTGACGGACTCAGTGATATTCGAGATACTGATGATAGATGTATATTGTTGTATTGTACTGCAGTTGATAAATCTTCGTCGTCAAAGTTTTTATCAAAAATTGCTTCGTTTAAACTTCTTACTTTTGTTAGAGCTAAATCTTTAGAATATTTATCAGTTTAGTCGACTTTTCAAAATATCAAATCTAGACTCCATCTGTTATAACAAGTAGTGACTCACTGTTCCCAGATTTTGAGATTATAGTATGCACACGAATAACCAGCCGATGGATCATGTGGTAAAATTATACAAGTTAATTCTCATCGCAGTCTAATAGATAAACAGTCTGACATAGCATTTCATTTTAACTTCGATTTAAAACGTCAAAATCTGTAAGTAAAACGTGCCAAATGAACATAAAAAAGAATTGTACATTTATCTGAATGACCGGTCTATTTACGTTTGACCTCTGAACGAATGAATAGTTAATGTGTTAACTTGTGAAATATTAAGGGTGAAATAGACAATGAAATTTGTGATGACGACGGCAAAATAGCTAAAGATATTAATTTAAGATTTATTAAAAGGGACGCCATTTTATTATTCAATGACACAGTTTTGTTTCATATCAGTATCGCCTTCTGTGATCATTAGTAAAATTGAGGATATTGATTCGACCTCTGTTTTCATCAATCTACTTTATAAAGTCCTGTTATTATACATTGGATTGAAGAACATAATACAAGAGCTCTAATTTATGTTGGGAAACAGAGGAGCACTTAGCTTTTAACTTTATCGACCATGTAGATTAACATTCACGATAAATCCGTTTGATTGTGATAAATTTTGTAACTTCGTAGAGGATTGTGATGATATTTTTCTTGTTTTGATATTAGTCTCCATAATTATGTTATGATTTTGTTCAGCTCCAGTGTTTGCCATTTAAGTGGTGTCACTCAAAGGTTCACGGTCGCTGCGTATTTAATGCCCTTTATCCCCTTCCACCCTGACGCGTATAAATATCTCACCATTTGCATTAAAAATATACGGGATCCCACGACGATCAATACAACCCTCGCTTTGTGTCAGAATAATTCATGATGCTTTACATCAAAACGAAAATACTGCGAAGGATTGTTGTTTGAAGTGAAATTAGGAGCCGTTAAACTGTCACATTGGATTTACATTAGGGCATTGAAAATTTAAGAAAGTTTAGGAGCAATTTTCTTACAGCCTACGACCTTTTCAAAGGGCAAAAGTTCTGTTTAAATATTTAAAATTTCTTTTTGTACAATTTGTAAAAAAGAATCGATAATTTACGACAAAGGCAATCCTTTATCAAGACATTTTGTTACTAAACAAACCTCTTGTATTATTTTACTGCTACAGCCTACAACAGTTATAAATGAATGCGGCAGTAGTTCATAAATTTGTACGGTTAATCGGGCGGGACTCTGGTGAAATGTAATGATTTCTGACGTGTTTGTGTGTTCCAGTTAACCAATTTAATGATTGTTGCGTCATGCGAAAATCGCAGATTGCTGTTTTGTTCTTGAAATTCGACATTTTATCCTCGTTCTCCGGGCATGAACCACGGGAGTGTTGAAGATTTATGTTCGAGTCTGTGTTTACATCATTAGCTTCAAATTTTGTACCTACAGTTTCACGTTTAATATCAAAAATGTGATTACTTACTTCATACATACATTAATACATACATTGCAATTTGAACGGAATTGTTAGAAATTGATTATATTGTTTGTTATTGACCTTGTAAACATTTAATTTTATGTTATAAGAAGTCATGTTTGTTTACTAAGTGGAATATTTGATCTGTGTTTACTCTACTCAACGTACAAATAGGTGTTCGTGTATCTAGACTGGAGGTTACACAGCCTTGCTCGACACGAGTCATGCATGACTCACATCGAGTACGCTTTTACGATTACGATATCCAGCGGAAATGTAGTTGTTAAGTAGTAGCATTAAATTTTATCCTAGTGTATCATTTACTAGTAATAATCGCTCTAATGGTTTGACCAAAGTAGTATGTATCAAGTCGACATAGTTACTGTAAATGAATTATAAATGTTACTTTAAATAGCAATTTAATTAATTATTCGTTGTGACATGACGGTGTCGTGTCAGGCGCTCTAATACATTATTTAAATTTGAATCCAATCCAAATAAAACTACATAATATCAAAATTGCAAACTTGGCTTCTGAAACTTGTCATAACTTTCAGCATCTTGCAAACAGCGTCTCCATTACGCCCCAGAATACACTAAAACTTTCATCAAGTCTCAAGTAGTTGTTACGTCTTCATTGTACAAAGACGCCTGCCTCTCGACATTAATACGTAGGACCTCCCTGTTGTCATTTCTAACACGGAGAACAACCGAGGGATAGAAAAAAGTCTTTATACCTAGACTTTGCTGTATTACGACACGCGCAACCTTGTTTTTCATTCTTTGTTTCTCGGAAAATGAGAATCTTTTGAATAGTCTCGTACTATGTGAATTTTTACAGAATAAAAGGCGAAATTATGTGAGAGCTCTTTAAGCATGCATTTAATATAATATTCATCGTGACCTGTTTTCTAGGTTTTACGTCATTAAGTACGTCCCGCGGGTGCTTTTTCATTACTGCCACATGTCAGTCGACTACTCGTGTATAACGTACGTTTATTTAGGAATATGCAAGATGTTTTTGATAATGGCTAATATTTAGCATTATTATAAAAAATATACGACATTTCAAGATTCCTCCAAAAGAAAGTAACTAGTGATTCAAATATGGGTATTGCTCACGGAAATAACGCAAGGGTAAAAAACCTGTTTGATCAGATCCACGTTCCAATGGCCGTTGACACACATCTCTCGACTCGTAATCAAACAATTAAAGACTAGTATGAAATGGTACAACAAGTGTTACTATCTCGTTTTATATAAATTCTGAATATTGGATTAAACTTAAATCATTGAACACAGAAAATATTTTTGTCGCTCTCATATCTTTTATAATCTCTAAATAAAATAACCTGCTTGTTTTTTGTATTAACAGTTAAATGCCCATTAAACATCACAAGTACGTTAATCTTCAAATGTTACTCAACTAGTCTCCGTCTATTCTGTACTTGTATCTGCGGCTGCATGCTGTAAGACGATCTAACCACATTAAACCTCGCAACATCCAACGTCAACGAACCTATCAACTAGTTTACATAGTCCTGCATCTGCAGATAGATTATCATTAGTCTAATCATTTACTCCTACAGAACATGTTTTTACATTATCAAGAATTGTGTATGTGTATTAATTAAGTGCACTTGCGTTAAACTGATTTAAATCTGTGATTTATTTAATAGTTATAACGGATTACACGAAAACACGGAATGCTTTGACTGTATGCTTTCTATTTTATCCCTCAATGGAAGAATTATACACCATAACCACAAACCTCAGTCCCTAATTTATTACGGCATTTTCATGGATGCCATTACTTAAGTCGTAAAACCCCGCGTCACACTTATGGGAAGGAAATATCCCTCCCTAAACGTCACGCTACCATCAAAATAAAAATATTAAATTTCATTTTTGACAATAATATCCTTTCCTGTAAGGTTTCTTAATGCGACTATAACAGTGGACAGGATGCCATATAAAAATTAATATTTTTTGTTTCAGATTTATCAAAAAATCGATTCAGTGAAGTGCCCGATGAACTGACCACATACGTTTATTTAGAAAAGTTATTACTGTCACAAAATATAATCAGAAGCGTTCCTGAAGGTGTTGGAGGGCTGCAATCTTTAACTTATTTAGATCTCAGGTAAGGCTATTCAACTTAATTTTGTCTCACACCCACGAGTACTACTGTGTATTAAATATGAATGTCAGACATTCTATAAACTTAAGTGTCTAAACACACTATGCCGAAAATACGCGACCGAAGTTCCGCGGCTGATTTTACGTTCGGCTCTTATTCGGCGTATTCGGCTGATATGACACACCATAAGCGCCGAACTTACGCGGCTGAAATTCGGTTGCGGAACTTTGTGTGTGTATTGTCAGTGTCAGTGTCCGAGCGCTGTCGTGGCGTCGTGCCGCTAATAATGAATAGATGTAAAAATATTGACAAGCAAAAAAATAATAATAATATGTCGCCGGCCAGTCCAGCGCGGCCGCGCAGCATGCGGCCACGCAACACGGAACCGAACTTCGGTCGCTTATAATGTGTTGCTATACGCCGAATCGCTGCCGAACTCAGCCCGACCGAAGTTCGGCTGTACGCTATAACGCGACATAATTTCGGCATGGTGTGTCGTCAGTCATTTAAAATACATTGTAGGCGTAGTCACGCCGAACTTCGGTCGCGTATTTTCGGCATAGTGTGTTTAGACACTAAGGCTTACATTAATACATGACATAACATTACCCACCATAATCATCTAAATAGATCGAATTGTCTATTTTTAGAGTATAGGATTGCATTTTGTTACCCTTGTTCTTTCCAGAATGATCTACTAACCACTATCCGATGTGCTTAGATATTTGACGATAGGTCATATTTCTACATCATAGTATAAACATACCAAAGGTTCTTTACTATGAAATGGGTGAAGTAAGCATAAAAATTAAAATAAAACTAAAAAAATCGTAATTATTCTTATATTCAAATTTGGAATGTCACATCAATCGTACAACTTTAAAACACCTTTTGTGGTATTTATGTTTAAAGCGATGGCACAGTAACTTATTTATTACTAACAATAATAACCAATATACTAAATAATCTTATGGTCTCTATCAGTATTATAATTCGCATTCCGCAACACCTGAAGTAGCTCCATTTTGACACTAAGACGGAATTCTTCGGGTATAGATTTAATATGAGGTAGTAAAGATAACAGGAACAATCTGTCACAATCATCAGAATCAACTTTAGCCGGTGCATCAACATTTGCGAAAGCAAATTCATCTATTTTACTCGTTCTAGCCTTGGGAGCTATTACATCTGTGGCATCATTAGAATAATCTCTCGTATCTTCTTGATCATCATAATTAACGTCTACGTCACTATCTGAACTTGCTTCTACGACATTACTTATCTTCAACTTCTTCTTGCTTTTCCATACTTTAACTTTAGGATATTTTTGCGTATCTTCAGATTCGCTCGAACCCTCACGTTCATGTGAAATAGGAGTAGGCGCCTGGTTCTTCAATAAAAATTGCAATTGCTTGGTGTAAATGTAAGGTCTCTTAGTTCTATTCGGGTTTGTTATGTATTTCTGGAAACAATCCCTGATGCTTTTCCATTTCTTCTGCAGTTGAAGTTCTGTAACAACAATAACGACTTGTTAATGAAATTACAGAAATGTACCACAGAAATTTGTACTATAAGCCCTTTATTTGTTACGATAAAAATTAAATCGAAGACATTACTTAAAATACTAATAAGTATGTTCTTTCTATAATTAGACAAAAAATAAAAATCGGGTTTATAGAAAAATATCTTGGAAGCGATGAAGCTTGCGATAAAATTTGTTGACATGAAACTAGCGCCATCTATTGGTACGCCAAGGAACTATGCGCGTGGCAGTCGCCGTGTTTACTAGGTGGCGGCGCGGCGGCGGCGTTCGGCGCGTAGTCGGTTTCACACGTTTTTCATTTGTTTACATGTGTAAAATGGTAATAATAAATTATTATTGTGAGAATATAATTACCAAGTTCTCGCATCTCGCTCTTTGACACTTTGACGTCAGACTCCATGAGTTCGGTGATCACGTCGGTCCACAACTTGTGCCTCATGTTTTTAGCACGATATTCGGAATCCTCGAAGTCCCATATTCCTGGTCGCTTCCTCACTTCCTCTATAAGCCGTTCGGGGTCGTATTCAAACTGCATGTCGTTATTTTCCAACAATTCAACTTGCATGCAAACGGTTGAACAATGCGCCATATAAACGAGCGGGCGGTCACCGGGCGACTGACGCGCGGCGGGGGAACGCTGCGGTTTTGCTTCAAAATGGCTGCACGTTTGAGTAGGGCGAGTAAGTTGTCTCAAGAATTCTTGGGACAAATTATTACACCTGCAAAACATTATTGTGTTGTTACGTACCATTGTTTGTATTATAGAATATAAAAATACCATTAGTTTACATTGATATATTTATGTAATATAATCCAAAATAAATTTCTGTTCTCTAGCTCTATTCATGACTATATTTCTCTCCAATGTATTTGATGTAATATTGTGTTTGTATCAAAATAAATAAATAAAACATTAAGGTTTTCCTATATAAATATATACAAGTAAAACTTTCGCAACTTCGTTTGCGTATATCTCGCTTTCCCGTAAGAATTTTGAAAAATCCTTTCTTAGTGCTCCTCTACGTTATAAAAGGAACCCCTGTGCAAAATTTCAAGTTTCTAACCCTTATAGTTTAGACCCTGCGTTGATATGTCAGTCAGTCAGTCATCTTCTCCTTTTATATATATAGATAAAATTTTATGCTGCAAAAAACGTCTAGCACTGCAAAAAAAAATACATATTATGTAAATTTTTGTACACTTAATATTGGTAAATAATACAGAATAGATTTCCGCAAGGCGTGGTTACCCCAACCGGGTCGATCGTTACGGTTGGCACGCGGGCGGTTTGCGAATAGCGATCGCGCGCGGTCGCTCGCTCATACATACTTGTTTTTTAGATGTTTTATAAAAAAAAATGAAAATAATGTGATATCAAAATGTTAGGTAGGATTTATTAACACTTATGAATGCTCACCCTACTGTCGTCGCGACTCAGTCGGTTATCTATCGAGCGTCTGGCCCGCGGTGCCCCGCGTCTAGGGGGAAACGCGGCGTGCGAGGCGAATGTGTCGGCGCGTTCGTGAAGCGGGCGGCGACGGCTCAGCGCGTTTCTGTCCTGATAAAAATCCTGTTTTTAATGTAATCTTGTTCTCCGATAATAATAAATGTGACACAATAAAATTCTTGCCTCGATTTGACAGTTTTATTTTTAATTGTTTGGTTTATGAAGATTATGAGTGGCCAGTGTTTTTAAAACATTTTGAAAATGGAAACATACTGGCCACTTACTAATTTACCATTCATTTCGGTGTGATTTCGGTACTTACAGTGCCACAAACTTATCTATGCCGATGGCAAGGGCGCTAGGATCGAAGCCATTGTAGGTAATTGTCAAGGTATTCAAGGCGTATTCATTAGTTCTAGTTTTGGTCACCGGCACAGATAAGTTTGTGTGTAATATAAATACCATAAGAATCTTCTCTATGATTACGATTTACGAGTTAGCCTGTGTCGAGTGTTTTCAGGCGACCTGACGACGATCACTGACTAAGCGTAACGACTGTATTCTACCAATAAACTCATGCGGATAGGTCCTAGCTAACTTATATGTTTGACATGCCCCATGTTGCCGTTGTTGGGTTTAAACTAAAAAGTTTATAATTACACAAAGGTTACGTTTGGTTCTGTTTACTGTTGTTGTGGAAACCTTACTTCCATCGCAATATCCGAGAAATTGTCATTATATGAGATATCATTCGAAAGCAACGATTTAAATGGAAAAAGCGGCTGGAAAAGTGTAATAAATCGATAAATCATGAGTCGATACTATTGTGAGATTGAGCGATCAGTTTCCATAGGTCAATGTCGTGCGACTTTAACATAGTGTTTTCTTGTACGACATTGTCTTTGTTACACGGTTTTGCCTCGAAAAGGTCAAACTATGGGACTTTCTCTACTTGGGTTCATTTAACATGATCTGGATCTCTGCTTTTAGAAATTAAGTACTTGATTTTTGTTTAATCTATTCATTTATAATGGAGATTACCATAAATTTAGAAAAAATGTGCTCTAAAAACTGGCACAGGATTGATCAAAATGGAGGCTGCGAGGACGAGAACGTGGTTCTTAAAAAAAAATGCATGACAGTTAGTTGCTTATAAGGCCTGGTTAGAATCTGAATCTCGTGTGAATAGCTCTTAGATAAGTTCCTGTCAGATCTGTCAAACAGGTTGATAATTTTTGACTGTTTTTATCTGTCAGATAGGTTGACCTGCATTAGGGTATAGAGAACCGGTACTATCTCAAGGAACCGGGATTTTCGGTACCGGACTATGCTGGAACCGGGATTTCCCGGGAATTTCGGTTCTTTCGGGATTTTTTTTTCAATACATCAACACCGCCTAGGAATGTTTTGATTTTGCTCAATTTACACATTTTTTGTTAGACATAAAGTACTTATTTTTAGAAAGCTCATTTCTTGAACTAGGTACATGTAAAAGTAAAATAATATTATATTTATTGCGTAAATATAAAAAGTGAAATAATGATACAAGTAACGACCGTATTTGTTTAATACGGTCGTTACAAAGGAAAATTAAAAAATTATGCAGTTTTTTGCAATTATGCGAAAAATCAGTTATCAATAAAAAATCCCATGACTCATACAATGGTTCTGCATCGATTTTTCATGTCATAAATCAAATCTTTTTGGGTGACATTACCCAAGTCCTGGTATGATGCTAAAAAGTTGCTCTTGTCGCAAGCTTGCGGCAATCAAGGTTAAAGTAACGTTGTCATGCTACCTCAGTCGTTCACTCTTGTGAGAGTGGTCGTGGTTTCATGATGGTGTCATTAGATAACGCGGCCCTCGCGATGCGCCTCCATTCGTTGCGGTCTTCAGCGTTCCGGGAACATTGGACTATGCTGGTATTTTGTGTGGCAGCTTTTATTGAATCTGTCCAACGTGTGGGTGATCGACCTCTGGACCGCTTTCCTTCCACTTGTCCCTGGACAACGAGTTGTTCCATGGAGTTCTGGTTTCGAACGATGTGTCCAAAGTATTTGATGATTCGTAGTTGCACAGTCGACGATAATCTATCCTTGATTTTGAGCTCCTCCAAGATTGAGATATTGGTTAGAAACGCCGTCCAAGGGATCTTTAGCAGTCGTCGCCAGCACCACATTTCGAGTGCGTCGATTTTGCGTCGGTCTTTAAGGCGAACCGTCCACGTTTCTGCGCCATACAGAAATATGGGGAAGACTAAACTTTTCATCAGGCGGACTTTCGTGGCTTTGGTGATGTTGCGGTTGCTCCAGATTCTTTTCAGCTTATCCACGGCAGATCTTGTAATAGCACATCTCCTTCGAATCTCTTCCTCGCATCCTCTAGTGTTCCTGATCGTGGAGCCGAGGTATACGTAGCTTTGGACAACTTCGCAGTTGCCAATCATGCTGATATCAGGTCGATTTTGCTCGGCTCGGTCCACGATCATCATCTTGGTTTTTTCTATGTTGATTTCAAGTCCGAAGGAGAGGCTTGTTGTCTCTAGGCATGTCAAGCTCCATGTCCTCTTCTGATTGGGCGAGAAGGGTTGTGTCGTCGGCGTATCGTAAGTTGGACGTCTTTCGGCCTCCCACTGAAACTCCCTTGTCCCATTGCTCCAATACAATTCTCATTATGCACTCCGCGTAGATGTTAAATAGGAGTGGAGAAAGAATACACCCCTGGCGAACACCAGCATGCGTGTGTTAGATAACTCCCTAATATGTCAGGTTATTAAGATCATTAGAAGGAAATAAGTATCAAGAAAGTAAATTAAACAAAGTAGGTAATTAGTAAATTATATATTTTCAATTAAAACCAAAACTTGGGCAGATAATCAAAATGTTTATTAAATCAATTAACTACTTTATAAACTACCACCATTTCGGAAATAAACCAAAATGACCACCGGTAAAAGAAATGGCGAAAGAAAACCGGTTATGGCCTTTTTTATCGATCAGGTATTTTAACACATCTTTTTCATACAAATACAAAATTACAATAATAAAAACAATTGGAACTTATCTTTAATGTCCGGCGGCCTCACAATAACTGCCGCCTAACGTTCTACCATGTCCCTATATAACCTCGCTCCCTGCCAATCGCTACCTCCCCGCCAATCGTTACAACAAGTCAAAATAGCAATTCATTTTACTTCTAATTTTAAACTTGTAAATTAAATAAATTTATAATAAACGTAAAACAATTTTAACATAAATTTAACAAGGATTTAAAACATAAATAAATCGTAAACCAAGTTATTTTCAGAACGGAAGTACGACTTGTAACATTTAAAAAGTCGAACCGGAAGTGCCGAGTATCATTTAATAATTTTATTACATCTTTAGCAATAACAATATGATTCAAGATGTAATAAAATTAATTACTTAATAACTATAAAACTATCACTTGTTCTAATTTATCTGTAAATCGAAAGTGTCAAGTGACATCTAGTCAATCAGTCAGTACCATTTGAAAGATTACCTAATACGGCCATACTGACAGTACAGCGTTCTCGATGTACAAAAAAAAAACAAATGAAATTAAAAAAAAGTGAAAAACTATGTGCAATTATCTACATTAATACACATTTATATTTCGGCATTGTTACAGTTTCGCTTTTCACATTAAGTTAAAACTTACAAGTAATTACAATCATATTTATTTACAGTTTGGCATTGTTACAGGCTCCGCTTGTCACAGTTTAAGCTAACAAGTAACAACGGTCATTTGCTTTACATAAACTCTAGCCCCACACCTGCTGCGCATGAGATAGGCTAGAAAAGCAAATAACTTCAGCAGTTCATAATTCATATTTACAGTTTTGGCATGCCATTGTTACAGGCTCCGCTTGTCACAGTTTAAGCTAACAAGTAACAACGGTCATTTACTTTATAAACTCTAGCCCCACACCTGCTGCGCATGAGATAGGCTAGAAAAGCAAATAACTTCAGCAGTTCATAATTCATATTTACAGTTTTGGCATGCCATTGTTACAGGCTCCGCTTGTCACAGTTTAAGCTAACAAGTAACAACGGTCATTTACTTTATAAACTCTAGCCCCACACCTGCTGCGCATGAGATAGGCTAGAAAAGCAAATAACTTCAGCAGTTCATCAGTCAAGTCAAATCATTCATAGTCTTTAACAGGTTTACAATCATTCATAATTATTACATCTTAAAATAACACAAAATAACGCTTTTTAATTCTCTCTTATACAAAAACTGTGCGTCGTCGGGTCAATTCAATTATTTACCTCGGTAAAACAATATTAAATAGTGATAATTTGGTACATACAATCAATAAATTTTAAACGTCTAAGCTGTAGTAGCACCGCTTAACAGAAATTCCTTCAAGGTATGTATATAAATTAACAATGGCAAGTTTATAATAATGTGATTAGCTATAAAATACTTAAGACTAATACAATATTTTAATCTATATATATAAAAGAGAAAATCACTGACTGATTCATCACGAAATCTGCGAAACTACAAGTGCCAGGAGTCTCAAAATTTGCATGGGGGTTCCTTGTGGGGGGTAGGTGCTCACTAAGAAAGGATTTTTGGAAATTCATCCCCTAAGGAGGTAAAACGGGGGTGCAAAGTTAGTATGAAACTTTGCCGTTTTTGAAGTTATTCGAATGAAATTCAGCATGAAGGTTCTTTACTGAAAAGCATGAAACATGAGTAAAATATTGTTATCAAAATTCATCCCTTAGGGGGTTAAACGGGGGTGCAAAGATAGTATGAAATTTTGCCGTTTTTGAAGTTATTCGAATGAAATTCAGCATGAAGGTTCTTTATTGAAAGGCATGAAACACGAGTAAAATATTTTTCTCAAAAAACATCCCCTATGGGGTTAAACGGGGGCGCAAAGTTAGTATGAAACTTTGCCGTTTTTAAAGTTATTTAAATGAAATTCAGCATTAAGGTTCTTTAAGGCATAAACACGAGTAAAATATTTTTCTCAAAAATCATCCCTTAGGGGGTTAAACGGGGGTGCAAAGTTAGTATGAAATTTGCCGTTTTTAAAGTTATTCGAATGAAATTCCAGCATAAAGGTTTTTATTGAAAGGCATGAAACACGAGTAAAATATTTTTCTCAAAAATCATCCCTTAGGGGGTTAAACGGGGGTGCAAATTTAGTATGAAACTTTTCCGTTTTTTAGTTATTAGAATGAAATTCAGCATGAAGGTTCTTTATTGAAAGGAATGAAACACGAGTAAAATATTTTCTCAAAAATCATCCCTTAGGGGGTTACACGGGGGCGCAAGTTAGTATGAAACTTAGCCGTTTTTGAAGTTATTCGAATGAAATTCAGCATGAAGGTTCTTTATTGAAAGACATGAAACACGAGTAAAATATTTTTCTCAAAAATCATCCCTTAGGTTAGGGGGTTAAACGGGGGTGCAAAGTTAGTTTGAAACTTAGCCGCTTTTGAAGTTATTCGAATGAAATTCAGCATGAAGGTTCTTTGCTGAAAGGCATGAAACACGAGTAAATTTTTTTTTTCAAAATTCATCCCTTAGGGGGTTACACGGGGGCGCAAGTTAGTATGAAACTTAGCCGTTTTTGAAGTTATTCGAATGAAATTCAGCATGAAGGTTCTTTATTGAAAGACATGAAACACGAGTAAAATATTTTTCTCAAAAATCATCCCTTAGGTTAGGGGGTTAAACGGGGGCGCAAAGTTAGTATGAAACTAGCCGTTTTTGAAGTTATTCGAATGAAATTCAGCATGAAGGTTTTTTGCTGAAAGGCATGAAACATGAGGAAAATATTTTTCCCAAAAATCATCCAGTAAGGGCGGTAAAACGAGGATGCAAAGTTAGTATATAAAAGAGAAAATCACTGACTGATTCATCACGATATCTCCAAAACTACGTGCCAGGTGTCTCAAATTTTGCATGGGGGTTCCTTTTCGGGCGTAGGTGCTCACTAAGAAAGGATTTTTTTAAATTCCCACGGGAAAGGGAGTAATAGGACTGCAAGTGTATTTTCGCAGGCGCTCAACCTAGACAGCTGAAATTTTGTATAGAGGTTCCCTTTATGATGTTGACAAGGATAAAGTTGGGGTTTTTTTTAATTCCCAAGGGAACGAAATTATTGGCATTTTCGCTTGACCACGCGGGCGGAGCCGCGGGTAACAGCTATTAAAATAATAAAACAACAGGATTTTGTACACAGTAGGTAGCCAAACAGCGGCGAGCAAATAGACAATGAGCAATGAAGAACACTGACGTCTCGGGGAAAACTACAGTAATAGGAGACTGTTTAATCCGTCTATACGATTTAATTAGTCACAAAGTCACAAGTCCAATTCCACGCGGGCGAAGCCGCGGGCACAGCTAGTGTTTTTCATAAATGACATCTTTCACACCAGCCCGCTCAATCCCCTCTCCGAGCCGATATATATATATATATAATTATGTGGTGTAATCAGTAACGATTACGCTAGCAAATTAGGCTATTTTGTAGCAACCGAGTATAAGTTTTTAAATTCGCATATTAACAAGATATTAAGTTGATGTAACTAGCCGTAATGTATGTATTAAGAAAGTTTAATTAGCTGAAAGAGTTGTAAAGACGGATTTAGAGTGATAAAATATGAATTTTCCTAATATCTGCGTTACTAGGTTAACTAACCCATTAGTTATTGAATTTAAATGAATATTTATGGATTTTAGATCACGACGTGATGACGCTTGGATGTATTTTTTTTATTTTTCATTATTAAATATTTTAATATATTTTTATAATTGTAATTATGAAGGATGGAGAGGCAACTAAAAGAGGAAGCGATGAAGAAAACTTTTAAAATGAGAAAACGTACAGACGTGAGCAAAATATGTGAAGGTGAAGTTGAAAAACAGACAAACCTATGAATTCTATAAATATAATGTTTTTCAAAAGAGTTGTAAATTAAATCGAAATATCCTGCCGTTCGGTCAACCTGATAGATAGTAAATTCATTATGATGACAAATTATGGTACCTGTTCAGTACCGCGAGGAATTACTGTGATTCTAAATAATAGATGGATATGGGTTTAAGACATTATTTTACATAAAAACATCGTAAATTCATTTGTAACGAGATGTTGTACAATGACGCGAAGTTTATTATACTAACTAATTCTATTTTATTTTATTATCTTCGTATTTTTAAGGTTTATCATTTGTTCTTAATTTAAACAATTTTTAATTCAAATATTGTCACCTATTCATTTATTGTCTTTTTTTTTATCAAGTTAACATTATTGGGATTAAGTTTATTTACGCCTTTTATTATATATATATATTTATATTATTGTAAAAAGAAAAAAAAAATATTACATGTTTAACTGTAGTTTGCTTATACGAGATACCTACGTTAAAAATGTTAGTTGCTTTGCCATTAATTATTACGTCATGAAAATTATTTTGGTATAAAACAATATTTAGTTACCAGTACTTGCAATTTGGTTATTATCGCAATTTATTTATTATCGCTACCAGCGAACATGTAGGAAAAATAATAATTAGCTCGGAAGTGGTACTAACACTGCTATGTTAAAAGATGCCATTTTTCATTCTTACATTTGATCACGAATACTACCCTATTGTCATAGTAACTCAACTAGACGGTAATGCAGAACCCTTGGAGGGTTTACCTGCTTTTGCAAGCTGGGATAAGCTGCACCAGCAAGTTTCTCGATGCCGTCGCACCAGACCGCAGCTCCGTTTTCCCTGGAAGCAGGGTCGAAAACTGGCAGACGTCGCGCTGCCGCTATTTCGTTGTGGTTTCCTGTCGCTGCATTTTGAATCGCGGCGAACAGACTCCCAAGCACAGCCGGATCCTTATAGTTCTATGTCTGACTGAAATTTTCAAAAAATAATAATATTAATACTACGTTAACACGAGGATCCATCCCACTTCTGATGTTAGATACTACCCTAAAATGTCAGGTGATTAAGATCATTAGAAGGGAATAAGTATCAAGAAAGTAAATTAAACAAAGTAGGTAATTAGTAAATTATATATTTTCAATTAAAACCAAAACTTGGGCAGATAATCAAAATGTTTATTAAATCAATTAACTACTTTATACACTACCACCATTTCGGAAATAAACCAAAATGACCACCGGTAAAAGAAATGGCGAAAGAAAACCGGTTATGGCCTTTTTTATCGATCAGGTATTTTAACACATCTTTTTCATACAAATACAAAATTACAATAATAAAAACAATTGGAACTTATCTTTAATGTCCGGCGGCCTCACAATAACTGCCGCCTAACGTTCTACCATGTCCCTATATAACCTCGCTCCCTGCCAATCGCTACCTCCCCGCCAATCGTTACAACAAGTCAAAATAGCAATTCATTTTACTTCTAATTTTAAACTTGTAAATTAAATAAATTTATAATAAACGTAAAACAATTTTAACATAAATTTAACAAGGATTTAAAACATAAATAAATCGTAAACCAAGTTATTTTCAGAACGGAAGTACGACTTGTAACATTTAAAAAGTCGAACCGGAAGTGCCGAGTATCATTTAATAATTTTATTACATCTTTAGCAATAACAATATGATTCAAGATGTAATAAAATTAATTACTTAATAACTATAAAACTATCACTTGTTCTAATTTATCTGTAAATCGAAAGTGTCAAGTGACATCTAGTCAATCAGTCAGTACCATTTGAAAGATTACCTAATACGTGTGGAAACATTCCGAATCGACGTCATCTATTCGGACAGCCGCAGTGCCGTCCTCGTACAGGCCGCGAATGAGACGAACTAGATGGTAAGGAACTCCCATATGAATACGTCCTATAGCTTATGCCATTTTACGGTGTCGAACGCCTTTCGAAAGTCTACAAAGCAGATATAGAGTGGGCTGTTGAACTCTCTAGACTTTTCGATTAATTGTCGAAGAATTAAAATCTGCTCCCTTGTTCCACGACCTTTTACGAATCCTGCCTGCTCTACAGCTATTTCAGGATTTCAACCACAGTTTCTGTCGCTCGCTCGCAACTGACTGAAGGGTTGTGGTGTTAATGTCCGTACGCAGACAGCGCGAGTGGTGACCAGCTGGCTTCAGGAGCACGCACGACATTTCGGTCTTAGACTGGCCTGCGCAATCACCAGACCAAAATCCCAAAAAGAACGCATAGAACATGCTTCCTCCACAAACATTGAGACGAGACTGAAAAGCAATTTTTTTGCATCTTAACAGGACTTGAGACAATTCTTGGGAAAATTGAGATAAAAACCGTTTCAGAACCATTGTAAACATAAGTGTTTTTAAAAACAACATTTTCTTTGGCAAAATTGCAAATAAGACATAGTTTAGATATTTTTTTTTACTTTTTCTTGAAAACACACTTGATCGTTTGTTTACCATCAAAATATATTCGATCGCACGTAGCGTCACTAGCGTCAGTGTTGCCAATTGCCATATAATTGAATAAATAAAAAAATCCCGAAAGTACCGAAAATCCCGGTTCTTGTATTTCAATTCCCGGTTCTTCTACAGCTATAAAAGAACCGGGAATTCCCGGGATTTTCGGTACCGGGATTTCCCGGTTCTATACCCTAACCTGCATGTGGTATAACAGACCCTTAAAAATCTTATTTATTGTGCCGCTAGCCTCGAGTTATTACTTATTCTATGCCGCTAGTATAATTTCAATGTATTTTTATGGATTTTTTGACGTAATGTGTATTGCTATCCGTAACTCCTTATCAGAACGGTAAATAGAAATTAGACCTGCCTAGGTAATTAGGTCTAAGTTAAATTCTAAACATGCGATGGTTATATTGTTCTTATTACCGTGAGCGTGTAAATAATTAATTACCGGTAACAGCAGAGCTGTGTACTTACTACTTACGAGTCTTATTATTTTGCAAATTGCCAAACATCAATTAAGTATGATTAAATTCATCAATTTTTTCATTTTTTTTAGCATTTTCTTAATAGTTATCGTTAAATTCGATACGTACATTTCACTAAGTATTTATTTATAGACAACAAAAAAAAATGGGAATATAATATAACGAGAAAAAGAGTTTTACAATTCCCTCCGGTAAAGTAATTTCTTTCTTAAATAATTTCAATTTATCATACAAACAAAAATATTAAAAAAAAACTTTTTTGTCGTGTGGTCCATTCAAACCTTTTTAGACTTTTTACCACTTTTTAGTTCCGACGACAGATTATATCTTATACCGTCCATCCACACCGCTGTTACTTTTGTAGATTAACGTTTCCAAGTGTTAACTGGGCAACATTTGATAACAAAAAACAAAAAGAAAGTGACGAAAGCTGAAGAATGTTACCGTGTTGCATTCTGTTGCTCCACAAAAGTTAACTGCGGTTTGGATGCACAGATAGCGTTGTCATTTTGTTAAAATAAAACTTCCCACAAAGTAGTCTATTTATTTTTGTATCATCATGTCAACAAAGAAGTCGTTAGACAGGAATAGCAATATCACCGCATAATTTACTTGATGGCCCTAATAGCGAGTCGAATAAACCCACCATTTGTATGGATACGCCAAGCCCTTTATGACTATTTATGATACAATTTGAATGGCTTTCGAGGGTTAGCTTTGAACTTGATATCATTATTTCGACAGATCTGTTTGAGTCTTGAAAAAATTAAATTGCATTGTTCAACATAAACATAGAATTAGAAATACACCACGCACGACAACTCTGCTAACCATCCTTCTCTTTGGAACTATTGGGAACAATGTATAGTGTTCTAAGGATAGAAGGCAATAAATGTTAGAAAAATACTGGATTCTTTTCTAAGGCGTGGTTCCAAAATGAGCAGCGGTAACTTATTTAGACAAACAAGTTACCGCTGCTCATTTTGCTATCAGTAGTCCGCTGTGTACTTAAACACTTAATTCTGTTATGTGTTTATTGTAATTTAGGTCGGTATCGGCCAAACGTTCATAAAAAACCCGCTAAAATGTATAAAAATCGTTCACTTGGCCGATTATTATTTTAAGCTCTTAACATTTTTATACTAAAAAACTTGTTTATTTGTGATATCAAAAATATTTTTTTTACACTTTTTTTGTTTAATAGAAATTAGTTTATGCAGTGTACGTGATTAAGTATGTGATGCTCATCTCTGATAACTATTTCAAAGCGATTGCTTTGTAGACGCAACAATATCCACTATTATCAAGATTTTTTCCACAACATTACACAACATTTTAAAATTTTACGCGTCATACGAAAATGGGCTCTATTCGTTTGTGATTAAGAACCTTCGTTTGTAGGTCGGAAGATCAACGTGCGAGGTGAACGACCCGAAGTGTCACGGCCGCCTGTGTTTGGCGATTGCTATTTGCCGCACACGTGCTCATCAGTGAAGTGACTTCGTTCAAAGTCGCTCTATCTCTGAGTCAAAGTCACTTAAAGTCACGTAAACATTAAAAGTTACAGATTTGTATGTACATGAAAAATCAGGGGTTTGCAAATTTATATTTTACTGGAATCAATGAACAGCTCACAGTAAGTCCCAATAGTAATGTAACAATAGACCGTGGTACTTGGCTATCGAGCTCAACTTAATTTGTTACCTCTCTATGCTTAGATTCTGAGATTATCCCCTACAACTTCACCTCTAGATTACCCCCTGCAACCTCACAAACTCATCTCTTCATAATATTAGTATAGTTAATAGGCATATGGCTTGCTTTTTCACTTGCGTCGATGCCGTCGAAGTATTGGTCGTTTGCTGTGTAGACAAACGGTTATTTTTCAACATTACGATAAAAGTTGGTAATGTATGAAACAAGTGTCAGTTACAATGTAGCCGTGCTTCCGTACTGAGAAGATCATAAAACTCCTTGGTAATAGTTACATGGAAATGTAAATGAACACTATGTTGAATATTTAGACGCTGCTTATACTTGAAAAGTGAGCTATGAACCTTCTAAGAATCAGTTCGTAGTTTCCCTAAGATAGGGTTTTATAACTTGTGGTTTGTGGTCTATGGACCTATAAGGCATTAGGTGCAGAAATCCGTAGGCTTATAGTCTAATATGAATATTTGTCCAAGAAATTTAAGGAATTAGTACTAATGCCGTAAAATCCTTAAATTTGCATATATTGCGTGTATTCCGGGAGTCCATGCATGCATCAATCCTTTAGGCTTTAATTCTAAATTATAAATATGATATGACCTTTAACTTACATGGGAAAGACACAGGGTAAACCTGGCAGGAGACTAACTTCCTGGCTTAAATGAAGACTGGTTGAAGGTGATTTTAGTTCTCTATTTAAGACTAAGAAGATATCCTTAGTGCTGCTTAATGCATATACGATATTATAGACTTCATCATAGACATAGATCATCGCCTACTCGCTGACCATCCCTAGAAGATTTAGGAGTAGGAGAGTATCGTTTTTTTTGTTCCAAATAAGTAATTCTTTTTTCTGCTGTCATAGATTTGCAACATCAATAAAAAAGTTTTCTTTATTTTTGGCTTTAGTTATAATAGAAAGATTCCGTCAATAAACTGCACATATTCGAAATTGATTGAGTAAAAAAAAGGAACCCTTAATAGAACGAAAAGAACAACTACCTAGAATGCGAAAACAGGTGATTGGATTTCTGATCGAGTTAAACGGAAATGATGGAAACGAATTGTGTTATGTTATGATTGATGATTTTGCATATACAAATGCCTGCTGATTTGGGGCTATGGCTCATAATGTGGGTTATATTGTTTTTAGTATCCATATATTCGGTTTGTTTTTAATGCCAATCTAAATTTAAAGTACTAAACGAGTTCTGTCGGCAGATGTTTTGTCCTTATGCAGCTGCAGAACCATTTATAGTCATATTTTTTCTTATCTCTGTATCACCTGACCTGCCATTTCGTTCGTGAAGACCGAGAAGAATTTTGATCTTTCTGTCATTGAAAGTTATGATACGAAGTCTTCTCTCAAATAGGTTGTATCTGACAGTATCTCTTCTATCTCCTGTCTTGCTAGCCCTGTCCATTCCATAGCGTGATTTATTTTTACCGTAAGGTGGCCTTGAAAAGATTGCTGTCAGCAATAAGGCCGGCTTGTTGCAAAAACACTAGTATGTAAGTTGTCTGTACCTACTGTATTTTTTTCTGTATGTTTATTTGCATAAAGCATATTCTTTCTATCTATCTAGGTTGTGAAGATTTGATGGTAGTTGCTCGATGTCCAAATCAGGAGGGCTACTACGAAACGTAAATCCGATATTTCGGCCGAAGTATCGGAAGAATTTTAACCGTGAAATACAAGGTATTTCATGGTTATTTTAGTAATTCCTTGAATTCCATCCATGAAATACCTTGTACTTTATGGTTATTTTAGTAGTTCATTGAATTATAATCATTAAATAACTTGTATTTCACGGTTAAAATTCTTCCGATACTTCGGCCGAAGAATCGGATTTACGTTTCGTAGTAGCCCTCCTGCATCTTCGTTAGATCTTTGGTTGGACTCATCATGGTCTGCCTGTGGTCGCGTTCCTCCTGCAGTGAAACTTCTACGAGAAATGTCCGTTTCCGACAGTCTGTCAGACAGAAACTTCTAAATGTATGGGCGCCTGTCCGCTGTACTTGCTACGTTACGTAGTAACTACGTAGCCTACGTAGATTACACTTGCAAGTTACCGTCGCACTGACTGTCCGATATTTCTTGCAGAAATTTCCTTGAAGGCGGAAAGGTGGTAGAAGGAAACGGTATGATACTAGGAAGACGATTAAGATTTAATGATATTTACAAATTGTTAATTAAGTTATTATTAACGGGACTTTATAGCTAATATCAGTCGTGAAAAATCCGTCTTATATACTGAACATGCCATATAAAAAGCAATTTTGCAAACAAATTACGTATACGTTCGTAAAAATCAAATCACAGTAATAAAACGTCACACGAAGCGTACGAATTGTGTTCTCGGTTGAACGCGTGTTCATGCACTATAACATGTAGTTATAATTTGTGTACCTTATGGTGTTGTATTAAAATACAATTTTCTATGATAACTATGCATTTGTGAAGCCGACCGTAGATGTACCCGCGCGTGCGCATGAATACTGCTCGAGCTTTCGAAAATGGAACGCGCGTGCCAAAAGTACCACTTTACACACTACAATACCATTATGCAATAGATATTAGACGAATCGTCACGCTTTGTGCTCTATGATTTTCCTTGTGATTAACTGCATTATAAAACTTGCAATCAAGTTGTTATACTTTGGTTACAAAGATAGGTATACTCACTCTTAAGCCCACCATTCACACGCAGATTGGTCCGGCGGATTGGTTGGCCATCGGACTAATCGGTCTGTGTATGGAAGCGACGAACCGGTAAGCCAGACTGTCTAATGGGTTGGCGTCGGGCTCGCAGGTCCGCGGTTGCGAGCCGCGAGCGCCTGTCGAACCCCACATGCCATACTTCGAGTGGAGGGTTCGTGGAGGGTTCGTGCAGTGTATGGGCAACGCCAGATTGGTCCGCGGTTGGGTCCGGGTTCGTGTAGTGAATGGTGGGCTTTAGACGGTAAAGATGATTATTATTGCAATATTGTAAGAAAAACAGTGTTGATGAGATTCGCCTCGTTTCTCGCTTCACGAAGTAGTACGGCGGTCGGCGGATGTGACTGTATCTACCCATTCAAAATTCATCAATAGGCCGTTGGAGTTAGACAAAAAAAAGAGACTAAATTCGCAAAGCGTGATGTAGTTCTGCATATTTGGTATGTTAATAGTGTGAATTCTTTGCAACTTCGAAAAACCTGTGGAAAATGAGAAAATCAAGTGAAACTTTTTACCTAATTAAACAAGATAATGAATAATGATTGATATAATTTAAGCTTGATAGCGCGATTTTGAATAAAAAGGTTTTTAACAGACAGACCAAGAAGACAACAAAGTCATCGTTTTCCTAAAAATCAAGTAAATCCTTTTATGCAGTATTAACAAAGTTGAATCTACGATCCTATTCTAGTAACAAAAACAGATTTAATCTCTATTCAAACTATTTCAAACTCACGCGCTCTCTCGTTTTAATCCTATTTTGTATGAGTGAGACAGAATGATTGAATCTGATTTAGTTATGAGTTGTTCAGTCTGTTTTTGAGAAGACTACCATGGGAACTGCGTGGGTATAGAGATGCGAGCCAAAACCAAATAACTGAGGAAACGACTTTTATTCCACATTTCCACTGCATTGCAAAACATCGTTAACATCACAGGTTAACACCATCATATGTATGCTAATTCGTGTAATCGATTTTATTGCCTAGCACCTACGCAATTGTTAGCACTGTCTTACAGAATTAGGAGGTTTTTAGGGTTGTGGCACTGTAATTGCGTCAGTATGAAACCTACCGGAGTAGGATAGCGTAAAGAAAACGTGACGGTGATTTAACTTCCAGGTCTTAAAAGCTCAGGAGTTCAGCTAACCTATTACCAAACACATTCATGTCTCTCCTCGAAAATTGACATATAGACGACTGTAGATACTGAAAATAAGCATTGAAGCTAATCCAAATATATTCAGATAATAGAGTGCCTTGAAACTACCGTACCTCGTCGTTGACAGCATGCTGAAATATAGATATTCTAAAATATTGATAGCGTTTGATGATGAATAGCTCAAAGGCACCTCATCCAGGTCCCCTTTCGGTGAATGTGAATCGATTCTTCAATTTAATAATGTTTTTATTCGCTCCCTTCTGCGACCCTAGTGTAGGAAGTGAATCGATAACGACCTTGAACCATCAGAGCGGAACGTAATATTCGCACGAGGGGAACTAGTTACTCTAATCTTAGATTTATACTGCTCATATAACTGACAGTGTCAGTAAACACAATCAGCGTAAATAGAATTTCGTCTTATATTGAAAATAGGGCTGGATTCTCAGGTTCGGGACAAGCCCACCACACATTCCCACCGATGTGTCTCCTTTGTAGGCAGGATCAACAACGGTGACCTCAGATTGTCAATAAGCGATGAAGCTTATTGACGTCCCGGGGGAGAAACTACAGCTGTCCTGGAACTCACTACGAATTTAATAAGAAAGAAGATAGTCGGAGTAGGAAGTATTGAATGGACTTCTCAGGTTCCCGAATATTTCGCGACTTTGAATGAAAGGCACGAAGTTTTTAACCTGATTTAAGTCTAACTTGGTTTAATTATAAAGCAGTCGACGAGTACAAATAAAATCATAAATATGGTGGTCATATACATATAGGGCAAACCATATTGTATAGTAATATCAAATGACGTTAATTTATTGTTATTCAAGTCCTATTTATATAATTAAACTTATAATTTCTGAGTATTTTATGTCTAATTAATTATCCTCAATTAACAGTGATTGTTGTCCCTTTGGTTTTTGTAACTATTTATAGGCTGTGTACTTAGTTGTCTGTTGGTACCTGTACTATCAGCAATCGGCAACAACTATCTTTCCACTGTAGGGTAGGCTTTCCATATACACGTTTTAGACTAGACCATACTCAACTGAGGGAAGGATCCGTGCAAAGATAATCAAAAAACTTTTAAAAACTATCCTAATTGTGTTACTAAAACCAATAAAAAAGTTCGATCCAGGGGCCTAACTTGAAAATAATTCCGCTCGATCGGCATTGGATTGTTGCGTTTAGGTACTCTAGGAAAAATATACTAGCTCTAACTAAATACTAAACCAGAAAACTAATTAGAATTTGCTGTTAATTTGCACGTTCTGTTCCTACACTGTTTACCCCTTTTTTTAACACCTTAAAATGTATATATGTATACCAGTATATTGATACGCCTTTTTTTTTCTATTAATTTTTCTTTATTATTTAAAAAAAAATGCAGTTTTATTTTATTTTTTATTCTTGTTTCAATGTTTACTTTTATTTATCGTAATTGTAACTTAGGTCATTACCATTTTAAAAGAGCAAGTGCTAAGTTTCTTGCCGGTTCTTCTTAGCACAAATCTGCCGTCTGAACTGGTGGTAGGGAAAAAAAGTGACGATTCGAAAGTGCTTGTAATATGCCTATTGGAATAAAAATATTTTGATTTTGATACGGTGAATAAGGTCCCCAAAGCTCTACTTTCTACAGGGTCAGCAACGCGCGGTGTTGCAAGCGTCCATAGGCTACGGTGACTGTTTACCATCAGGCGGGCTGTATGCTTGTTTGCCATCTTAGTGGTATAAAAAAATAATTGAAATCATACAGAATTGAAATTAAAATCGCTATTTCGTTGCAGAGTAGCCTAGCTGGTCTGTCTCTTCTATATGTTTGTCAAATGGTATCCCAATCCCAACCTCGACCTTACTCGGCCTCACCCAACTCAAATTAGGAGACACTGATAACATACACGTTTATTGCCTCCGAGGGTCGTCCCCTAAGTAGGGACAGTCTCATAGAGTAAATAGTTTAATACAACACGGCTAAATTAGGTTGTAACCTCAATATAAGGATAGACCTTTCGACTGACATCCTTTATTTAGGTAACGTATCATGTACCTAATTCTATGAGCTAAATTAAGCTGATTATACGTTTCTTAGGTAATGTATGTAATGTATGCTTTTGTCGTAAAGGTCATGTTACAAAGGGAATTTACTTAGCTAACCTGAGTAAATAATTAAGCAGATTAGGTTGTTAAATTCTACCTCCATTCTCGTAAATTTTGTTTGAATGTAGCTCTTACATTAAAAAATCTTTAGCAAAGTCAAAATTGTATATTAAAATTAGTTTTTTTTTCTCAAAAACATAATTCGTTTTAGTTTCCTCTATAAAAATATTATCAAAGTTAATACCACTATTTAGGTAAGTGGATATAAAATCAAAGTGATTTTAAAAATATTAGAATGGATTTATATTTCTGTTGTTTATCATTTTTTATTATTTTTAAATATCTAATTCTAATCTAAATAAACAGATTTATATCAATAGGTATATCTATCTAAAATTGTGGCGTATTTTTAGAAAAAAATTAAAAAAGGCTTAGTTAGGAATTCACGGTGTCAGCCGAGCAACGAAATTCAACGTTATGAATAATTAAAAGGTGCTAATTATGTTCAACGTTAAGGTCTGATAGGTACATAAAAACATAGCGTTATATGGTTTTGAAAGTATAATATTATAGAAACGGAAATAGACAAGTATATTTTACGATTTTTATGTATTATCTGTGCCCTCGACTCGGTGTGTGTGGGGCATTTGCGTGGGTATACCGAATGGTAAGGCAAAAACAGTTTCAGTTGTAGACTACGTCGGTGACAAAAATTATGTACAGTATGAAACTGATGCCGTGTATAAAATCAAATGACCTTTACCCTGGAAATTGCCGGAAAATCAATAATTTTTTTCGACTTTGTCGCGCACAATTTTTGTACGGCACAGCGCGTTCTTATTACGTTTCATGGATCTATCGATGGTAAGAATACCGTACAGTATTAGATGACCATAGAGTACCTGTGTTTTTGAATTCTACCCTTCACTCAGTTGGTCATCTTACAAGTGACGACATAGTTCTGAATCTTATTATTTTATGCCGTTGTATCGTTCTAGATAAGTCATCTGGGGGTTCAAATGATCTGTCACGGCCTGTCTGTAGTCTATCAGGGAAGGATAGAAATTTTTAAAAAACCGCTATAATAATGTCGCTGTCCTGTCGTATGCTATCAGATATGTCTATCCCATCGCTAATCGCTGCAGGTAATTTTTTGTCTTCAGGTCCGCCTTCTTCTTCGGTCTTCTTCTTGTACACTCCATCCTGTCGTATGCCACCAGGTGTATCTTCCCTATCCCTTTGCTACTAGTCACTTTTTGTCTTCAGGCTGTAGTGCTTCACCTTCTTCTTCTTCTTCAGATTATTCTAGGCACAGTGGAGACTATACATGACATAACAGGATGTTAGTGCGTGCACTAATACTAAATGCCATGCACGACTGCGCGGAAACCTTATTGTGATTCAAATAATATTATAATATAGACAAGACTTAAAATATTTTGTTCTTAAATATAATTTTTAAAAAAACGCACATTCATATTATTATCTAAAAAGTAGGATATACCTATTTATAGTTTCATTTATAAATATGAATGACAGAAGTATAAATATGTAAATAATAATATAAAAATCTATTTACCGTGACGTAAATATATGAACAAAAAGTCTTCAGAGCTCCACTTTTTACAGGGTCGGCAACGCGCGAGTGATACCCCCGGTATTGCAAGCGTCCATGCTACTCTGACTGCTTACCATCAGGAAGGCCGTATGCTTGTATGTCACCTTTACGGTGCACGCCGTGCACGACTCTCACTTGACCGTATTTGCACGTCTGTTGACATTAAATTCTTCATACCGTATGCGATCCATATACGGTTGCAGACATAACGGAGATGGAATTATGCTGACATACTGACAGACCCCGTTCTCAGTACGTAGATATTATTTGACACTGTACAAAATAGTGCTAGAGTCTTGTGTGACAGATGAATGATGTACTTTTTACGAAATAAAATGATTTGCTTAATGCGACTTTCAGCATATTAGTATTTTGTGATTTTTATATAAAAAAGGACGGGTTGCACTCCGGGATTGCCGGCAGAAGTGAAAACTTAAATATCAACGTTGTGCATTTTTGAATATTTTGGAATGGTTAGGGAATCTTACGCTTTTTCGATCAGGAAACGGATCTGACGCGAGTTTAACATTTTTTACCCATCTAAAAAGAGTGCCGCTAAAGAAGTTTTCACTTCAAAAAAAAACCTTGACAGGATTTGGCTGGCCACCCTGACCAATGCATTCAGAAGAATATTTTATTCCGTTAAAATTACATCATTTATTTGATAACTACATAGTTCTCAATTTGCATGCACATTTGCATTTGATTGTTCCTAAGACATTGTAAAATGCATAGACTTTGTGTCACATCATTAAATTGCTGTAATATGTGCATAGAAATATTTTAGGTATACAAAGTACATTCACCTCAGTCTATTATTGATCCAATCAAATCCTGTTTCAAAGCGTCTAGTCTAGACTGCAGTTGCTTCTAAAAAAATCGACTTGTACTTGACTACGAGGTATGCTGTTCTACCGCATTGCGTTCTAACGGAAAGCAAAAGATTCCAATTCTTATTTTGTTCCGAGATATTATAAATTTATATAAAACCTTTGTTAAAACTAAGGACGCATTTATAGTTTTTCAATAAAAGTTTTAAAAAGGTTCGAGCATTTTTCTCCACCATAAGATAGCGAGAGAGACAGTTCAATTTGAATGTAATATTTTTGACAACTCTAATGGCGTATACAAATCTTCATACTTTTCGAAATTGCCAATTGAACTGAAACTTCCGAAGTTCCGCGAGTAATATCGAGATTAACAATAAGGCTATATGCTGCTGTGTGCTATCGCTCTAAGGTATAATGTATGTATTATAAACTTTTTGCACTCATCATAAATGGCTAGTGAAAGTATTAACCACCGGTTACCAAGTAGGGTAGACAAGCCTGCTGGGTATTGTATTCTTAATATGGATGCAAATTTAGCAACTATATCCTCTCGGGTGTCATTCATACATTCTGAATTATAATTGTGATATCACAACGAATAGCCCGTTGTACCAGCTTCGTCTTACATACCTATCTTTTTTGGGAAATTTTGTATAAGCACGTGTTTCATTAAAGAGTGCACCCGCTTAAACCGTTTTACAGTGCGAGAGAGAAACATACTTGGATTTATCGATAGATATAACCCTGTGGACATTGCACATGGTCGACATGCGTAATGCATTTCCTTCGAGTAAATTAAACGCTAGTAGGTAAGACTTAGAATAATTCATATAGTTGGCGATCTAAATTTAAGTAATTCTAAGATTACCTCAACTTTTCTAGCCTATGTTTCGGACTGCATCAACATCGTCCCATTGATAATTACAACAAGTTGAGTACTAACAGGGTAATCACACTGGATGTATTATGCAATAGCAATTTTACTACACTTTCACAAAAATATCATCTCAAATTTATTAATACACGGGTGGTCTCCATGTCAATTTGCCTACTGTGCAACGTTTTGCAGCAGCTGTTAAAATTTCCAATTATCTCTGCTCTAGTTATACTACGATACATAAATGTGAAAGCATTTTATGTCGTTTCAGTGAATAGATATAGAACTGAATAGATAACCCTAGAATAAATGTTTTGTGCAAATCTGACGTCTAAACTGGTTGTAAATAATAAAGGATGATATTTTAGGCCAATTTGAATAAGAAAAACCCATTTTGATTTTGACACCGACATTGGGAGTCCTTAAGCAGATCACCGTTATAGTGTTTAGATTCAGACCATGCTTAACCGCCACTTCACTCTCCGATGACACAGCTGGGATTGCCACAGTTCTCTGTGTACGAGTAGTATGTTTAGAAAAGTATAAGTTCTTGACGTTTTCGCAGTCGTCATTATAGTGCAATCAGTGGCGGCTGGTAGGTCATGGCACTGGTGGTGCACTTTATCAGCTCACTGAGTACTCCAATTCGAAATTGCAATAAAACAACGTTTTGTCTTTACAAAGCCCAAAACAAAATAATGTATTGAGACGCTCACATCCACACAGCCATTTCTTTCTGTTATACATTTCACTTTTAAAACTTCGCGTAAATGAGTTCAGTGCACGAGCGCACTTAAGGTACAGCCGCCCCTGAGTGCAATCCAGTCTTCAGTATCCTTTATCCTGCAACATCTGTATGGTATTATCTATGTATTTCAATTAATCTTACAAGCTAATGTTGTGTCATATAAATCGCTCACAAGATTAGCACTTCGTTCATTGCCAGAGGCTGGCTATCTGTCATACAGGTTTTTCTAGTACTGAAGTCAACATTAACAAATGTATCGTACACCCTAGTTTGCTAACTGTATTTTATACTGTACTCTCTATGTGAGACAACGAATACAGTTTATTATAATTTATTATACATTTCATTCTTGTTTTCAACTTTCGACACTTCCAAATTCATCGCTCTATTGATTGAATGACACTCGAAATGCATGCACCCGCGTCATCTATTTTGATTGATGTCTTCGTTGAAGCATTTATGTCGTTTCAGTGCATAAAAAGCAGGAAGCTCGGCAACGAATTAACAGATGTTTTCTAGTTTTCTTGGCACTCCTCCCGCACTATTAGGTGGGGCGTCGAATGATTTATCCTTCAAACTATTTAATTACATGTAATCTAACACGGAAAGTAGTTTACGAAAATATCTCGTAACGTATCGATTGGGTGCATTTGTTTACGTTTCCGTACATTGACTCTTGAGTACAAATATTAGGAGCACTTAAAAAATTGGGAAATCGGGTTTAACGAACTTTGTAATTTGATGCCTACGCACCTATTCAGTTTGTTATAATTATGTGTAAACTGCTAGTATACATATGCTTTGAAAATTTGACACCGATTATGTGAATTATGTCTATGAATCTTATCTGTTTGTTCCATAAGAACATTTTATACTTAGTTGATGACACATTAAAACTAAAGTTAATTATTTTTAATTAGTAAACGATTGTATGAGATTTAATTTGTTTCTTATTAAATTATTTAACGTATTTTTTTATGCAATTTATATATTTAAGTTAAATGTCTAATTTTGATATTACTCTGGTTAGTAAAAACGTCAATAATTTTAATGGCAAAATTGGTTAAATTTTCCGTCAGACTCTATCATCGTCATCATCTTAGCCACAAGAAGTCCTTTCCAAACGCCTCCAATGCGACCTGCAGGCAGGCTGACTGACTCTATCATATGTCGATTTAATATTGCATAGGGTTTACTTTTCCTACAACTGTTTAAAAGTCCGTTTTGAACGTTTCTCGCATTCGGTTTATAAAATCTTTGAAATATTTTCAATAATGACCACGGAAAATAGTCTTGTTATTTACGTAAACAGCGTAAAATATGACACATGTCACTTCCTATCAGGCACTTCATACAAAACATGGTTTATCACAAAATCAATCATTGATTGTAGAAATAACATTTTTTTTTCAATTGTTACAGTTCAAACCAGCTTACAGAGTTACCTCGAGAAGTATGCCAAATGCCACTGCAGGTTCTGTTAATCCAAGACAATATGCTGACTGGTATACCAAAGGAAATCGGGAAGATGACCTCACTGGCAGAGCTGGACGCGTCAAACAACAGGCTCACACAAATTCCAATGACCCTGGGCGACTGCGCTGGTCTCCGGTCATTGGATCTTAGTAATAATCAGCTGGGATTACTGCCGTTACGTAAGTTTTCCATAAAGACGATGACAGTTTCAATAATTGCTGTCTTTCACGTTGTTGCTAAGGAGTCTTCAATACTTCCTACTTCGTCTATTTTCTTTCTGATTAATTTCGTTGTGAGTTCCAAGACAGCTGTAGTTTCTCCCCCGAGACGTCAATAAGCTTCATTTCTCAATGTTAGGTCGCCGTTCTTGATCCTGGCTATACAGGAGACGTAGCGGTATTTTTTTTACTCTAAGTTGTCAAACCAGCATGCGGCCCGCCTGATGGTAAGCATCACCGCAGCGTATAGACGCTTACAACACGGGGGTTATCACTCACGCGTGGCCAATCCCCCAAGCTCTGGAGACCTTACTCACCGTAGGAACACAACATGGCCACAGAAAAGCATGACCGAGAGTCCGAGACCAATGCTACTTGGCTACGATCTTCTGTAAAGTGAAGGTCCTTCCCCAGATGGGCTGCTCCGATTTGAGCGAATTATCCGCTGGCTTGTCCCGATTGTATAAATATACTTATCTTATTTTGTACTCTTTCAGAGATCACATACCTCAGACTCGAGCACCTGGACGTCAGCTGCAACTGCATATCATCACTGCCGTTGGAGCTACGCAACATGAATACACTTGTCACACTCAATCTGGACAACAACCCACTTGTTTCACCACCTACCACAGTAAGTACCATATTTTACCGTCACTCTGTCTGACCCATGAATTAGGCCCGATTTCCACCAATGAGGAGAGATGTCTAATTTTTCTATAGAAACTTGTACTGCACTCCCACATCCCCACACATCCGAGCGATTTTTATAGCCGGGCGGCGCGGCGCGCATCTCTTCTCCTCTCCGCTTTGTTTTAAACCGGGCTTTGTTAGAAGAACCATCGAAAGAGGTTACCCGCGTAATACAGCTGAACAAAACTTATAAATAAACTTTTCTCATTAATCATTGTATCCATTAAATTATAGAAAAAAACATCAACAATCATTGCTCTCTTTCTTTTTCCAAAAGGAACCCTAATTCATGTATACTGTATACCCATATGCGTGGTACCTAACATAAATAAAAATGAATGAAGGATGACTACATATATTATTAACCTTAACCTCCTTGCGGCTCTAACATCCTGTATACAGGCGATGATATCACTATACATAACACGAACCTTGTTAATGTAATCACGGTCATTGTTCATCATTTAGTCTCACTGATTATATATTTATAGTTTACTTATATCTAGTACATTGTTCTCAAAATAAAATATAGGAAAATTTGAAGTTTATGATAAATTTTATTGTGTATTCTAAAATTACAAGTTCAGCTTATAATTTTTTTTTTTATTTTTTTTTATTAAAAATTAATTTAATTAAGCATACAAGTTGTAATTACTAGAGAAAGTTGTATTAAAGTAATCTCATACGGACGACTTCTTGATGGTAAGCGGTCACCATAGCCTATGTCCATAGGCTATGGTGACCGTAAGTAAGTGTCCACTTGCAATACCAGGGGTATCACTCGCGCGTTGCCGACTCTGTAAAAATCTATGCCCCGTAGCTAGTATTTAAAGGTGACCACAGAACACAGATTGACAATAAGCAAATTTTAAAATGGTAATGATCTACACAATGTTATTACAGATCTGCATGCGCGGGCGCGTGCACATATTCAAATATCTCGAGAATATGGCGAATAAGGACAACATACCAGCTCACAGGCGGGTTGAGGAGACAAAACGGACTGCCAAACACACATCATATATTAACACATCGCCAAATAACAGTACCAACCATCAGATACCATCAGGCAACGCTACCATTGACTGTCTGAGGCATAAGCCGAGGCATGTTGTCGATAGTGGGTACAGTACTGACGGTGTTGACAAGAGGTGGTCTAATGATGGTAAGTTCAGAAAGTCACGTTATTTGTAAGGCTATATTTTAACCCGCAAAAGCTCACGCGGATGAGGTCGCTGGCAACAGCTAATTGTAAATAGATTAACCTCTCAATACCATGAAGTAGATAGATGATTTTTCTGGCACTATCAATGCTCCCAACCGATTTGTTTTTGTTTATAGTGAGAAAAATGCTACTGCATGTCCCGCCACTTAGGGAAGCGACGACGACGGGGGCCTGTCGGGCTTTTCTCTCTAGTCAATGAGGGTCATACAGACTAAAAAACTGTCTGTCTGCTACCTTCTCCGCCTTAACAATGGCGGGGTCGCGGAAACTGGTGATACTTCCGCAACCCCACCGGCGGGTGTCCGTCAAGTTATTTTGAGAGACCTTATAGCAAATTACTCTTCTACAGCAGGTGGTGAAGCGGGGGGAGGAGGTTCAGGTCGTTCCACGCCCAGCACTCCATCGACGCTGTCTCCAGGCGCAGCGCTATCCCGAGCACAATCACTCTCCAGTGAGACACCATTGGCGCCACTAACACCATTGCTAACTGGGTATGTATCGAATATTTTTTTTGTTAGGAAACTCTTTAAAAAGGTTATAGGATTGATGCTGGCTGAAAAATAGTAGATACTGTAAAAAAAAAAAAAAGATACTGGCTGAAATTTTTAAGAATATTGAGATTTAAAAAAAATTGTTTCGATACTGGTCGAAAACAATTGAAATTGTTGTAGTTTTTAATCATATTTGTTTGCACTAAACTTTTATATTAATCTCAGATCTTATTGATATCAGTGCATAATAGGTAACTAATATTCAAAACATGATTGTTTTTAAATATCTCTTAACTACCTATGATGAGTTTTCGACTCAATTTTATTTATAGTGGAATCAGCCAACCTTTTACGTATTGGATGCTTGGTTTCAGAAGTCTTTATTTGCTAATAAAATTAATCTGTACAATATCCTTTAGACAACAGTATTATACCGAAGGCTCGTTTGTTACATAGTTGCTTGTACTTGTTGCAAATTACTAAATTTTAAAGCAGATGGGAGTCTTTGCATCAAAACCGTAATCTTTAAACATACATATGTAAGGTTAATGACCATAATAATTTAATGTATTTTTTGTAAGTAGCATATTAGACGGGCTAAATAGAGATAATGCCAGTGTAATTAATGTTGTGCTAAAGATTTAATCAAATTTAGACCTCGTGTGGTTATAGCTGGTTAAAAAAATGTTTTATAAACTTTGAAATTACACTTACATTGAAGTAACTATTATTACTTTTTTCAGTTGTGGTTTTGTTGTTTAGTAAATAAATTGCCAGTTGTTACTACATGATTAGTTACTATCCAATAAAACAATAGTGAAAGATGTTTAAATAGTCTGTTTATTTTGTAGTATATTCTAGTTATAGTGCTTAATATTTATTTCAATTTCTTTTGCACTGATTGGCCGATACAGAGGTAAATTGAAACCTTCATCATCATCCCTCTATTATTCCCACTCATTCAATTTTTATTTTTTTCCCCTTTATTAACCCCGGTGTTGTCCCTTTCAGCCTCCGTATATCACCCGAAGGGAACATTTCCAATGGCGATGATAAGAGTAAAGTAGCTCATCAGCAAACCTACAGGTACATGTCACTCATTAACGTTGTGTCTACTAGCAAATTGCCCAAGTCGACTCGCTCGAGTTACCTGGAGCGTGTAAACACGGCATATAGAAAGCTGTTACGAAATAAAAGGTTATGAACATTGACTTGAATATGCCATTCTTATCTGTAGTCGGAGAAATAGATTTTTTTACTAATATTTTTTCTCTCTTTGATCATAAATTATGTCTGTCACTATACTTTGATCCACCTTACTTATAATTCTCGTGTATCTATGACTTTCAGTCTTGTATATAAAAGTAAAATGTCACAGAATTTAGTTTTTAAAAAAGAAACGGTCATTCGTCGGCCGGGATTATATACCTTATTTAGTTTGTATGACAAACTTGATAACTTACACATAATACAATTTATTACGTTCGCATTATGCACATATTACTCGGATGTATGCTTTGCGATAATTTATAATCATACTTCTTGCGTAATATCTTGCGCATTTTTTCGCGCGTTGCTAGTAAATGCAACGTTGTATGCACTTACATTCATTTACATATGCACTAATGCCCTATGTACCAGCGCTTGGTGTTAACATCATTGTTATGTAATACGATTTTTAATACATTTTTACATATTAATTATCTAAATAATTATGAAGAAAAAATCTTATTACATACCGATCATTGGTTCACCAAAGTAAATTCGTTACATAAAAAAAATGTGCAAAGGATAAATGCGGAACGATATGTGGACGAGCTCCTACTTACGAATTTACTTTGTGACGAATATGTACCTCTTAAAAGAAGTATAGAGTGATTGTATAAAGAAATATAAGGACCCTAGTATCATTTAAATAAATTTATTTTACGATACAATCACTCTATTTTTTTTATTAAAAATGTTTTGATTTACCAAATATCTTTACTAACACTTAGATTGTAAAATATTATATTAATACCTGACTAACCGATTAGCATGCGTGGTTTTCCAGTCCGTCAATTTCTATTCAGCAGAGATTTTGTGTTTGGTTATTGTCTATTTTAGAGCCGTTAAATAAGATTCAAAAGATTCAAAAATATTCAGCGAATACGTTTATAAAAACATGTTCTCTTGTGAGAGTACATACAATAATAAATTATTTTGTGTAATGAATCTATTCTATAAACTACTAGTAAAACCCGCGCAACTTCGTTTGCGTGTATTCACAGTGGCGCCATCTATATCAGACTTTTGATGAAATCCTACGGGAACTTTTCGGGATAAAAGGTAGGTACCTTATGTGTTAATCCAAGGTATCAGCTACCTACATACCAAATATATAAAAATTGGTCCAGCAATTTGAGCGTGAAGAAGTAACAAACATACACATAACATTCGCCTTTATAATATTAGAAGGGCTACCATTTCGGACTTTCGAAAGAAGAGCAAAATGACACTAGTAAAATAAATGGCGAAAGAAAACCAGTTACGGCCTTTTTTTTCAAAGGAGTGTAATAATATAATATCACTATAGTTTGCTTGATTTATTTGTGGTAATAAGCAGTAACGATTCCCTTTGTTCAAGTCACGGTTCAGTGATAAGGTATAAAGGTCTTTGACGAGACAATAGTGCCAATTTCCGTATATAATCAGCTCAATTAATATTTGAGTTTCTCACAAGAACGCTCAGAGGATTGATCATTTAATTCTTTCTCCTCAAGAATAACGGTGACAAAACACGTTTTAGTTGGATCTAGGGTATTAGCATGGTTTGTTAGGCATTATCAGATTTATGCACGTATTAACAACACAAACTAACATAAATTATTACTTACTAATCACTTGGTATATAACTTTTATTAATATTTGGTAGTTGGATAAGAAAATTCGAAAATGCTTGTAATTAAGTTACTAACCATTATACCTTTGTTGTCTAAATCTATATATATAAAAATGAAACCCGTTTTCCGTTGTCACGACATAACATGAAAACGGCTTGACCGATTTGGCTGATTTTTTTTTTGTAGTTTTCTAATACTCTGTACAAGGTTCTTACGGAAAAAAATATTAAGAAAATCTCTTTCAGAAAGATTGAAAAAAAAACGACTAAATAAATAAAATATTAATAGACCTACTTAAAAAAATATATTTTGTTTTTGTATGTAAACAATCTAAGTGTTATTAAAGATTCTACCGTCAAAGTTAAAACCAAACTATAAAAAGAAATCTAATTTTACAGACAATACAAAGAAGCCTTAAGACAGCAACGCCAACAAGACATATACCGACCCCGTACGGACCAACCCTCACCGGAGCTGGACTCGCCCCAATCCCTGAACCAAAGTCCCGTCCACCCAAAATCAACCCCACACTCCCCGGTCAACGGTTACAGCAGTAACGTATCACCTCATTTATATAACCGCACACTATCTTCCAATTCAAGTATCTCTAGTATTTCTACCTCATCCCCTAACTCATCCCAAGTGCCAAACTCACCACTCCTACACTCGACCCCAAGAAGATTTCAAAACGGTAACACCGAGAAGGAGGAGAACAAAAGACCTGTCCAAAAAGTTGTGCCATCGAGAAACGTAAACAAGATATACTCAACTGTCAATGGAAATGTCGAATATAATCGTACTAATGGTCAAAATGATATGTATATTAAGCCAACGTCTCCGTCGAAATCGCCGACGAACACATTAGGATACAACAGTATAAGTAAGTCGAGTATACCCAGGCAAGTTAATGGGGATAGCGCTAAGTTGCTAACGACTTCTGTGTCGTATTTGAAAGGTGCTGCGCCGAAGCCGAGTAAAATGGCGTGGAACAAAGACGCCGCACCGGATAAACTCAGTTTCACCATGAAGAGAGAGTTTGACAAGCAAAAGGAAGAGGAGGATTTGCTGCTGCAGTTGAGAACGGTGAGTTTTTTTTTCTGTCATACTTGACTTCAAAGGTCCCAGCGGAATCTAGCTTATTTTTCACTGTCATTATAAAGAAAGGATAAAATAAGAAATTTTACTATCAAACAATGAGCAACTTTGCTTACGGTGCTTACCTTAGAAAATAATTATGTACCTAATCTTACTTTTCCGACGTAAAACAGTACTTATTTTAACGGGCATAGGGGCTATTTTTGTATAAAAAGTTTGTAATGAAAGAGATGTTCCGTAACGAATAAATATTGTCTTAGGACGATTTATATGTTGATTTAGTCTGTCGATATTGATTTTGTAATGTTTATTTGGAACAATCAGTGTTATAGTAAGTATGTTATTGTTATGACAAGTGGACGTATTAGTAAACCGGGTAAAATAGATAATTTGGGTCAATAAATAGAAATTTCCGGTTTGAGTGCTGATTAGACATTTTCCATTATTACATGACTAATTAGATGGAACTCTAATTTTGCACATAGAAATTTGTATTTTATGAGTGTCAAAATTGTAGCCATAACGAATTTCGTCAGAATAGATTTTAAATAGCATGTAACGTCTCTGGTTTTGGTTTGGGGGTAGAATATGCCTTCGTTATGCTAGCTCTACAGTCTCCGTGTGTTGAGTGAAGATGGGAGTGTGGATGGCAAAAACAACGAACCCCAAATAGCCAGTCCGCAACGCCAAAGTTGAAGCATTACATGCAACAAGGCTGTTTGAAGACGAAGTAGGACGAACATCCCCGTCCTACTTCGTCTTCAAACAGTCTTCAAATATTTGAAGTTTAACGCCAATACCAACAACTATCGTGTATACCTAAGTGTCTAGACAATACGTTACGCCATGGCATGTGAAGTGCTAAGCAGCAATAAGGTTTTTCATGGTCCGTTCGTTGTTGTCCTCTGTGCAGATAATCGAGAGCCGCCTGAAGCTGTCGCTGCCTTCGGCGCTGGCGCCGGTGCTGGCGGACGGCGTGGTGCTGTGCCACCTCGCCAACCACGTGCGCCCGCGCTCCGTCGCCTCCGTGCACGTGCCGTCGCCCGCGCAGCACGGGACCATCGTACGTGACACGACACACATTATTGCTTGTTCCCTGCATACCAATCATAAGAATTCAAGAAGCGAGCGTACAGTCACCTCCGTAAATATGTAATTACTTAAGTACCTTGTCACTATAATATTGTTGACATGTTCACTCAAATGTCATAAGTAATTCAAATGATATACAAAATTTAAACATAAAATACAGTCATCATCGCAATGATAATATTCAGGCACTATATTTGGCTAAACTGTTTAATATATATAAAAACATAATTTTGTTGGTCAAATTGAATTTAGTATTGTATACCTACCTACTTTGTTTCTTTTTATTGTATGTTCAATGTTTGTTTAATACGTCAGTGTTGTGTTCACCTTTAATTGGGTTTCATGCTAGACTAAGTACCATATAATGTTATTTTTAATGTGAACATGTAACCTGTTGGTGTACCTAAATAAATAAATAAATAAAATAAATATACGAAAGTGACAAGGTACTAAAGTGATTACATATTTATGGAGGTGACTGTACAGGCTGGCTGTATATTTATGGAGGTTATGGAGGTGTGTAAAGGCTGGCAGCGGCTCAGGGACTCCCCCGGAACAGGGACTGCTTAACATCAGGTGACCGGCATGATCGTTTGCCCACCTCTTACATAAAAATTGACCATTTATTTACCATTTATTTAAGACAAGCTCCACCGATCCCAATTATTTGACGAATCGAAATTGATTTATTCTATGTACATGGGTACTTGAGACGCGGCAAACATGTCATGACCAGCGTACAGATATTTTAATTCACGAAGAGTTTACAATATTCATAGCCAAATATTTTTCGTGAAGTAGGATATCTTGTACTTAATTGATGACGCACTGCAGAAAATTCAAGCGTTCATTAGGTTCGCGAACAAGTCAAAATTATTCCTTTTTAAATTTCACGCAAATCCGTAAAACGTCGCAGTCGCCTTATCAGCAGAACCATTGAAATATTACATTGTTCCTAGTCTTACAAATTACGTATGTAAAATCTTCAAAATTAACAATATTGTTATCTTTTATTCCAGCCAAAATTAACAATGGCCAGGTGCAGGAGAAATGTGGATAATTTCTTAGAAGCGTGCAGAAAAATAGGAGTTGAAGAGGTGAGTTATTTCCTTTTGCGATTTTAACTGTGACCTCACCAAAACCGATTGCGATTTTCGATTACACAATATGACACATTTCAACAACACCAAAGTTTTCATACAATGTGTTGTGACAAGAAAAGCAATTTTATGGAAATCTTAATGTATAAAAATATATGGTGCTGTCTTGAATAATATTCAAGACAGCACCATATATTTTCATGTGTTACCATTATGTGTGTTGTGTTGTGTAAATTACCTACTTCTTTGTTTTACATGTTTTTTTTTACATTTTTTCGTCATATAGTATCAAAAAAAGAATTGTGCGGATATTCATTTTTTCTTTTAACAAGACATATTTTATGAATTTCCAATCACGGTTATTTACCGTTCCATATCTCGCGATCACGTCGCCACATATTTGGTAATGTTGCAGGGCCGATCCGATATCCTTTCGCCAGTTGTTATATGAAATTAAGAGCCGGGTGGCGTGTGTTGCAGGATGTGGTCTGCTCGCCCGAAGACATTCTGGGCCTGGACGAGGGAGCCTCGTGCGTCTCGCTCGCGCGCACTGTGGCCGTCCTGCTCACACACGCCACCGGCTCGCGAAACGATATCAGATCTGAGCCCCGGAGCGAAAATCTCAGTGATGACGCCGCAGAATCGCCCATCGAAATCAACTACTACAAACACCAAATAAGAAGGTACTCGGAGGAGAGGTTCGTCAGCAACTTCAACGACGGCCACCACACCATAGACGAGGCAGAGGAGTATCAACTCTCTTACGAAAACAACAACGATCAAAATTACTCGCCGGTCTACGATCAATTGAGAAATCGTGGACCTTACTACCATAGGAATCGAGTGCAGTTTGTCCAGCCATTTTACAAGAATAATGTGCTAAGGAGTGAAAACTTCGAAATATACGACACTGATGAAGTTGATTATCCCATGGGACTGAGAGAGGAGGACAACGAGAGGTACGATAGAGGCAAGATGAATTTAGACATACCGAATAATCTCAACAGGGATTTAAATATTGAGACTGATGAGGCGAGGGCGGATAAAAACAGAGTATTTTACACTTGGTTATGCCTCGGCACGTTTATCGTGTCTACGATTTTATTGATTCTATATCCATTGTAATTTTTCAATCGAATTTTTGTTTAGTTCACATTAGGATAGACATGCACTGTGATTATGATGGGTACTGCGAATCTTTTTGATATAGCAGCGATAGTGTAGCAATAGGCAGCCTTATACCAAATGACAAATCCCTTCAAATACGAATCGTATACGTAATCTTCTCGTAACAGTATCAAGACGCGGGTCTATAAAAAGGATGCGCTTCAACATCGTTTCGTATCCGGACGTATTTGCATATGTACTTGCACGTATTGCTCTTATTCTACGCGTGTATTACGAAACGCTAATGTTAAAGACATCGTGTACCAAGGTTCTAACACAGATGACGTTTTATGACGTTTTAATTCCATTTTCTACCGCTAGTCTTCCTTGACAAAGAAAAAATGGCGCTTATGAGCTACGTATGTCTATTTTCTGTGGATAAGGCTGCCTATTATTAGAAGTTAGGAAACTGGCAAGGATTTATTTGGTGTAGGAATGTAATAGAGGCTTTATGTGATAGGGAAGTTGTTTGCCCAGTTTATTTTACTTGCCAAGTTTTAGAATCATACGTTAACTTGATAGTTATCCGTCAAATAAAGTTATCAACATATACAGAAGTATTGCTATTGTTGAAAGTATTCATAAAACTTGAATAGAAAAAATCAAATTACAAAAGATTTCATATTTTTCACGAACAATTATGTTGTTAGCATTCTTTGACGGAATTATCAATATTTTTCATTCCATTTCAACTCTTGAAAAAGACTGAAGTGAATGAACTAAGACGCTAGCTTACAGCGATACAAGAATACATAAATATGTACTAATATTACACACGGTGCGGCTCGCCAATTCTGTTGCTTGAACTTGGCTATGTACTGTAAAATTAATATGTTACTATTTGAAGTTCTATGGTATCTTTAAACTCAATATTACTTGGATAGTGTAGCAAATTATTAATATTAAACATTTGCATTAAATAAGTACAATTAGCGTTCTCTTGTAACGCTGTAAGTACGTTTCAAAAGCCACATATGCCTTAAGCTCGTCACACACAATGAAGTTAAAAATATCGTAAAATATTAACCGATATCAAAAAAAAACGTCTACAGTTATAATATGAGATAACTGTTCACGTTTTGGTTTAGTTATGAATTCATAAACTTAATTATTGATTTATTTATTTAATGTTAGGAAAGGACAAAGAAACAAACTAACAAGAGAAGGGCAAAGGAACTAACTGAGCACTGATACACTAATCATCACTGCTCGTATTTATCTGCAACCATGTGACGCGTCTGATGCGACAATACTCGCACTATGAAAATGTATGGCCCGACCGCCCCGCGGGTCTGTCGCACCCCTCGAAATATCCATAATATCAAAATAATTCATACATTTTTTGCCTATTTCAAACTCTATCGGATCGTTTCTTTCTTCTTGATACTAAATGTGTTACTCGCAGATTCTACCAAATCTTGGTAGATTTGGTAGACTCTACGGGTAACACATTTATGATACCTACCAAATCTACCGTACCTGCTTTCGAAGGGTACTAGGATTGATACGAGATATTTATTTTACGATTATTATAGCTTCATTACTTGACGGGCTTTACCTACAGTACGACTGAGGGTTAACAAAATTTTTCGATGCTTCCTTATACGTATATTGAATTATTGTGAAAGCGAAAAGTTTTGGTATTTAGATTTGAAAAGACTTGTATACAGTTTTAGATGAATGTTTCACGAGGATTTGAAGGTCTATGGTATTTATACCAAAGATGAATTGATTTTTTTACTACAATGATTTTTTTGTAATCATGTAGTTGTTTTGACATGTATTCACAAACATTTGGAGCTCCGGATCGAATGATAATATAATACTATTCCATGAGAATTTTACATTCCGAAGAATTATTCTTAAGTATCAAGAGAGACAGAGAGAGAGGGTCTTAATAGAAAGAAAGAAGAAAAAAATAATTATAATAAAAATACCGTTTCTTATTGGTAAGCCAATCTAAACGTTTGTGAATGTATGTGTTGATTATGTATGTAGTTTGAAAATTCTATTCCATTTGTAAACATTATAATATTAAATAAGGCGATGCTACTGATTTTTACTATGATACGTATATTTGTTTTGTGTGGATATATTTTGTGAGAAGAGTGAATTTTTTTTTGTATATTTTTATTTAGTTTGAAATTCCAAATTTTATAATTCATTCCCATTAGAGGCATTTAAATTTAGTTAGTGTTTAGTAAATTGGTGTTTTCTAGTTGATTTGCTTGGTGTTTGTATTTTGCGTTTGTTCCAAGGATCTCAATTGACGTTGTGTTCGAGTGATTTGATGATGTTTGAGGTATTTTTTTCTTTAAATATATGTAATTTTTATTTATGTCCTTTATGCAATATTGATAAAAGTTTACAGTTAAACTGATGCGTTTTCTAAACAGTAATAGATCGTTTAGAAAGAAAATGTAATTAATATTATATGCGTTGAAAATGGTCAACCTGAATGAATGAACGATTCAATCAATCAATTCAATGGGAATGAACGAATAATTAAAGTAGCTAATCGCTATGAATTAATTGTTCATACTAAGATTCAAATACATTAACGAGTGGAGTGAATGAAATTGGAGTCGTTTGTTCATTCATTCTTAACAATATATTAATCTTCGAAGTTTGCAATTAATTTAACTACGTGCAAATGTTTTGAGTGTTAAAAAATGTATTAAAATGAGAGAGAATGTACAATTAAGTAAATTATTTATAATAAAAAACATTCAGAATCATTCGATTTGTACGCTTGTATTTGAATAGGATTGTCACGTAGTATTTTTTGCACCAATTACAATTTAAATTAAAACTAAAATAAACTAGCTCTTCTAAGTTCTTATAGAATAGTGCATATAGTTTCAAGGGCTTCGGCATGTAAACTCTTATTACGTAAGTTCATTCGCAAATATTCTGTGGTACCCAGTGGTTTGTTCCTGTGGTGTTTTTAGACTAAACTATGTCTATACTTAATTCAAAATCAATGTCACGTCTATTCCGAAATTAAGCCCTCACAGACACTTATTCTAGTCATTCAATTAATACAAAATACATTATTTATAATACTACCAACATTTCAGAAAGAACTGAGGTCATGTTAGAAGCTTTATTATTTTTAATGGGATTGTAAAATATTGGTATTTTACATCACTATTTCAGGATTAGTCGATTTGGATAGTTTTATGAGCTAACAACAATTTTTGCTGAGTTTTGTACTATGCGGTATTTTATAAGGACATTATACTACCGTTTAGATATTTTGTATAAGAGAAAGTAATTCCATTAAAACTAAAGTACAATAACAAATATATTGGTGCATAAAGTATTTATGATCCGTAGGCGGATAATATACAAATGATGTAAAATAACATTAGCCTAGCTGTTTTGCGTATCTTAATATTTCTTATCAAATAAGAATTGTATGCCTTAATCGAAACTTCATATCGTTATTGTATTGACAATGCAAAAATGTTAATTTTTAGTCTCGATCGTTTTTCACACGATAAAAAAAAATTAGGCGCAAAATGTACAGAGTAATACGAAATACAGAGCGTGTTGACCGCGAGATGAACGCTGGACCTAAAAACGAGTAAGGTCTGTTAGTCCATTGTATTATTTCTCACTTCTCGTTCGAGATCATGAGTCCCGGGAGATGAGACGCCACGCCATAGCAGCCCATGCTCGAAACCTTGGCATATTTTTTATTTTATTTGCATGGCAAATCTTTTATCGAATAGCGTGATTTCCACGATCAGCGACATCTGTAATATAAAAAATTAAAAACGAGTACTCAAATTTAGACCTTGCGACACGGACTTAAAAACTAAAATGTTATTGCATATAGGTACAGTAAATTTTGCACAGAAAGTTACACAGAATCGAATACAATAAACAACAACATAAACATACGAATATAAAGTGAAAAGCGATCGTTTTAGTATTGTAGTGATTACTAGACTGTATTTTGAGGCTTGCATTTAATTGGATTAAATTATTTCTAAACTAAGCCAATTCACATACATGAATGTTGCCAACGTTTTATGAATATTGTACCTAAAAATGAAAGTGAACTTATGATGTGAAAAGATTTTGTATTTACAATTAAGCCACCTGGCGGGGATAAAGCGAATTTTAAAATGAAATAGTTATATACAAAGTAAATTACAATTAATTTAGACATTACATAATTTTGGATTGTGTTTAGTACCTATCTGTCGATGTATAAACTACTGCATGTATATGAGACGTAAATCACGACAACTGAATGAAGTCCAGCCAGTATTTAAATATGTTCAAAAATATTAATCTGACCTAAACCAAATATTTTTAAAGTCAATAATTTATGAACTATCACTGAGTCAGTTATTATTGACGAGATACTAAACTCAACCTTACTGCACAAATTGTTGAGTTCATATTTCCATAACACGTATACGTATACGTACAGTCAACAAAGGAATTTATTGACCCCCCCTCTGTATATATGATTAAAGATTTCTAAATATTGCGTGAAGGGATTTACTTGAAAATTTATTTATCAATAGTATTCATATTGTACTATATAATTACAAATTTTCAAGTAAATCCCTTCACGCATTTAGAAATCTTTAATCACATATACAGAGGGGGGTCAGTCAATTCCTTTGTTGACTGTACCACACCCGCCCCCTAAATATACGGCATTACAAGCATCGCGCCGAATTTAATTCACATACGATTTTAATAATCATTCCAAAGATTCAATTTGTAAAGACTGTAGCTTCTGTAATTTTGTTTATCTGTGCTTTATAAAACTGTTTATTAAATATTAAGATTTTATCATGATTGTTTTAGTTAAGTTTTTTTTTATAGCTGTGTACTAAAACATCCAAAAAGGGCATTACATTATTCTGCATACTCAATTGTGTTAAGAAAAAATTAACTAAAGTGCCTAAACCTTCAGTTGGCAAGATTGAAGCTAAACATAGCAAGATAAAATAAAAACCTACGAAAAATACTGATAATCTACGTTACAGTGCTGTTACAAAAATGAATACGCACTTGATTTATTGCTGTCAAGAAAGGCCACATTGAGCAATTCCTCTGAATGAATTCATTTCCGGAATTCATAGCAGATCCTTGGCAATTCCTCTAATTTTCGTATTTAGTGCTGTTTGACGTGAGGTTTGAAGAAAAAACTGAGTAAATATCAAACTTATTTCAAGAGCTATAGTGGAACTACGTAAATTAATAATAATTATTGAAAAAATATGAATTGCAAATGAATCATATTGTGAATGGTAGTAAAAGTTACTATTTTACGATTTGAAAAGTGATTCCCATTAGGAATCTATTATGGTTCATCTAAAGTGGCCTTTTTTAGGTCTGCAGACCAGATCTGATCTGATTAGTAATTCACCAAAGAATCGAAATGGTTTGGAGAATTACTAAGGCAAGCAATATTAGTGTAATGCATATGCATAATAATGTAATGGTCGTTTAACATAACGGGTTGTATTTTTTAATATAAGAAACATTTGAGTTCAAAAGGTCCTTGTAAGACGCCATTTTCATTAGATATTGTTAAAATTCTCATAAAATATGGTGTTGTACAATGCGCCCTTCACGTTACCTAAAAGGTGTCTATATAACGCTAGCATTAACTAAATGTTACAACGCAGCTTTTTAATATAAGACTATTTTTGCATTTTTTTTTTATAATTCATAGACTTTTTTTGCTTTTATGGCATCTGTCTGGTTTGAAATTGTTTGCTAAATATATTCGTATGTAATTTTGACTTGAAACGCTTGACTTATAAAAAGACTTCACTTATTTTTTCTACAAAATAGTAACGGCAAAATAAAGCGTTGTTCTCGGTAATGGAGCTTCATTTATTTTATCTTCTACCTGAGCTATTATTATTCTATTTTAAAATATACTTTTCTAATATCTTTTCTTCTCGTTCATTCAGTTGTGAGTCCCAAAACCACACCCAAGACAGTTTTTCCACCAGGACACTAACGAGCTTTACTATTTGTTTTCAATCTGTGCTCTCCTTTAAATACTAGCTACCAGGACAAAGCGGTGGTAATATAATAAATAATAGATTTACCCCGTTTGTCTCATCATCATCTCACGTTCTAAAATCATCATTTTCAGGAATGAAATGAACCTATTTTTTACTCTATTTCTACTGTAGACTTCAATTTGTGTGAATTCTATCATCAAAATTAAATACGAATAATAAATATTTCCAAAACAATTGAACCGTTATCGCTTTTTCTATTCTGGTCATTATTTTCTCCCAGTATTCTACGCTTCTCGTATTATTATAGTTTTTTGAGCTTTAAAACTGCAAGTACAATGCTAATTTATATAAGGTTATAGATATAATTAATATATAATTGAAATAGCATATATTTGTTGGCTTAAGGTGCTTGGGTACTTATTTATGTAGTTGTAGACTGGTTTTAATGAATCTATGTATTCCATATGGCTAGAAAGTGCAACATGATGCGTCACAATGATGCGGTCGGTTCAAACTTGATACGTATGCGTGTACGTAACTTGCGTATGTGTACGCAGGTGCACTCGAATATTTCAAGCTTAAATATACTGGGTAATTAGAAATTTACCATATGGTAGCATTTTTATTATGATTTGGGAAGTCATTTTTTTGTTAATTTTCTCGCTATATTTACTAGTCTTTATTGCAACTTAATTTCTATTTTTAAGATCCTTAATGCCATATTTGTTACCTGCTATTTTTTCTATTTTCTTTTTGTATTTTATATTACTAATAATAACTCTTTTCTAATATCTAAGAGATGTTAAAACCAGTCCAAAATATTCCAATTAACATAAGTAATATATACGGTTGAATTTTTTATGACTTTTCTTTATTTTCTCGAAGATATAACTTATTTTGTTTAGTATCTCAACGCACATCTGATTTGTATTCTTAAAAAAGTAATTAAGAAAATTATAACATAACGTATGTAATTTTTTTATCTGAATAAATATTTCTTATTGGCAATTCTGTGGTTTTATTTTGTTTTTGTAAACTTTACAATTTGCCATTTCTCTGTGGTAACTCCAGTTGTTTATTGCTCTCTGTGCGAATAACTACATAGCTATGGTATAATATGACTGCAGACGTCCGTTCCGTTCCTGGGATGTTACCGGACATAAAAACTATCCTATGAGGTCCAGGAAATAACCTTGGACGCAAACTCTTTCTTACCAAACGTTACAGCCTGAAAAGGTGTGACTGAGCGAGGTGAACAGAATCATTTTAAATTTTCAAGCTGTCTTTTTCCTTCTTTAATTGGACAAAAAAGGCCGTAATTGGTCTTTCGCCATTTCTTTTACCAGTGATCATTTTGCTTGTTTCCGAAATGGTAGTAGTTTATAGAGTAGATTAATTATGCAAATCATTTATTACTGTATACTCTTTGATAAGAAAACGTGTTTGTAAAAACCCATTCTCTGAATAAAAGTTTTGAATTTGTGCTCACCGAGAGTCATTCATTTAACATGGGTTTACATTTGTCAAATCATTTACTTAGTATGGATTTTTGTTAAACAATATTGTCTAATGTAAGTGTAATTTATATTTCAGAAGTTAATGTGCTGCGCGGCCGACGTTTTAGAAGGCAAAGGCACAGTGCAAGTGGCAATAACAGTGACTGAACTACTAAGACGGCAAAACCTGTCACGCGTGTCCCCCCACCATGTGCCAGTACCAACGCAAACTACCGCCACCTAGCGCCCGAAACTCGCACTAGCGCCACAATCGGCGTTGTCACTATAAATTTATCCGGCTCGAAGGATCGACGTGGATATAAATGGACTGGTTATTATAAAAGTTTTGTACCAAAAATATTTGTAGCTTGGATTTTCAGTGGAGTTATTGATGTTTACGTTTGTAACATTGTTAGGACATGTTTATGGTAGCGGATGTAACTTGAAAGAACTATTTTGTTACGAGGTTGTTATACTGTGTATAGCCAATAAGGAAGGACTGTAGAAAGTTAGACGGCTCTTTGGATGACATAAAAAGTGTTATTTAGTGAAATTGTGGACGAAGAAGTTTTGTTAAAATTGTAAAACTCTTTTCTACCACTATACAGTCAAGTGTACTATGTGAACTAAGCTTTACAATTTTGCAATCCGATTTTGGTTCTATAACACAGAAATTAACAGTACAACGTTCAATATGTACTTGACGTGCGCTTGACTGTACAAACCGCCATATTTACATACTAGAAATGGAATGCGAAAAACTTGTAGGTTACCCAAGTTGTAAGTAATAAAGCGATTTGTGATCTTACCAAAACAGTTCAAGAAAACAATTTTTGGTTCACAAATAATATTACCTTTGAACTATAGTATAAAACTATAGGCAACGTATTATTATCCATTAGATAATATTAAGGCACAGTTTAATCGGGACTAGCCCAGCACACAGTGTCTCTTAAATAGGATTAAAATAGCCTCAATATGTGTTCTCAATCCTTTTTTTCCTATGTCAGATTGCAGAGTCATATCACGCGTCTTTATAACCAATCAATGCATTGTATTTATGACGCATCGAAGTAAACTACCAATCAATACTTCCGTCATCACGAACATCATCGATACAGGATTGAGATTACATATTGGGTTCCGGCGTAAAAGAAAACATGTGGCGATCGGCAAACCTCCGGCCCGTTGGTCAGTCGACAGTGTGCGGGTGACGGAGACCGAAGGACATTTATTCACCTTCTTCGCTGAAGTAGACTATAAAAAACTTTAAGTATTTATCAAAATCCATTGGATCTAAGAGAACCAAAAAATTTGTGTATAGAACGAAGGGCACATGAGCAATTTTTAGAGACTTTGTAGATTTAGTATCAATTGTGCGATAGTGAATCTAATTTCCGCTTTTAAGGCTCATGTCTTTGTCAATACGTGGTATACGTGTCTTTGACTACTGAAATACTGTTGGGAATTGTAGGCTAGTGACAATAACTCCGTACTTTCATACAAGTTTTGTAGTTAGTTTGGCACTTTGCTCGGGACTGCCAATTAGGCGGATCCATGCCAGACGATCCAAGACGATTCAAATGCACGCGGCTCTATCCCATGTGAGGATCTATCCAATGCCTCACGCGAGGCAAGTCCATATCAAGTGGTGGTCTGGTGTGGATCTATTGGTATGTCTGATCCGTCAAACTCAACATGGATTTGATTTTCATTGATATTTCATACGAAATAATTTGAAATTTAAAACATAGCGTCATTTGTATCATATCTGTCACATTACACGCTCTTACTTATAAATGTTACATGTAAATCGTAGATGCTATCTATTAGATAAGGTGCTTCAACTTGCACAATAACACGAATTTACTAGTGAATTTTCTAATCGTCATTTACACACGTTGTCGCACGTTTGTTGTCATTTAGAAAGTGCCTCATGACCTCACTACGTCCGATGTAGTATTAAAGTGTCTTAATAAGTACCTACCATATTTAGTAACACTAAAAGTCAGTTACGTTGTCTGAGAAAGATCACTCTTGAAAATAATTCCGCGATCGGCATTACATTGTTACGCTTAGGTAGTCTTGACAGACTAAACTAAATGGAATCGGATTGTACACTAACCAAACAGTTAAAACGAAAGATTCAAGAGTATGAATTAGGATTTGCCATTTTTTAAAATTGAAATCAATATCGCGATTTTATTGAAGAGTAACTAACCCAGCTGGTCTACATAACAAATAGGACATTATATATCGTGCAATTATTACTGACTTGTAGTGTTATTAAATATGGAAAATAGTGTAATCTCTCGCCTTAGGAATCAATATCGCGAAACGCTTGCTATTTCTGAAACCACAATGATATCGGTGCGGTGTTTTACAGCAACGCATAACGCGATATATGCCACATTCACTTTAGTTTTCATCAAACAAATATGATAACCTAAATGTAGCGCGACGTAGATTGGTGTGTCTCTCATTGCACCGATAATATTGTAGTCTCTCCCTTTATTGGTAGTGAGTTAATGAATACGAATGTGTGTGATTTGAAGTCTACATGATTGTGAATATTAGTACGAGTACCTTTCTACTACAATGCGCGTGTATCGTAGCGCACTGTGCGTGTATGGAATCGCACTGACCATGTTTAGAAACGTGTTGGGTGTACAAGAACGTACCGAGCGTGTATGTATACACTGGGCGTTAACCACGTATACTTTATTCGACGTGTCTGTGTGTCTGCAGTTATTGTATTTAAAAAAAAAACATGAAAGAATCGTTACCAAACTTCGTGACACTTACTAGATAGACTAGAAATTTTTGTAATGCTATAAAATGCAAGACCAAGAATCTAAGTAAGCTGATATTCAAGGCTTTCTCCTGATGCTGAAGTCGCATAGTGCCATCCATCCTTCTGTGCGTAATAGTGCACTAGAAGCGGAACTTTATTACGATAATAGGTACCAGCCGAACATAAAGCAATAAATTTTACAATAATCTTAAAATGACTCGTGAAAATTAGAAACCCATGACCATTAATTTAATTACCATAATATTGGCTGTGCGCGTGTTTAGAAATTAAATGCCAATTGTTCATAAGTAGTTTCTGTAGATTGTATCATATTTGTTAAATAATAGCCGAAATATTTTTTATACATTTTTACCACAAACACAATGTTCTCTTTGCAATGTCCGCGAATATGAATCAGTCTTATATCAAAATAGCACAAAAATATGAATGAGTACCGACGTATGTATTTTACAAAAAAAGTCATCTTTCTCAATTAAGCGAAACGCTTATTTATAAATACTTTATGCACCTTTCAAATACGTACCTACCTAAAAGAAATAAGTTTATTGTTTAATCAAGTACTTATTCGTCCGTTAACAGCCGTTTTACACGTCTCCTGAGAGTTGCTACTGTGGTTTCCTGGTAAGTTTCTGCCATCTCGGAGGTAGTCTGCAAGGCGTCTTTACAACGTACTGTACGGCTTAGACGCACGCACACATTACGTATGCATACGCAATCTTGCGGTCGAAAGTAGTTTTAACGTATACGTTAAATTTATCGTGTAAATATTGAATCTTTTAGAAACCAGACGGCTATTTAAAGGCATACGATACTTAATAGTAATATTAATAATTTTAGCTCAGTGTAGAGCACTACTGGGAATCGAAAAGCGTTTGAAAATTATAGTAAGTCTATTCTTAATTTTACTTTCTGTATAACTATGTCAATAGAACGGATCTTGAGCGTCAAAACAACATGTTACTGCGATTTATGTAGGCGGAATTTGTCTGCGGGAAGTAATAATATATTTTTATAGTTATAGATGCCCGTTTACCGATAGAAAAAAATACTGTTCACAACATTTCTCAAATTTTTATAATAATTAACTTGTTTAATTTTTGGTTAGGATCCAAGGAATGCAGATCATGTAAATTGATCAAACAAAACATGCGACCGTCGAGTAGCGTTATGGTGGACGCAATGTGACGTGATTTTGTGCTTCTGCGTGTAAAATCTTGAAAGTAACTTTCCAAAGACCACCGCTCAAAGTCCGTCCCTATAAAACTATACTGTATATAAATATACTCAATTATGAACATATCTGTCATTACATTACCACCGAATTGCGGACTCGATGGAATTCTCTAATACTCATCATAATTATACGTATTATAAGATGTTTTTTCTCTCGTCACATAATTAAATATAGTCAATTTTGTATATGTAAGGTCAAATATTATTAGTATAAAATAATAATAAATATATTTCAATGATTTAATCATTATGATATGTGAAAATTTTGGTTGTTACTTATTTCATTATTTTATTTTATTCATACGATTTTTTTTTATACTGCCATATTATATTCTGTTATGTCTTTCGAAATTGTATTACAATCGGTGAATTGTCATAAATACCTAGTAAAGTAAATGACATATTAAATTTTAAAAGGTACAATTCCAAGACGGACCGCATGCTGCAGACTGCAAGCTACATACTAATTTCTATTTATCTGTATGAAAGTGATTCCAAGCGCGGCGAGTGCGGTCGGCACTTTCATAGAAATATAGAAACTAGTAGCGTCGCTTGCAGTCTGCAGCGTGCGGTCCGTCTTGTAATTAGACCTTAAAGTATCCAGTGAATGAAAAAAAATATTTAAATTTTGTTTGATAAAATCAAATTCTTCATTATTCTATCATTGACTGGACTTAGTGACTTCTTATTATTGTCCAATATATGATGGCGTTTGCTTACCATCAGGTATCCTGTGCTACCCCCCACCCCCCCATATAAAAATAAGTGGATGTAATATTTCTTTAGTAACTTATTAGGAGTGTTACCGCATATTGTGAGATAATTATAGACAATTTATTATAATAAAATGCATTTCTATTAGTAGTCACAAATAACGTGATGTTAGTTCTATAAAATGGATGTATAATTATTTAATTTTTTAATTGATGTGGTGCAAAATAATTTTGTTTTACTTATAATGATTTTTGGTACTATTGAATTCTGCCTACTTTATAATTATGTTAACATTGTATTTTTTCTCAAAAGTATACATTTAAATATTGGGTTAGTGTTTTCTCAATCATTTGTCGTAGAATCGGTATATTTGAAAGTAATAAACTCGGACACGGATCAGTTTTTTTAGTGTCCGAGCTAAGCCAATATAGATTTGATTTATCAGTACAGTAAAATTTATGACCATACTTTTTTGTCTTTACTGGCAATGTAGTAAGACAAGGGAAATTTCTAAATGAAAAGAATTTATTTTTAATTTTTTAATTAATTATTTTTATTTTTATTCTCAAACCATTTTTTTTTCTATTTCTGTCAGTTGTACTTCTTTACGGCCAGTAATAAATTCATATGATTTAACGGTTTTTTTGTTTCAAAAACCAACTTTGTTGACCATCTATAGATTAGATCGTCTAGTGACAAACTAATTGATTTTGGTACCTACATTATGTTGGTGACCATAAAAACTCTAATCCTTACCCCGGCTGTATACCTCTCAAAGTTGACAGAACGAAAGCAAATGAAAAATAAAGACGATGTAAAATGAAGAGCCTGACCACACTCGTTTTCGCTCAACTTCCCGAGACTGTAGAGTCGAGGTTAGAGTTTAAATACACTTGCGGCTGGGAAGGTAGTGAGTTGAGTACAGTCAGGTAGTGAGTTGAGTACAGTCAGCCAATGAAAGAAGTGATTCAATATGACTCTTTTCTAGGAATTTACGCGAATTTTTATTTATGAATAGTATGCATATTGTACAGTCAAGAGCACGTCGACCTTTACATATCGGACTTTGTACTACTCTTAAGTTCTATGTCATAAGAGCCAAAATTGTACTGCAAGTGTAAAGCTCAACGTGCTCCTGACTGTACTATGTGATTACAAAGTTTCATAACCACGCTTACATTATTAGCGTCAAAATCGTTGTTCGTTTTTTTTATTGTTTGCAGTTCGATGTTTAGGTACCTACACAAGTCACGACTAGCCACAAGTGCATTTCGACTCTTATTAATCCTATGTGTAAGCCCCCATTGATGTGTATAATAGAAATTAAGATTTAAAGAACTGAAGAGAATCGAGTCTTTGTCCTGTCAAAGATAATGTGCCAAAGACTATGGTTGAAGGATTTTTTTTTTGTATAAAATATTCTGTGTAATGCACTGGTCTCTTAGAATTAAGTACGATGTAGCAATACCGTATCCTACACATGTTTATATGTAGATAAAAATAAAACATATACATTTTCGAAAAAAATTATTGATTTTTTATTTTACAATAATTAGTATAAGCAAGATCCGTATGTTTGTCACCTTAGTGGTATAAAAAAACTCAATTCTATAAGAACCTTTAAAGTCTTCTCTGGTGGGTATCTAGTGACGTAAAAAAAGCAATTTATTAAAAAGTTGCTTTGTAATGTGATATTATAGTAGGTATCTACAGTAGATGTTATGGGCGTGGTACGTGTAATCGGTAGACGCTGACTGGCATGTTAGGATCCCACCCTTCCTGACATAGTGATGGCGCCAGCATTCTGTCATTAATGGCAACGCATTGGTAATGCCCCTGGTGTTGCTGATGTCCATAGGCGGTGACCATTTTCCATCAGGTGGCCCCGCTTGCCTGTTTGTCTGCTGTATAACAAAAAAAACTGGTAGCTCACTTATAAATTTAAATTTTTTGCTTAGTTTTTTTGACAATTTAGTAGATAGGAACCAGCCTTACCTAGACATAATTGTTAAGGGCCTGAGTACACAGTGATCATTTACTTAGCCAGTGTTAAAAGACAAATGCGAGGAAACAAGTAAAATTGATAAAACGCCGATCGGCGCTGCTAAGAATGCCGATCGGCGTGTATGCTCATGCACTGTAAAAATTGTATGAAACCTTCAACTGGATATTCCTACTGCTTATAATATTTTTTTAATAATGTTTATTTATGTAAACAAATCTAATATACTAAATTATATATTTACAAAACATCCTACCTATACATTTCACTATACAAAATCAACGCGTTCTAATTTCATTCGTTACAATAGAAAAGAGAACCTTTGTAACGCCTATTCAACGGAGTTCATTCAACATTAACACCACAAAAAAAAGGTTAAAAGCAGGCCATTGTTAATTTTACGCTAAGTTGGTTTTCTACAAGTATTATTTACTTTTAGTAAAATCATCGCCCTTGTTTACAAGTAATTAATTAAACCCATACAAAGAGATTGGGGGTACTTTGTAAACTTTCTTTTTAATTGTGGACCATGACAGCTTTTGAATAACGTTTGGAAATAAATCGACCGGAAAATTGGGAACTTTATCACCCCTATATGAGGTAGAGTTGTTATGTGTGAGGGGTAAGTATTGCGTGTGTGTGATTCTTAAATAGTGATATTTTATATAAGTAACTATGTAATTGGGTTATACGGTTATAATACTTACCTACTTACCTTTTATTGATCATTTGCATTATAATATTGCAATAGAAATATTTTAATTTAAGAGAGGTAGGGCACAGCGGATAATCCGCTCACATCGGAGCAGCCCGTCTGGGGAAGGACCTTCACCTTACAGAAGATCGTAGCCAAATAGCATTGGTCTCGGCCATGTTGTGTTCCTTCCTACGGTGAGTAAGGTCTCCAGAGCTCCACTTGGGGGGTTGGGAGGGTTGGCAACGCGTGAGTGATACCCCCGGTATTGAAAGCGCCTATAGGCTGCGGTGATGCTTACCATCAGGCGTGCCGTATGCTTGTTTGACACCTTTGAGGTATAAAAAAAAATCGTGAAGATAGGACTACCTTGTAGTTCAACAGTTTATATTCACAGAGTACGGAAACCTAAAAATAACCATATCTAACACATAAAACCGATCACTTAATTTGTCAATCCTGTTACTAAATCCTAGGCTCCAACTCATTAATATGTAAGTTGTAGACAACTTAAATTGCATTAGATAGCAAAGAATAGTGCAAATAAAGACATCGAAATATCATATTACCCTTTTGTATAGATGCCTGTCGCGATATAAGAACATGGGGCAGCTTTGTTGTCACATTACTTGTACGGAGTAATAAGTAGGGTGACCATAAGTTTTCCCTTGCCATGCGGCGCCATAATTTCTTTGTCGCTGAATTGGTAGCTGTGTTCGTGCGTCGACAGTTTTTGGTAAACAACCACGTTTCATAGAATTCGTCGCTGTTCATGCGTCGACGCACAAACAGCGACCAATTCGAAGAAGAAAAGGTGAATTTTCAGTAGACGTGATAACACCGCCGCATGGAAAAGTTAATTACAATGTTTTGTGAACTTTTTGAGACAATGAGATATTATAGTAAAGTACGATTCACGCCTGCAGATTTGCCAAAATTGAAACATCCATAGAGTTAGCATGTAAGTTACGCAGCATTGAAGCTTACCAGTTGCTCTAAAGCCTACCATTATAGAATCTGAACCACAACTCAGTCGGTTAATAAACGGGTTTCTAGGATAGAACTACTCTCTAACTCTGGTCTAACTCTGGTCAGGACTAGCACCTCTCCTGATAAGAATATGGATAAGTTTAATCATGAACTAAAAGCCTGGTCACAGTAACACCCCAGCGGTAAAGTTGTTAAAGTGTGGCCCTCGCAGCGTGGCGTCGCGACCGCGTCCGATGTCCCCGTGGGTCGACCGGAGACATTGACAATCGAATTATACATTTATAATAAATTTTATTGTAAAATGTCATTCTGCATTCATGCAAACATGCGAGATATAATTTATATACTGTATAGGAAAAGTATTGAAAAAAAATGCATAGAATTATCGCACTACTATATTATCAAGAGAGTAAGGGCACAACGGATAATCCGCTCAAATCGGAGTGATCCGTCTGGGGAAGGACCTCCACCATACAGAAGATCGTAGCCAGCCAAATATAGCGTACGTGTTGTGTTCCTACGGTGATGCTTACCATCAGGCGGGACGTAAGCTTGTTTGCCACCTTTGTGGCATAAAAAAAACTACGCTTTGATTCAGAGGCTTTTAGTTTAACTTATAATATTGTAAGTAGTACTTATTCGATCTCCTTGTCTTGAAAATATTGCTTTCAGTAATAATGGTCGCCTTGTTGCTAATACACTAACTAAACAATAGTTTTACTTAAAATTATAACGCGATATAATGAACGTAAATTGACGACCTCCGTGGCGTAATGGTTACCATGCCAGACCGCCACCCAGGAGATCTCGGGTTCGAATCCCGGTCGGGCCATGATGAAAAACGATCTTTTTCTGATCTTTTCTGACTGGCCTGGGTTTTGGATGTTTATCTATAGATGTATTTGTTACAGCTTTTTTGCCATAGACGGGTACGTCAAGGAGGATCTCTATCATACTAATATCTATACTAATATTATAAAGAGGAAAGATTTGATTGTTTGTTTGAATTGAATAGGCTCCGAAACTACTGGACCGATTTCAAAAATCCTTTCACCAGTAGAAAGCTACATTATCAGGGAGTGACATAGGCTATAGCTTTTCCCGAAATTCAATGTGGTTCCCACGGGAACGGGTCCGGAACTTCACGCGGACGAAGTCTCGAGCAAAAAATTATAAATAAAATGAGAACGTTACTTTGTTTGTTTGTAATTCCTTCACGGCTTGACTAAGTAGCCGATCATTATGAAAATTTGTATATTTATTGTCAGGGGTACAGAGCCTAACATAGGCAAATTTTTACGCTAGCGAAGCCGTTGGTAACAGCTAGTACTATATTATTTCCCTGTAGTGTGTCGAAATTATTCAAAGATTCAAAACGAATCAAAGAACCAGGCCATTTCTCATGTCAGAGAGTACACACAGTAATAAATGATTAGTGTAATTAATTTATGATTATTGTCAATATATTAATTTTAAATAATGTAATAAAAACAAACCCTTACAACAAGTGAACAATCACACAGCGCGACTAGTATCGTGTTGCTCAGCATGAGATCGCGCCCACTCCGCGCCGCGACACCTACTGCACACCCGGGTAAATAATGAGCAATCGAACTTGATTATCTTCGAGTCAATCACACAACTATTTTAATTTCACAAATTCCAATAGTTCAGTTCGTAATCTAAAGGTTTGATTCTCTCATAGGACAAATATTTATCACATTAAAATAATGTTGTTTTGGGCGCTCTGGGCGTCTTTTTCTATCTCTGTCCAATTCAAATTAATTACAAAATTTTTTTTACAAAAACAAATAGGAGAAACGTTTTTTATAATAATATTAATTTAAAACCAAATTGCAGCGTGTGCGCATTTAAAAAGAAACTAAACTATTGTAAGCTATTTGTCAATTTTATTAATAATGCAAATATATTTAAATATGGACATGACAAAATGAGTTACAAAACTAGAGCGGTTGCCTTATTGACAGCGTTTGAAAGCTTTAGGGCTCATTCAGACGAACGGCACTTAATTGACGGCAGACGTCGTCGGCGGCAGCCGTCCACAAGGACAAAAGTGTCAACGGCTGCAGCAGTTGTATCTGCCGTCAATAGTGCCATTCGTTTGAATGAGCCCTAGGAGCTAAATAAATTTACTTATACTTAATTTAGATTAATGATAGTTGCTCAATCGTCAAATAAATTGTTGCGAAGTTTTTTCGAAGAAAGCTAAAAATAACAGATTATAAAGTAGGTTTTTTATTTAATCGATATTACTATTTACTTTCTATGAACAATAACTCTTTCCGCTGTCTACTCTCCTGAAACAAACCGCAGCCCTAGTAGTCTGCATCGCACTGATTGTCCGAATGTTTGTTTTCCCCAGCTGATGTATGGGCACCATAAATTTACCATCGCCTCGAGCCATCCAATTATGTTTCTCACTCTTACCACCTCTTGCAAAGGTACAATAATAGAAACGCAGGTGCCCGAAATTAAGGTTATTTAAATAATATGTAAACTAGTAAATAATTTATATTAACGATTGAGATCTAAATTCAGAAATTATTTTTTAATTCAAATAAATCTATTAGGTACCTACAAGCACTTTCGTATCGTATTTTCTTTTCCCGTCAACATTTTCAGAAACAGACAGACGTAAGACGTATACTTATACCTTCATTGTAACTAATGAGTAGGAAAAAAAAGGAAAAAAAAAAAACATACAAAATGACAAAAAAAGCCGTAACCGGTTTTCTTTCGCCATTTCTTTTCACCGGTTGCCATTTTGCTTGTGTCCGAAATGGTGGTAGTATTTAACGTAGGTTATTTTTATTTATTTAAACAAGTTGTAAATGACAAGAAAAAGTGCCTGTGAAGGTCTAATTTCTGAAATAAACGATTTCATTTCATTTCATTATCATTTCATTTCGTAACATGCAGCACCATACTAAGTGGACACCATTTTCATCCTCAAACTGTACCTTTAGTAGACTTAACATAATAAAATTGTAATTGTTCTTAATGTAAAATGTATCAATGATGATATATATCTATCCCTAATAATTATTGTTGGTGAGCTTAAACAAACAAATAAAAATCCCCTTCGATTGAAGCGAGAATCGTATCTCTGCAGTGCGATGATTATAAGTTGATTCAATCAATATAGATAGATAGTTAAAATAGGTAATGCTATAATTACAGCTACCTTTTTTGTCCGCGACTTCGTCCGCGTGAAGTTCCGGACCCGTTCCCGTGGGAACCACATTGAATTTTGGGAAAAGCTATAGCCTATGTTACTCCCTGATAATGTAGCTTTCTACTGGTGAAAGAATTTTTGAAATCGGTCCAGTAGTTTCGGAGCCTATTCAATTCAAACAAACAACAATCAAATCTTTCCTCTTTATAATATTAGTAAAGATTCACAACAGTAGGACACAGAATACATAAACAGCTTACAGGCGGATTTATATTTAAAAGCAATCTTTTCAGGGGATTATAGCGTAGCGTAGGTTCTCAACCTCGCTGCTCCAATGCTGATAGGCAGAGGTAATGTAAAATGTTTACTTAATATAATATATATAATATATATAATGTAACCTTTATGTAATTGTCGATTTAATTGCATTTATGAATATTTTTTTATATTTCTGCCTGTTAATTAGAGTAAAAAATGTAGCGTCTCCACTTATTGTTACAAATGCAGTAATTATAAAAAAACAGTGCGTTCCCAGCTCTCGAATCGTAGAAAGTTATGTAATAAATATGTATTAGCATGTCAATATAATAATTAATAACTTTTATACAAAAAAATATCGTATCTCATACATTTTGTTCCTAATGAGAATTTTAATTGGCCATTTGTTTTCTCGTGCATTATTTCACTTATATGTTGTTTGTTAATACTTGAAAGATAATAAAATTTATTAATTATGTGCCGTCAATTAGTGACGAAATTGTCTAATTTGTGGCTGACAGTCGAGTTGTCGTCATAGATAATTTTATATTAAACAAGCGGCCCGACCTGGCTTCGTATGGATTTCAGTAAGGATCTCAATTATTTTAAAGAGTATAATTATAAAATTGCGAACACTGGAAACGCGTTTTTCCTAGTTAGACTAGTTTTAACAAAGACATTTAGTAAAAATCTAGTTCTAATTATGTCATCATGTCACAATGAGGACATATGGATCCGAGTCGTCGTCGCTCACTATGGGCCTCATAAGAAGTTAGCCTTCTTATAAGTGATCCCATAGTGAGCGGTCACTCAGCGAGCCATGGAAAGAGCTATGCTCGGGGTTTCTCTACGAGATCGAATCAGAAATGAGGAGATCCGTAGCAGAACCAAAGTAACCGACATAGCCAAATGGATCAGCAAGAGGGCAGGGCACATAGCGCGCAGAACCGATGGCCGATGGATGGGGCAAAAGGGTTCTGGAGTAGCGACCACGTACCGGAAAGCGCAGCGTAGGACGCCCGCCTACAAGGTAGTCAGACGACCTAAGGAAAGTCGCAGGAAGCCGCTAAATGCAGGCCGCTGCCAGCAGGTCGCATTGGAGGCGTTTGGGGGAGGCCTATGTCCAGCAGTGGACTTCTTGTGGCTGAGATGATGATGATGAGTGCTAACTAGAAAAACGCGTTTTAACTGAAAACGGAACTGTGACATATATTTAGACATGTTGCATTCAAATACAGATAAAATACAAGCGTTTATACATTTCATTGCGGCCGATTGTACACGTACCTAACTAATTATCTTCTAAATTAACTTAATATGAACCGTTTTTTTGTCTATTTACATAAAACATTTATGCTATTTCAAATCCATTTAACTTGTCCTGCCTGTCACGAACTAAAGACTAATAACTCTCTAATTGATTGCTTGACTTATGAGTTTAAAAAACTAAAATAACATACAGGTACTGGCAGTGAATATTATACGACATATAGAAAGAGATAGCTGTACCAAAATTAATAGTTACTAATATGAGTGACGGGGACAACACTCTACAAAATTGTTTCGTAAATGATGTGCAATATTTAAAGCCGGGTCACTGTAACATTAGTAAAAAAGTCTTAAGGATGTGCATAAATATTTTAGATTCTATCACCATTTAAATAGAGGTTGAATTTGTGTAAAAGAGGAGTTAATAATTTAGTTACTTCATCAAGAAAGCGGGCTATTCTCAAATTTCTAAGTTTATCGCAATCGTGAATTTCTGCACTCCCAATGGTTGACTGGTAGAGAATGCAATTTAGTATCAGTACTTTGTGTATTGTGATCATTAAAGATAAATAAATAAATTGTGCTGGTCACTGTCAAAAAGAGATAGCACGTGTATTAGCGCCGTTTTCACCACTTGCTAATAAATTCCCCAAAGGTCTATCTGTTCTATATGTAGAACTGTCAAAAATGTGATATGATAAGTACTAAGGTCACAGCGAGTTGCGCGTTGTCGGCTACACGGTTTAAAATCAACTCCAGACTTCAATATGTAGACGCGGGATCAATGGCGTTTGTTTTAAATCGCGCAGGCGTTTAGTTTAACGAAATTATTCGGGAGTTGAGAAACCGGCCCATAAAGTTCCGTGTGAAACGAGGGCAAGTAGTTTGATTAATAATAGGGGGTAATGAAATCGTTTATATTTCGCTATGTACTATTTCATTGTTGTATTTACACACATATTATTATTGTTTACTATATTTAATAAATAAGATACTCTAAGAAAACTACGGTCAGATACACGCTCATCGCCAAGTTGGCGTTGAAAACGATTCATATGTGTATCGAAAACGATAGTTATGGCGTTGAGCAGGTTAAACTTGCTTTAAACAGAATAACCCCACAAAGTTAAATGAGTAAAAAAAGTCTTAAAGCTTATTAAACCCTTTTAGTATGCGCTTTGGCTTGGCCTAATTGAGCCGAGGCAAGAGGTTAACTCTGGCTTAGATAAATTATTGTTGTTTTATGCAAATCCTCAGGGGCAAGATTGGAAATAATTAAATTCGTTCGGTGGCCCCGAGCAAAGCCGGACGGCTGGTATATGTATGTTTTATGTGATTAGGTTTTTTTGGTCATAATAAATTGGTTTCATGTTTTAGAATGTTTGTTGTATAAACAGATAACATTTAAAAAAAAATTGTAGTACGCGCCGAAAGGACTGTTTATGATACAACTAGTAAAATCCGCGCAACTTTGTTTGCGTGTATCCCGTTTTCCCGTGGGAATTTCGAAAAATCCTTTCTTATCGGACGCCTACGTCATACAAAGAATACCTTCTAAGATTCAGGTCTCTACGATCAGCGATTTGGGCTGTGCGTTGATTCTCAGACAGTCAGGAGAAAGCATTTTACATATACTAGATTGAAAAATGGATCGTTGTTATGCACTGAGTAATAAGTATGAGTTTCGAACTTCGCTTTATGAGTACGTGAGCCAGCCGCGTTGGTGGCGACCTAGCTAATGCTTGCTGTTTTACCCGCCTATTCCCAGTGTTCACGTTCCCGATCTGATATTGAGGATAAAAATATCCTATGTGTTCCAGGTTACAAACTACCAGTGTACCAAATTTCAAGCAAATCTGTTCAGGCATTTTTGCAAGAATAACAAATATATATATTTATATATACAAACTTTCGCTTTTATAATAATTTTACAATTATTATTTAATAATTTTACAAATATTTATAATAATTTTACCCCATGCGGGTTTCGCCCTGTACCATTATTTCCGGTGTCATTTCCAGGATAAAAACTATCCTTGTAATAAGAAAAAACCGGGGTCATAAGAAGAAGGTAACACGTGAGCAGGCGGCGCACATTTTAGTGGAAGCTACGACTGTACGAAAGTACTACCTAAATACAAAAAATGAGTTCATTAATATTAATATTATTATATATAATCATTATATTAATATTATATAATGAATACAATTTATATATAACACTAGAAATAGTATAATATTGTAATGAAGTTTTATAAAGAATGAGTAAAAGGAACCTCACAGGCGGAGCCGCGGGCTAATGGACTTTCGAGAAAAAAAGCGGACGCATCTTTCACAATCAAAGAATTTATACCAAGTCAAGTATAGCTGGGCTTAATAAAATATGCGCGAGAATTTAACGAGGCCCACCATTTAACAATTAACTTAACAAACAAACGTAATATATTGTGGTTAAATTTCAATACAAAAATGGCCGCGAACGAAGCTGGCCATAACTTACTCAGACCACTCGTGCATACTGCATTGAGTGGACAGTGAGTTAAGTTGGTTGTAATGTTCGATTGTAGATTTAAAACGTTTATTCAGAGAATAGGTCTGAGACACTTTCTCTTGTCAGGGAGTAATAAATGAAATGTCATCATTCGGTATCGTAAAACATATCTTTCATTCTTGGATTTTTGGTAACTACAATTACACGAGTTACTAGCTTTTAGTTAAAAGCTTTATATAACTTTACATACTCCTAAAGTCGCTTGGATGGAAGCCTTGCCCACTTCCTTCCCTTCTCTTTTTCTTTATTCCTTCCCTCCCTATACATAGTAGTAGAAAACGCAACGGTTGGTACAGCCTCTAGTATTTGTGTTTCAAAATTATAACATAAAATAATGCCGGACGAATGCGTTAATCTCCAGAAATTTCGAATACGGAAAACGAATTCGGAAATCGAGTACGGAAACCGAACATAAAGCTATTTATATTACGCAAAGCTGTAGCTCAGGTGCATGCCAGCTCATAAATTGTACTTAATTTTTATATAAATCATTTTACTAACACTAGTTTTAAGTTTGATTGTTACTAATTTTATGGATTTTTGTTTTAAATTGGTCTGAAATAAATTATTGATATTAGCGCTTGATCCGTGTCCCGTTCGAGCCCGCTCGACGCTCGTCTACAAAACGGCTCGAGAAATCCCTTACTGTTTTGCATATTATACTATGGATTCACCATAAAAGAGATAAGAAATACCAATACACATCATTTTTCATAAGTTATTGTGTTTGCCGTATAAAAATTTATAAGTATGAATGAATTATTTCGTCGTGCCATTAAATTTGCGAAGCAATTGATGGCTAATTTATAAAAACATGTTTACATGTAGTTAAATTGACGGATTTGTTAACGCAATCAAATATTTCATTGTTTATTTATTTATCCAAATAGGTCCATTATTGAACCTACAGACCTTTAAAGTCCAATCAAAAATTGAACATTATTAAGTAGATACGCGCCTTATTTTGGTCTCACCAGCACCACAGCACATGCAGAAAACAATTGAAAATCGATTGTCGTTTTAAAGCACTGAGTAATAAAGTAAACGAATTCGAACTTCGTTTTTACGTCTGCGAGTGCCAGCCGTGTTGGCGATTAGTGTAATTATTAAAAATAGTATCAAATAATAATATAATATATTTTTTTGTTATTGTTTTTTAAATAAAAGTTTTTCTACAATATTTTTTTTTATCTAAGAATCATTTTTTTAAAGGACAAAAATTTGAGAACTAAAAAATATTCTAGAGGGAATTATAGAGGCATATGGAAAATTTGGAGCAGATTTTTGTGTAAGTACATAGTAAAAATAATGTTGGAATTATATTTTTCATAATAAGAGTAGGTAATATTTTTTTATTATTAATTTTAGGAATATACCTTCCAGCGCCCCGTTCCAGCTTTGCATGGCACGGGATTTTGTAAATCCCTATTTCTATTTATTTATTTATTTTATTAGTTAGGCACACAAACAGATATAGACATTAAAGCAAAGAGTTTTGATTACAAATAAATGTTATAACTAGTCTATAATCCACTATAGTGTACACAGTTTGACAAAATATATGAGGATTATTGCAAGTTATGAATATATATGGTTTTAAATAAATATAATATTTAAAAAAATTAATATAATATAGTCTATGCAACCCGCGGATATTGTAGCTTCCCGATGATGGTGAAAGAATTTTTCAAATGGGTCGTTTTTAAGTTTATTTAAACAAAAATACAAAATAATCTTTTCTCTTTATAATATTAGTATAGATTTTTAACGAAAAGTAGTCTATTATAATTAATTTGTCATTTATATAGATTTTTTTAAACAACTTAGTACAATAAGAACAAAAAGTTTATTAAATAAAATTGTACCATAAAATTATAAAATAAATAAAAAAACAACATAAACATATTACCTACATGTCAGCTCGTTTAGTCTAAAATAAAAAAATGGCGTTGAAAAGTTTTCGTTCAAAGAAACTATTGAGCTTTATATTATTATATATTTAACATAAGTACCATATAAATTAAGTAGTCACGATATTAAAAGTATATATAATTAACAAATAACTTTTGTGCGTTATCCTGTTAAATCACACCCTTGCTAGCGGCGAGCGTATAACCCGACTAAATGATATTTCAACCGCGCCTTTGCAATTGGTTCGCGCAGCGGGTCGTCCGCAATTAATAATTATTTAATAAGGCGCTCATTACATGCGCTCGGCGCAATCAACACGACCCCGATTTATTGCCGCGCCACCTACAATACACGTACATTATAATATGTTAGGTTTATCCTAGCCTAGCTATCCCACTGCTAGGTTTTTTTTAATACCACAGAGGTGGCAAACAAGCATACGGCCCGCCTGTTGGTAAGCATCACCGTAGCCTATAGACGATTGCAATACCGGGGGTATCACTTGCGCGTTGCCAACCCTCCCAACCCCCCCAAGTGGACCTTACTTACTTACTAGGTCACAGATTACGCTGGGTTACGAGTTCTTCTTTCTTCAATCTAGGGATTTAGAAATTTAGATCATACATAGCCACACTGTTAAATATTTTTAGACGAGTTACAAACGCCATGTAGTTACAAACGCCATGTAGTTCCAAACCAAGCATGCATCTCCGATGCATCTATATTATTTATCTTAACAGTGATCTATAAATATATTTAAAAAAACGGCCGGTGTCTGCATGGCCACGCACAATGTAGGGTTCCGGATTTGCTGTGCTTTGCTTGCCTGCAGATGAGTCCAAAATCAAATTCTATCACATTTGTAAGTTTTCATAATCGAAACTTTATTTTATAAGTTCGTCAGCTATTACTCTGTAACTAGTAGAGCCTACTTAGCCGTTATAGTTTTCATTGAAGGTTCAGCATAATATGGACTACTACCATGATTTTTATCAAATGACTAAACATAAGACTTTCGGAGATAGAGGGGGGGGGGGGGGGGGACCACCGTGCAAAACGAAAAATGACAAATAATTTCGTAACGGATCATTGTATCAAAGAATGTTTTCCCCACACCCTCGATGTTTTGAAGAGACCAAAATCTAACGACACCCCATAACATGGGATCAGCGCGAAAAAAATGTTTATTCTCACTTTACATGTAGGGGAAAAGGGAGGCGGCACCCCAATAAAAATATTTTCAAAATTTTGTTCTAGCACTTTGTAAGCTTTGCTAATATGTCTACGTACACATATCAAATTAGCACACACGGGCGAAGCCGCAGGCAACATCTAGTGTCATCTATAGGCGTATAACAAAATCATCAGTTACGTCGAAGCATTTATGTTAAAATAATAATGTCTATTAGACAAAACATGGAAATATTAAAATTAGTAACTCGAGCAAAAGATGACAAACAAAGCAACCGTTTCGTCCAATTAGAGAGCAATAAAAATAACAATAAACTATGACAAACATAGTGTCACAAACAAAAAAAATATTCCGAACTTTATATCAAAGGAGGATGGTTCAAAATACGGCTTGTTTATGGTAAAATGTTGTATGTAACATGTAATAGAGCGACGAAGCATGGACCACTCATTAGAGAAAACAAATCAAAATAATTAGTAAGGTAAGGCCATAAAGGCGGCCTTTGTTCCCATTCTAACATAATTTCGTAGATTGAACTTTATGGACGATTTGATTGTTACAAATTTGTTTATGGTGCCATTCATGTTTATTGCCGAACGCTAAATTACGTGGCGGATCTTTGTGGTCGATAATGTTGCTCTACTTTTAACAAATTGACGATTCCCGCGAAAAACCTATAGACAACACAATACATGAAGTTCTGTGACCACTTTTTTGGTATAAAACATTTTTTCACCGTGGGGAAGGTACTAAGTCTACCCCCGAGTAACATAGGCTATTTTTTTTTAAACATAGAGATCCTTTATGTCTTTAGTATAACCCGTGCGAAGCAGGGGCGGTCCGCTAGTAAAAAATAAAATCATTCAAATATTTATATTATATTAATAATTATTTTTTGGAGTGGTAGAGAAATTATTATGAAATGGGCTTGCTCGACCGGGGAAGTACCACCCTCTCACAGAATATCGACGTGAAGCAGCAATGCGTTTCGTTCGGTGAGTGAGAGATCCGGAAGCCCAACTCCTTCCCTATCACCTCTTTCCCCCGTCTTCTTTCCTTTCCCTTCCATTCCTCCTTCCTTTCATCCAAACCCCTTGGTGGACAACGCATTGGTAGCGCCCCTGGTGTTACTGATGTTCATAGGCGGCGGTGACCGCTTTCCATCAGGTGGCCCGCTTGCGTGTTTGTCTGCTGTATGACATAAAAAAAAAATATTAATCCACCCTATTTGCATCGTCTCCAAACTTCAAATCAATGATATTTGACGACCTCCGTGGCGTAATGGTTACCATGCCAGTCACCCAGGAGGTCCCGGGACCCGGGCTCGAATCCCGGTCATGATGAAAAACGAACTTTTTCTGACTGGCTTGGGTCTTGGATGTTTATCTATATATGTATTTGTTATAAAATATAGTATCGTTGAGCTTAGTATCCCTCAACACAAGTTCCGAACTTACTTTGGGACTAGCACAATCAGTGTGATTTGTCAAAAAAAAATGATAAAAATTATAGATAATATGAATGATTTTCACGGTGCATTCTATGATATAATTAAAGCAATCTGTGATGGTAGGCGCCAGGCACCACAGCCATTAACAGTTAGTCGGAAATCAACAGTAAAACGATTACCATTCGATTGAAGTTCGATTCGGATAACTATATTATTGCCTATTTATTTTTATGCTAGTTTATTGCCGTAGGAAAAGGATGAAAGGGTGGGTAATCAGTTGTTTTTTACCCTCAACTTTCTCTATGCGTTTTTTTTTATCACGGATAATCATTTTGTAACAAGGAATAATTTTTTGCCGCCTTTTTTAAATTGTATTACCACAGAGTGTAGTACTTACATATTTTTTAAAGTCATATTGTCATTATAAAACAATTTTGTTTCACTTTATGAAGTAGATGGCGCTGCTGTGCATGAATGAATACATGCAAACGAAGTTGCGCGAGTTTCGCTAGTTTAAAATACTTAAAACAAGTTTACTGTACAATAACTATTAGGATAAATGTGATCATAAACCATACTTACTAATATTCAATAATAGAGCATCATTGTAATTATCAACAGTTTTTATCACACAGGTGGTAAAAATAATGTGTTTACTTGATATTTTTTTGTTAATTTACAAAAAGAATATACAGGGAGGAAAAAGGCGACGAACACAGCCGAAAGTTTGATGATATGTACCTTACAGACATGCGTTTTATATAGGTTTCATTTAAAAATAGTTTATTTAAAAAAAAGGCACAGATTTGAAAATTTCCTACGTGCCGATAACCCTAATTCCAGAACAACAGTGCATTTGATAAGATAACTACACGGACGGGTACTACTACGCTACGGACAGGCTGTAGGTACCTAGCTTAGCCCTTGCCTAGCCCACGATACACACATACCTACCTATTAATAGTAATTCTGATTATCATTTAAAAAATCTAGCAAACATGAAGTAGGTACGCCAGGAACTTACCTACAACACACGATGCTCGATGTATCTGAGCGCATCTCTCTCATGCGACTCATGCGACACAACACTCAAAACCACTAAACAACATTTAAAACACCAATACCATTTAATAAATAATAGAAACTTTCACAATTTACTTCTAGCATGTACCTATTGACAATAGGATATTTTTGTATCACTATGGTAACCGTGACAATTACCATGTACCAAAGGCAAATAAACTTTTCATTCATTCATCCGTTCATTCAATTAATTCAGGGCTGGATTCGGTAAGTCTGATTATTGGCGTATTTGTTTTAACATAGGTACTCTCTTCGCTAAAAAGAATAAGTAATTACGAATAGTTTTTATTAGGCTTTTTTTTTATTATCACTAAGGAATGATAGTATGAGTTGCTGGCGGTACAATTAACAAAAAACACATGTTTTATTCCAATCACTACGGCATAAAGGAATGAAAAGCCTTAAAGGTCGTTATTAGGCTACGCTACCAACATCTAAGATTAAAAAGTTATGAAATCAATGTTATGGTTATGTTTACTTATGGTTAAAAATAATCGTGGTCAGGTCAATGACCGATTTAAAAAAAACGACCTTAATACATCCCCGTTGCTGCGTTCACAGCTGATTTTAGGGATGAAATCACACAGTTTTACAACTAATGTTTGTTAGTCAATTACTCCGAAACTATCATACTTAGACAAAAGATCTTTCACCAGCATAAAGCAGATGTATAAACCTCTTAAGAAATTTCGGGAGTGTCGGTCGCCCTCAGGGCACCCTGTATGATGTTTACCTTCGATAAATACGTGTACAAAATAATTACATTATACCAATTATGTACACCTGATGACTGCCATAACCGTTAAACGAAATCCCAATGTCACATACATAACAATGTTATTAACAAAGACATAATAACTCGTAGAACGTCCCTTTAAATGTCTATATCGGAAATTCGGAACAAACCCACCACACATTCCCGCCGCTGTATCTCCTGTAAAGCCAGGATCAACAATGGCGACCTCATATTGACAATAAGCAATGAAGCTTATTGACGTCCCGGGGAAGAAACTACAGCTTTGTTGTAACTCAAAACGAATTTATTATTTGAAAAAATAGCCTCTTTCTTACCAGCTTGCTCTCTTAATTCCGAAGTTTATTAGCACAGTGATAAAAGCGGTCATCAAGTTTGTTTATTGTCATATCACGGCCAGGTTTTCACAGCGCTTTTGTATGACAAGTACGTGTCAATTAAATTACGTCATGAAGTCGTCATACTTATCCTTTTCTTTATTTGAGACATCCCCCAATATTAAAAAAGCGAAAGTATGAGAGTATGTTTGTTACTTCTTCACGCTTAAATGGCTGAGCCATTTTGATTATATTTAGGATTTGGTCAAAAGTCTGATAGTCAATGCGCATTATAAAGTAGATGGCACTGCTGTGCATAAATACACGCAAATGAAGTGGCGTAGCGCGTTTCGCTAGTAGTATAGAATAAAAAAAAGTAATAATTTAAATCTCATATTGAGAAAATTTCCAGTCTACGCACGCTTTATAATGTCATTGGTTGTTAACTTTCTTTAGGAGAAAACCAGTCGGGATTACCGAAATGTCACCCTTAATGATTCCCGTTGATTTCCTTTAATCACACCGAAAGGGACTATAAAGATTTCGCAGCATCCCAAATAGCTCAATCAATAAAGAGAGTGAGCAAAAACTTATAAGCTAAATATGGGCGCGATCTGTGGGCGAGACTATTGCGCCTGACCCGAGAGAATAGTGCTATTATCAAATCAATATATACGATATCGTATACGATAAATCACATTTATTAAAACCTAAATGTATGTACACTAATACCACAGATTACCAAATAGTTACTCTTATAATTTATTTGATATGCTAATAAGAACTAACCCCGAGACATAAGCTACTCCCAGTTAAACTTGTCCTTGTTATAAATTTATGAAGTTTGTTATTTTTGACATTTTGGTGGGTAAAGTAATTAAGTAAGTATTATAACTCTCATACATACATTTTACCAGTAAGAATATTCTCTTCTATAAAATATTCTTCAATGTTATCTACATCATGTAGTAAAGAAGTAAACTATTTACCTATCTATAAATCCGTTCTAAACCACTGCAGTGCATAGTTTTAATATGAAATACTTAATTCAGCAATATGTAAAAAGAATAATCTATCTAGGACGGGTTTTCAGAATCAACTCAAGCACAAAACTTTACATCGAAATCTAGTCACAGACACATCTAACTTTCCAACAAAGATTCGGATTTGAAATTCGGTGTAAATAAACAAAACAATAATTTCTAATGGGCTAATAACATTCGATATATTAATATCGAGTGGATAATAGAATATCACAAAAAAAAACTGAAACGCGCGCGTGTTGCGCCCGCGCAAAGGCTTCGCCGAAGAATGTAATTAACAAAACTCCAATAAAAATAATTGGCCACAAAAAGCGATCCGCTCCGCGCTGCCATTTATTATTTTGATTACCCTTGTTATTGTTATGGGATATCGGCGCGTTTCAGCTGGCAACACTGTGTTTTAGCGTGTATGCTACAGTGCCACAAACTTATCAGTGCTGCGGTGACCAAAACTAGAACTAATGAAATAGTTACGATCCTAGCCTCCCCCTCCCCCCCACTCAAACTAATCTGTGCCGATGGGGGGGAGGGGGGGGCATCGGCATAAGATTTCATAAAGTGGAAAACCCATTCAAGTGGAATTAAAAGTTGCCAAGGATCCACCCGGTGGATTGAAGTGGACTTACAAGTCGCATTGGATCCACTGGGGGGGGGGGGGATCGGGCAGTGGATCCAATTGGAAGGAGCAAACTCAAGGAGCAAGTTATGGATTCATGTTTACTTAGTTTATCCTTCAAAATTGTAAAGGTATAACAAGAACAGTATTTGTAGCACTTTAGATGCATTCACAGCCAGTTCCTGAAACACCTCTTTACAATTAATGACACATTAAATTATAGCTGTCACTATCAAACTAAAGAAGAGATAGCTTGAGATATAATGTGAAATTAAAAATGCGTTTCGTAAATTCGCTATCAGGTCAGTGTACTCGTAAGTTATGGTTTTCCGTGTTATACTAAAAACAACTTGGTAATTAGTTCATACAACAAAGTTCTTTTTTAGTAAGTTTAATATATTTTTTAATCCTCTGTTCTGGCAGGATTCGCATTCTGTTCTTTAGGATTCGGTTCTCTGACGCAACTTTGACGTTTAACTTACAGACATGGTTCAAGCTACCCACTCTACTGGAGAGTAAAAGTTCCAGTTTCCAGTTCTATGGGTTTAACATTTGAAAGAACCGGGCAAGTACGTGTCTGGCCACGCACAATGTAGGGTTCCGTTTTGGCTATGCATTTCTTGCTTGCAGATGAGTACAATGCCATTTTCTATGACATTTGTACGTTTTCGTCAAAGAAATTTTACTTCATAAGTTCGTCAGCTATTACTCGGTAACTAGTAGTGCCGACTTAACCGTTATAGTTTTCCTTGTAGGTTCACTATATGGACTACTACCATGAATTTTTTCAAATTTCTAAACTCAAGACTTTCGGAGATAGAGGGGGGTTGGGGGACCACCGTGCAAAACGAAAATTGACACGTAAAATGTAAATAATTCGAGAACGGATCATTGTACTGGAAAATGATCTTCCCACACCTCAATGTTTATATGAGACCTATCTAACGATACCCCACAAGATGGGGTCGGTGCGAAAAAAAATATTCAGTCTCACTTTACCTGTAGGGAGGATGCCAAAAAAAAATATTTTTCAAAATTTTATTCTACTACTTTGTTAGCATTAATTTGAGTATACTTACCAAATAACAGCTTTCTAGCATCAAGCGTCTAGGCGCTAGACCGCGGACGGACAGACGGACAGACGGACATGGCGAAACTATAAGGGTTCCTTGTAGTTTATTACTACGGAACCCTAAAAATATATATTCATTTATTTCGTGACTTGGCTAGTAAGTGGTGTAAGCGGTAAATGTTGCTAATACATAATACAAATAGGTAATTTACTTTTCTATCTTATTAAATAGGTTCTACGACAAAAGCTTCCCTTAATTTACCTTACAGAAATTAAATACTTATTGCAAATACCTAACATCGTAGGTTCCATTCCTTGTATCGTTTTTTGTATGACACACATAGACACGTTGTTGTTTTTTGTATCCCGACGTTAAACACAGTGTTTCACCGTGTTCACCATTGAGATGATAGTAAATTGTTCCCCTTTATGGGTTTGTTTGTTCGTGCCGACGAGTCTCCGTGACGTGCAGTTTTCGGGTCCATACTTTTTACATATTAGTGATATTGGATAGTATTTTACAAAAATTAATTAACGTAATGTGATTTTAGATTTTTTAAACAATAAATAAATAATTAGAAGTGATAACTTCTGACTTCGGATGTGAAGTAGAGTTATTAGAGTTATTTTTAACAATAACAGTCGTTCAGCCCAAGTCAGCGGCTATCTAGCAGCGTGGCTCTAAAACTCCTTCGATTAAAAGGAGAACTATATTCTTGATGAAAATGAAGTGATAATTTCAGTCAGTTGGTCGGCATGTTACAAAATAATATAACGAATTAATTGATTATAATAAAAACAAGGCACCGGCGAGATTCGAACTCACGATCTCCTGTTTACTAGACAGGCGCTTTAACCAACTAAGCCACGGCGCCGCCGCCGAGCGGTGCGGCGAAATTACTAATTTATTTAAACAAGGACTTGTCTTCCTTCATTTAAAGGGATGGTTCATGTAGCGCCCTCTTTCGATAACAACGGAACATTTTTTTCCATTAACCTGAGGACTGACATACACGGTCTGCTTGAAGCAGTCAGGATGAACTGCGTCAAGCTGCGACTGCATAGTGAACTCTATATACACTCATAAACGAACCGCTCGAGTAGTTATTATATGTTTAAATATAGCCTGCACATTGGTTGTACGTATGCTACCTAGAACTAAGTATATTTAAGTCTGCCATTGTCCTTTGTGAAGAAAAATAAACGTTTATTTTTTTATTAGTTGCAACTGCTTCGGGAGGTCAAAGTTTCTGTTGACTACTCTAGTAATTACAACAAGAATTAATACTTAGGACAAAACCTAGGAATCGAATGCTAACAAATAGAATCACGAGTAAACATTGTTGCATTACATTATTACCGACTGTAACAATTATTATTACGGTTGTAATAATCAATATTACGGTATAATTACGTACAGAGTTAATTATTTCTTTATTAAGCGAACTGTTAGCGGTGCGTGTTTAGAATTCCATGTGTTTTCGTTGGTTAGGAAAATTGCGACAGGGAAAATAAGAACCAAATTTGCTATCAATCGGATTCATGGTTTCACCACATGCTAATTGAAGTCTTGAACTAGCTTTTTCTCAAAACCATACAAGAACTTTTAAAACTAACCCTTACCTAATGTCTTTTTAGATTAAGTATATTGATTGTTTTCTTATGGGAATATTGTTTATTGTGGCTTAACACTATAATTCGATGATGATGTCATGTCACCTATGATGTAAACTGTATATATGTATCCTTTGGCTTTGGCATTAAAGTCGTTGTTCATAGTATAAATACTCAGTGCTTATATTGGATGCTCCACACACAGCACATCAATCGAACTATGAAAGATTAATCTATTTTTTTATGTAAATAAATTTTTAACTGATATTTAGAACGAAAATTATAATATACTTACTCACAACATCCCTCTTCTCCGAGGTCAGTTTGACCACCACACAGACTTCCACGGTCTAATCCGAATTTTGTCTGTGCTGTCGGAAACACAGCTTCATAGTTTATAATGTATTGTAAAACCTTTAATGCAGTTTCACACGACAGTTTGCCTGTTCACGCAAACATGAACTTAAAGCTTTCTGCATAAGGTTGAGTGTAACGTAACAATTGTTAAGTTTACTGCAGTTATTACAATAGGTGGTTTATGTCTTAATTTGAGTCCGACAGTTAAATTGTTGTCTATTGTCCTTTTCTGACAATACTATTTTAATGACTTATCTAGACCGAATCCTGCTTACTAATATTATGAGTTTGTCTGAACTAGTTTTTCTTTCCGAAATGGTAGTAGTTTATAGAGTAGAATAATTACATAAATAATTTATAACTGTAATGTAATGAAATCTTTGACGAGAGAAAATGTCTGTGAGGACTCTCTGAATAAATAGGTATTTTGAATTTTCTGTTTAGTATTTTGACGACCTCCGTGGCGTAATGGTTACCACGCCAGACCGCCACCCAGGAGGTCCCGGGTTCGATCCCCGGTCGGGTCATGATGAAAAACGAACTTTTTCTGATTGGCCTCGGGTCTTGGATGTTTATCTATTTATGTATTTGTTATGAAATCCCATAACACAAGTTTCGAACTTACTTTGGGGCTAGCTCAATCTGTATGAATTGTCCCTATACATTTATTTATTATTTATTATTATCAGATAAGGTAGGTATTTGGATCTTTGTTATCATAGATAACAAAACTAATAGATAGGCAATGCGGACGTGATATCTCTTGTCTGGTCATAACATTGACGAACCTGTACATCTGAACGTCTCATTTGAAAACTGTCACCTTGACTTCGCGAATCCGTGCTTATTTAAAAGAGAGGTAGGGCACAGCGGATAATCCGCTCAAATCGGAGCAGCCCGTCTGGGGAAGGACCTCCACCTTACAGAAGATCGTAGCCAAATAGCATTGGTTTCGGCCATGTTGTGTTCCTACGGTGAGTAAGGTCTCCAGAGCTCCACTTGGGGGGGTTGGGAGGGTTGGCAACGCGTGAGTGATACCCCCGGTATTGCTTACGTCTATAGGCTACGGTGACGGCTTACCATCAGGCCGACCGTATGCTTGTTTGCCACCTGTGTGGTAAAAAAAAAAAAAAAAAATATTAAAAAAAAAAAAAAAAAAATACTGTCTATATAAGGAGTTCTTTTGGGAATGTGGTTCTTTGACGTTTAACGTAGGTAGGTGTACAGGATATGGTTCGCCTACGTAGCGACCCGCATTTCTACTAATAAAATTCCCAGTTCCGTGTTAGTTATTCCATCACGCAAAAACAGTTCGATTAAATTTATTGATATGTAAGGTATTTTGTAACTTAGATTTTTGGTGTGGTATAAGTATAGCATTTATAAAATGAGTTAGTTGAACCGGAAAGTACCACCCCATCACAGAATATCGAAGAAAAGCACCACAATGAGTTTAATAAGTAAGAGATCTATTCCTTTCATTTTTATAGATACATTTTGAAAGAGATGAGCAGGGACAGGGAGGGTAGATAATTTAAGAACAAAGATTTTTATTCCAACAATATAAGCATCACCACATTTCAAATGCCTCTAATCTTTCCCTATCTTCGAAATGAAATGTGGTGCTGGAAGAGAATGGAAAGAATAAAATGGACAGAAAATATAACTAACGAGGAAGTTCTGCAGAGAGTAGAGGAAAAGAGAACTTTGAAAAGAGAAATATAAATTAGAAGAGGTAAACTAGTGGGACAACTTAAAAGACACGACGAGTTTATCAGAAACATCTTAGAAGGAAAGATAGAGGGAAGAAGAGGGAGAGGAAGGCCGAGAAGGGCATACGTGGATCAAGTGAAGGAAGAGAGAGATGAAGGAGCTGGCACAGGAAAGAGAGAAATGGAGTCTGCTATGCCGACAAGAGCGCAGCTCTTAAATTCAAAGAAGAAGAATGTAAGCATAGAAAAAAAATTGTAACTATCTTTACTAATATTATAAATGAGAAAGTGAGTTTGTTTGTTCGTTATTCCTTCACGGCTTGACTAAGCAGCCGATCATTATGAAAATTTGCATACATATTTTTAGGGGTACAGAGCCCAACATAGGCTACTTTTTATCCCGTGAAAGTATTCCAATGGGAAAATAATTTTTCTACTATAGAGGGCGCTGTATCGGCCAACAGATAGCGCCACAAGTCGCGCTATGGGTTGTTTTGTTGTCAAACGAGATCTATGTGAATATAAAATTAACGCGAGCGAAGCCGCGGGGAAAAGTTAGTTGATAAAAAAAAAATCGTGTAAATCCCTTCACATACAATATTCAGAAAACTATATTTATGACCCTGATCACCTCTTTCATAGGCTGACTGTACGAGCAAAAAAACAAAAAGCTATAGTTTCGCAAGCTAATAATTGTGTTTTGCGTTTGTGATACTTCTATGGTGTTGCCAGTGTTTAAAGATTATGGCAAACATTTACTTATGTTATTATCGCGAGAAATAGAGCATTGAAATAATACCTAGTGTCTTTAACCGAAGCATTTAAACTTTAAAAGGTTAGGGTTATCACCTTCGAACACAAATAAAAACTAGACACAATCCCATATAAAAATTCAGATTTAAATACATAACCTGAATTAATATGTACGTAGAATAGTTTTTATCCCAGATATCATTCCGGGAACGGTAACACACCGCGGGCATCAGCTAGTAGTTAAATGAAAGTTCTTATTGACTGATCATCCAGCGCAAACGCTTGGTTTGGCTTGGCTTGGCCAAAGCCCAAAGAGATAAATAAATAAATAAAATAAACGTTTATTTTCTTCACAAAGGACAATGGCAGACTTAAATATACATATATATTAGGTCCCAATAGTAATGTAACAATAGACCGTGGTGCTCGGCAATCAAGCCTCACTTGATTTGCCATCTTTCTAGGGTATAATGCCTTTTGCTTCAAATTGCTGTTTCTCACGTAGTTGTTAAGGAGGGAAGTCCTTTCAATACTTCCTACTCCGACTATCTTCTTTCTGATGGAATTCGTTGTGAGTTCCAAGACAGCTGTAGTTTTATTCCCCGGGACGTCAATAAGCTTCATTGCTTATTGTCTATCTGAGGTCGCCGTTGTTGATCCTGGCTACACAGGAGACACAGTGGTGGGAATGTGTGGTGGGCTTGTCCCGATTAAATATACTTCTAAGGAGGAGAGACTGGTGCCTGAAGAAGGTAGAACCTGTGTTACAGGTCACCAGTGCCGCTCCTTGGATCTTTATTTATTTGGATGTAAAAATAATAAGATAAAAAGGGTTTGGTGAGCTGTATGCCTGACTGCTAATATGTTTGGGTATGTATATATGTGAATTTGGGTTATGTGTATGTCTGTGAGTTTGGGTTATGTTTGTGTATGTGATGTGTGTGAGTTTAAGTGGTGAATATAGTGTGTGTGTTAGTTGATGAAGTTACCCTTTTCCTATATAAACAAGAAGCAGTCTGAATTTTTGATGATTCCAATGGCATAGCAGCATACACGCAAATAAAGTTACGCGCGTTTAGCTAGCATGTAATAATAAAAAGATAAATCTTATTATGTATATATAAAAATGAATTGCTGTGCGTTAGTCTAGCTAAAATTCAAAAATGGCTGGATCGATTTGGCTCATTTTGATCTTGAAATATTTGTGGAGGTTCAAGGAAGGTTTAGACGGTGGGAAAATATGAAAAATTGCGAGGAAAATACTAAAAACGTCAATTTTATTTTTCTACACAAACGCTAATTTGAATTAGTTACGCGGGTCAGCTAGTCTATATAAAATATTTTATTATATAAGAGTGCCAACCCTATCGGTAACTATCACTACTGACAAGTTAATAATCGTTTTAATTACCGTTCGTATATCTATAATTATTGCTTATCTTAACAATTCGTTTTAGTAGCGATTTCAGATAATGCTCCAGGCCTAGTTATGATATGAGATAATAAGTTATTACTATTATCGTAATACCCTATATACATTTTTTTATTCTTATTATGGCACAAAGTTGGGAAACAAGCATATGGCCCGCCTGATGGTAAGCATCACCGTAACCTATAGACGCTTGCAATACCGGGGGGTATCACCCACGCGCTACCAACCCTCACAACCCCCCCAAGTGGAGCTCTGGAGACCTTACTCACCGTAGGAACACAACATGGCCGAGACCAAAACAATTGCTTGCGGGCCTGCTCCTATCTTTAACACCGATTTAGCATTTTATATTTTAGATTTAATTTTATGTTGAGACAAATTAATGGCACTATTTATTGACATTCCGCGTACGTAATGTTGTATGTATGTACCTAGTTTTAAATTTTATGTTGAAAAAGAAAAGAAAAGTACGATATATTTTTAAATGACAAAAAAGGCCGTAACTGGTTTTCTTTCGCCATTTCTTTTTACCAGTGGTCATTTTGCTTTTGTTTCCGAAATGGTAGTAGTTTATAGAGTAGATTAATTTATACAAATCATTTATTGCTGTATACTCTGACAAGAGAACGTGTTTGTGAAAACCTATTCTCTGAATAAAAGTTTTGAATTTTGAATTTTTTGAATTTTGAATGCTATTTGGCTACAATCTTCTGTAAGGTGGAGGTCCTTTCCCAGACGGGACTGTTCCGATTTTAGCGGATTATCCGCTGTGCCCTACCTCTCTTTATGTCAAAGGGAGGTTTTACCAATAGTGCAGTGAGGCATTATGCCAGGTACAGACCGCTGTAACGTAATGAAACATGTTAGGAGCATTTCATAGTGTGGGGGTATCACTCGCGCGTTGCCGACCCTTATTTTAATTACATACATTCTAAAATAATAAATTAACATTTTAACAACCAATCGGAAATTCTATCACAGAATGAAACCACGTAATCCACGAGGCAATATTTCCATCCATGGGAAAGTAATGGAGTTGTGTCTTCACTCCATTTGGCAGTTTAGAAGAGGTCGATCGCAAACGGCGTCTCCTACTCTAAATGATTGTTTAATGCAAATATTATGGTACCTTACACAGATATCAGAATACAAGAGATATGGTTTGTGGGCGGGGCACATGACGCTATTTTCTGCACAAATGTGCAGGAACTTGATTGTTCTAAGTCATTCACAAAACAACGCTTCCGCGAACACACGTCCGTGAATGTCAACAAAAATGCCGGCTTGTGCTTTAATTACGTGCAAAAATCACAGTGATACGGTAAATTCAAGTAATAGTTGTGTTACTTATCATAGGTAAGTCATTTATTTAATATTTTTCTATATAAATGACAAATTAACGAAATATTTTTGAGGCATAGAAATTATTAAACAATATACGGCATAGTCGATACTTCCGTTACAAATATTGTCCATTGCTTGTTTTGGATACGCGCTTTTCAATGTTTTGCGGTATGCACGTACAATGGAATGCAAACGTAACGATAATTACAATGTTGTGAAAATATCGTGGTACCGCCGCTTGTAGCTTCCGCGATCTGTCAAAGTAATAATGGCCGTCGCACAAGCCATGTAGTGCTGCCAAAAGTAGAATATTTTAGTATCGATAATTTTGTATTTCTAATTTTTGAAAGTATAATAATTTGAAACTTCTACTATAGTGCATTCCTTGTACAGGGTGTCCCAGTCCCATAAGTATTGGATCAAACTCAAGGGGAAAGTAGCTCAACTAAAAACTCATTTGATTAGTTTTAAAAAAATCGCTTATTATTATGTACTAATTTTTTTAAGTTCTTTCTTTTAATTGGTTTGAAACTAAAAATTACTATTATAATCTTTTAATTGGTTTGAAACTAAAAATTACTATTATAATACTATTAATTACTCCAGACTTAAATACATGAATAGCTAACGAAAACATAAGTAATGCGTTGTACGTGCCTATCAAATTTAAGAAGTGCACTCGATTTACTTGGGATCCCATCATCAGATCCTGATTGGTGACAAGTTATGATGGAAAAAAAATCAAATGGTCTAATCTAATACATACCTACAATACTTAAAGAATCATCCTCTAACTCCTATCCGTTTAGGAGTTGTACCTTCCATCATCACCTCATCAACATGGGATGATGACTTCCAGACGTAAAAACATGAATAGCTTACGAAAACATAAGTAACGCGTTGTACGTGCCTATAAAATCTGAGGGTTGCCCTCGATTTGCCTGGGATCCCATCATCAGATCCTGACTTGGTGACAATGGGACCAACCTGGGAGTATGCACTTTTATATAAATAAAAAATTTTGAAAATCGGTCAAGAATTGACGGAGTAATCGGCGGACATACAAAAAAATATATATATACAATGAAACATAGAACCTCCTCCTTTTTTGAAGTCGGTTAAAAATGGCGACATGCGCCCCGCCCACAAACCATATCTCGTTCATAGTTGTAGTGCGTAATAATTGTTATTGTAAAATATCGAGAGGTAAAGTTATCGATAATGCTTGTCGCCCTTTTTCGTTAGGTGCCGTCACTATAATAAACTTCTTACTTCTGTGTTCGTAATCGAACTGCAAATCACGGGCTTACGATTTGTGTGAGTGTGACTGTCGGAGATTATTCTATGAATGTGTTAAAATGTAACTGTGTGTGTAAGTGGCGACATCGGTTCCGGTACAAAAACTGTCTTATTACATTTCTCTTCTTTCTGTGTTCTGAGGTACCTTACGAGTAGTTACTAAAAGATGATAAAATGTAAGTTAATTACCCCACTTATAAATGCAAAAGTTTGTAAGTATATATGATTCTCTTCACGCTCAAATGTCTTATAAGATGTTTGGTATGTAGGTAGCTGATACCTTGGATTAACGCATAGGGTACCTTCTATCTCATAAAGTACGCGGTTCCCGTAGGATTTGGTCAAAACTGATTGTCAATGACGCTTTTTAAAGTAGGTAGATGCCGCTGTTTTGCATAAATACATCTATAAAGAAAGCGTTTGTGAAGATATTGTCTTTGAATACATAGATTTAATTTGAATGGATTAGCAAATCGTAAAACGGTAGAAGGGAAACAAACAAGCGAAGTAAAACAAGAACTTTCAGAATAAAGGATATTTTCTAGAATTTATTATCAAGTATACAGAGCTACAAATTGTCTACGCAATGATAAACATGTAAGGGGGAGTTTTTTTCAATGAACATATATTTTAAACGGCGGCTTTATAAAAGTGTTAAATAGAAACAAAATGTTGAATGGCAAGTGTCTAGAGCGGAAACATTGCAAAAAATTTGACATAATACAAAATGGTGTATGTGTAGGTACGCCAGACAGCATAACAAGTTATTCTTAGGCTGCAAAACTTAAAAATGTGATAGAATTTGATTTAAAAAAAAATACGGAACCCTACTGGATTGGTTTTGAGAAGTGAACACGATTCAGTTTGGTAAATGATTCAGTAATACTTACTAATATTATAAATGAGAAAGTGAGTTTTATGAAAATTTGCATACATATTGTCAGGGGTACAAAGCCCAACATAGGCATAAATTTTTTATCCCGTGAAAGTAATGTCGTTCCAATGGGAAAATATTTTTTCTACTATAGAGGGCGCTGTATCGGCCAACAGATGGCGCCACAAGTCGCGCTATGGGTTGTTTTGTTGTCAAACGAGACTTATGGCATAAAATTAACGCGAGCGAAGCCGCGGGCAAAAGCTAGTATTCAATAATTGGAGATAAAATAAAAATACATTTCCCTTGGACAAAATCAAGATGGTGTAGGTTTTAAATTTCTAAGCTAAGTACAACAAATCTATATTAGAATTAAATAAATTGTTCTTTATAATTCCCAATATGATTATATCCAAGTTAAGCAACCATGCAATCTAAAGAGAGTATCAATATGTTAAATATTTTGTCTTACGCAAACATCAAACCCATCAGTACCATTACCAACCGACCTACCACGAATGACCTGTATTATTTTAGGTACACACAAAAGTGTTTATTAAAGTGAACTTATATGACTTGACAGGTGGCATTTCACGAAGACAGCGTTCGCAGTCGACTGACTACTTTTTTATCACATTTGAAAAGGTCGACGTAACCACTTGAGCAGTACGAAAGAAACCTTTACTTATTTACGTTTATACTTATCATCATAGTACAAATTGTAGTATTTTTCTACTTAGAAATAGAGTTTACTGTCTAATTTATTAACTGCAATATATTGTTGTTTAGTTACATAGTACCTAAAGAGACGAACTTTTAATTGCATTAACTTAATTAACACCTATTCATTGTGATATAATAATTGTTTCAAAAAACATTTGATCGATAAAAAATGCTATTCAAGAATGTATTAATGTCAAATTGTTTTTGAATTGATCCGTTGTGCTTAGAATATTAATTAGATTGTTAATTCTCACTCTCACTCTTTTAAACATATTTATGACAGAACTAGAATATTTTTAGTTTTCTCTAGTTCTAGTCTTGAAATAGAACTAATAACACCAGATGTATAAAAATTTGTAGCACAACAAATGAAAGGGGAGGGCTTGGTCGTAAGTCTAATATTATAAAGCTGAAGAGTTTGTTTGTTTGAACGCGCTAATTTCAGGAACTACTGGTCTAATTCAAAAAATATTTTTGTGTTTGATACTCCATTTGTCGAGGAAGGCTTTAGGCTATATAACATTACGCTGCGATCAATAGGAGCGAAGCATCAGTGAAAAATGTTCCAAAAATGTAGAAAATTATTAATATCGCTATAGTGTTTTCGACAACCACGCAAACGAAGTCGCGGCCACACAGGTACTTTTTAAAGTTTCATGACGATGTTTACATTATTAGCATACAAATCTTTGTTCTTAGTTACCCTGCTCACCTCTTTCACGTATGTATGAGATACAGCCTGGGGACAGACTGTACTCATACGCCTTAAGGCCTGAATTCACTTTGATTAGTGCAAGTGATTAGTAAATGAGGGTGAATCACTCTCAGTAACAAAATTTCTACTACCCAAACCTTTTGCATCGTACTAATCAAATCAACTGCACACGCACTAATCAAAGTGAATACAGGTATTAAAATGATACATAAAATTTACCCATTTTACACTTTACATTATACTTAGTTTACATTATACTCAGATAACTCGAAAGTCCCACAAACCTTAATGTCATCTGTTTAAAAAATCAATTTGTTATGATTCCGTTGTATGTGGTCGGAATGGGATAATTCGTTTCCAAGTGAGCGTGATTCCTGCCGTGGATTGTTTGAGCTTTGTCAGTTCACACCTCGGCCACCGGCTCATTGTGTGCTCAAATGGCGTGGCCGATTAAGCCAGGGCTGGCTACCTGTTCATGTGAACGAAACTGGTTACCTGGTAGTTTTGTTTTCAGTACCTATTACCAAATACTATAGAAGACTAATACCCACAGCTCTTGACGTTTCTCATACAATGACTTGGCAACCTCCGTTCACCTCATGCCGCTAGGGGCGCTATAACATTTTGCATACAAAACGCACAGTTCACCTCATGCCGCTAGGGGCGCTATAACATTTTGCATACAAAAGTTTTGAAATCGTTCACCTCATGCCGCCCTCATGCTGTAGGGGCGCTAGTGTCGCGTCTTGGCCGAATTCTTCCGAAGCTGTGGGTATTACTCGTCTATAGTATTTGCTATTACTGCACCACCACTATTTAGTCAGTTGCAATATTCGAATAGAAAATCGTAAGAGGCGTAAATAATCGTCGGTTCTATTTTAAAAGTCGTAAGATTCCTGTATTTTTTTTTACTTACATAGATTTGAGAGGTTTATGAAAAACCCTCTATCAGTGCGCAGAATGGACCTCGACAATATTCGTGTATAGAGCAAAGATTTATAACATAAAATGTATTGTGTGCCATAACTGCCATAAGTAAGGGCGGATTTGGATTTTCGTCAAAATTACATTACATTAAATTTAAATGTAAGTTTATTATAAATGTTTTTTCACATATTCGTGTTCAGTAGTAGATTCGCCTCCAAAAATATATAATAACTGTACAAAACAAACATAAAATAAGGTATTAAAATTATCCGTGTACCAAATTTCAAACAGATCTGTCAAGGAATTTTTGCGTGAAAGAGTAACAAACATCTATACATCTACACAAATTTTAGCATTTATAATATTGGTAAGGAGTTTGACAACCCTATTAAAAATAGAATTAAGTTTTGTTGTTTTTAGGAATTGACCACAAACAATGACACAGGGCGTCGCAGTTAGTGACCCATGTTATTTTATTAGATAACTGTAGGTACTATAATGTAACACTAGAAGATATTGACAAATAAATAGGTACCTATTTGACAAATGACACCAACAATTTTTACACAGCGCCATCTCTGGTCTGAAATTATTTTCTTCCAAATTCGTACCATCTTCAACATTCGTATATCGCATCGCAATAAAGAAAATTATATTGTATTGTAAAATATGAATAAAAAAGAAATTGAATAAAATATTCTTGTAAATTAATAAAGTTATATCATGAAAATATCCAGTCCAAACTTTACATACCTATTCACGTCCAAATATTTGTCCAGTTCGAAGACACTGGAGATTGAACATGAGTCATTCACTAATCTAAATCGATGACAAGTGTTCAACAAAATTAGTCTGCATTTCGCTATAAAAACGAGAAGACCATCGAAAGACGGATGTCACGTATCATCCTATAGTTACGAGCTATTAACCTCCAAGGATCAATCGATTTGTGATCCGATCGAATAATTGTGAAGTGATTTAGGGTTATGATATGTGGCCATTTAACTACAGAAGATGCTTTAGCTTGACAACCCGGTGATGCCTTAGTACTTGGTAGTGATCTTATACCTTCGGCACCAGACGGTGCGTGTTCGATTCTCGCTCGGCACAAACATTTATGGGATGGCATTTGTGTCATTTGTATTTATCATCTTCTGGGTATATCCATGTATTATTATACTACATATAAATCAATGATTATAAATATTTATGATATAAACGAAGAATATATAAAACCTCATTGATATAAACGATGTCTGGTACCGATACCACAAGCAGAGTCTAGCTTACTTTGAGACCAGGTGGCGTAGTTTCCATTTTAAAATTGCACGCTTCAATTTATGATCAGAAAATTTTATTAATTTAAATCAATTATTTTCATATCAGAAAAATAAACGACCCATCTCATGCAATTGTTTCTCGAGACAATAAAAAAAGGACGAAATAAAAAAAAAAGAAGTGAAGGATTGGAAATGAAATTGAATTTTCGAAAAGTGAGTAACTAATTTGAGATGCTGGCCGACCAAATCGTTTTTAAGTTTCGATGTCGGCCATTTTGTGTCATTTACTTAACCTGTTATTGTCATTGCCGCTGGGGATTCGAACATAGATATAAAATCAATGGACGTTGTTATTGGGTTATTAAATGAAAATAAGATTACCTACCAACCAATAGACATCAGTGGAGCTATGGAAAACAAAATAAATTTACTTTACAACCGTGTGTTGACTAGTTGACTTATTGATATTACTTCTCCTCCTCCTTCCTTCGTTTTCATCAATGCTGAGGGTCGTGATCCCTCTGGAGTACCGCGCTTCGACGGACAATGCTCCGCCGTCTACTCCTATTCCCAGCAGCGTGAATAGCAAGGTAGCACGGATCTGGTCCGACCAACGCATCGGACTACGGCCACGGGGTCTTTTGCCCTCGATTTTTCCGGTGACTACGAGTTTCTCAAGGTTATCTCTTCTGGCGATTTATTTATTTATTTAATCACACATAACAGATTACAAATTATAGACAGCCAGCAAAGTATACAGGTTGAAAATTATAAAATCAGTGTGTAATAAAAAAAAAGTGTGTACATGAAAATCAAGTAAAAGGGTAAACTATGAATTAACTTTTTTAATAAAATTACATAAGCTATAATAGCTATACTCTGATAATACAGAATGAGCGATGTGACCGAAGTATTCCAGTATTCTTGGAAGACATATGGTGGAAAGTCTTGTTTTTATTCGTAGCTCCTTTAGTATCGAAGCGTTGCAACCTTCTCCATACCCACATCTCGAAAGCGTCTATTCGGCTCCGGTCAGCCGACCTCAATGTCCTTGTCTCACAAGCATGTAAGAAATATTGGGAAAACCAGTGTCCGCACTAGTTTGATCTTCGTGGTGATGGTGGTGATTCTGATGTTCCTGTCCCTCCAGATGTCCCTCTGTAACTGAGACATGGCATTATTGGCAAATCGTAGGCATTTTCTACGAGTTGCCTTACGTTTAAAATTTGTTCTCGCTTGCTTCTCCCTTTGACAAAACCTGCTTGCTGTTGAGGTATTTGCCAATCCAGGTAGGATGCGGTTATTAATAATGGGCAGCAGAACTTTGCTGGCATGAAATATCAGAGCGAGCGTGCGGTAGTTGTCGCAATCTTCGTAGATCCTTTTTTTATGGAGTAGTTTGATGATGGATTCAGCCCAATATTTTGATGCAGATTTTAAAATTCTATTCCGTTAGCGTACAGTGCTTTGAGTATTTCAGCTGTTATCTGATCAGAACCTGGGGCTTTGTTATCCTTCAGTTTTCGTAAGACTTCCGTTCCGTTCTTGCTCTGGTTCTATGTTGTTCCAATTGAAATCAGAGGTTTCTAGAGGTCTACCGTATAGCTGTGAGCAGTATTAACCTTACTTCTAAGTACATCGAATATTACATTCTTGTAAAATGTTTATGGTGAAAATATAATTATTGTTCGATTTTTTTTTGTAAAGTATAAGTATAGTATGCACTTAGTGAACATAAACACCTATACAAGTGATCGTTACTAACGTTAACTATTCTAATAACAAAAACTTTTCGTGGGCAGTCTACAGTAACTTTATGTCTATGTATGAAACCCAAACGCACAAAAATTATATAAATTAAAACTATATTCTCTAGTGAGGGGATCTAAAGAACAGAATCGAATGATCTCGAGTTTCAATCATGAAAAACGGAACGTGGTTTACGAGCCACATGTCATAATTCTATTGTAATAACTAATAATCATTGGGTCAACAGAGAAATTACTATTATGATAATTGTCGTGGTTTGATGTATATTGCTTCTTCTGTAAGACATTTCACTCGGATTAGGTGAACTTACGCAGAAATGTATTATAAACAAAAACAAATTTTACCAATCGAAACCATTTCGTAGTACCATCAACGGGCACGACTATTCGCTTCGTTTATCTTATTTCAGTAATATATGTTTGACTCAAATAATTTTGGGTCAGATTAAAATTGCTTTAGTAGTCTTTACGATTGTTTATTGTCGTTTTGTGTTCACTATCGAATTATGGTGGGAAGGTTGTTTTTTATGAAGTAGTATGTATAATAAGTAGGTCTGTAATGTTTCATCATGTTTCAGTAATGCCGCTATTTTGTTGAGTTTTGGATGCAGTAAAGTGTAGGTAGAGACGCAAATTAGTGTCGGTTTTGTCAAGTAACATTTTGAGAGTTGTTTTTATAAAGCGTTAAACAATTTTTAATAGGATTACACTTGTTAATATGCTATGCAGTAAATTGCTTACAAATGTAAATGATGCTTGTACAAGATCCCATAAAAGGAAATTTCTAGAATCAGAAGAATTTATCACCTGTGGTAATATATCAAATTGTACAAATTTGTAGCAAAAATATTACGACACAATTTGAAATTGAAATCGAAAATTGCGAGCGTGCGTAATAGCTGCGTCTACGTGCGGCTGTTTAACGCACAAACGGCGCAAGCGCGAATTGGAAATCAAAACAAGCATTGATCCACAATCAAATCGAATCGAAACTTGGGCGTCGTGATCGATAACGTACCATCCGATTATCGAAATCACGATCATTTTGTGTACATCGACACGGAATGAACATTTTAAACCTTACAGCCCATCACTAGAGAGTCTTGGTTATTCGAAAACGGAATTCGAATTCCGAATTTGAGTCGTGTTCCTTGTGTTTAAAATTCAATCGCAGTGATTCTACAGACGGAGCGGTAATATTGGAACGAATTGCGTTCCGTTCAAAATCGAATATTGGTAGTATTGATGCGTTAGGAAACGTTCCGAATGCAACTATTTCTTTGGATTATATTAAATTATGGCTAGCCGTGAAAATCGTCCCGTAATGTGTTGGCGAGATTATTCCGTGGGACTGCGCGAACGTATCATTTTGTCCGATTCGCTCGATACCTAAGTGCACGTAATGACGGGTAATCTTTGAATTAGCCGTTACATTGATTTTGATTTTTATTTTGGAACTATCATAGCTCTGCTTTCTTCGTCCTTTTATTCTAGCAACTATTAAACTTGAAGATTCTTTCTGCGATTTTCAATTGTTAAATTAGTTGCTGATCAAAATTATATTAATACTAACCAAACACTTCCGGAATAAAATCTATCCCAAGTTCCTCGCTATAGTACCTACACGACAAAATTTGGGCTCACAGTTTATAAAACAATTTAAAATCAATTGTCGTTATTCGCTGAGTAATGAGTATGAGTTTCGAACTTTGTTTTGTGACTGCGCGAGCCAGCCGCGTTGGCGACCAGTATAGACCATAAATTATCTACCTACATCCACACTAAACTAACTCAGTTTTATGAATTTTTTACATTTTTTTAAAAAGATTACTATCATCGCATACATTTTCCTTCACGAATGTGTATAACATTTTAATAAATCGCTTCACCCAGCTCATTTCTTGTAAGTACCTCATCAATGTTCGTATGTAAAATAATTCGATTATAATAATGACGTTATTTATAATTTCCATCAAGACCTTTCTCCATGATGGGGTGCAAGAAAGGACATTAGCGTCTGTTAAAACCACATTAAGGAAACAGTCACGCTTACTTGGTGTTCGGAGACATTCATATTATAATGCGGTGTCGTGCTGTCCATAAGCTAATAGAGTTCCGTATGTCATACTATTATTTAAAAAGTATTCATGTATATTTATCAACTGTGGAATAGATAATTCACAAATATAAACAGCAGCTTTATTAAAATTGTAAAAATGTAATGGAAGTCCACGGTTCGCGTTCCTCAGCAAAAAGCTATGTGACGTAGGCTTCCAATAAGAAAGGATTTGCCGATATTCCAACGGGAAATTGGGAACGCAAACGAAGTTAAGCAAGTTTTTCTAGTCTGTACTAAACTAATATCATAAAGAGTAAAGATTTGATTGCTTGTTTGTTTGTATTAGTTCAGCAGCCAGCTGAACTACTGGCACGATTTGAAAAAAATCTTTCACCGATGCGATGGGAAGCTACATTATCCCCTACACTGACATAGGTTAGATTATTTAAGAGAGGTAGGGCATAGCGGATAATCCGCTCAAATCGGAGCAGCCCGTCTGGGGAAGGACCTCTACCTTACGTACAGACAGTACTTACTTAGAATTGTCTCGGCCATGTTGTGTTCCTACGGTGAGTAAGGTCTCCAGAGCTCCACTTGGGGGGTTGGGAGGGTTGGCAGGCGGGCCGCCACTTGCTTGTTTGCGACCTTTGTTGTATTAAAAAAAAAACTCATAAATATTACCGACCCTTACTAAACCACGCGCAAAACCGGAGCGGGCTGCTAGTTAACATTATAAAAATGTAATAGAACAGTTAGAACACCCTCTAAGCTAAGGGTTTATTCTTTGTATGGCATAGGCTTACAATAAGTTTTTTTTTCATTTATTTTGGCACAAACAGTCATAAAAAAAACACACATATACAAAAAGTTACATATAGTAGTAGTTTTACAAAAATAGACATAATTTTGTGTCATTTACTTAACCTGTTATTGTCATTGCCGCTGGGGATTCGAACATAGATATAAAATCAATGGACGTTGTTATTGGGTTATTAAATGAAAATAAGATTACCTACCAACCAATAGACATCAGTGGAGCTATGGAAAACAAAATAAATTTACTTTACAACCGTGTGTTGACTAGTTGACTTATTGATATTACTTCTCCTCCTCCTTCCTTCGTTTTCATCAATGCTGAGGGTCGTGATCCCTCTGGAGTACCGCGCTTCGACGGACAATGCTCCGCCGTCTACTCCTATTCCCAGCAGCGTGAATAGCAAGGTAGCACGGATCTGGTCCGACCAACGCATCGGACTACGGCCACGGGGTCTTTTGCCCTCGATTTTTCCGGTGACTACGAGTTTCTCAAGGTTATCTCTTCTGGCGATTTATTTATTTATTTAATCACACATAACAGATTACAAATTATAGACAGCCAGCAAAGTATACAGGTTGAAAATTATAAAATCAGTGTGTAATAAAAAAAAAGTGTGTACATGAAAATCAAGTAAAAGGGTAAACTATGAATTAACTTTTTTAATAAAATTACATAAGCTATAATAGCTATACTCTGATAATACAGAATGAGCGATGTGACCGAAGTATTCCAGTATTCTTGGAAGACATATGGTGGAAAGTCTTGTTTTTATTCGTAGCTCCTTTAGTATCGAAGCGTTGCAACCTTCTCCATACCCACATCTCGAAAGCGTCTATTCGGCTCCGGTCAGCCGACCTCAATGTCCTTGTCTCACAAGCATGTAAGAAATATTGGGAAAACCAGTGTCCGCACTAGTTTGATCTTCGTGGTGATGGTGGTGATTCTGATGTTCCTGTCCCTCCAGATGTCCCTCTGTAACTGAGACATGGCATTATTGGCAAATCGTAGGCATTTTCTACGAGTTGCCTTACGTTTAAAATTTGTTCTCGCTTGCTTCTCCCTTTGACAAAACCTGCTTGCTGTTGAGGTATTTGCCAATCCAGGTAGGATGCGGTTATTAATAATGGGCAGCAGAACTTTGCTGGCATGAAATATCAGAGCGAGCGTGCGGTAGTTGTCGCAATCTTCGTAGATCCTTTTTTTATGGAGTAGTTTGATGATGGATTCAGCCCAATATTTTGATGCAGATTTTAAAATTCTATTCCGTTAGCGTACAGTGCTTTGAGTATTTCAGCTGTTATCTGATCAGAACCTGGGGCTTTGTTATCCTTCAGTTTTCGTAAGACTTCCGTTCCGTTCTTGCTCTGGTTCTATGTTGTTCCAATTGAAATCAGAGGTTTCTAGAGGTCTACCGTATAGCTGTGAGCAGTATTAACCTTACTTCTAAGTACATCGAATATTACATTCTTGTAAAATGTTTATGGTGAAAATATAATTATTGTTCGATTTTTTTTTGTAAAGTATAAGTATAGTATGCACTTAGTGAACATAAACACCTATACAAGTGATCGTTACTAACGTTAACTATTCTAATAACAAAAACTTTTCGTGGGCAGTCTACAGTAACTTTATGTCTATGTATGAAACCCAAACGCACAAAAATTATATAAATTAAAACTATATTCTCTAGTGAGGGGATCTAAAGAACAGAATCGAATGATCTCGAGTTTCAATCATGAAAAACGGAACGTGGTTTACGAGCCACATGTCATAATTCTATTGTAATAACTAATAATCATTGGGTCAACAGAGAAATTACTATTATGATAATTGTCGTGGTTTGATGTATATTGCTTCTTCTGTAAGACATTTCACTCGGATTAGGTGAACTTACGCAGAAATGTATTATAAACAAAAACAAATTTTACCAATCGAAACCATTTCGTAGTACCATCAACGGGCACGACTATTCGCTTCGTTTATCTTATTTCAGTAATATATGTTTGACTCAAATAATTTTGGGTCAGATTAAAATTGCTTTAGTAGTCTTTACGATTGTTTATTGTCGTTTTGTGTTCACTATCGAATTATGGTGGGAAGGTTGTTTTTTATGAAGTAGTATGTATAATAAGTAGGTCTGTAATGTTTCATCATGTTTCAGTAATGCCGCTATTTTGTTGAGTTTTGGATGCAGTAAAGTGTAGGTAGAGACGCAAATTAGTGTCGGTTTTGTCAAGTAACATTTTGAGAGTTGTTTTTATAAAGCGTTAAACAATTTTTAATAGGATTACACTTGTTAATATGCTATGCAGTAAATTGCTTACAAATGTAAATGATGCTTGTACAAGATCCCATAAAAGGAAATTTCTAGAATCAGAAGAATTTATCACCTGTGGTAATATATCAAATTGTACAAATTTGTAGCAAAAATATTACGACACAATTTGAAATTGAAATCGAAAATTGCGAGCGTGCGTAATAGCTGCGTCTACGTGCGGCTGTTTAACGCACAAACGGCGCAAGCGCGAATTGGAAATCAAAACAAGCATTGATCCACAATCAAATCGAATCGAAACTTGGGCGTCGTGATCGATAACGTACCATCCGATTATCGAAATCACGATCATTTTGTGTACATCGACACGGAATGAACATTTTAAACCTTACAGCCCATCACTAGAGAGTCTTGGTTATTCGAAAACGGAATTCGAATTCCGAATTTGAGTCGTGTTCCTTGTGTTTAAAATTCAATCGCAGTGATTCTACAGACGGAGCGGTAATATTGGAACGAATTGCGTTCCGTTCAAAATCGAATATTGGTAGTATTGATGCGTTAGGAAACGTTCCGAATGCAACTATTTCTTTGGATTATATTAAATTATGGCTAGCCGTGAAAATCGTCCCGTAATGTGTTGGCGAGATTATTCCGTGGGACTGCGCGAACGTATCATTTTGTCCGATTCGCTCGATACCTAAGTGCACGTAATGACGGGTAATCTTTGAATTAGCCGTTACATTGATTTTTATTTTTATTTTGGAACTATCATAGCTCTGCTTTCTTCGTCCTTTTATTCTAGCAACTATTAAACTTGAAGATTCTTTCTGCGATTTTCAATTGTTAAATTAGTTGCTGATCAAAATTATATTAATACTAACCAAACACTTCCGGAATAAAATCTATCCCAAGTTCCTCGCTATAGTACCTACACGACAAAATTTGGGCTCACAGTTTATAAAACAATTTAAAATCAATTGTCGTTATTCGCTGAGTAATGAGTATGAGTTTCGAACTTTGTTTTGTGACTGCGCGAGCCAGCCGCGTTGGCGACCAGTATAGACCATAAATTATCTACCTACATCCACACTAAACTAACTCAGTTTTATGAATTTTTTACATTTTTTTAAAAAGATTACTATCATCGCATACATTTTCCTTCACGAATGTGTATAACATTTTAATAAATCGCTTCACCCAGCTCATTTCTTGTAAGTACCTCATCAATGTTCGTATGTAAAATAATTCGATTATAATAATGACGTTATTTATAATTTCCATCAAGACCTTTCTCCATGATGGGGTGCAAGAAAGGACATTAGCGTCTGTTAAAACCACATTAAGGAAACAGTCACGCTTACTTGGTGTTCGGAGACATTCATATTATAATGCGGTGTCGTGCTGTCCATAAGCTAATAGAGTTCCGTATGTCATACTATTATTTAAAAAGTATTCATGTATATTTATCAACTGTGGAATAGATAATTCACAAATATAAACAGCAGCTTTATTAAAATTGTAAAAATGTAATGGAAGTCCACGGTTCGCGTTCCTCAGCAAAAAGCTATGTGACGTAGGCTTCCAATAAGAAAGGATTTGCCGATATTCCAACGGGAAATTGGGAACGCAAACGAAGTTAAGCAAGTTTTTCTAGTCTGTACTAAACTAATATCATAAAGAGTAAAGATTTGATTGCTTGTTTGTTTGTATTAGTTCAGCAGCCAGCTGAACTACTGGCACGATTTGAAAAAAATCTTTCACCGATGCGATGGGAAGCTACATTATCCCCTACACTGACATAGGTTAGATTATTTAAGAGAGGTAGGGCATAGCGGATAATCCGCTCAAATCGGAGCAGCCCGTCTGGGGAAGGACCTCTACCTTACGTACAGACAGTACTTACTTAGAATTGTCTCGGCCATGTTGTGTTCCTACGGTGAGTAAGGTCTCCAGAGCTCCACTTGGGGGGTTGGGAGGGTTGGCAGGCGGGCCGCCACTTGCTTGTTTGCGACCTTTGTTGTATTAAAAAAAAAACTCATAAATATTACCGACCCTTACTAAACCACGCGCAAAACCGGAGCGGGCTGCTAGTTAACATTATAAAAATGTAATAGAACAGTTAGAACACCCTCTAAGCTAAGGGTTTATTCTTTGTATGGCATAGGCTTACAATAAGTTTTTTTTTCATTTATTTTGGCACAAACAGTCATAAAAAAAACACACATATACAAAAAGTTACATATAGTAGTAGTTTTACAAAAATAGACATAATAGTGCCGAAAATTATTAATAAAAATTATATATTTATAAATACGCTGTAAGTGTTGACAAGACGAAAGAAATCGTACACTTAATAGTCTAATGACACAGAATAACTACTAGTAGGTACCAAGTACTAATACAACACAAAGAGTTGGTGAAAATGTCAATATCTGAGAATTCTTTATTACATTTTACCAAGCTACGATAAAAGAAATTGTTTCGTGTATAATTCTTACTCAAGGGTGGTTGGTGACACTAATACTAAGACGACGAGAGGCACGCACTGGAAGTCGAGTCCTAACTATAAAACTAATTTTTGAAAGAAGTGTAGACGAGTCGACAAGGTTTTCCGATATTCCTACGGGAAATCGCGATATACACGCAAACAAAGTTACTCGAGTTTCGCTAGTAATTTATAAAACTTTTTAAAGGTTTATGATTATGAAAAATGTAAGTTTCCACAGAGTACGCGGACGTAATGAGCCTTTTATCAGACTAATTAAAAGTCGATTTGGCGCTTTCTACTTGAAGTGTGGGTCCTGCGACGGCGACATAATTAACTAGGTGTATCTTATGATTGATGGTAAGTATGACAGGTAATTAAATGTACAAATGAGTGTAAGAAGATAGGTCTTGCTAAAAGGTGAAAGTCTATTTACAATTGCAAAACTTGGAAGAGAAGTAGATATGTCTAATGCTAAGACAACAAATTTATAAGTACATTTTGTGTATTCTACTTAAATATTATGTAAGGTTAAAGTCAAATCATTTATTCAGAGACTAGACGTTAACAGACACTTTCTCTTGTATTAAAGAACCTAAATAATAAAATTAAAGTTATATATTAACATATTATGATAATTTTAACCATGAGAATTGACTCGCCGATTGTTTTTTTTAATAGCCAATTATATCCCACTGCTGGGCAAAAGCCCCTGCCTCTGCACTGCTGAGCAAAACACAAAGACATCAGAAAGGAGGACAGCCTCCAACTATACCTTTCTGATGTCTTTGTGTCTGTGCAAGAAAGACTACGAGGACCATGGAAAAAGTGTCGTGACGCCGGGCAGTTGTGTACTGTTTATTACCCTTAAGGACACCTCTGCCTTTAAGACTATCAATAATATACTATAACCTTTTTTATCTTTATTTATATCTTTTAATACAACGGTTAAACATAAAATAATTATAATATTATCGCAAATTTCATAAACAATCTTAATATTCTGCCACGTTTTTTCAATAATATTAGAATTCTATCGTAAAGATGTCGTAAATGTATTTTATAATTTGCAAGTTAAGGGATACGTAGTAATTTTAATACATAAATAGTTTCTTGATAAAAGCAAAGAAGAAAAAGAAATAGTGCATGATGAGCTCATTCAGTTACTAGTGATACTATCTCAAGTGCCAAAGGGCGTATGCAGAGGACATTTACGTGATGAACATTTTTTATTAGAATTAAGGAAAAAAAGTTTATTTACTTACAATCAACTTTGATAGAAATTTGTTGTTTAAAGGCTCGGGCAAAGACGCTACTTTTTATAGTAGTTCTTTCATATTTTTTTGCTGCATTTAACTTCTAAAAGCAGCTCAATTCCTGATCTCCGTGACTAGAAATGTCTGCCCGAACCCGAATTAAAACATTTGAAACCAACCTGAAACTTTTTTGTTACGAAACTTTTAAATTTTACATACTCTAATCATTTACAAAAAGAGTCTTGCCAAAAAAGTTGGTAATGATATTGTATTTTAGCCTGTGTAGAGATTGTTATGTGACGCCTCAGAGAGTAAAATTTAAGTAATTTAACACGTCTAAAATTATAATAAAAACAAAATCTAGTATGAATCTCATATGTGCTTTGTCAAATGAATTAAAAAGCAAGCATGAGATAGGCTGGATTTTATCTGTTTTTATTAAAGGTCTGTTAGAGTTTATTTAGGACAAGTCTCTAAATCAATGCTAAATACAGTAAGGACTTCTTATATTTTGCTATTCCTACGAGAATATGTAACTAACTACCTCACGTCACACACGTACCCATTACTAGTCTAATACTAATTTACGTATCTGAAAAAGTCTCGATAAAGAAACACAACACAAGCATTTTGTAAGCAAAATGCTTTCATCTACATAATGTTAGATCGTAGATAATAATGCCCATTCACATGTATAATATAACATCGTAATCCATGGTATTATTACCGCCATAGATTACTTACCCTTCTTCACTTTTGCTACGATCCAATTAGAAATTATCGCTTACATCTAAGCAAGCTATATCATTTTACCATAATATTTTGATTAGTTTGTCATGGATATTTTCACCTGCACCGCGTCCTGTTTAAAAAAGCCTATTGTGCCTCCAGAGTGCCGGTAATTTGAAAATGTCGACGCTTCAAACATAATATCATGTTTTGCTTTTTGGAAACGACGTGGCTAAGCGCGACCAATTGATTCCGTTGCTGCAGACCTCAGTTTGTTTAGCTCGTCTTCCAAAAAGACAAGTCGTGGATTGAATCCCTGGCTTCTACCACATCAAAAATCATTTACGAGCCACTCGATTACACTGCTGTGTTTACATTAACAGTTTGTTGAAGAAACGAGTGAAGTATATTTGAATTAAGCGAGCAATGGTAACCGTTTAAACCGTTATAATTTGAAAGTAGGAAATTTCGATGATACAAAGGAAGGTTTGAAAAAGTATCATCACGAGCGGGTCCCGGTAGGAAATGGCCGTGGTAATAGTGTTTGTTCGTCCATTTTCTCTGTTTTGCCCTGTAACTCGATTTGCTTTTTGCTGCATTACACAAAAGAGGCTAAATTTTGTTAGTATAGCGTTTCTCAGTCGTGTCTGAGAACATCGTGACTATAGTTTTTGACAGAGGATGTACACGACTCAACCGTGCACAATCAATTATTTGTTACTATTAAAACAAATATTGAGTTAGGATTTCGTCTCGGAGCTCGGAAAATACTATCAATCTCTATCATCTGTAGTAAGTATAATGCGAAAACAACAGTATTTTATTCAATATGAACAAACAAAGTAATGAAATGCCATGCATATTAATGTTTTTTTTTTCATATTAACTAAATAGAAATAATGACATTTAGTTTGGGTGCTTATTTTATCAATTCCTCTTAGTACAACTCAATTTGGAATGACTATCTGAAGGACTTTTCTGAATTGGTGGCAGGATAAGAAAAGGCTATTCGAAAGAGGTTGTAACTTGTAATAAGGCCTATTTGAATAATTTTTTTTTGTTACAACATCAAAAATGTTATTTCCTTTAAAATTGTGGTCATTAACATTTTTATCTCCAACCAAATTTTATTTGCTGTCATTGTTGATTGAGTACAATTAAAGATTGCAATGAAAAGCAACAATTGTTTTAACTTTTAAATACGTGTCCAATCGCATTTCCTTTGACCGCTAATTCTGTAAAAGTCACTGACTCCAAGTAACGAATTAAGTGGGTTTATTCAAACAAAGCAATAGATTGGACGTCGGATTTCGATTAAAAAACGGATGATGTCAAAGATTAACTGACGATTAAAAATTTTAAATTAAACAATAGGGTTGTTTCCAGGGTCAAAATAATTACATTATATTTAGTTCGTATTATAAAAAAATTTTGGACACGTATTTTTTCTTTTTTCGATTAAACAAAAAATAACAGATACAAGGCATAAAAATTTAGGAATGGGAGCCTTTGACGCCACCTCGTACAAAAAAATGGCACACGGCGGCGTGACGTCACACGTAACTTTAATGGGCTATATCTTTGTCATTTTTGGTCTAATTTACAAATGAAAAAATGAGTTGCCCTTATTTTTGAATAATCTAAAAGACGGACTAATTACATTTTTTACGGCAACTAGCCTATTGTTAATAAAGGAAGTCTAACGTAGAGTGAAGGATGAAAAATAATACAGGATTTGACTATTAAAAACTGTTGTTAAATTAGCAAGCTCTTTAACAGATTTCGAAACAAGTAGGTAGGTACTACAAGCACTTTAATTTCATCATCAATCATCAATGGACATAAGCTGTCTGCCAACCTTCCTCATCCCTACCATGATATTTTCGACCCATAATCAAAGTCCCATACCCATCCCATCCCAAGTGATACAAAAAGTAACCAAATCAATCTCAGATTGTATCTTTCCTATGAGTTGATGACTCTAGTAAGCTAATATAGAAAAAATATTCTAGTTCAAATTAAGATTACTTTTTTCCGGGTTGTTCTGTAGGCATATCACCATAACTGAAATAAACCATCTACATCTATTTGTTTTATGCCAACGTAGTGTTCGAGATAGCAAGAAACGGAGTGAACGCACTAAGCAATTTATTTTAAATTAAGTCTCGAACACATAAAAAAAACGGAAATGGTTGAAGAAACAGAAGAAACAGCACGATTGTCATATCCGGAGATGGGTGACCGCGGTGACATCACTGTAGAAAATTATACACCTATTGATTCAGATGACCGCAAACGGTCATCATTAGGTGATCTTACCCGACACTTTGCAACGCTGCCAATAACGGAAATAGATTCTTAAGTTTTGTCTAATAAAACTTACAATGAAACGACAGTACCCAATGCATAATTTGCCAATATATCTTCATTACTGTAGCACCCTTTAATATCGGCACATTAATTTAGTTCGGCGCTTTTGTTGTGAGAATCATAGGCTAATTACTGCTATCGTTATAAATGCGAATGTTGATCGACGGATGCGCGTAATTTTTCTAACGCGTCCGTTTCCTGTCATAACACAAAAAATGTTATTGAATTTGAAAAAAAAATCGTATCCCCTAACTGAATTTACGCGACCGGGGCACTAACGACAGTGAAATAACAATTACGGTGACACAGATCTTATCTGTGTAATTTTGTTCGTTCAAATTTCGTGCGGGCGAGGTAATAGCGGCCGGCAGTTTTATTGTGTTATTTACACAAATAAAAACGTTTATTTTTACATTTTCCCAAAATTAAATATGGGCCAATTTGTGAGCGGCGCGGGAATTACGTTGTTAGTCGTAATTTGTGTGATTTGGTAAGCCTGGTGGCAAGGACGATGCTCTATCTCGTCTTGTTCATTATTCGTGTTATTACGTATAATTCTTGTCGTTGTTGTAATTACTCTACGTGGGAGGAAATCCTTGTTTTGTAATCTGTTACTCGCACTTAATGTGCAATCAGTTTCTATGTATGTGTTTATCTAACGTCATTATGATGATTGTGATTCATTATAAAGCGTTTATTACTTGAACAAATCACTGCGACACAAAGTAACTATAAACACGAAATTGCATTAAATTAGTGCAATTTAAAATATATTAAATAGTCCGGATGTGGACATAGGCCGAGCTTGGTGTAACAATGTTTTAAATGTGCTATCAATATTATAATATGTTTCATATTGAAGGTACGTACAATAATGGAATACTAGGTTTAGACTAGACTCTGTATCTATATCCAATCTGCAGTAATCAGGTTCTGCAAAATATAATCAACATGATTCAACACACATTAAAAAACTTTTTATTATCAATTTTTACCCTTATCAAGAGAGGTAGGGCACAGCGGATAATCCGCTCAAATCGGAGCAGCCCGTCAAAAAAAACCCTAAACAGGAAAGTAGAATCTATGAAGAGCCCTATTTCCAGTGAACGTCTTGTGACATGATGATGAATTTGGAAGTATTTAGGTACAGTACAGTATACCTGGTTTGGAGCCCTTATGTGCTTATTAGTTTCAGATAGAATAACTGTAAAATCATAAAAAACATAAAATGATATGAAATATAGCCTATCTCCAGATATTTGTAATTCGTTTCACAATATCATGTTAGGTTGGACTTTGCTTTTAGACATTGGGAAATCAAACATGTTCATCATCTATCCGTTTTGACGACTTTATCTGGTTTAATACCCAAACTTTTTTTTATAGATAATGTAGGTTTCTAAAAATATTTTCAGTCGTTATTTCTATAATATCTTATCTAAAACGAACAAACTTTCTCACAACATAAGTTATTTAAACATTACAGCACAAATGTGAAGTATACATTGTAGTAATAACGACAGTTGTCGCAATTAGCCAAGTTGCTGTTGTAATTAAAACTATTAAAATGACATTTGGCGTAATCTCAGCGACCCCATGTATATTTCCGTGTAATCATAATATATGACTTGGTGTCATTATAGTAATACAAAAAGTTAAACTCATAAAACTCAGTTTTTATTACTTAGGTACACAAAATCATTTAAGTATCCTGAGTAACGAACGTGCAAGCAACGCTAATCTACTAATAATAACGTATGAAATCAGAAAATTAGGTTTATGTTATCATCGGCTAGGTAAGATTTTTTTAAACTAAAAATGTTTATAGGGTAAACTTTTTTCCAAATTGCATCCATTGAAATACCTGGGCCAAGTTGATTCTTATAAAATGATTCAATCAGATAAAAATGAGAAAGAAACTAGACTAACTTAACCATTAATTTAATTCTAACTTCATGTGACCATCAAATGGCTAACACGAACTTCACAGCCCATAGTAGAACAACATGAAGAAGTATCCTCTAATACTCTAAAAGGAAAGAAAGGGACGTAAGTATCCTGGCTGTAGGATGATTGATACCTGTTGATGATTCGGTTTAGAAAGGGTGGATAATAGCGCAATTTCTTATAGAGTTAAGACTCGGTCTATAAAATGAAATGTATCTCCAATTGTAGACTGTTAAACAAAATGTTCATAATGAAAGTACCTAATGAAGAACTCGTGGCATTTAACTGCCTGCAAAGGCAATACGACTTAGTTGCACGAAGTTGCAGCATCCACCAAGCTTAATAGCCTTAGGTGCAATTAGAGCGAATATACCGACATTCACAAATAAATAGTACTGTCGGCACTGTATAAAGACCTCAAGAACCTAATTGGATGCCTAATACGGCGTCGAATGCCCAAGAGATGGTAGAAATTTATTACACGAAGTATGTGCATGCAATAAAATGTTTATAGATGTTATATCTAAGAAATAAAAAGCGATGTACTGTGATAATGCACGTTGTGCTAATGTCCATCATCACACATAATGTTAGCTATTACAAAAGAGAAATAACGTCTTTTACAGTTTAGTAAATCTTCTTCGGTCTTTAAGTTTTCAAGTGGATTGCATTCAAATTAAAATCACTAGTTTATTTTGATCATTAACCCGTTTTTTTCCTGTCTTTTTAATATGTGCAAAGTATTCCAGACTTCTGTGGACCATCACCATAGACGGTAGATTGCTTAACAGCAGGTCAACCCGCTAAATTGTTTGACACTTTAAAAAAAACATACCCTTTGTTATATTGCCTATTCAAAAAGTAATTTTATTGTCCAATAAAAGGAGGTTGTTAACAAAACATTAAAAACTTCATAAATAAAATTTCTATCCTATTAGAAACTTGTATTACATGTTAAAAAGTTACATTAATTTTATATTTATTAAAATTAAACCTAAGTGTACTCTGCACTTATATTAACTTTAACTATAATATAAACAAAATAAATTCTCGTTAGTTCAAATCACCCGTTAACGCATACTGTACTTAATTATATCGGTATTGGGCCACAGTTAGGCTTTTGACGAGCCAGACAAACTCATATATCGTGACTTCGTCCAGTAAAGTCGGTTTGTTGATAAAGTCAATTAGTGGTATCGAAGTAGGGACCCGTATCAACTGATTCTGGCCCACCCTCGCGCACAACCGCCATATCACGGCGCTATCATTGGCTGGCGTCCTCGGGGGGAGTGGCTTAGGCCCGCTATATTTTTTGTTATGCTTTTTGGAGCGGTGCGTGGGCGACGGGGGCTAGTCGACTTTATTCCTCAACAGTTGTTTGAAGGCGTTGGTGTATCACAGTTTATTGCTTGTTGTCTAAGTCACGTCACGGGTTAGAATGTAAATAGTGACGTTAATAGACGCCAGTTTCTTCACGATCTTCAGTTGCGATCTTGTGCTTATTAAGGACTATTTCGAGTTGTCTATTGTGTTAACTATGTAAGTACCCTTTTTATTTTTATTTCTTTCCACTATGTGAGCTTTATTGAATTTTAATTAACGCTTATCGTATTAATATCTATGCATAGGTTATATTGTGGATTTTCTGCAATGATTACGTTTTTATTTTGAGGATATGTAAAAAAAATATACCTATTCAAGAATATTAATTTAAATTATTATTTAATATTTATTTTACATTACTTACAATACTAAGAACCGTCGCATCTTGTAATTATATTATAATAAAATGATTAACATACAGTTTTTTTTTTAAAGTGAGCAAAAAATATTCTAACATGCTAATATTTAATAGATACATATTACTAAATTAATAATAAAATGTGCTAATAATGGTAATACTAAATTAGAATAACAACTTAATAAACATACTGATACGTTTTTGTACGTCGCTCCCTGTGACGCCTCCTGCCGTCTGAATAATTATATCCAACAATTAACTATTAAAGTATAACATTATTTTGATATCCGAACGACGCGCCCGCCTCCCATTAATCAAAGCCTACAACCTCATTTGACGGCTCTCATCATATTTTTCCCAGTCAAAAAAGGCATAATGCTTGATATTTTAAAGGCATTTGCATAATTAGGTGAATTTTATTGCTTTATTGAATTAGGGCCGATGTCAGGTTCAAAATTGAAATCAGCGGGGGTTCCTGTGTTGTTAATTTTGTTTATAGCTTGTATTATGGTCAGCTTCAAATGTTATTTCCATATCTTGGACTCTATAAAAGTTGTTAGACGCTATAAGGACAGACAACAATAGTGTATTTATGTTATTGATCTGGATTTTACGAGGCTCTTAAAACGCGACTTGTTTTGTTGATTCTTATACATTCGTAACATCAATAAAATTTGTAAGTGTTGTTAAATGTTTACCTTTATTTAATGTGACTTTTGCTTTTTTATTTATATTTTTTGATTTGTCGTTACTGAATTATGCAGCTACAATGCCGACGGGTTCTTAAATAGTCTCATAAAATATGAATACAGTATAGTAGTACACAGATCTACATCTATATTGTATAGTATAATATTTTTAGGGTCAAATTATAAATTAGCTTTTAATTCATGTCTTGAAAATTAATTTCTAATTAAACTTTATCAAATAATAATAAATTAATCATGTTTAAAATCAACATCTCTTTCATAATTTAAGTTTTGAAATATGTTACCCACTTAATTAGTTTTAACAGTCCTTGCTTTATTATTAATTAAATGTTTATGATCAGTGAAAGGTCTTAGTTTCGAAAATGATAAATTGTTTCCGGAAGTTGTTATAATAAGGTACCTAACATACATAATGGACTAATGCATAACTGTATCTTTTATTATTATGTTATTAGGAAGCGAAACTATACGTAGTTTTTTTTTCCTATCATTATTGCGCTTTTTCCGTCTCCGCAATGATTTATAATTGCCCGGCGTACCCCAGATATCTTTATTACCCTTTCAGATGATCTCACGTCTATATTGCTACAATGTTCACTAAATTGAGTTCTCACATCACAATGGCTTCGGGAAAGAGTAGTTTTAACCGACTTTTTACTAAAGGGTTTACCGATCTCAATTCGATTAATGCGACCAATTTAAAAAGCGACTGTGGTCGTCGTGTTGGCCTTATTGTAATTGGTTTCGACGGAGGACTACCATCGAAGGTCAGAGATCTTTGTAAATTGGTTACGTCCGAACCCTCGCGATGACTTGCGGATGCCTCCGGAACGCGACCATCATTGTTGATTGTATTAGAGTTAATTAGATCTTAATTAACATTCTAGTTTCTCATTACACGCTACTCGGAGCTACCAGCGGCGTTTACAATAGGAAAGTCGATCTACATCCATACGGACTCATATCTCGTCTTTTTATCTTCGATATTAAATATCTATGCTTTTTGTTTATTCTTTGTTGTATTGAGATTGACTTTTTCAGACGTGTTCTCATGTTACTGCAAACGAATTATGCCAATCAATGTAAAAGGGTTTTTTCTGAATACATTTCTTTCATTATGACAATAAATAATACTATAATTTAATAGATTAAGAAAAATTACCTCTGCTTCATTAGGAACGTGGTCCATTTTTTTGGTCGAGTGATATTATAGTTATTAAACTACAGGCTTTTTATTAAATATACTTACAAAATGTTCTAAAAATAAACAATATTAAAGAAGCAAAATCAAGTTAACTGAGTCAAGGAACCCATAATTCAAGTGCGCAGTTAAAACTAAGGTTTTTGCACTCATTTACAACAATACTTCCTTGGATTATAAATAATACATACTCTTGGTGACTGGAGCCGTTTTCGAGGACTTCTGGGCTTTCATTTAAAGTAGAGATTTTTCATATAAACTTCTTTTCGTTTAATAATATCGAAGTTTATTATGTCTACTCAAACACTACAATTTTTACCTGTACCCTTTCCAAACGTTTATTTAATTTTTAAAAGTATTTATTTTGTTGAATATAAACAGCCGTTATTATGAAAACAAATGCAATACTATTTTAATACAATACTGATAAAGAGCTAATTACTATTTTGAACAATCCTTTTAATTCATAGCAACATTAAAAATCTTAAAAGTTGGCAACGCACCAGAGTGGCAGGTGTTTATTCGCGGTGGTCATTGCTTACCATCAGATGACCCGTCGGCTCGTTTGACTATAAAAAAAAGTCATGCTTAGTAGTGGGACTAAACTAAGAATATAATTTTGTCCTTTTGCTGTCCGCGAATAAAATATTGTCTTAAATGCATGAACTGTGCACAGTGGTCTATTCGATCAATTGTTTTTAACTTAACGCCCTAGGGTTAGAAATGGAATGCTTTGTCTCATATTTTGTTGCCTGAATAAAATATTCATGAACTGTGCACAGTGGAGTAGTGGTGTGTATGGACCGATCAAGTGAAAGACTTGTCGTCGACAAAATTCTACACGGTCGTAGGAGATGCGCTGGACAGAAGCCGGTGGAAGCAGATCATCCGCTCCAGATGTAACCCTGAAACTGACCACGATCCTCAGATATGAGGGACCGACTGCAGAGAGAGAGAGTGCACAGTGGTGTAAATCTTCGAAGTGTTTTCAACTTAACGCCCTAGTGTTAGAGATGGAATGCCGGTTATCAAACGACAGAAGGACGGATGAGTCAAACACTTATATTCGTTATCTTGAAGCCGACGAGCCTAATCCGAAACACCATTAACACTTAAGCTGCGGCCCTAATGGACAAAAACGTTTAATCCTCTGATTCTTAGAGAAACTGATAAACGAACTGCAAAATGGAGAACCCCGGGGTATTATGATAGTCTAGTAAGTGAAGAACCTAATTATAGTTATCCCGATAAACATCTTAGAATAAAATTGAAGTCATTACTGTTATTTAAACCTATGAGTGTTTTTGTAATATAAATAGAGCCTTAGGATTAATTTATTATTACAATAACATAATTTATTGGTACAATACATTACTAGATAATAAAAAATTAATTAAAACTAAACTAACAATAAAAATTAAAAACTAACATTAAGAATTAAAAAGGCATGGTCCCACCCAGGGTGCCCAAAATGCTAGTAGCGTCGCTGAACGGCGATAGAGCCTTGGATATATTACCAGAATTAGAGTAGCTTTAATAGCATAGCAAGTATGTAATATAAAATGATTATCTATAACACCAAAGTAGAAATGAAGGAACGACGACTAATCATTTCCAATGACCGGGAAATAAAAAAATAACAATTTTTTTTTAATTCTCAAAAGAACGGAAGAAAACGAAACGCATCCAACTTGTGTACCTATACTAATATTATTTAAATAATTAACTTTTAAAAAAAAAAAACGACTTCAAATTATTATTAAATTTAAATGGGACCACCCTTGAGGTATTCCTATAAGCCGAAAAAAGATTTGTTCAAATCGGTTCATAATTGGCGGAGTTATCGCGTAACAAACATAGAAAAACATACGGGTCGAATGGAGAACCTCCTCCTTTTTTTGAAGTCGGTTGAAAAGAGGAAAGTTTTGATCGAGAGAGTTTTGATAGAGTTGATTTTGGCTCCGAAACTACTAGACCGATTTGAAAAACTCTTTTTACTGTTAGGTTTACATTGTCCTGTGTGACATTTATATATTTTTTTATTAGGGATCCTTACGAAGCCGGAGCTGGGCGTTAGTTTACTAATAAAAGTCATCGGTGAGCTGTCAGTGGTATAGAATCTATCAGTAATTATCTATTAATCATACCCCAATATTTCTAGTCTATCCTGTTACGGGAATTAGTTTCATAAATACATTATTAGCTAAATAAAATAAAAAATAATCTGTAACAGGCGCCATTGGTATCTCACCACAAATCCTATTATAATATTCTAATTCCTACACCATGCCTCGAAGTAGATAAGTTTATGTTATCTATTCAAAGCCGATTATTAAAAGTATTCATATTTGTTGTTATTATTATTAAATCCGTTATAGAATAAGAATTACTTCAAGTTAAGAATTACTTCAAGTTATTCGTTATTATCTCTGTATTGTTTTTTTATTTAACTTATATTCGGGGTAATTGGATTTAGGGTAATTTTTGATACAATTATTTATAGTTTGTGCTTAAACCTCTGTGCTAGGTAATACCTCTTCAGTGGTGCTAATTCTGTTGTACATTTAACAAGACTTAAACTAATTTTGACAGGAGTAGAAGTGTTGTTATCCTTGTCACTAACTGTAAACCAAGGAAGAACAACAACACCTTTGGTCCTGTCAAAATTAGTTTAGTCTAGTTAAATGTCCAACAGAATTAGCACCATTATCAATCAAAATCACTATAGTTAATGTTTTAATAATGTTTATAATACAAAGTATTGTCTTGTCTTTATATTCTTTTATACAAGAACGATCCCATTTAGCGATATTGTCCAATTCCTATATTTTTGGTGCCAATTCCTGCATGGATAGAACAGGTAGGAAACCCTACATGTCATGTCCTAAGTATATTTTTTAAGAAACAAAAACGTTTATAATATAATATTCTTTTAGTTATGTAATATAAATTCTTGATAACACATAAAAATATCATCGCATTGCAAAAACTATTAAAATATATATAACAACATACATATTAAAACTATTTTTTATTAAATATAATTATCAGCTCATCTAGGCCAATAAAGCCAGGAATACTTTTTAGTCTGTTTACAACCTCGTGTTATTCAACGGCTTACGCATTAAATTATTGCCAAGTTTGCGAGTATTTATTACTTGAGAATTAATTGAAACACACTCATAGTCGTTTCGCATTCGCATTTTCGCTTCGTCCCCCAGTAATTGAATCGTTAACTATTCAAATTTGTGTGTATTACATAAGACTGTTTAGTTCGTATTACCATTCTTGGTCGATGTTATTACATATTTTTTTATTGTTACAACGGTCACGTTACGTACGAATAATAATTATTTTCTATTATTACTTCAAAGACCATCCAAATGTTTTTAGTTATCAGAAGTTTTTAGAGCAATCCCCAAAGCAATAATTTTTTAAATTCTTCGACGCAAGGATCTTATATTTATTTGAGAACTAGCTTTTTTGCCCGCGACTTAGTCCGCGTGAAGTTCCGGACCCGTTCCCGTGGGAACCACATTGATTTTCGGGAAAAGCTATAGCCTATGTAACTCCCTGATAATGCAGCTTTCTACTGGTGAAAGAATTTTTGAAATCGGTCCAGTAGTTTCGGAAATTCAATGCAAACAAACAATCAAATATTTTCTCTATATAATATTATTATAATATTATAATTAGTATTAGTATAGATGAAATTAGCTGATGGTATAAATTTTTCTGTCTATTCAAATATAAAATGTTAAAAGAAAACTTTGCCCGTTTTCATACTTTTTAATTGTCTTTCTTTTATGCCACAAAGTTGGCAAACAAGCATACGGCCTCCCTGATGGTAAGCATCACCGTAGCCCATAGACGCTTGCAATACCAGGGGTATCACTCACGCATTTCCAACCCTCCCAACACCCCAAGTGGAGCTCTGGAGACCTTAATCACCGTAGGAACACAACATGGCCGAGGGCCGAGACCAATGCTATTTAGCTACGATCTTCTGTAGGGTTGAGGTCCTTCCCCAGACGGGCTGCTCCGATTTGATTTGATTGTCTATTTTTAATTAGAAACTAAAATGACACTTAGTTCTACTTATGTTGTATTGTAGATATCATTACTTTTACACTCATAAAAATACTAAAATTCCTTTATTTCTCTTTATTTTCTGGCCTTATTTCCTCAAAATCCGTAACACTCGCTTAAACATAACATAGTGAAAAATTATTGGACAATAATCATCTAACTCCAAAATTAGATTTTGTTTCGGTAGTTGCAATTATGCAAACATCTTAAATTCGGCCTTTTATAGCAACAGAGGCTAGTGAACCCGATACCGCTAACTCGATACAAAAAGTTTTTATAACAATGTATCGATTACTCGGTCGACAGAACCAATCAACAGATAATATTCAGATATTCACAGTAAGAGCGTTGGAGCGTTAAAATCCACTTCTTGGTTGCTTTTATTTAATTTGCTTAAATTTTTTACGATTTGCATAGAGGAAACCCGACACCGCGTCCGCTGTTAATTTCATTTTTTCCTATTGTAAATTGGTTGCCTGTAAATTTCTCCTCATCTAAATTATTTTCAATAATGTCGTTTTTCATCGTTGCTTACGCAATTTGTTCGGTTAGGCTTGGCCTTTGTCTACGTCTTTATTGTTTGTATTTTATTAGCCAAGTTCGACAATTTGCTTAATTTCTATAACGCTTTTCATAGTATACTTTTTCTCTTTTTGTAAGTACCTTTTACGTCGGCAGCTTACTTTACAGTAGCTATGTTCCTTTGTGGTATTCCAATATTATTTTCTATGTTAATCCCTGGCTCAACTACCGTCACCTTAAAGTTCTTTGTGGGAACAATAGCTACTTGTTCGTAGAATAATATTTTTTTAATGTTGACAAATATGGCTGTAAAGTGGTCGTTTAATTCAATATAGCAGGCGGTGCTTTGAATTTTAAATACCCCTGAACATTGTAAGAGCAATTAGAATGTAAATAGTGTTTCTTTTTTAATAAAAACTCCTGAACAGCAGCGATGATACATTGATCGTTATATATGCAATAACTTCTTGATATGAAGCTAATAAATAAGGTGTAACAGGACATGTACATGGCTATGCAAAGTAAACCCACCGAAGTCATTAAATTCGACACTAGCATCTGGGAATGTGCAAACAGTTAATTAACATCAATTCGTAAATTGTTCATTTACTACATTCACATCTAGTGTCACCATAAGTTATTTTCAGTTTTTTATGGACTCTTATAGTCATGTCTTCACTGCTGCTTTTTTTGTACTTTTTCCTGTGTGTAATGCAAATAAAGAGTATTCTATCTATCTATCTATCTAAATCCTATCATGTGCCCAAATCTATCGTCTTCAATGAGGGTTTTCTGAAATGACACCCACTAGGCGGCAGCACTGAAACGTCAGGTCCATAAACTAGCGCCTATATATTCGAGTGTTAGATTTTTTGACGTATCTCTGATTTTTTTTGACGTTGACGCTTTTGACAGCGCGGATTATGGATGGTAAATTTCCGTGAAAACCCTCATTCTATCAATTCTATTGGCTGTAGTTTGTTTTTAAATTTATATGGAAATCCTCTCTTGTTTTACGTCTGGTCTCATCATTTTAGCGCTTATAAAATATAAAAGAGTTATGGATATTACAAATCTCTTTTGTCCTTTTGTTATCCTTGTTCTTTTGATCTCTTTGTGTCCATCTTTCTGATATCAATAATTACAAGCTCCTTTAGATTATTTTATTTATATCTGCCCCCCTATTCTCGTAACAAAAATTGTTTGAATCGCTATCCCGCTCAATTCTTATTTTGTATGAGTGAGACAGTAGTTTGACACGAGATTTGAACTATTTTTGTTATGAAAATAGAGCCGCAGGTATATTACGTATTGACATGCTACACCACATGCTGGGTGTGAAGGAAGCTCAAGTCGTAGCTATAGTTAACTTTAATGAATTCTACAAACAATACATAGGCATGTCAGTCTAAACGTAGAAGATTGTAAATATTGATGAAACATCAGACAGTTAACTGTGATCGCTAATTGACTTTTTTGCACTGAAGCATGGCAAACATTCAATTATTTTTGCTGTTTATATTGGAATATTTTGAATGATACCTATACTTATAGATAATTAAAATTTTGTGCTGTTAATATAATCGGATTATGGTACAAGATTTAAGTTATAGATTCTGTTCCATTCCATCAGTTCTTGTTTTCACGGTTGAGCACAAGGCACGCACGACTGTCATATTCAGGATATGGCGCTTCACACCTGCATCACTGGTGATTTGGTGATCCATCTGAGATTTCCTAGAACTGATTTAGTAGAATATCGAAATCAGTGATTAGTCAAGATGGTTGAAATCACGAACAATTTTGGTATTTAGATTAGACGTTATAAGGTACCTGCATAAAACATCCAATAACATGAACATAATGTAGAAGATTTACGTCTGAAATCTTATATTTATATGTAAAAGCAAAGCTATTCTCAAGCAAAAGCACATTACAATGGCAAATAAACTAATGAGTATTGAAGGTGAGAGATCAGTCGGTTATTATCAACCTGATAGTCTTCGCTAATCTAAGACCTGAATATCCATGTCTGATTGATGATGAAGGGTATTTATTAACTTGAGGTAAAAAGTAATCCACGTGGGTATCATTAGGCACAAAACATCCAACAACTCTTGAGATATTTCCGTATCATGATATGAAACTGATGTTATACTTAGCTTCATTCTATAGAAAAAGTGCAAGCAGGTGTTCCATTTGATAGCTTGCTAACTTTTTTTATTAAAGGAAATAATCGTTAACATAAGTATAAACAGTATAAAAGAAAGTAGTGCGTACACTAAAACTGTAGAGTCGATTATCGGTGAGGCAGATGCGCGAGCAGGTGGCGTCACGGTTCATAGGTACAACGCTAACCACAATTTGCTGATCGAATCAAATGGCTGGTAACTTTTAAAGTAAAAATTGCGCGATGTTTCGAAGTTCGTTATTTTAGAAGTTTTTGATATAGAAGAAATAATATATCATGTTGTTGACGTGGAAATTGCAAAAATAGTAGCAAAGTGACAGTTAGATTTTAAAATATCCTATGACAAATCTTACAATTTGTAAGTTCATTGACTGACTTATCGACGCCCAGCCCTCTCTTGAATCATCACTGAAGTCATCTAGACAGCTGAAATTTGGGGCAGAGATTCTCTTCACGATTTATGACGAGATGAAATGCGATTTTTCCTGTTAGAGATGTTGGGGAGAATCCCCACAAGGAGGCCGTACGCAGCGCTGCCGGCCGAGACTCCTTTACACTTCTTTTGTTTTTTTTTCATGTTTTTATTAAGTTTTCAGTCAATAATTTTCTTTATTAAACGATGTTTTTTTACAATAAGAAGCAATGATTTTTACTTATGTATGAAGATTAAATGGAATATGGCCCTAAAAATTGTGGAATACACTCATGCAGAATTGACCGATTTCCTCAGAGTAATAACATAAAGAGGGAGGGTCCCTGCACCCGTTTTGATACACCTCAACTGGTGCCAGTCTGTCACCAAACGCCGAACTTTGCCGAACCGCTTCGTATAGTTGTCGAAGCACGCCAAATGTGTCTCCCGGAAAAAAATAAAATATGGCGGTTTGTGCTATTAAATTGTGTCACAACACGTAATGATATCACTTTTCAAAGGAAAGTTTTAAATATTTCATAGTAATTTGTAGTTAATTATGAAAAAGAAATAGTATGATTTTAGCGTATTATTTTAATGCTCGGTGTTGCCCGATTGTGAAAATAGTTTCCCATTTTAACTATTTTTATTGTTTCGACTGATTAATTTATAACAGTTGCTGCTGTTACTGATATTTACGTAGGTATGTGACATGTTCTCTAATGGAAGTCTTTGTGAATTTACGATATCATATACCTAAAATTTTGTTACTTGAAAGTTGAGAAATTTAAACAAACTATTTATTTCCCCGATTTTTGAAACCTACACCTCCATTGGCAACATTACGCAAGTGTCAAGTGCATGTCACCGACATGTCATCGAGCGTTTAGTGATTCACTTTTGATTCGAGATCGCCGCCTTGTCAACGAAGGTCGTCAAGATGGCGACCTCGGATCCTCACCGTACCACGTTGCCTTTTTAAAGTGTACTTTTTAGTCAAAAAGTGTTCATTTAAAATACTCGACATTGGCGAAATTGTCTATGTGTCGTTAAGACACGACAGAAACGCCATTAATTAAGGAAGAATAAGAAGAAGAATTCACTTTTGACAGAGCACTTGTATGAACACACTCCATCTAGAAAGTTATTGATCTAAGCTGATTTCGTTAGTTTTAAGTTTTAATAAAATCACCAACAACGCTATATGGTTTCATATAAAAAAACATTTTAAACGAACGAATCGCATTACAATTAGCTGTGTAATTAACTAAAATGTAATTAAACAGTATAATTGGATCTGCAGGTAAATAAGCGGATTAGTTAAGCAATTTGAACTTGCCAGACGGTGCCAAGTTGCCCGTAACTTAACTTTATGGATTAACTTTGACTCTAAACTTTTGTTACTTGAAATTAATTTTACGGATAACGGTTTTAAATTTTAAAACATGCTATAATAACTATAGGGACCCTTGTGTTAATTAACTAGCTACGGAATCCTAACAAGCATTCACGTTTTTGTAATACTCCTTTTAACAGTTCAGTCAGACGGCAGATTAGTAGGGTACTAAGAAGTTGTTAATGCCTATTCAGTATTAACATTTACATTCCACAATCCATATTTTTTCATTGTAATAAAATAGAAACGCTTGGTTGATATTCCCAGCAGTAAATTTTAGAAAAAATACTAATTTTTCGCTTCCCATCGTTACAAAGACAGTATCCACGTGTGTGGTATCCACATTGATTATTTTTTAATCAATTTATACGTCTGTACTAACTACCTTATAGGTTGTTTTGTGGGAATTATTAAATTGAATGAAATCGTTTATTCAGAGATTGGTTATCTGGTATTATTTCTAGATTCCAAATCATGATTAATATGGGCACAGTTGCAGAGACTCATTTAATCTTAATCCTACATTAAGTCAAGCTACTCGTATCGCTATTGGTTTATTATGGCGCCTTTGATTCAGACATTCTCTACCTTCAAAAGGTGGACCGGTCCAAACGTTGGTTCAACGTGTCCGTGGTGCAACTATGGTGAATTCAAAGCTTACTTAATTACACTAGTCACTAGAGGCATAAGTTGGACAGTTGGTGCAAAAGCAGTGTACCAACTTTGGATGGCCAGATCGCACGATTATCTATCACTTGTTTTGTATAATTACTCTTTTTTTTATTGCACCTTTCAATACACTAAAATCAAAATGTTCTCTTGTTACAGTAAACAAAAATGGGTGTATCAGAACCAGGATCATCATCCTCCGCTGATCTTCCACCATTGGAACCTGAGCGTCCAGGATCTGCAGGCCTTGACGACGAAGATATCCCTCGTCGGAAGCAGAGGAGGTATCGGACCACGTTCACCAGTTATCAGTTGGATGAACTAGAGAAATCATTTGGGAGAACGCATTATCCTGATGTTTTTACACGGTAAATTATGTTTCTTAACCTTTTTTTAGGGTTTTGTACCCAAATGGTTCCAACGGGACCTTAATACTTAGTCTCCATGACACTCCATGTACTATTATTTATTTTGTGCCTCCACTGTCTGTCCGTCTGTCTGTCACCACCGGGCTGTACCCCATGAACCGTGATAAGACAGTCGAAATTTTCACAGATTATGACGTTGCTTCTTTAACAAACAACAAATATACAAAAACTAGAATAAAATAAATATTTAAGGTTCTTTTGTTTAGCAAAATTTTTATAAATTCTAAGGCCGAACTCTTGGTATCGCTGTATGTAATATCTATTTACAATTCCACGGTATTATTATATTCCTAATAATCCATAATGTATTTGGATTATTATATTGAAACTTTTGTGTTGTTTTTACCTGCGGTATCCGATCCACTGGACAAGGACCTTTCCTATCTTTATTTAAATATTCTCTGCTTGTATTTTATTAATAGTCATATTTTGTTACAGAGAGGAACTTGCGCTCAAGATAGGTCTTACGGAAGCAAGAATACAGGTAAGATTGAAATATTTATATTTCTTTACTGTTGCGTTTCTTTCGCTTATTATTAATCCAAACTTTCACTCATCTATTTATTTTATTTATTTATTTCGTCGTCTTCTTTTTGCTTTTCTTGTCACGCGGTCTTGCGCAGTTATAATATAGCTATCTAGTTATGATGTGGTCTAGTTAAGAACATAGGCAGACACGCTACTTTTAGTACCAGCGATAGACTTATAGAAGCTAACCATGTCTTCGCTTTGAATAACGCTATGCCGTACTCGGCGGCAGCGCGAGCGATTTTTGAGACTAGCGGACAAGGAACATGGATGTAATATAAAAAATGAAAAATTTCTGTGGAACAACGGCTCGCTGACCCCGCCGCTCGCTTGTCGCTGCCGAACGTCCTCGTCAAGGACTGGCCGTAAATGCAGCGAAAAAACAAGATAGAATGGGTAAATCGCCGATGGCCTAACCTTGGCATAACCATAACCGCGTACGTGTTTACTTGAGTCACAGACCGCGTGTGGCCTGGTTTCCACCAAAGAGGAGAGATGTAAATTTTTTCTATAGAATCTTGTGCCGCACGTGCACGAGCAAGTGGCGCGGCCGAGCCGAGATGTGTGTAGCAAGGCGGCGGCGGCGGCGCATTTCCTATCCTATCCGCTTTGGTGAAAAACGGGCCTCACAGTGATCCTTGTGCGGTACAGAGCTACAAAAGGCGTGACAGCAAAAAGGCCTACGGTACGGGTCATTCACTTCCTGATGTTGAAGTCTAAGATAGCAATTATTTACCATCAGGTGACCCCTATGCACATTTACTCACCTCTATCATAAAATAAATATAAATTACCATAAAATGAGAAATGTACGTTGTCATTTTTAGTTTGAAAATTTATTTCTAGTGCGTTCTATGTTCAGTCGCTTCTATAATGTGCTCAGATCTTATAAAATAATATGATCAAACTATTTCATTTTATATGCGGTATGAGACATTATTAATTTTCGAAATTCCCATGAGAACTGGAACAACGGGATTATGGTATTAATACCATGTTACATGTTCAAACCAAAATGGATGTAAATGTTATTAGTCAAGGAGTAAAAAGTCACACTTTAAGCTCCCCGCAGACATGAGACTGTGCGACGCGACATCTTACTGCGACACGCCCAGGGGGGACACCTATTATCACATTCCAATAGATTCCTATAGGTGTAAAGGTGTAATAGAATATTTTACACCTGGCGACTCATTTGGCCGTTTTATAAACAAATAGATATGGGCACGGTTTTGTTCGTGAAGAATTTAAATTAAGCCCTACGGCCTACGTTACGGCCTTTATTGATTAATATAATATATTTTATTTGCAATCGAACCCTCTATTATTAGTAGTTTTTTATTTGATGGAAGACTTGGACATAAATAAATTGTATTTAATTCACACAGCACCATGTGGTCCCAAAGTGAGTTGGTTTTTGGGCACTGCGAAACACCGCATTTCCGCGCGAATGTTTTGTGTAATAGGTATCAAATCATGGCTATGTCCGCACTGCGAAAAAATATCACAATGTGGATACTTCCATAAGATGTAATGTGTTATTAGAATAGTGAAAAAAAACTTCGCGCGCTGAAATTTCGCAGTGCGGACAGGCCCTTAAACCTGCTGCGTTTGGATTATGAATACGAAACAACGGATACTTTACTGTAAATAATCTATACCAATATTATAAAGAGGAAAGATTTGATTGTTTGTTTCCATTGAATAGGCTCCGAAACTACTGGACCGATTTCAGAAATTCTTTCACCAGTAGAAAGCTATATTATCAGGGAGTGACATAGGCTATAGCATTTCCCGAAATTCAACGTGGTTCCCACGGGAACGGGTCCGGAACTTCACGCGGACGAAGTCGCGGGCAAAAAAGCTAGTAGGTAGGTATGTAATAATAAATAGAAAACATTAAGGAATTGGATACTGTAATTTTTATGTAAATTAAAGCCATATAACGTCTATTCCTCCAAACTATTACGGAGTACAGCGTTTCTTCAGATAATAAAATAAATTCAAAGCGGAAAAACATTAGAACGCAATAAAAATTATGATTTATATTATGTTATAAATTAAACTTAGAACAATATTAACTGTTACTGTTAAACTTGATTATATCTTTTTGAGTTGATATTAAAAGTTTTTTCTTACTTTACTTAACATGGTTTTGGTTTAATAAAATGAAGAATCACTGAATTAAAAAATAGAAATTACTTAATGAATAAGTAAGTAATTTGTTTGTATGAAGATTTATTGTGTGAAATCTTTTTTATAAAATACTAGCTGATGCCCGCGATTTCATGAAATCCCGTTATTCCCGTTCGGCGTTCCCGGGCTGATATCCCAGATAATAATTATCCTGTGTCATTCCAGGTTATAAACTACCTACTACCCGTGTACCAAATTGCAAGTAAATCCTTCAAGCCGTTTTTACGTGAATGAATAACAAGCATCCTCACAATAGCCGGGTAACAACCCACGTTTAATTTTATGTACAGCAGCGCCATCTATATCAGATTTATGACCAAATCGTACAGAAATCGTGTACTTTTCGGGATAAAAAGTATCCTATGTGGTAATCCAAGGTATCAGCTACCTACGTACGAAATATCATAATAATTGACCCAGCCATTTGAGCGTGAAGAAGTAACAAACATTCACACAAACTTTCGCCTTTATAACGAGCCCATTCACAAAAACAACCGGAATATCGGAATATCCTTTCATGGTTGCCCCGCAGGTCTTCACAGTCACTTTCTCTAGTCATATAATAATTATTATACATTACTATAATATTTTTTTTAACTAGAATTAAACCAAGAATTAAATTTATACTTATAAAACTTATTATATACTAGTTAATATTTATAAGTCAATAACGACTTATTATAAGTATATGTACCTTCTACATACTCATCATTATATATTTTTATGAACTATTATATACATATTTTTACCATTATGTAATTTTGTGAATTTCATTGATATTTCATTAATTAACAAAAAAGATTCAATAGAAAATTGTAAAAGTTTATGAACCACATAATATTACCTTACTTTTATTATTATATACTAGCTTTTTGCCCGCGACTTCGTCCACGTGAAGTCGCACCCGTTCCCTTGGGAAACACATTGAATTTCGGGAAAAGCTATAGCCTATGTCACTCCCTGATAATGTAGCTTTCTACTGGTGAAAGAATTTTTGAAGTCGGGCCAGTAGTTTCGCAGCCTATTCAATTCAAACAAACAATCAAATCTTTCTTCTTTATAATATTAGTATATATTAATTGTTTGTATAATGTAAATTCAGAAAAGTACGAGTATTACTAACTAAAATTCCTTGTAAGTTTTTTTATATATAAATTCATGTTACAGTAAACTTGGCCCTGTTATGGGAGCTGTTGCAGACATCAGTTCAACCAGTTCAGTTATTAAATGTCTAACTGAATAATTCATTTTATTCAATTAAGCCGTTTCAGTTAATAAATCCATTAGAATTCTTAGTAAATGGCATTTCTCGATATCGAAATATCAGTGTTCGGTGTGGTTCGGTCGTAATTAACTAATGAGAGCTATTTGGAAAAAAAACATTTCGGTTGCTAGAAATAATTGATAATATTACTTAATTTAGGTTTAATTAAAGGTGTTACAATAGTTTTTGAAATGCTATCCGTAAGTTAAGGCGTGAAAGCGTAACTAATAAACATAATATTTACATATTAATAAGGACTATAGAACACGAATTGACTTAATTTCATTTCCAAGGACCATTTTTTGTGTGTGCAAAAATATTTCTTACCATCCATAATTTATGTTTTATTTCTTTTGTTATAAAGGTGTGGTTCCAAAACCGGCGGGCGAAATGGCGGAAACAAGAAAAGGTGGGGCCCCACGCTCATCCGTATAGCGGGTACTTGGGCAGTGGGCAGCCTTTGCCGACATCCGCTACTCTCGCCGCTCCGCTAGCTGGACCTCCACACCCGCTGTCACAATTGGGCTTCAGCTTGAGGAAACCTTTTGATAATGCTTTGGCATCTTTTAGGTGGGTTTTATTGTGATTTGAGGTTCTTAATTTTATGAAAACCATATCTTGTTTACTTCAAACATACTTTACCACTTTACCTGAAGTGTTTTGTAATTGATTTAAACACTTCCACAAAGAGATAGATTAAGTACTAATGATAGATTTTTTTGTAGACCAATTAAGCCAGCGACTTTTAACTTTATAGGCAAAAAATGTGGACTATTGTTAATTGAGTTTTGTGTTTAGTTATTTTTTCAGCTTTTATAAGCGTATAAATTAGTAATTAACATAAATTAATCCTCAACAGGTATGCAAATGCTCCGCTATTCGGCACACAGTACCTCCCATCGCTCTCGCGTCCTCTGTTTGGAGCCCCACTATACGCTACATCACCCGCTCACTTCCACTCGCTGTTCGCTAATCTGGCCGTACCCGAACCACCTCGGCTATCACCCGAACAATCACGATTGTCGCCCAAAGTTTCCCGATCTCCAGCGCCATCTATTTCTCCACCTATATCACCTGGAAGTGAGACCCTACCGCCTCATGAAGACCCAAGGACTTCTAGTATAGCTGCCTTGAGAATGGCGGCTCGGGAGCACGAACTTAGATTGGAATTGTTAAGGCAGAGGGCTGATTTAATATGTTAATGATATTTTTAATAGATTTTAATGACAATGCACTGAATTTGTGTCTTCTGTTTTTTGAAATAAGTATATTTTTTACCGACGCTAGACGCTACATATAGTTGTGAATAATTGAACATGTCTCACGATTTTTGTTAACAACGAAGTTGACCGAAGCGAAGTAAGACGAAGTTAGAAAACAAAGGAATATTTTGATGAAATGAGAAGATGTGCCTTTTCCACAATTTAGTTATTTCCCAACTTCTACCTTTATTCTTCGCTATTAGAACAACTGATACAATGCAAAATATTCGAGTAAAAAATTACTGTCTTTGTTTTATGCTCTGTTCGCACTGAAACTAAATGTAATTATAATAAATAAAACTGTATAAAATTTTAACTATTTTTTGTAATCATCAGTAAAGTATAATAATTTATAGTACCTACTTAACTAAAATATAATAAATTTACTTGTTCGACTAAAATAATACTTAAAAGTTATTTATTATCGACGTTATTGTGATTTTATACCGTCCAGTATACATAGTGATAAATTAATATTGTAATGTAAATAAAATTTTATTATAAAACATAATATTTTTTTAATTTAATCACTTCCTTCCTCGTACAGTACAAAAATTGGAACCAACTTCCCTCCAGCGGTGTTTTCGAACAACTATGACTTGAACCTCCAAGAAGCGAGCGTATGTCTAAAGGCGCGTTTAGACGACGCGAAAATTTTAATTCATAGCAAATTAATTATTGACTAGTACAGAATGTACACCGTACCGCACGCGTTTGAACGTCCGGGGCTGATTCTAGTAACAAAAACCGATTCTATTTTGATTCAAACTCACTCGCTGTCCCGTTCAATTTCTATTTTTTATGAGTGAGACAGCAATTGAATTTGAATCGAAATAGAATCGGTTTTTGTTACAAGAATGGCAACGGCTCAGTCGACTCACAAGTACAGACAAGCTATGCAAAAGTTTGTCTCTATAATGGTATCAAACGTTATAATGATGCTGTTAAAAACATAATTCAAAAAGAATTGCACCTCTTGTTATATAAAAAAAATATAGGCTAGTTTCCACTAGAATATTACACGTTACACTATTCTAAACATTTGGATAATGGCCACGCACATCGGGAGGTGATGGCAAGGGATTTAAATAATTAATGGACTTTTTTATGAATGAATGGAATTGCTAAGTGTAAAGTTCTATGTTCATCAAATAGATCATTATTCTGTGGGAAAATCGGCATGCTGATAAACACCATTGGTAGAGTCAATAAACTAAGCCAGCCAATACTAACTAACACAATACGCATAATTACATGAAATTCATTTTGCCCATATAAAACCCAGTGAGTCATTGTAGTCACTGTACAAAATCACATATAATCATCACCAATTTGCTTACTCATCAAGGTTCAGTGAAGGGATGGCACTGATCTGTACGTGGTGTAATTATGGCCTGACCTCAGGCCGAATCTGCGGTCGAGACCTACATTTAGGTTATACTTGAATTTTAGGTTTATAACATTTTTGTAAATACAATTATTATGCAAAGGTCGTATGTTTACCTAATTATGATTAAGGTAGGTTACATAGAACCTTTGCATACCAATTTTTGAAGTGCAAAGATATAAAAGTTACGATCATTAACCATTCTCATCCCACAGCTGGAAGTACAATGGGGATTTCATATTATTTGATATAATATTATGATTTTTGACACAGTTGTAAAAGTTTGAGCGGAATAATTTTCTGCATAAAAAAAATAAAAGCAAAGTTATATCGTGAAAGACACAAAACAGGGTCGTATCACATATCGCACGAGTAAAGTAAAAAGTCCGAAAACAGTCAAATCATAAAAATAAAAAAAAATTACAAATAAAAATGGGATCATACTTATTTGCAATTGGAAAACCGCGTAGATACACTCCAACTTTGTACGGAACCCTCGGTACGCGAGTACGACTCGCACTTGACCGGATTTTTTTACTACAATACATCATTACACAAATACAGAAATAATAATTTGATTATAACTTGTATTCTCTATCTATACTATCCGTCAAACATTGAGAATGTACACATTCACAATTACAGCTTATATGAATATGCATTATTTGATTATTAAGAAAGATGTATTACTGTACTGCATATGCAATAAATGAATAACTAAAAGTTTTTAATGAAAAGAAAGTGTAGACCTCCCAGTAAACACCAAGCAAATAGTGAATTTTACAGGATTACAGAGCAATTTAATCACAACGCAAGTTTATTATACAAGCGATGATGTTACCTAACAAGATGTAGATTGGTTACTTAAATAATTTTCGAAATAAAAACTATTAACACACATAAATAAAAAAAACATTTTAACATTTTTTTAATTCTAGTGTCTAACTAAAGGCTCAATCTCATTTTGACCGTATCACCGATTAGTATTTTTAATTAATTAACAGATTTTCGGTTAGTATTCGTCTGCAGAGTTGACATTTAGAAACGCGTCACTTGATTCGATGAATCAATTCGGTTAAACTGAATTCGGCATTAATTCTACAATGCGGATTGGCAGTCGCCATTGTTTTCAAGCCTGTCACTATCGACAATAGGCGTAATTAGTGGACGCTACACCTACCAAGTGTGAAGGAGCTGTTCACGTGCCATCCGAAGCACGGACGAACGTATCCATACTTTTTTAATATAACATCAACTATAGTATTTTATTTAACTACTAATGAAAACCTAACAAGAATATTTTTATGTTTCAACGTATAATGAGATCTCAAAATATAATTAAAAAGAGGTTATTACGGCCTGTCCCATAACTCACTTTCACAAGTGCATTAAAATTGCTTTTCGTACGTATAGCACTAATGAAAAATGCCATAATAATCACTAAAGCACTATTATAACAATCAGGAGAGCATAAAACGAGGGCCTTCTAAACTTATATTTAATAAACATGGAAGTTTTATTGGTATTTATTTGACAAACAATTACACGCATCCTTTGTGATGATAATGGCGCTTATCATAAGATTTTATGAGCTCCGACGGCTTGTGGAAGGTTGTAGTGATGGGAGAAATGTTTATCGATACAATCCATAAATCGATATTGCGGTTAGTGACTAGAAATACGCTGCTACGAAGATATGATTGATATTTGTTGAGTGGTACGACAAATAGTCAAGTCACTTGATATGGCATGTTAATTCATGAACTACATGTGACGTAAGTTACATTAAATTACTAGAGTTAACTGATGGAGCTTTCAACTGCTATTAGAAATGAAATGTTATTTATTTATTTATAGGGTCACCAAAATAAGTACAGGAATATGGATAATGCATATATGTGTAACATAGGATAGCTGAATTATTTTTAAGCTAACTGCACTTAAAGGTTAACCACAGCATGCGTTAACTTAATTTTGAGATAAAATTGTACTGCTATTTTTAATGATGAAGCAAGCTTTTTCTTGAGGAATAATATAGATAGAATTATTAAGCTAGAAAAGCTCATGTATAAGTTTAACATGAGATCGGCGACATTAATAATATATTATTCTCATAACTTATCGCACTATTTTTAATAAGGTACACTCATATCATATACCTTATTCTCGTCATCGACGTTTTGTCGACGATTATGGACTATCGATATTGTTAAATAAATACAATTTCTCCACTACTCACCATTCAGTTTTAAGTGTATAACACGAGCTTTGGCTGGCGCTGGCGCTTTCTGGCTAAACTTTTATTCGATCTTTAGGTACCGCAGTTTACGACCAATCGTAAATTAACCGAACGAATAAAGACGTTTTGTGCGAGAATCGGCATCGAATGTTGCCTTAAATTTATTTTAATACAAGCCGGTTCGCGTATTTTATAATTCGTATTGTGTGATACAATAATGTTTTTAAATTGAATTTGTGCTTTTTACATACTCATCGTCGAGTTATTTCGTTGAATGAATACTCAAACGTTATCGGGACAAGCCCACCACACATTCCCACCACTGTGTCTCCTGTGTAGCCAGGATCAACAATGGCGACCTCAGATAGACAATAAGCAATGAAGCTTATTGACGTCCAGGGGAAGAAAACTCTCAAACAAAGTACTCAAACGTTAAGGATGTTACCCATAACATCCTCATCGTTAAGGATGTTACCCCTAACATCCTCATCGCTTTAATTGAGGGCTAACAAAACTGAGGACCGACGAGGACGTCAATATTTTCTTCTCTATTTTAGCGAAACAAGTTGTGTGTTCAAGGAGTCAAGGAATTTTCAGAATTTTATTGTCATCAAAATTAATTCTGTACAGGGATGCAAAATTTCCGCTCTTTAGGTCCAAGGGTTTGGGAAAGGTATTGTTGAATTAGCCAGTCACTAAAAATAAACAACTAAGCTTGTACTATGGGTAGTAATGGGTACTAGATTGCTGATAAATATACTTAAATACTTTTTTTGTAAATAAATACTTATTATACATAGAAAACACCCAGACCAAGGCACACAGGCATGTTCATGCACACAAATGTTTGCCTTGCGCAGGATTCGAAACCGCGGCGCTTGGGATAAAGTGACCATTGCTCTGCCACTCGACCACCGGGCCTGTCAGTCACTGAGACAGAATTTATCTTTTATCATACAGATTTGTTTGTCCATACTAAAAAGATCTGTATCTTTGTTCGTAAAGATTAAACTCAAAAACTCCTGGACATGTTTGAAGAATTCTTTCACCGATGGCGATGGTTAGTTACACTATCCGCGGGTATATTATATATTTTTTTTAAATAGGGTTCCTTATAAAAATCCATGCGAAGCTGGGAAGCAGTTGTAAATAAGAAAAAGGTGTTGCATATTAAAATTTAATCAATGTCCGCCACGGCCCGTGCTCGATATCATCAGAGCAGTGGTGCGAGAAATTTCCTGATCGAAGCAACAACATAATTACTTTTAACATAATATTTCTCGTAACAAAAACAGTTAAAATCTTCTTTTTCTATACATATACAATACATGGACTGTACATTACATATTACATATCATATCTATACATATGTATAATAAAACAGTAGACTCCGATATGTCTGTACATTGAACATATTTGGCAAAAATGGAGAGGGAACAGTTAGAGAAAGGTAATAAAAGCGAAAAAAAATTTTTTTGTTTTTTTTGTCTGTCTGTTCAAACGCGCACATCTTCTAAGTAACTGAACCGATTTTAATGCTGTTTACACAGGAAGATAGAGCTCGGCTTAGAGCAGAATATAGGTTTAATTAAATCAGATGTCAAAAAATAAGTTATGTTCATGTTGTCAAATGTTCATTTACTCTTGCCTGTATAAAAAAAATATTTCTCGCACTTACAAACTTGAGATTTGGTTGGTACACCATATCTATCGACAACAGACTGGACCGGACCGGACTGGACCGAACCGGACCGGATGTCGGTAAAGAAATTACCCTCATTTAAATTATAAAAAACCAAAGAATTTTAAAATTGTCACTGTGCAGAGTCGGAATCGCCCGACATTGGCCGCAGAACAGTAGGCCGCCCCAGAACTTCAAGCTGGAGACTGGCGAACCATGGTTCAAGATCGGAAGAAATGGCATTCTCTTTTGTCGGAGGCCCAGATTCACATTGAATCACTGAGCCATCGGAGTAAGTACCTAAGTATGTCATATATAATATGTCATTAACTTTATAATGTTTTTCTGCAACTCACTATTATTATAATTCTATTTGTTGATTTTTTTTACTCTATCTAAAGCAAATAGGTTTCGTAGTATCGTTAACGATATTAAAATGCGTTTAGTCAAACTCGAGTATTATTTTTTTATATCCTACAAATAGATTGACTTACTCAATCATACCAAAATAGGAATACGTTATTATTGAAAAACAATAAAATTCTTTAATATCTCAAGTAAATGGCAATAAATTTATGTCGTGAATCGTTTAACTTATCAAAAATAAGGTGTGCCACATCCGAGAATCGTTTATAATATAATATTTTATTATTTTGATGTAGAATATAATCTACATAATTATTCATCCGTTCAAGATATGGAAAATCCCTTTGATTTTTTTAAGAGTGACACTTGCATTCAGAGAAGTCAATACAAAACAATATTTTTTATTGCATCGAAATAAATATATCAATAAAATAGTACATAGTGGTCAATATTTTTTTGTAATTCCAACATTATCCTAATTTTGGAAAAATTATCTAGGAACAAGTCATAAATTTCGTTTTGACGTGATAACTGGCGAGCGACGCACTTGGATGTTACAAAGTCATGCATAAAAGTCTCGTGTCTCGAATCTCGATACAATGATAGACTAGCTGTTGCCCGTGGCTTCGCCCGCATGGGTAACGGGAAGAACCAATGAGTCGCCTCGTGGGAGTTTTTTGAGGCCACGTCTTATCCAATGTTACAGGGCATCTATGTGAAAATTTTTAGGTTTGAGCGCCCTACAGTTTATACTAGACTACGTAACAAATAATATTCGTACATAAGTCAACATGGCAAGGTTCTAACTTGAACAATTTATTGAACATTGTGCAAAGTAAATAGACATCATTATAATTACATAATACAGAATTGAAAACTTTTGATACTCACGTCCAATTAATCTTAAAAATTATTTACAACTGACTGATATAAATTTTTATGGCACCATACATTGATTAGTATAACGATCGAGCCGACTGTTTGATGTTCGAATTAACATTTATAGAAATTAATCGATTCCGTATATACCGATTATGGTATTCGATGAATCGAGTCATAAACGTCTCGTTAACTCTAATGGTAACATATGGCTATTATGTTGGGAATAGTAACAACATTTCCTGTTTATTTGTTAATTATTAATTAAGTTTCTGTCGTAGTACGTCGTCTAAACCTTGTTTCACCGATGGTGTTTCATTGGGAAACTATTTAGTGTCTTTTCACTGGAGGATATAATGATACTAGCTGTCCCGTGTTATTTTGTCTGCGTAGCGTTATGTCTATGGCTTAGAGTCTTCCTCTTTAAATGGACTATCCGACATTTAACATTTTTTTTTTCAATTAAAATCATCATTGAGTTTAGCGCGATCAACTAAACGTACTCTTCGGAAAACAAGATAAAATGACACCAGCAAAAAAATCCAATAAAGTTTTTTTACAAGTAAAAAAAAAAAAAAATTTAATGGCCCTTTAACACCCACAACTTACTGCGTCGTCCGGCAAAAGATTTTTCCGTGTAGGATTAATTGAGAAAGACACAGACAACAATTAGTACAAATAATTAGGCTTGGACGTCAGCCTATTAATATTTTCTATCTCGTTAGAGTAGTGACATAAAGATATTTTTTTTACCAAGCTTTCGTATTTATTAATCATTGATTATAAATAAAATTATTCAAAATTAAAATATTAACAAGATATTCTTGTTTTTATGGCTACGATCTCAGTTCTGACATGGTTTTATTAGGCACTGGGCTCTGTTAAATACCTATAAGAAAAGAATCAAAACTAAACTAATGTATTGTAGCTTAATCGTAAGAGCTTAACGATATTAGTTTTATATTAACCTAAGAAAGTCGATAAGCCAAGTCAGTGGCCATTAGCCAGCTTGAAAACACGGCCTCCGCCAATCCGTACTCTTTGCAGTGGTATGATTATGGGTCGATATTATTATGATGATGTGATGATGAATCATTTTGTCATACCAACTACACGTCGCAAGGATGTAAAATTCTAAAATTATGATAACCAATCTCTATCCTAAATAATGTATTAAATATTTTTTTTCATTGCACACAACGTACGTGGTCAAGTAATTAATAGGATAAAAGACCATAGCCGCTAGCTACATTAACAACATCAAACATATTAAACTTAAAGATGCGGTTGCTTTGATCAGTGCAAAGGAAATTTCGCACATGAGCACCACAGAATACTTAATAGATACCGTCTATACAGTAAATGAAAAGTTTGTTTGTTTGTTGATAATTTTTGGCAATACTGGATATGATTTTTTTGCATTTTATAACTGAAAATCACATAGGTACACAAACTTAAGGTTATTCGGCGGGCTATGAAAACAGCTATGCTCGGCATATCTATCATGGATGAGGTTTGAAATGCAAGTATCCGTCGACTGTCCTAATTCCTGCAGGAAGATAGCCAGGTACTTGACGTCACTGAGGGTCTCCCGAAGACTATTATCCGTCAAACAACAAGAGTAGTCGACATAGCCCGAAAGGTTAGCCAACTGAATTGGCATTGGGCTGGTCACATATGTCGAAGAATCAATAGACCCTGGAGAACATCCGTGCTTGAATGGAGTCCGTGCAAGGGAAACTATATACCTGGCAAACTATTTGTTAATTGGATCGGCGATACAAGAAAATATGCGGAGAGCGATCGGATGGCAAAGGCTTTTGCTGATTGGCGTGTAAATGACCCATGTCAAGCAGTGGACTGCTATTTATTTTTTAAAACTTTATTGCACACAATACATAGTGTATACAAAAGGCGAACTTAATGATAAAGCATTGTCTCCCAGTGCTATAAGCTGATGAACCCAAAAATACTCGCTTTGCGAAATTGTAATCAACTGTGCAGTAGTAGATCGAAATTCTCTTATGATAGCGCGCTACAAAATAAAATTATGCGAATTTTGCTAGTTTTCTTATAAAGACAAAGTCTGGCTATAACAATAGTCAAGAAAATACCTTGTCTAGGCAAATTACAAGGTACATTACAAAATGTGGCGAACTTTAACGACCCCGCGCAGATAATTTTACAACCTTATAGGTTATACAAGTAATCATAAAATAATATTACTTTGTTACTTTATATTGTACTAGCGATCCAACCAAGCTTTGTTCGGATTGATGAATGTCATAACTTCACATAATTTGTAAGAACAGACAACTAATGAAAGGGTAACCAGAGCCGTAAAGATTCAAATTTTCAAAAAAATTGCATGAAATGATTCACACAAAATTTTATTTATCGTTAGTACAGTCAGGTGCACGTCTTAACACTTGCAGAAAAATTTTGGCCCTTATGACATAGAACTTAAGAATGGTACAAAGTCCAATATGTAAAGGTCGACCTGCTCTTGACTGTACCTTTTCATATTGCGCAGTGGTTCCGGATAATAACACCCGGATACAACACACAAACAAACAAAAATGTTACTCTATTTAAAATATATAGATGAAATATGAGTATTACATTATTTACTAGCCTAATAAATTTATCGCATGGTCAACAAAAAAAATAGATTGACACTTTTAGTTTAGTACAGTCACAACGCCAAGCTTCAAACACTGTACTGTTTTGTACCACACACGGACAAAATGGCACTGAAAAATAAAATTTTCATTTCTTCTACTGTACAATCAAGCACATATCAATTTTAACACGAAACTATAGTTCATTTGTCACGCGTCAAAAATCACTATGTAAGTGTAAAGTTTAATTTGCAATTAACTGTACAACATCTTAATTTGAAGAACAATTGTTATTATCGGACAGTTAAAACGTCTAGTTCCCATCAAATTACACTTAATTAGCAATTACGAAATCTAATTAATTTTTTATTATCATAATTATTATATCATAAAACTCTCTGTCGCAGAATATCTCTCATAATTTAACAAATCAGACATACACAAGTCAAACTTTTACGCAACACATAAATAATTCCATTCAATTTCGTTTAACTAGATACTAAATTAAAAATAAACAAAAAAATTGATTACTGATAATCAAGCAGGAATTACAAAAAACGAATCATCGTTTTACGGTCAACAAATCCGTGCTCGAAACGTCACCGCCCAAATTAAAACTAATTTATGTTGATTGAATCCATAATAGAAAACTATCAACACACAACTCCGGTGCCCATAAAATAACCACTGACTCGATGTCCAACATTCGATTGTGATTAATCGATAAGCACTTTAAACTCGCTCACAACACGCAAATAATGTTTTAATTCGAACACTCTTTGAAAATTCGATAAAAGGTTTAAAGAAACATCGGAACTCCAAGCAAATAATGCTGGCTGATAACGTTAGCACGAATATCGGGCGAAGCATCGATCTAATCGAATAACACAGTATGAATATGTGCCTTAAACCATACGAATACATTTTAAAACGGCACGTCAGCTAACGTTCGTGCCAGCGCTCAATTTTTTTCAAAAAGGAATCATTCGGTAAGGCTTTCCATTAGTGGGCACGCGCCGAAGTCGACAAACAAATGACATTTAAAAAGAACTCGATTTGAATTTGTTTGAAATTGGGACGTCTCGGCGGCCAATATAAATGACGTCTAGACTTTTTACGATAAGGAGGATATACTGTTTTGTGTGTAAAAGCCATATGACAAAGTGAGATAAAGTGTGCCAGGCCGCGATTCCATTACAGTTCTGCAGGAAAATGTTCAAATTAGAATTGATTTTTAAAATTATGTCAATATACGACCACGGTGGTCTAGTCTAGATAACAATGGGGCGAGGGGGAGATTCTCGAGGTAATTCTCAATATTCTCGCGGTTTATTTAATTACTTTACATTTACTTACTTTTTTTAATTTCTCAAGAGAGACGTAAAAAAATTTATGGTTTCGAATGTTTTGAGTTACAAACAATACTATAACTAAACACAAAGATGCTTAACCTATATAATCGCTGTAATGGTCACCACAAATCACAAATATAATATTGAGGCGATAGTTACCAGTCAATTTATAGAGAAATGATTGCGGGGCGCGCGGAAGTCGCGTGCGATCGGAACCGATCGTGGTTAATCGTAACACTGATTGCCGTAGAGCTACGAAACCTTAGTAGAGCAATATTGTTTCTGCAAATTTTTAAGGAAAGAAAATCATGAATGTACCTATATTTTATTTTCATTTTATGAGCTACTAACTTTTCGTTGAATATAGTTTCTACTATGTTTATGGAAAGAAAATTATGAATGACAATGACATAGGTAGGTACTCATTTTTATTTTATTTTATCTTAGTGTTAAGGTATTCAAATGAAGGCAATTCAACGATATTTATCTTGGTCAATCTCTCTCGCCCTCTGTCTAGAGTAAGAAGAGGTTAAGATCTGGAGAGTGGCATAGGCTACTTTTCATCCAGGAAAAACAAAACAAAGGTTATCACTGTCAGATCTGGTCCACGCGGGCCGCGGGCACAGATTAATTAAAAGTTACTTCGTAACCGCAGGTAACAGCTGGTAAAGAATAAACTATTGAGAAAAGTAAAGACGAAATATGACGATGAACGCAGCCTCCTCCCGAGAACTTCTCACATATTTGCGAGAGTAACGACAGGTTTATATAGTCCGTATAAAAATAACTATGCAATTTTTTTTTAAATTATCAAGGCAAAATGTCATCTCAGCGCAGGTGGGATTCGTACTCACGTCTTCTCGATATTCTTTCTTCTGTTACTCTTTTTCGCTTGAGGGCAGAGAGAGAGAGAGAGAGAGAGGTGAAATTTTTCAAAAATAATAATTCAAAAATAATAATTTCAAAAATAATAATGGTTAGGTTGAACCGTAACAACTATAAGAACAATGAAAACAATATGCTAGTTCTAAAGTATATAGCGCCAAGGCAATCAACTGGCGAAACCGCAATCAGACATTGTGTTAGTTTATCTATCTGCGCCAATTACGGCATTGATCTGTTTGTTTCATCGGATACAAAACAAACATTACAACCACAATAAACAAAAAAGTGAAAATAAAACGAAAACTTAGTGTAACCATCATAGATTTATTACTAGCGTAAGATTGGCAATGCAAAAGAGATAGATCATAGCATACACGTTGGTTAGAGCGAGATAGATAGGCGAGACCATTTTCCACGCTATCGGACTATATCGGCCTGACGTCAGTCGTGTTAAAAACAAATCCCACTTATTTTTACAAAATTTATGGTTTTTAAGTGTAGTTTTGGTGTTAATTCGACGTGATTAAATATGGTTACCTGTGCAGTGCCTGGATGTAACTCAAACTAAAAGGTAAATCCACAAAATTATATATCTTGTTGCACACATGTACATTCCACGCACACGAGTGTATTTTGTTTTTGATCTCGCCTTAATCAAACTAATGCCGATCTATAGGTACGCTAGTATATACTAAACTATGGTAACCACTAAAGTGGTGTCGTTACAGTATGCACAAAGTAGGAACATTCGAATAAAATTTTACAGCCCATGACGCGTTGGTAGCGACGTCTTGCCCTTTAAACAAATCCAAATATTGATTGTGGTCATCGTTACTTAACTTGCCACGTAGCAATAACATGAAGAGTCACAGTGGATAATCCGTTGAAATCGGAGCAGCCCGTCTGGGAAGGACCTCCACCTTACAGAAGACCGTAGCCAAATAGCATTGTTCTCGGCCATGCTGTGTTCCTACTGTGAGTAAGGTCTCCAGAGCTCCACTTGCGGGGGTTGGGACTTGGGAGGGTTGGCAACGCGTGAGTGATACCCCCGGTATTGCAAGCGTCTATAGGCTACGGTGATGTTTACCATCAGGCGGGCCGTATGCTTGTTTGCCACCTTAGTAGTATAAAAAATACCGAATGAACCCGCTAGTTCCCCCGCAAGACCCCAGTCAGTATTTGTATTTGTTTAAAGGGTATCTTATATTTTTCTTAATAAATAAATCTCTCACATGTTCGGGCGGAGCGGCGGGACATGTTTCCCGTATGAGACCTGAGAAATGGGCAATATCTTTTGGGTACCAAAACTACGAAACGACAAGGTAGAGAAAGACCGAGGGGACGATGGCATGGCAGGACAATCTTGACGCCTCTTTAGACGGCTCGTCAGAGGCAGTGTTGGATCGTGACGAGTGGAGACAGAGAGGTCTTTGCCCGGCAATGGGACACAATACCTGCAGGTTTTAAAAAAAACTCTCATAATTTCATCTGTGGATTATTACCGATTAAAAATCGGTACTTATATAAATAATCATCGATAATATAATAATTGAACTAGTGTTTCAAATACGTACAATATATTTAAAGGGAGCTTTCTTAGCACAAGTTTTTTAGGAAACTTAAAAGAAAAGCCTCAATCTTTCTAACCATCACAAGTTTAAAACAAAGGACTTTTGATAAATTATTTTGTTTAAAAGTAGGTACTGTTGCATAACAGCAATTATAACAATAAAATAATTTGTTATTATTATGCAAACCTAATCCTAGTAATCTCTGTTTCGCCACTGTCCTGTCATTCTGTCATTGCATAATGCCGGTAACAATTTGTTCGAATTGATACTTCTTTTGTTTGAATTGCAAAATGCAATAATCATGCTTAGATCTTACCTTTGACCCCAGAGGGCGCAGGTTCGCTTCCACGGGGCAAACATTTATGTGATGGTGGGTGTTATATATTTATTATAATATCTTTACAGCAGTGGACTTCTTGTGGCTGAGATGATGATGATGATATCTTTACAACAATGTAATCCGTTGACTTGTACCCATTAGTCCCATTACCCAGCCAGGTTAAGGATAGATTTGGTACCAGTGACGCTCTGTGTAATTTATTTCTTTGCTTCAAACTTGGTTCAAAACCGTGTAGCGCAGGCTTTTTTTGAGTAATTTTTAGTATTTATTATATTATCTTCTATTATCTTTACTAATATTATAAATGCGTATGGTTGTTTGTTACTCTTTCACGACAACGGCTTTTCAGGTTTGCTTGAAATTTGGATAGTTTATAACCTGGATATCAACCTGGGAAGGGGAACAACGGAATTTCGAGGGAAAAACCGCGGGCGTCGGCTAATAAAAATACAAGAAGTTAAAAATAAATATTTATTATTTACTAGTTGTTACCCGCGGCTCCGCCCGCGAGGTCAAGCGAAAATGCCAATAAGTTCGTTCCCGTGGGAATTTAAAAAAACCCGAATTTATCCCTGTCAACATCATAAGGGAATCTCTATAAAAAAAATATCAGCTTTCTAGGTTGAGCGCTCCCGATAATACACGTGTAGTCTTATTACTTCGAATCCTGTGGGAATTTTAAAAAACCCCGTCTTTGTCCTTGTCTACTTTATAAAGGAAACCTCAATACAAAATCCTAGTGTTCTAGGTTGAGCGCTCATAATAACACACGTGCAGTCCTATTTGTCCCATGGGAATTAAAGTGGTTTGGGCTGTGCGTTGATATGTCAGTCAGTTAGTCTGTGGCGTACTATTGCGTACTCTTGCGTACTCTAGCTTATTCTTGCGTACTGTGGCGTATTCTGGTGCCTGCAATATTACACAACACGTACAGTCCTATTACTCCCGTTCCCGCGGGAATTCTATAACATCCCGTCTTTGTCCTTGTCAACATCATAAAGAGAACCTCTGTACGAAATTCCAGCTTTCTATGTTGAGCGCCTGCGATAATACACTTACAGTCCTATTACTCCCTTTCCCGTGAGAATTCTATAAAACCCCATCTTTATCCTTGTCAACATCATAAAGAGAACCTCTATACAAAATTTCAGCTTTCTTGGTTAAGCGCCTGCGATAATACACTTTAAGTCCTATTACTCCCTTTCCCGTGGGAATTTCATAAAAACCCATCTTTATCCTTGGGAGGAAAACCTTGAAAGGAAAAAAGGAAGGGAACCTCTTTACAAAATTTCAGCTTTCTAGGTTGAGCGTCCCGGGTAATACATGTGCAGTGCCATTATTCCTGTTCCCATGGGAATTTCACAAAATAACGAAAGTAACCTCCATGAAACATTGGAAACTTCTAGCACTTGCAGTTTCAGAACACGTAATGATTCAGTTATTAACACGTTCAGTCCCATTATTCCCGTTCCTGTGGGAATTTCTAGATAAAAATACCCTATGTGTTACTCCAGATTAAATTCTACTTGTTAACCAAATTTCATTATAATCCCTTCAGTAGTCAGTGATTTACACATTCAGTCCCGTAATTCCCGTTCCCATAGGAATTTTGAAAAGAAACATACCCTAAATGTTAAGTTGAGCAAATCGCTACATATTAGTGAAAACCGCATCCAAATCGGTTCAGCCGTTTCTGAGATTAGCGTGTACAAACATACATACAAACATACAAACATACAAACAGACGGACAATATTTTTCGAAATTCTTGTTCTATTGCTTATTCTTCATCGCCCTAAACAATTTTTTTGGAAATATATTTAATGTACAGACAAACTTTTTTTACACTTTTATTATATTATAGATAATAGATCGTAAAACTACAAATAACTATACAAAACAGCATGGCACCATTACTATCCCTAGTTAGTCTAATAAGGTAAATGCTGAACCTACTCTTCCATTTTGTGGTCGGGCACTGCCAAATTGAGGGTTATAATGGTTGTTTAGCTGCGGGTTGCTTGCTATGGTTAACGGCTTTAATGACAGCTATTACCCGACCTCGACAGCTAGTTGAATACGCGACAACTCTTTGTAACCGTAAAGGTATGTATACAATAAGATTCTAGATCTATTAGAGAACTATTAGCAAAAAGGCCGCCTTGTTGCGATTACAATTGTCTGTAAGTTTTTCATTTGCACTTTAATTATTTTGTTGTGTATTTTGCTAATAAAGCATATTCTATGTTTTAATAAATAAGACCTTTCAATACTTCCTAGTCCATTTAATTTCTTTCTGATAAATTCGTTGTGTCTCAGTTTCTCCCACGGGATGTCAATACAGCTTCATTGCTTATTGTCAATCTGTGTCAATCTGAGATTGCCGCTGTTGATCCTGGGTCTACTACCAGAGAAATGTGTTCTGGGCTTGTCCCGAAAAAAAAAAGAAATGAGCTTATCTACCCCTTTTTCAAAGTTTGGCAACACATCAAAGATTCCTCTTAGTATATTAGATTTTCACCTCACGTTCGAATTCGAGCGCGTTAGAATTTAGTATGGGGAAGATAAAGCGTCGCCTGTTAACAATTAGGTGCCACTTTCCCATACTCGTACTTAGAGCACTAAGAATAACCTAACTGGAACAATTTATATGACATTTGATGACATAACCTTGGTGAAAACGGGCACTAGTGTCGTACGAGTTGGGAAAGTGGTACCTAGTGGTCAATGACGACCTCCGTGGCGTAATGGTTACCACGCCAGACCGCCACCCAGGAGGTCCCGGGTTCGATCCCCGGTCGGGTCATGATGAAAAACGAACTTTTTCTGATTGGCCTCGGGTCTTGGATGTTTATCTATATATGTATTTGTTATAAAAAATATAATATCGTTGAGTTAGTATCCCATAACACAAGTTTCGAACTTACTTTGGGGCTAGCTCAATCTGTATGAATTGTCCCTATATATTTATTTATTTATTTATAAAAAAAAAAAAAAAAAATAAGTGTACAACTGCCTTAAAACGTGAAATTGCATATTAATTTGTCACAAATTATGTGAACATTTTTCTCTGGAGATGTCTTTAAAATTATTTTTGAATGTACATTTTATGTGAAAATGTAAAGTTAAGTTAATGTACCGTTTTAAATATAATGAAACAAAAGAAATTAGAAATTGTAATCATTATTTTTTTTCTACATCATCATTTGAGTTGGCACAGTTTTTATTAACAAACAGCATTCTGAAACGCATTATTAAGTTAATCACACATTAAATCATAGCTGTCACTGTCAAACTAAAGGAGATAGAAAGAGATAGCTTCAGACTCAACGGGGAATTATAATTAAAATGTTTTTTGTTTCAATTTAAGTGAAATTTTGTTTTAGTACTTGTAGCGCAGTTACTGGAGTGTGTTTGTGTGTGCACCATAGATTTAGTATATGTATAGTATATGTATACTATAATAAATCTATGGTGTAGTAAACAATCTTAGCATGTCTTTTTAATGAAAATAGGCAATTAAAATTATCATTCACACCCAAATAATTATAATATAGTTAGAAATGGCATTTAACACAACACTCTTATTATTCTGGCGATTTATCGATTTTACACATGGATATTTGAATAAAAAGACACGCTAAGATTGTTTACTTCATTGGTCAAGTTAAAAGAAACATTGTATAGTCAATAATATGCAAGAGGCTTTTTATATATTGCAAACAGGTCCTACCATTTCATCTTTGGATAGCTAGGTACATACATTATAATCATGTTACGGGATAAGCAGAATTCGTCTGTCTGTCTTAACCCATCGATGATTACAGGTTTGAGATTATGTGCACTTCCATTGTTCTACTAACTCTTTTATGTAATCAGATTACTGTTATCGATTAAAATTCGATTATTGTTAATCGAATTTCTACCGAAACATCTATACAGATGCTTAAAAAGTTTGAATCAGAATGATCGAGCATTTTACACAAGCATTCTTTGTTCGGCGAAAAATTAAATGGAGATCAAATCGCGGTAACTTAATTTGAGCTTTTTAGTGCTTTATATAAGCTTTTAGAGAGGAATACCGAAGAAAACACGAAGGGATTGTATGAAAGATATTGTGTAGAAAGATCAGTCAAGCGCGTAAGTAACGTGCCATTCCTAGTCCAGAAGGGTCTTTCAGGATATAATCTATGTTTTATCCCGTAAATCAAGAACGGGACGTAGGACGTCCTTTTTGGATTTCAAGCATAACTTTCAATAGAATGATTTCAGCGGTTTATCAAAAACATCTTGGAAAGATAGAGGGTAGAAGGCCGAGAAGAGCATACATGGATCAATTTTAAGCGAGGTAGGGCACAGCGGATCATCCGCTAAAATCGGGGCAGCCCGTCTGGGGAAGGACATCCGCCTTACAGAAAATCGTAGCCAAATAGCATTGGTCTCGGCCATGTTGTGTTCTTACGGTGAGTAAGTCTCCAGAGCTCCGCTTGGGGGGGTTGGGAGAGCTGGCAACGTGTGAGTGATACCCCCGGTATTGCAAGCGTCTATCTATAGGTTACGATGATGCTTACCATCAGGCTATGCTTGTTTGCCACCTTTGTGGCATTAAAAAAAAGTGAAGGAAAAAGCAGGCTTCTTGTCTTATAGAGAGGTAAAGAGGAGCGCGGCTCTGTTTAGAAGATATTTCAACGGTTTCAACGTAAAAAGGCACAAACAGAGATAACTTCCTATTAAATAATTAAATAGTAGATGGCCATTTGAACTACAGCTCAAATTTTATTAATCAGAATGTTGTATTTAATGGATATTTTTCAAAGTAAAATGGTCAGGCTACCGTCGCGTCGGCTACATCATTTACGCAGGGCGGGTGGGGTACAGTAATTACAAAATTTAATACGACTACTCAGCCTCCTTGTTTCGCAAATCATCGTCGCTCATTAATTCTGACAAAGTATAAGCACATACACAAGTTAAATAAGAAAAAAAAATGTGTAATGGTTTTTAAATTAATTAAATTTAACATACCAAAGGATTTTATTGTTTCAGTAGACATATTTTTTTTAAATCAAATTTCTGTAGTCATATTAGATTAGACTGTGACATAATTTGAAGATAGCATGTAGGAGCAGAATTCTATCTTAATAAAAGTTATGAGAATGGCGCCTGGCACAGGATCGAGTTGGTTGGAGTACAGAAAGAGAGGGCAGAAACTCAACAGTGGGCAGAAACGGACTGAGGTCATGACGATGATGAAAAGTTGTGAATTAATAAATAACAATAATTTGAATTACAGTATAAACACGGGAAAAGCTTTTGAAATATCAGACAGGTACAAACAGCAATCTTTTTTTTTATACCACAAAGGTGGCAAACAAGCATACGGTCCTTCTGATGGTAAGCCGTCACCGTAACCTATAGTATGGGTATTACTCACGCGTTGCCAACCATCCGGGAGCTCTGGAGACCTTACTCACCGTAGGAACACAACATGACCGAGCCCAATGCAATCTTCATTCAATTTGGGCGAAAATTAAAAAGTCTCTACCAACTCTATTCCTACTCATCTATATCAAATTTTTCTGTGATTTTACTAAGTATAAAAATAAGCAAAATAAATATAACAAGAAAAAAAACAAATAAATTATAATAAACAGTTTTCTAATATACCGTAACCTTGCAGATAGCTCATGTTAATTGCGATTCGTTCAATTCATTTTCATGTAAATTGTGCTCGGTTAAATTGTTTCTCAATGACAGATGATGATCGATGATCGTATTGTGATGATCGTGTAGATTATTTGCTTTTTACAAACGGAACACAGTAAAACAATAAATGGGAGTAAACTCTTGTCTATGCGGGAATGTTTTTTTTTGCAAAGAGTTCAATCTAAAGGTTTTAGATTTGATGGAAGCTCATACTTCTTTTCCTTCCCTTTATTATATTCCCTGCCTTATAAGGCAAGGTTTTTTTATGTTTTTCTTTGTAATAAATTTATTTCAAATAAAATCCATAATTTGTTAGTATTACAAAGAAGTGTTAGTATAAGCAGTCAAGTATTAGTAGAGCCTTAGTATTAGTAAAGTATTAGTGATGTTTATAGGTGGCGGAAGGGCAATGGAAATGTAATTCTAGGATTTGACTTCAGAATGTAAAGCAATTGAAAATATTCATTGAAATTTGAGAAATTTACCAACAGGACTATCAACATTTTAAAAACGTAAGCTTAAACCCATGTGTAAGTCGTCCAAAAATATTTACTTATGATTTTAAAAACAATATTTTTGGCTCCTGTTACTTATCACGTTCACTGCCAGCTCCGCCCATGGGCGGAGTAGGTCTATATCACTGGTGCCGCTCCCGCCGAACGGCGGAGTTGGTCCTAAAGCTAAATTAAAAATATTCTGGATTTCCTCACTGATTACGTATCATAAACTTGGCAGTGAACGTGTTAGGGACCCTCCAGTAGTATTTTTTTAGGTTATATTAAATGTACAGAATCGATCACTTCTACAGTTTTATTATTATGTATAGATTTATTAATTAAACACTTCTCCACGAATCTGTACAAGTACACATGGCAATGTAAATTGAATTAGTGGGCGTGTACATTGGACTGTGGCCGCGACCGTACCTTGTGGATAAACATTTTATTAACAATGTGGCCTCACTAACTGACGGTTAATCACTGCAAATTCTGATTAATTATCACAAACCATATTAATCATAATGAGGGGTTTATTACAGGTCATGTAATGATTCGGAGAAGTTTTATGCTCAATTGTAAAGATTGTGAGATTTTCTTTAAATATTTATCTAATGTTTTACGTATAATCGTATATTGCAATAAATACATATGAACATTTACTAGAGCCAGGGACCTATGTCCAGCAGTGGACTTTTTTAGCTGAGATAATGGTTATGTATGATATATTTACAGGTTTACCTGCAAGTCGTATATTATATCTGGAATATACTTATTGGGGGTCTCACAAACAACAACCACCACAGGAATGTATGGGCGCAGTTCAGTGGTGTTTGAAATATTTGAGTTTTTTTTAAAGAACCACTGTACTTTGCCGTGGCTTGGTTAATTTTGTAGCTTTTAAACCCCTCAATAAACACTTTCCATGTATTCTAATAATATGTTAAAACAAAGAGAAAAGGAGCTGTCATTCGCCGAACATTGGTGCTTCCACACATGGATTCTTTCATAACTCAAGGACGGCTGAAGCGTTTTGGCTGAAAAACTTGTGGAGATGTAACTTAGAACCAGGAGAAGGACATAGGATATGGTCGGGTAGGGTAGGGTAGGATAGATAGGTATTGCCTCTAGGGTATAATATTTATATGTTAACTTATGCGCTCACTTATAAAGAACAGGCACAACCCGCACAGATTTGTCAATACCGGAAACCTGTTTCATTATAAGTGAGTGCATAAGTTAACATAAATATTATACCTGCACCGGTCAGTACCGACCCGCACAGATTTGTCTGTACCGGAAACCTGCTGCATTATGTAAGCACCCTTAGGCGGAAAAAAGTTCGCCGGGTCAAGTCAGCTAGTAACACATAAAATCTCTGTGGGTGCTTCATGTCTGAAATTTTGTGAGAGAGTAGTACTTTCTCGGTCAACCTAGCTCATACATTACTCCAACGCCGTGTATGTACGCATTATTTCTTTTTACCCAAAAAGATCATGTAAAAAAAGAAAAAAAAAACAAGAAAGTTAGTTGTGTCTAGTTTGCGTGACCTAGGTATAATAAATTATACTTCCTGTATAAACACTAGATGTGAAAGTCATGTTTTTCTATAAATAAAATGTTACTGCCGTAATTAAATATTACTTTTTAAATATCAAAGTTATTATGTGGTGTTAATTGTATTTATATCCTTAGGACTTTACATACATAAGTAACGTCAAATGTATTTTTTATTGTTTTAAATGTGAAACCAGAACTTTTATGAAATAACATTTTAAAATCTACGAAAGGTTTCGTTTCCCGTATCCGTTATGGAGGTTGGCAGCAGTTATTCTACGCAAAAATCAGCTACCTTTTCACTCAATCCTAACCCTAAAGCATTTAGAAAAAGAACATAATGAAACAGAAGAATAATAACGGTTATGAAAGGTTCAAAGTGGTTAATACTTTTTACTCATAGAGGTCTTTTAAAGGACCAGATACGATATTTACTGTGTTTATGTGTTTATATTCGAGTGATACCCCGGTATTGCAAGCGTCTATAGGCTACGGTGATTTACCATCAGACGGACCGTATGCTTGTTTGCCAATTTTGTAGCATAAAAAAACTGTCAGATAAAACAATTTTCGTTGGGCTTCAACAACTTATCTGACAGATTGACTAACCATAATAAAATTATCAGGAACCTCTGCAAGACTGCAACTTTATCGAAGGCAAAGTTGTGAAAATAATATTACATAGGTGTACAATACCGCTTTAATAACAGCTAATAACGTTAGTAAACAACGTTGTATTTGTTACAAGTTACTTTTGACATCTTTACGTCATTTATTGCGTTGTTGTGACACAAAAATGTAATAACGTTTGAAATATCTATAAGTTTTTGATAGTCTTCAGCCTAACATCAGGCGGGGTAAAGTCATCTTGTTTGGAGAAAATAAAAAAAAATGTGTACACGTCATTTGGAAATAGTATCGGGCGGGGCGGAGAAGCGGCGTCGGCGCATCTGAAACAAAGACTTGATTGCTAAATGGTGACTTGCAAGACTCCGTTAAAGTGAAGACAATATTTTGGAGGTATGGGTTCTGTATCCTTACTAATATAAACACGAAAGTTGGTAAGTATATGGATGTATGTTTCGCTATCATGCAAAAAGTGCTGGAAAGGTTTGCATGAAAGGTAAACTGGTAGTTTATAACACGGATACATAGGATAGATTATATTAACATGGATGTTAATACTCGCTTTATTAACATGGATGTTAATAAAGCGAGCAGACCAGTCCTCGTGAAATCCTAAATATGTCGAATATGTGGACATATTCGACATATTTAGGATTTGACCATAGCGCTATTTGGATCGACATCCCGCGTTTAGTGCTTGATTTCTGTATGTACCTGGATCTGTATTTTATTTATTCTTATAAACGTACTCATACATTGTAACAAACGAGTGAAAAAAAAATAATTGCTAAATGACAAAAAAGGCCGTAACCGGGTTTCTTTCGCCATTTCTTTTACCGGTGGCCATTTTGCTTGTGTCCGAAATGGTGGTAGTATGTAACGTAGTTTATTTTCTTTATACATTTATGCAAATTGTAAATGACAAGAAAAAGTGCCTGTCTAATTTCTGAAATAAACGATTTCATTTCATTTCAAAAATTTTTTGAAGTGAAAACTTCTTCAGCGGCGCTTGGCACTTTTTTAGATGGGTAAAAAATGTTAACTCGCGTCAGATCCGTAGCCTGATCGAAAAAGCGTAAGATTCCATAACCATTCCAAAATATTCAAAAATGCAAAACGTTGATGTTTAAGTTTTCACTTCTGCCAGCGGGAGTGCTGGTGTGTGCAACCCGTGCTTTTTTTTAGTGAAACAAGAGAATTTATGGCTAATTCGACCAGAGAAGTGTGTCACCCTAGCAGATAACATCAGCGTGAAGCAGTAAACGTTTTGTTCTGTAGTGAGATCCTGAGTTTCAACTACTTTCCTTTAATATTTCTCCCTCAACGTCCAGGTGAGCATTTATTCGACCAGAGAGTGTGTCACCCTAGCAGATAACATCAGCGTGAAGCAGTAAACGTTTCGTTCTGTAGAGAGGTCCAGAGGTTCAACTCCTTTCCTTTAATTTTTCTCCCTCAACGTCCCATATGTTGCAGATATACTAGGCGTTGATGACCACTTTTAATCTCGTGATTCTGGTGGCCTGCTCGCTTATATGTCTGCCGTATGAAGGCCGTATGACAAAAAAAATGTGTATTTTTTGCTCCCGGTGTTGCAAGCGTCCATAGGTTGCGGTGACCGCTCACCATCAGGCGGACCGTAAGCTTGTTTCCCACCTTTGTGGTATAAAAAAATATATTTAACATTTCGGTAGGTACTTAATATAAAATAAAAGTCGAACTCAATACGTATCCTGGATTCCTGAGGGTGTCATGAGTTACGACTTACAACAAACCTCAACCTCCATACGACAAATCCTCTTCCATCATAAAAAGATATTGTGTTAATCTATGCTATTAACAACATAATATTATACGTTTCTATTCGAAATAGCAATGTGACATTGCTCGATAGGAAGAACAATAAAAAAAACATTTCATTGCAAATGATAAGTTTAATGCCGATTGACTGATTAACTATTTAGTTTAAAATTAACTTAGATATCATGTGGATATCGAATCAACAACCCGTGACAAGGACAGTAGCATGTGAACCGCCCGGAACCTAAAATTTTATAGGTATACTAGAAAAGCCCGCTCAACTTCGTTTACGTGTATATATCCCTATTTCCATGGGAACTTCGGAAAATCAGTAGGTCAGGCTGTCATACTGGACAAACATGGTACATACAGACATGTCACACGTATAGATATCCCCATGAGGGAAATATGCGGACGACTAATATCATACAATCATCCGAATGACCCATAATCATAATCACCAATCCAATCGGGTACACACATATCACATTCAAATTAATCACCATGGTGTCAATCAGTCAATTCAAAAAGAGTCCTTCCGCGATTGACACCATGGTTCCAATCCTTCGTGGTGTCAGTCGCTGAATTACCCTGACAATCAGCAGGTGACCATGAAACGTAATCTGAAACTTGGAATCTTCCGAAGTTTGGAAAGAATTCTAACCAACGTGTTTCATGGTTAGATTTCAACGAACTACTAAAATAACCATGAAGTACAAAGCATTTCTTCAGTCAGTCATGGAAGACAGTTGTAAATTTTCAGTCAATGAGCTTCGCAACTGTCAATCTGTGGTCACAAGTTAAAATACCAGTTTGACAACGGTTATTTCACTATGTGACAAATTATGTTACCTACAATGTTTTTAATCATAATTAATTTGAATGTGACACGAAAATGGCCTATAAAATAAGATTTTCATATAATATACAAAAATTTAATCACGTGTGCATAAAGATTTATTGGGTAGTATAGCGAGTCGCTAGTTGGCCTACAACATTATAATATTAATTAATAATTTCCTTACGTTTCATTTAATTTTGCCTTTTTTGAATTAATACATCAAACAGTTATAAAATATTTTTTGTTTGACCTTTTTTAATTAAAATAAACCTACATACATCTTTTATAACATAACAGATAGATGGGTCGATGACGTCAGGTAGAACCCGTTTACCTACTGGTAGAAATTGGATCGTGATGGCTGGAAATAGGGAAGGACGGTGTAAAAGTCAAAGCCAAAATTCAGTGGCGGCGGGTACATATCTTTTTTAATGTATAAAATAAAATGGGTTAAAGGTCTCTGTATACGCAACGGGATAATACCTCGGACGGGACTGGAACGTGACTTTTTGTTCGACACGGCCACGTTCCCGTCCCGTCAGTGTATCCGCGACACATTTTCACATACATATTGTATGGAACTATATTTAACTTCCCGTCCCGTCCCGTCCGGGAAAAAACACGTTACGTATACAGCGACCTTTAAACTGCCAGCATTTAGGAAAGAACATTGATGAGAAGAAATGCCGACAGATACAGAAGAAGAATGCCCAGCAGTGGGTCGATGAAGACCGGTTATATTAGATGATATATTTTTTTTAACGCGCCACCTGGTCCCAAAATAGCTTGCTTGTGTTATGGGTACCAGAAAACGGTAATGTGTATGTGTAATATATTATTGTAAATATATACTACACATAGAATAAACCCAGATCTGAGATAAACACAAATTCCATCATACATCACACAAAAACGAAAAAGTGCGGGGACGAACCCGCGCCCTCAGGCCTTTAAATTTCTGTATTTAAATTAAAAGAGACCAACCAACCGAAGCATCTCTAAATATCTATGTAATCTCAATCAGTCGGCGTATCCCTTACAAAGAGAGATACGCTACTAATCTATTTACCAATTCAATTGCAAGCGCCCGCGCCCAAGCAAACAACGGTAGTAGGCAAGACCATTGTGATCGAACATGGCCACGATGACTTAGTATATTTTGCACCACGCCTACTAATATTTCGTTATTAGGAGGAACAGTAGTCGGCAGTGATACCTATCGTGATAGGAAATATGCATGTAATCCAAATAAGGTTCTAATATCCTTAATAAGTTGTAATTATTAGAAACGCGAAAGTTTATATGGAATAATGGATGTTTGTTTTGTTAATCTTTCACAAACGGATTGATTTTTGGAGGAGCTCGATGGCGTCGCTGTATGTCGCACTCCAATATGAACACGCAAGTCAAGCGATGTCGACCCTAACCTGTGTTTGGATGGTTTTCGTTATCTCGAGCTTCTCCGTGTTTTGGAGGGCACGTTAAGCCGTCGGTCCCGGCTGTTTTCGGTAGATGTTGGTGGCCTTTGGGCGGCTTGAAAACACCGGCCTCTGCCAGTCCGCATTGGAGCAGCGTGGCAGAGTACGCTCTAGTCCCCTTCGATTGAAGGGAGACCCGTATCCCTGCAGTAGGATGATTATGGGTTGATATGATATGATGATATGATTTTTTTTATTTTTGGTACACAGGTAGTTTAAAACACAGATTAACACATTTTGTTTTTATCCCGTATGACGTATGTATATCGTTCCCGGGAACGGGTACAATGGGTGTCGCGGGCATCAGCTAGTTCTTTTTACAAAGTTTATTGCTTTTTAATGAGTTTTTACATTTTTAAATAAAATTTATTTTTGCCATACAAAATAATCATTAAAAAACTACAAAAAATTATGACGAACACCTATATTGTATACCATATTATGTTGTAGTTTCGTAAGATATATATTTTTACTCAACAATTTCTTATCTGAAGATTTACGATAGGTACCGTAAAAAAATGATATTATTTAGAAGAGCGCCTTAAACTCAGATAACATAACTACAGTATAATCAAAATAAAGATAAATATAGCTGGGTACACTAAGTGCAATGATGGTGAATCATGATGGATACGACCAAGAACTGGGTGGGGAATAGTAAATTCGTGGAAATTTAAAATTTCATTGACACTTATCACGATAAATCGATTAGATAAAGTAAGAATAACGTTTAAAGTAATTGACAATAATAAATCTTTAATCAACAAATGACTTATCGGTTAAATTGCAATATTTTTAATTTTATAATTTATCAATGGATTAATCGGCTAACGATTCGAAAGAATTAGAAATCTTCTATCTAATCTAGGATCGGATGGAGCCCGCTACGAAGAGCGGAAACTGCGTCACGCGGGACGCGGACAAAAGGTCACCACGTGGGCCCCGCACAGTGATCTTTACATGAAGGGTTTCAGTTTTCTGAAAAGCACACGTCATAGGTAGCCTACTTTTCCTGTTTTATATTTTATTAGTTTTTATTAGTTAGTCTAAAGTTCACATGTCTCACAATTTTAAATGACTAAAAAGACTGTATCTGTTTTTTTTTTACCAGTGGCCACTTTGCATTTGTTTCCGAGATGGGGGTTGCTTATTGATTCGTTTTATTTATACAAATCAACATTGTAGGTACTAAACAAAGTGTCTGTGAACGCTTTGTATTTGAATGAATCATTTTCATAGCAATTTCTTGAAGGTTGTCAGTTGCCAATTAACGAAATTAGATTTAAGGAATTATTAAACTAAACAAAGCGGCTAGTGAGTGACGTCGTGTAAGCAATTAACAAAATCCTTATCATGAAAAAAATCAATTTTAAAAATATAAACCACGACATCCCGTGACGTAGTTATAACAACTAACCCTTTTTTGAACCCTGCATCTTAAGCCATAAATTAAAGAGGCATGTACCCGCCCTTTTTGTCTTTGTAATGAGAGCATTACCATACAAATAGGATCAGTTTTGGGCTAAGGTATAATTGAGTCGGCGGGCGCCCCGCTGACTCAGTCGCTTTGTGGCCACCGGCGCTAAAGGTGGCTTCACAGTGTGCATTGTGAGAAAAAAACTTGAAACTTACACGCATATTCACTTGCCTTGCCTTGTCGGCACCTAAGGCAAGAGATGTAGGGCATACACAACGGATAATCCGCTCAAATCGAAGCAGACCGTCTGGGGAAGGACCTCCACCTTACAGAATATCGTAGCCAAATAGCATTGGTCTCGGCCATGTTGTGTTCCTACGGTGAGTAAGGTCTCCAGAGCTCCACTTATGGGGGTTGGGAGGATCGGCAACGCATTGCAAGCGTCTATAGGCTACGGTGACGGCTTACCATCAGGCCGACCGTATGCTTGTTTGCCATCCTTGTAATATATAAAAAAAAAATTGCCATCTATATCTCTATATCATATAGGCTATAATGTCTTTTTCACCTCACAAGCTCGGAAAGAATCTGTTTGTCATTCGAAATCTGAGCGCAAAAGTGCTTTTTGCGCTCTAGCGTGGAAAGAATTTTTAAAATTCGAACCTTTCTATTCTATAATTTTTTATACCGCTAGTCCTCTGAAAATGCATTAATACTTATTTCATGCCAGTGTGCCAACCTTATTTTTAGAATAATCGGACTGGCCAGCACGACACCGCATGAAAAAAAAAACACTTATTTAATATATTATTTGCGTTTTTCTTGCACCTAGGATTTTCCTCGCTGTAGTGAGGTGAAAAATTTTGTGTTTCGCTCGGCAGCAAAGTTATTCTGCGTCTCGTACCTTTGAAACCCTCGCTACGCTCAGGATTCTATATTTGAACCACTCGCTTCGCTCGTGGTTCAATCCTAGAATCCTTCGCTAGCTCAGGTTTCAATTTAAGTACTCGCGCCAAAAAACAACTTTGCAGCCTTGCATAACAAATAACTATTGTTTCTGTCTCTCACGTAGTTTGCCTTTCAATACTTCCTACTCCGTCTATCTTTTTTTATGATTAAATTCGTTGTGAGTTCTAAGACAGCTGTAGTTACTCCCCCGGGACGTCTATGCTTCATTGCTTATTTGTCAATCTGAGGTCGCCGTTGTTGATCTTGGCTTTACAGGAGATACAGTGGTGGGAATGTGTGGGTATTGGGCTTGTCTATCTTCTCTCTTTTCTCATCTCTTCTCTCCCTCTGTAGCAGGCAACGCATCGGTAGCGCCTCTGGTAAGACCATCTATATATAAATCAATGGGAATGACTGATATTTATACGCATTTTTATCAGACATAGCTCGCTTGCTTGTTTGCTTGCGATATGACATAAAAAAATACATTGTCTCGCACTCGCATGCTTTACTTATCGCAATGTAAACCAACTCTAACTTTTCACTGCAATTTATATGTGAGTGTTGGTTGTTTGCTCCACAAATATTGGTTCGTGGTGATTAAATGTGCGGCCATGTTGATTTTACATTTGATTGTAAGAAAATACGAATGTTTTAATTGCATTCAATATAGTTAATAGAGTTCAGGAAATGATAACGGGACGGGTAAAAAATATTAAATAACCAGCCGTCAAAGAAATTACTTTGTAAAAATATAATTAACCGATTTTAATTTATGATTCAATTTATTGAATTACTACTAGCAAATTGGCGCGGATTCGTTTCTCTACTTCCACTCCTCAATTTACTTATTCAAACCTATACTTATTGGAAACGTTATTTTCCTAAGATTTTTCTACTTTTGTGTTTGCGTTGATAGACCAGTAGAGCAAAACTTTTTATTAGTTATCGCTTCATATGTGTACAAATACAATAAAATTCCGCTAATAGATTACAAATGTTGGAGATTGACAGAATGATTATCTGTAATATAAAAATGAATCGCAAAATAATCTCGAGAACAGCTGAATCGATTTCGCTAATTCTTTTTTTTAGAATATTCCTTGAAGATGGTTCTTATGGAGAGAAAAATTGAAAATTCCCATGGGAAAGCGCGATGCAAGCGAACGAAGTTGCGCGGGTTTCACTAGTAGAAAATAATCGATTTATAGGTCTCTGCGCAACTTTTACGTGAGGCAGGACTCATTTCATTACGTTAAAATGTCCCACAACATTGTCCTCGAGACTGGTTGTTGATAAGTAGCATGTTGCCGGCATGGTGACCAATGTGACCCAGACGACTTAATTTTTTTTATACCACTGACGTAGCAAACTAGCATTCGGCTCGCCTGATATTAAGCAGTCACCGTACCCTATAGACGCTTGTAATACCGGGGGGTACCACTCGTTCGTTGCCGATCCTGTAAAAGACTAATGAAAACAGGAGGTTATTTATTGTAACCAACTGTTAGAACAGCCCCCTTACTCGTGAAGATAATTCCGCACGATCGCCATTGGATTGTTAATTTTATGTACTCTTTACAGCTAAACTAGCGCTAACTAAATACTAAACTAAATGAAATCGGATTGTACGCTAACCAAATAGTTAGTAAAAATAAAATTTTAATGGTACGAATTAGGATTTGCTGTTAATTTTGCATTTGAAATAATACAGAATTGAAATTAAAATCGCGATTGCTATGCAGAATTCAAATTCATTTATTTCAGACTGAACATCATCGTTCTAGGATATGCAGAGTAACCTAGCTGAAGATAAATAAAAGCAATAAATTAATACACAAGGCAAATGATCTATATACTGATTACCATTTTATAATATGGATCTGATGTGTATAATGATACGGTAGGGAATTTAATTTACTGTACAGAAGCAAAATTAATTTGTAACGAAAGTAACGATGTCTTGATAAAACTATATTTAATTTATCTTTGAAGTAATTATTATAATGTAAAGTCAGACATTCTTTTTAAATGGGCCTATTACAAGCTCTTTCCAAAAGTAAATTTTTTTTACCAACAGTTCAGACGGCACATTTATACTAAAAAGAACTGGCCAGAAATTTAACACTTGCTCTTTAAAATGGTAGTAATAAATACAATCACAATACATATATTATAAGGTTCTAATTTATTAATAAACTTCCTTCTAACACATGACAATATAGGTTACATATGATCGTTTAAGCAAGGAAATAATGGTCTAGTATTCAGTAAAAAAGGCATTAAATTTAGAAATACCTACTCGGTAAAATGCGCCTCTCTTATAGCAGCCATCCGTCAGTAGAAAAAAAGGTTTAGGGGTGCGGTGCGAAGGACACGTCAACGCGTCTCACATATCAAAATGGTTGAATATGGATGAATTTATGTAGTAAGCAAATTTTTCTAATTACTTAGTACTTACAATACAATCTATTTTTTTAAATGAATACTAGACCATTATTTCCTTGCTTAAACGATCATATGTAACCTATATAGTAATGTGTTTAAAGGAAGTTCATTAATAAATTAGGACCTTATATAACAGAAAACATTAAAAGAAAAAACTACAATTATAAATAATAGCTGTTACCCGCGGCTCCGCCCGCGTGGTCAAGCGAAAATGCCAATATGTTCGTTCCCGTGGGAATTAAAAAAAACGACTTTATCCTTATTATTCCGAATCCTGTTGGAATTTTAAAAAATCCCGTTTATCCTTGTCTACTTTATAAAGGGAAGCTTAATACAAAATCTAGGCGTTCTAGGTTGAGCGCCCACAATAACACACGTCCAATCCTATTTATCCCATTCCACGTTTACATCATAAAAGGAACCTCTATACAAAATCTCTGCTTTCTATGTTGAGCGCCTGCGATAATACACTTACAGTCCTATTACTCCCTTTCCCGTGGGAATTTCGTAAAACCCCATCTTTGTCCTTGTTAACATCATAAAGAAAACCTCTATACAAAATTTCAGCTTTCTAGGTTGAGCGCTTGCGAAAATACACTTACAGTAGTATTACGACCTTTCCCGTGGGAATTTTAAAAGTTTCTAACACTTATAGTTTAGGCCCTGCGTTGATATGTCAGTCTGTCAGTCAGCTTCTCCTTTTATGTATAAAGATAGATGATAGAATCTTTCAGCTAGATTGAGCGTCCCGGGTAATACACGTGCAGTGCCATTATTCCCGTTCCCATGGGAATTTCGAAAAATATAGAAAGGAACCTCCATGAAACATTGGAAACTTCTAGCACTTGCAGTTTCAGAACACGTAATGATTCAGCGATTTACACGTTCAATCCCATTATTCCCGTTCCTGTGGGAATTTCGGGATAAAAATACCCTATGTGTTACTCCAGATTAAATTCTACACGTGAACCAAATTTCATTAAAATCCCAACAGCAGTCAGTGATTTATACGTTCAGTCCCATTATTCCTGTTCCCGTAGGAATTTTGAAAAGAAACATACACTAAATGTTAAGTTGAGCCAATCGCTACATATTAGTGAAAACCGCATCCAAATCGGTTCATCCGTTTCTGAGATTAGCGTGTACAAACATACATACAAACATACAAACATACAAACAGACGGACAATATTTTTCGAAATTCTTGTTCTATTGCTTATTCTTCATCGCCCTAAACAATTTTTTTGGAAATATATTCAATATACAGACAAACTTTTTTTACACTTTTATTATATTAATAGATTAATAGATTATAGATAAAAAGAAAAACAATCAAGTCACGTCTACAGCACATAGTATTTCAAAAAGAGTGTGAAGAGATTTTAACAGTGTCGGCAAAGTGCAGTAATGCTCTTGGTATTGTAAAATTATGTAAATTACAAGAAAACATTTCTAACAGTTTTTTTTATTAAAAAAAATACCTTTTTAAGCTTAGGTGGGCAACATTTTATGTAAAAAAATGTTAATTGTATAAACAGTTTGACAACTTTTATTTATATACATAGATTGATTTTAACGTAGGTATCCAATATACAGGTACTAGTTATCTGCGATACTGGTATACCTACACACCACCACGTTTCATTATTTTTATGGCGGGAATGTAATATTCGATAATGTCACTTGTTATGTAATAAAAATTCATAAAATATTTATCAAACTATTCCATAATATTCCTAATCATTTTAAGTACACAAGTTAACTGTATTGAGTCTTTAAAAAAAATGGAAGTAAGTACCTACTTTTTACTTTTATTTATAAAACACAAAAGTAGTTACTAACTATTACTTTACTTTTTTTTTAAGAGAGGTAGGGCACAGCGGATAATCCGCTCAATTCGAAGCAGCCGGTCTGGGGAAGGACCTCCACCTTACAAAAGATCGTAGCCAAATAGCATTGGTCTCGGCCATGTTGTGTTACTTCCTACGGTGAGTAAGGTCTCCAGAGCTCCACTTGGAGGGGTTGGGAGGGTTGCCAACGCGTGACGTGAGTGATACCCCCGGTATTGCAAGCTTTATCTATAGGCTACGGTGATGCTTACCAACAGGCGACCCGTATGCTTGTTTGCCACCTTTGTGGTATAAAAAAAATTACTTTACTGTCTTATGGAATTAAAATATAGTTGAAAAAATATATCACGTTTGTGATAGGCACATAAAAAAATAATTACTTATTGAAATTACATAATAACAATTTTAAATTAAAACGATACAATATTCATTTTTTTAAGACATACAACAAAGTGTGTAAAATGCTTTCTCATTACTCATATTCCTTACCGAGTCGTCCCTTTGAAAATTGCTCACATTATCAGCCATTACATAGCTTAAAAACAAGTAACAGTGCCTATCATATCGATAGGCAATTACACCTCATTAAACCAAATCGATTGATGGGAAAAAAAGTCGCAAGTCTGTCGTAATTGTCGACTAAAAAGTCGCGAGATTCCAGCAATTAGTCGGCCGGCGTGTGGGCGGTCGCCCCGCCTCCGAGGCGTAGGGAGGGCCGAGCAACTGTGGACTGAGGAGGAAAGAGGACCAGTCGCCTTCGCCACCGCGAACACATCGCGCGTTTTGGCGCTACGCGAAACGCAAAACCCGCAGCGCAAAACGGAACAAAATCGTAACTAAGTGACCAATGTGAACGGACAACGTGCTTTAAATCTGGCATAAACAATGTAAACTGATTAGATTGCCAATCTGATAAAATAAACAAAAATGAGTTCCAATTTAAAAATATCAAGGGGCGACTAAAATGTCACAAACACAAATAAACATTCCAAATTTAAAGGATAGTGCTGGCAACCACGAAAATGGACTTAACGACTCGTCGAGGCGAGGCAGAGGGAATTGCGGATTCCGTACATTTGAACGGAACGGAGCAGATGTGCCGTGAACTAGTGAACGGAACGGAGAGCGGGTGTGACGTCACGGGGGTGACCGCGGAAGTGACGACGTCCAGGAAGACGAACTCGTTTAGTATTAGGAACTTAGTTGGCGCGGAAGATGATCGGACAACTGCCGACGGCACAAATTTGAACGATGGTAAGTCTTTGATTAACTTACAGTCAGTTTCTGAAATGCATTTTAATTTTAATTCCACATTAAGATAAAACTCAAGCTGTCTCTTTTATTCTTCTTTGGTTTGACAGTGACAGCTACAATTTAATATCATTAACTTTGAAAGTGCGTTTCTGAAAATGGCTGTAGATTATTTGTGACTTTTATCTAAGAAATAACTTTTAAGATGTTTAGTTTAAGCTGGGTTTGGGCACATGAGTAAATAAAATCACGGAACAGAGACTTCACTTCATACAATGTCGCTGCGATGAGTACACGCACACAAGCATGAGGCGCGTGTGTGCGTGACCTCAGAGCGCTCGTCACGTACGAGCGGCAAACCAGTCTTAACCGGTTGCTTCGAGGACAAACATCAGGGCTTTCGATAAACTAGAAAATTATGACATTTCCTTTATTAAATATTTGATTTGACATATGCACACCTATGAAGTTCTGTCATGGCCACCACAGACAAAAAACTCAATACTAGTAGTGAAGGGAGGGGCATGTTTTTTAACCACGATCGACTATATTATCAAATTGATTTTTCAATTAATAAAGTGTATATTATATTTATTTATTATGACATAATATACACATATTATGTATAGATAATTATTATTGAAATAAGTATAAAGAAGTTAAATATTTTAAAAAGGTAAAATATGTATACAAAAATGGTTTATTATAATACAAAAAAAAAAAACAATTAAACGCTTGTGTATTTCTAACAAAAAGGTTGAGGGAAAATAAAATACTCACAATGTATGTATCAATGTGTGGAATTGATAAAAACTTCTTCATAAAATCAATTGTTTAATGAAAAATAATCAGTGACTGTCAAATATTAAATATCAACAAGATGTTTATAACTAATATTTTAAAGAAACCTCAAAATACAAATTGTGATCAAGATTTCGATAGCTTACTTATGAAACCAGACGACTGTAACGTTTTTCATACACCATCAGAAGTTTCGCAACCTCACGATATTACTAATACCCCTGAGTTAACTGTAGGAACATGTGATTATAGATTTGATTTGTAAGAAAATTAATAAATAACTTGTAAAAAAAACTGGTCTTTTCGTTTATTTCATTTTATTCTACAGTGCCAACCCTACCAGAATAGGTATAAATTTTGAACGCGCCTTATAAGTTAAGCCTCTGTTCCGCGGTTTATTTTTACTCATGTGGTTTGGGGCCACAAGATAAACCTAACGAACCTACTGTCACACTATGATGTTAAGATTGCAACCGTAACATCATCATCCATCGGGATCACCGGTCACCGTTACATAGGTATACTGGTAACCAGCAACTTGTGGGTTAGCATTACGGCTATTTTACTAAATAGTTATTGGTTATAAATCCACCTTTTTGTTTATTTAAGAATCTAATGCCTACTTGTGCTTATTGCTATTACGGACATTATACAACCTTTGAAAAAAGAAAAATTCTTAAGACAAATTAGGCTGAACGGTTTACTTTTAAAATAGTATATTTATGGACAAATTTTTCATATATAGATAAAAAAAATATATATTTGAATGTAAGTGTATATGGTTACTTTAAAATTTATTTGCTTTAACCGAAATTGTTTCATGGTTGTTGGGTATTGTCGCTGGAAACAGTGTTTGTCTTTTACAAACAGACATGTTCATGCACACAAACACAAATGTTTGCCTTGCGCAGGATTCGAACCCGCGGCCCTTGGGATAAAGTGACCATTGCTGGCCACTCGACCCCCGCATAGCAAAATTACTGCCAAACATTAAATCACCTACATTTTCATAAATAGTACTGTCTCGATCGCGTCCGCGTGGCAAAGTGGAAAAACGTTTTTTTTTTACTTAAATTTTTCTTATGGGAATAAGTTGTTTTTCCGAGATAAAAAATAGCTAATGTCTCTCTCCAAACCTTATCCTTATCCCAAAAAAAAACATGTCAATCATGATACGTTCGATATGAAAGAAGAACATAAATAGTACTGCCATTTGTAATATTGGTACCTATGGATTTATTTATCCAAGTATATTATTAGTGTTAATGAAATTAGTATTTCTCAGTATTTTAGCGTGTTGCAAAAACATATTTCTTTGGTCTAATACACATGTAGTTTTAATATAATAATGATGTATCCTTTACCGATGCCATTACGTTAATTATTGTTTAGGCGTCAAAAGAACACACAATCCAATGCAATTTACTATCTGTTTATGTAATGGTAATTAATAATTCATTTTATATTGTTAATTATTGTTTTATGCGCATTTCAAGTTGTCATTTATTATAGGGGCCTTATAATGACATAATAATGCATTAAAATAAATTGTAAAGTATCTAGAATGGTTGTATGATAAAATACTTAGACGCCTACCCCATTGGGATAAAGGCGTGATATTATATTGCGGGCGATTGCGGACATCTACTAGAATGCAAATGCAATAGGGTGTAGGCTATGCGGAAGACCAAAAAGGCGATGGCGGGATGAGCTCGACGCTTATTTGGATGATTGGCCATAAAAGGCCCAATTGAGTGAAAATTGGAAAACTTGGAAGGAGCCCATTGCCCTGAAGTGGGACACAAAAACTATGCAGCGAGTGGTTCTCTGAAATGTGAATCTCAGCTGCGTCACCGAGGAGTAAGACCAGCGTGAAGCAAAAACACTTCAAAATCATAAATGAGAACGTTTATGTAATGTCCAGCGCCTAAGTCCAGCCAGAGACGGGCTAGTCTCAGTATGGTATCAAAGATTTAACTGTTACTTTTTAAACTGTCACAATACAAAATAAATCCATAAATGTGACTAAAGCGCTGGGAAAATAAAAGCCGTGCTGCTTATGTATGTATTATGTTCAGCGCCTAAGTCCAGTCGTTGGCTCGTCCCAGTAGAGTATCAATGATTACTGTTGCTTTATGAACTGTCACCATTTCTGAAAAACAAAATGGCCGCTTACAAAAGAAATGGCGAAAGAAAAATCAATTAAGTATGGCCTTATAAGTCAGTCATTATGGCCGCCTGAACGACTGGTCGAACGCCAGTGGTGTACAATGGCTACTTTAACCCTTTTAGGCTGTATCCCAAGGGCTTCGGGTATGAGGCAAAAGATAAACATTATGGCATTTTTTTTTATAAGGTTTAATAACTAAAAGCCACCATTTCCTGTTGGACCAACAATTATGCACGATTAGTTGGTCCAACAGGAACAATTCGCAAAAAAAATCCTGTTCGCACAACTAAGTTGTGCTTAGTTGTGCTATCCAAAATAAGTATTCCTGTTGGCACAACAATTTTTTTTCGTTGTTTTTTATGGTTTTAGAATGGTTTTCAGGCCTCATTATCACTCTTGACGATGTTAGAATCTAATATCTTTAAACAAGCAGGTTTTAAAATGACACTTTCCTACTTCATCTAATAATTAGATGAAGTAAAAAAAGTGTCATTTTTTTTGTAAGGTATTGTGTTGTATCGAAATTTTGTTACTGGATTTATTGTAAATAATTTTATTGTTTGTCAATGAAAAGTCACTTTTCATACCACGACAGTAACAAGGACAACGGTACACAATCTAGTACTATCTAGTATAAGTACTCTTGGATAAAATCTTTTTTTTTCTTTCTAAATTAATAGCAAACCCTAATTTGTAATTTTGAAAATTTATATTTTACTAACTATTTGGTTTGCGTACAATCCGCTAGTATGTAGTCTGTCAAGAGTACCAAAACGTAATAATGCAATGCCGATCAAGCTGAATTATATTCAAGAGTTAAGGCTGACGGTAACCCTCTTTTTGGTTGGGAGATTAAAAACAAAGTTCACATCGAAAAAAAGTTATTAGTTTTTTAGAAATATGTATAACTATTAATTATTATAATAGTTTAAAATAAAATCCCTCGAAGCACCTGTATAACAATAGTTACAACCCTTGTATTGAATTACCACGATTCGTCACGATCGCTTACCGGCTCAAAGTCCAATTTACCCCCGGAAGCATCTAGTTAGGGGTGCGTGACGTCATCGCACTGGTACAAGCGGGGTAGGTACAAGATCAAATGTGTATTTTTAAAACCACAAAAAATAAATTTTTTTTTTGCCGCAAGAGTGGCAAACAAGCATACGGTACGCCTGTTATTATTGTATACTATTGACATATCACTGATCCCCGCAGTAACCTGGCTTGAACCTGCTCGTGTTAGGGATGCTGGACAGTAATCAATACTAGAGCAAATAGTATACGACCTCCGTGGCGTAATGGTTACCATGCCAGACCGCCACCCAGGAGGTCCCGGGTTCGAATCGAATCCCGGTCGGGTCATGATGAAAAACGAACTTTTTCTAATTGGCTCGGGTCTTGGATGTTTATCTATATATGTATCTGTTATAAAATATAGTATTAATTATACATATATAAATAAATAAATAAATATAAAGGGACAATTCATACAGATTGAGCTAGCCCCAAAGTAAGTTCGAAACTTGTGTTATGGGATACTAACTCAGCTGAACAATAGCTGAACACGCGGTCTTTGTCTGAATCCGGTAGGATCTGGCAACGAGCTTTTTATATTTTTCTTCCGACGGCTGTTGTCGATGGATAACGGTCGTTAAGCCAAGTCGGTAGCCTTCAGGCGGCTGGAAAACACTGGCCTATATATCAATATAATGATTGTTAACAGAATGCAATTGTTAATCTGTTGTTGCGTAAATGCTATTTTGTGAGAGAAATAAATAAATATTATTATTATTATATATCAATCACATTGAAGCAAAATGACGGAGTATGCTCTAATGGAGGACCCGTATCACTGCTTCTGAATGACGTCAATTCTTGAGAAGCGTGTCCACAAACACATATCTTGTTACTATGGCCTGGCCTAGGGCCCTGGTGACCTGTGACACAGGTTTGTTAACCCAAACCTACTATTGACACCAGCCTCCCACTAAATAGGTTGTCTTACATGGTACAACAAAGAAAATCTACCTAAATAATGTAATCCATAGCTTGTAATATTTGTTTTTTATACCACAAAGGTGGCAAACAAGCATACGGCCGGCTTGATGGTAAGCTGTCACCGTAGCCTCTATAGGCCGGTATTGCAAGCGTCTATCTATATAGACGCTTGCAATACCGGGGGTATCACTCACGCGTTACCAACCCCTCCCAAGTGGAGCTCTGGAGACCTTATATTCACCGTAGGAACACAACATGGCCGCGACCAATGCTATTTGCAAGTAACCTTGTTTTGAGGAAATAAAATTATTATTTATGTAAACCATAGAATAAATAGCAATTTAATCATACTATGCACATACATGCACTTTTGTTGCACTGCGGCCCGCTAAAATGTGCACTTTCGAAGAAGTTAAACCAGTTAAACAGACAAAATGCGGAAAGCAGTTTTATACTAGTCAAAAAAAATTGAAAAAAGGAAACATTTTGCATATTCTTATCCAAATAATTAACCATTTTATGTAAGTGTTATCGCAAACAAACACTTTAACTTGTAATCGATGTTTAGGTATCATAAAAACAAATTACCAATTAGTTCTAGAAAAATAAGACCAAATTCGATAGGGTTTTAATTAATTTTAAATTAGGTTCTAATCAATCGCTTGTATTTTCTATTGTAGACAAATTAGGTTATCTATTTACTTAATTATTTCCTATAAGCGATTAACTTTTTTCTATTTTTAACTCCATGGTTAAGGGGCTATGTGAAAAAAATAAGGTCCTTAAAAACCAAATATCTTCTAAACTACTAAAATTTAGACTTAGATTTTTGGATATGTATGATGACATATAATCGAAATTTTGGAAAGAGCCAAAACACGATTGTGACACATTTTCTCGATAGAAAAAAAAATTCGAAGTAACCTCTGTTTTTTTTTCAGAACTCTTGTAACTTCTAAACGATAAATAATAGAATTTTTAAACTTCATATAAAGAAAGGCATTAATGTTTTCTAGATATTGTAAAAACAAATATTAAAAAACTCAATTAATGAATTCTAAATAAGCCTAAATGTGTTTTGGCACTTACGGTGTTAAAAATTCGCCGGGTTCACGGTGTCCCATCTCGGTCTCTCGAAGCAGGGATTGATATATGCGTCGCACGGGCGGCCGGGCGGGGCGGGCTCAGTCGGCCGCAATTATTTTACGACGTAGGCCCTTAAGCCTAGGAAGTGTAAAGGCCTACTCACACCAGGACGAGATGGCAAGGGATTAAATTTTTTTACCAATGGACAATCAAACGTACGCTATAGTAGAAAAAATAGGACATAAATTGCTATGCTTTAAAATTCGAAAAATAACAATTGAAAAATCCCTTGCGATGCCACGGCATCATTTTGAAGCATAGTAAATATGTCTTATTTTCTAAATCGTTAGAACAACTTGTTACTATTAAAAATTAGTAACGAAATGTCATTCCATAGAGCCCCTTCACAAAAACATTCGTCCGACGCGTCCACGTTTTGATAGGATTCGACGCGGCGCGCGACGTTTCAGTGTGTTCGTGTGCTCATATGTAAAAAATAGAGTGGCTTTGAATTTGTAGGTGTTTGCTAAAAGTAAAAAGTTTATTACAACTACATACGTAAATTATAATATTTACCTCATTTAAAAAAAACGGTAGATGTCTCGATAGAAAAGGCTTACCTCTATCCAGATTTCTATATTAATATTTTTTTATTGGACTTATTAAAATATAAAGAATTGTAATATCACAGAATTTTATTAAATATAGTACCTATACTTTATAGGTTTGTCGTGACAACACTGTCAAGCAAATTATTTTTATTGTTGGCAACATTGTAAAGTAGAGTTTTGTTGTAAAACAGTAAAATATTATAACTTATTACATAATAGCATGCACGACTGCCAATTAATTACATTATTGGTTAGATAAAATAAATCTTGATTGACTGATATAACTCTAGCATGAATTACTGATTAATGCTAGAGTTATACCAGTTATGGTGTGGTGTGTCGTGTCGCTACAGATAGATATCAGTTTCATACTTTTCATACATAACTTCCAAAATATGGTACAACATTTTATAAAACACGACGCCTTTATCAGAAACATCTTAGAGGTAAAGGAAGGTAGAAGAGGTAGGGGCAGGCCGAGAAGAGCTTACATGGATCAAGTGAAGGAAAAACAGGAGGGTTACTACCAAACGTAAATCCGATACTTCGGCCGAAGTATCGGAAGAATTTTAACCTAAAAACACAAGGTATTCCATGGTTATTATTCAACGAACTACTAAAATAACCATAAAGTACAAGGTATTTCATGGATATAATTCAACGAATTACTAAAATGACCATTAAATTCCTAGTATTTCATGGTTTAAATTCTTCAGATACTTCGGCCGAAGTATCAGATTTACGTTTTGTAGTATCCCTCCAGGATTCGTGTCTTATAGAGAGGTGAAAGAACTGGCAGAAGACAGAGAAAAAATACTATCGAATTGAGATCCTCCTTGGAAGTCTGTTAAAAATGGCGGTTCCTACTTACTCGGACAAGAGCGTAGCACAGCCATGTTCAACTCTTAAATTTAGAAGAACTTCCAAAATGGTTTTGAGCCGTTAATTAATTAAGTCAATGACAATCAGAGAGTCTCCACTTGTTTTTGTGTACAGTCAATCAAATAAATATGTCAACGAATTACCTTTTAATATATTCAAGTAATTATATACACAACGACTCGATATTATCGCAAGAACCAAATTAATTAGACACTGTTCGATAAACAATAAAAACGGGTATGTTTTGACATCTGTATAATAATCGACATGTCTGTCTGTAGTACATCATAAATACAATAATCACTTGTGTACACATAGAATAAGGTGTACATTTATGATAAAAATTGTCGTAAAACCACTCTGTACATATTTAATATTTTTTATACTTCGATATGATACTGAGATATGCTCTGAATATGTAATTCTACTGTACTGTATGTAGCTGGAATAAATATAGTACAGTTGTACTTAAGCTAATGTCGTAAAGTCGTAAGATCTAAATTTGACTGCGCATGCGCATAATTATTGTTTACTAGCTACTGCCCGCGGTGTCACCCGCGTTTAATGTTTTGCGCAGCAGCGTAGCGACACCTATTTTATACACGCGCCATTTCTATCAGACTTTTGATGAAATCCTACGGAAATCGTGGGTTTTTTCGGGATAAAAAGTATCCTATGTGTTAATCCAAGGTATCAGCTACCTACATACCTAATATCATGACAATTGGTCTAGCCATTTGAGCGTGAAGAAGTAACAAACATACACACAAACATTCGCCTTTATAATATTAGCGGGATACTTACTAGCTTTTCCCCGCGGCTTCGCTCACGTTAATTTTATGACATAGATCTCGTTTGACAACAGAACAATCCATAGCGCGACTTGTGGCGCCATCTGTTGGCCGATACAGCGCCCTCTATAGTAGAAAAAATATTTTCCCATTAGAACGACATACTTTCACGGGATAAAAAGTAGCCTATGTTGGGCTCTGTACCCCTGACAATATGTATACAAATTTTCATAATGATCGGCTGCTTAGTCAAGCCGTGAAGGAATAACAAACAAACAAACAAAATCATTTATTCAGAGTGTGTTTATTCAGAAAGTGCTTTTATAGGCCTTTATAAGCACTTTCTTTAGTCATATAAGTACATCTCGTATAATGGCCACCGGTAAAAGAAATGGCAAAACAAAACTAGTTACGACCTTTATGTATTGATGTTTGTTGAGCACAGCGATGGCTGCCTCTCGCGTCAACTCGTGAACGGGTGCTGCCTGGGGGGACTGGTCTGCTCACTCTTGTCAGTACTGACTTTTTTTATTTTATTGTAGATATAAGACTTGTTCATTCCACACCATTGTGTATAACATTCCGCGTATTCTTGTTATAAATTTTAATGTACTTATATACCTACATTGTAACTAATGAGTAGAAAAAAAAGGAGAAAAAAAAAGTACAAAATGACAAAAAAGGCCGTAACCGGTTTTCTTTCGCCATTTCTTTTTACCGGTTGCCATTTTGCTTGTGTCCGAAATGGTGGTAGTATATAACGTAGTCTATATTCTTTATTTAAACAAGTTGTACATGACAAGAAAAAGTGCCTGTGAAGGTCTAATTTCTGAAATAAACGATTTCATTTCATTTCATTTCGTTGATGGTTGAAATTTGATTTGGTATACCGGGTAGTTTATAACCTGGATTAAGTCAAGGGATACTCTCTCGAATATCAGCCCGGGAACGGGATGTTACGGGTAATACCGCGGGCATCGGCTAGTTTCATAAAATAAATAAATAAAAATCTTTTATTTCAGACAACTATTAAGTAGGTCCATTTCATGTTAGTAACAGAGAATTCTTAAAAACTAAGTTAGTAATTGTTGCGAAATTTCAAATTAATTTAAATTAGAAATTAAAATAAATAGATTTAATTTAATATTTATTTCATAATAATAAACTACATTTTACATAATTTTTTTTCATAAAATTCAATAATGTTTCATAATACTAAACTACATTTTTTCTTAAAAACAATATTAATTTGTCATGTTAGTGGCAATTATGTATTACCCGCATTACCTAAATATTTATGGTAAATACATAACAGCAGTAGATAGATACATCATTTCGTTTGACGCACTAACAAATTAATTTGTAATCTTTTAACGTGTACAGTCGACCTCATAAATCGGTGATCATTGTAGACATACATACATACAATCATACATATCTAAAATTTAATTTAAAAATGTATTCGAGTTATTTGGGGCTTAACTGTACAAATCCCAAATTTTGTCAGCGGGCCCAATGGCCCAGTTCAAAAATCGACTAGGTCTACTGAGCCCGCGGGCTCCGGCCGGCCGACCTCAATCGACAAAAGAGCCCACAATATTAATTATATATAGTTGCCTTACAATGATGTAAAATTACTCAAACAATATGTTAAAGCGATCACTATATTAATAGAACCGACCATAATTGAACTTAGCATTCGTTAACGTATTAAAAATTTGCATATAAACTTAAAACGTATTATTACATTCAACGGGTCTAATTACACTGGTCATATAAAGAAAGGTAATAGTGCGAAAATACATCAAGAAACGCAACATTTTGATAAATTCCTTGTAAAATGGTAATAACAAAATGAGTTTTATAGGCATAGAAAGGCGTAAATATTAGCCGTGTTTAATAATGACGATATTATGCAGATCTATAATAATGATTATACAGCGTGGTTGCCACAGACATAATTTTATTTAGATGCCGCTAATGCATAACGGAAAGGAAGCGGGGCACGTGATGAAAAGTGGTTAGCGCCGCCTATGAACATCAAAATGATACATTAAATAATTATAGCAGTCATTGTCAAACTGAAGAAGTAAAACCGAGATAGGTACCTTTAGTTCACTGACGAATAAGATTTTGCGTCATCTATATAGATTTATGTCTATTACTTTATGTTCAATATAGGATGTAATGTGAACGGTTTTTTCATGAAATGTCTATAAAGTTAGTGATGTATAGTCGATTGCAATGTTATATAAATTTAGTTCATAATTCCAATGCCATAAGGTTTAAATTTGTTAACTTTTTTTAGAGATCATTAGAGTGATTATTCTCATAAAAGTCATAAGGCTGGGTTTATATTCTAACTGCAACAGAATTATATTAAAATCTTGACAGGACTGCGACTGCATAATAAACTACAGTCTTCTACAACACATATAAGAAACGCTCGAGCAGAGCACAACTGTTTCGGGTGGTCGTGCATCGTGCAGTTAAAGCTTCAAGCTGTTGGTCAGTGGCTAACTGCTCGAGCAGTCCGTCAATGTCAGTTCATATACAGATAACCACCGAAAATGAACCTTAAATCCAGAAATAAAAGATAATAAAAATTATTATTTAGCAGTTAAAAATTTAAGCGTTTCACAACAGACGGCTTACGCTAGAGTTGTACCAGTTGAAGTCGCACAAGGATTAGCCAAAATTCACATTACCTATGTAATTCCAGCTATATTAAATGTATGGAAATGGAGTGATAGAACAAGTAAAATGCTTGCTCGACCAGGGAAGTAACAGAATATCAGCATGAAATAGGAATGCGTTTAGATCGGTGTGTGAGAGGTGTGGAAGCCCAACAAATCATCCTTTCCTATCTCATTTATCTCTTCGTTGTAGGCAACGCTTGCAGATAATCATAGGCGGCGGCGGTAACCAATTTTTATCAGGTGCCCGCTTGCTGGTTTAGGCGGTATGACTTAACCAATATCTGTCGCGACACTCGCGACACGACACACCACAAAATTAAGTATACTTACTGCATTTAGGCGTGTCGCGACACAATACGACACAGTAGTTTCCGGCTACATTAACACGGAAATAAGTCTGTCAGAAAAACCATTATGTCCATGACAGTCGATGTAATAAAAACAAAACAGTTTGTCCACGGAGACCATAATAACATACATTATACACGTATTGTACTTTCAAATAAGTCCTTGATATTGTAATAAGTAATATTTATCTATATAATTTAGCATATGATATGAAATATAGTATAAATTCTGCAAAATTGATGGTTATTTTGTATTATCATAACGGAAGTCTATAAAATGACAATTTGCTAGTAAACCTATTAAACATAATATACCTTTTTAGGGTTCCGTAGTAAAAAAAACTGCCTGATGGCACGTTGGTTAGTATAGTGACTCTACCATGGGCACCAAAGAGCGCGGGTTCAGGGCAAAAATTTATTCGAATCTGGGTGTTTTCTATGTATCAAGCCGGTTTTTCACTATGAGATATATTTTATCGCGCGTTATACATTTAGTACGAGACCATTCACACTGTGCTTATATTACATTACCTCACGTCCCCGGACACTACGCTTCTCCCTGCCTCCTCTCAGATTGTATCCATAGCTCAATATGTAATTAAATTATATCCCATATAAAAGCGCCTTTATAGGCATAGATCGTAGATCGTTAGATAGGCCCTACGCGTCGCCGACTTGTTACTGATTCCATTCGTTATTACGTCATCACTTGTCATAGAATACATAGAACATTGATCAGATGCGACAAAGTTCTGATTACTTGATTAGGTACCTACTTACTATACGAGTTGAATCACTTCAATCCATTTCTCTTTAGTTCTTGGATCTCGAGGAAAACTACATTTTTGACAAAAAAAAAATGTCTCATACTATCATACAAATCTAATGATACATTCGTAATAGTAGACATTTTACACATACAATTGAATGTAGTCGAGTAGAAAAAAAAATAAGTTGGACACAGTTAAAGTTATTTACTACCTTGTAATTTTAAAAACATTTTTTTTTAAACAAATCGTCTTCAAAAATGAATTTGAATAATATATTATTTAATGTGCTAAGTACCTACTGTTCGAATTAAAAACGTGCAATGCGGTAAAAATGATTAAATTTTGAATTAACAAAAAGGTTTTGAATTAACAATTAATAAAAATGATTAAATTTTGAATTAACAAAAAGGTGTAAGTATAGATTTCATAGTCACCAGAACTTTGGCAATTCTATTTGATTTATATTCTTTGGCGGTCGGCCGGTTGCCCCGCCCCCTGTGAGTATCTTGCGTCCCGCTCGGCTGCGAGAGACGAGTGTTTTAAAATAAATCAAAATTAAATTGTTATGAAACATTTACGCATGAAAAGTGACACCTTTATCCTTATTTGTGTTTCGGCTTGTGTTTTTACACTTCCAAAAGGAACACGAAGGCATTTTTACGTGATAATTTCTAAAAATAAACTACGTTAGCTCCGCGCCCGTTCACGGCAAGCGCGTGTTTCGTACTGAGGCAAGAGTTGTGTGTGCACTTCTTTGAGTAATAACATGATAGGATGTACTCTTTGTATGGACGGGCCTATCCTATGTTTATATCTATGTTTATAGGTATACATTTACCATAATATATCCATGGTTTGGTACCCATAACAAACAGGTTAAGGTTACTTTGGGATCAGTGGGGCAATTCACGTAACAAAAACCGACTTCACTTCGACTCAACGACACTCGCTGTCTCACTCATACCAAATAGGAATTGTACGGGACAGCGAGAGTCGTTGAATCGGACTAGAATCGGTTCTTGTTACGTGAATAAGGCCACAGGTGGCACTGTGTGAAAATGTGTAGAATTTGTTTATTTAAAACTAACAATGAAACCCAGTTTCGCCGTGTCTGTCTGTCCGCCGTCTATATCCGAGACGCTTGATAGGTACGATAGGTACTAGAAAGCTGTAGTTTGGCATGTTTTTTTTTTATACCACAAAGGCAAACAAGCATACGGCCGGCCTGATGGTAAGCCGTCGCCAACCCTCCCCCCCCCCCAAGTGAAGCTCTGGAGATCTTAGGAACACAATATGGCCGAGACCAAGGCTACGATCTTCTGTAATGTGGAGGTCCTTCCCCAGACGGGCTGCTGCTCCGATTTGAGCGGATTATCCGTTGTGCCCAACCTCTCTTAAAATTTGCATGTTTACACGTAGTAAAATATGCTTAACAAAGTTGTAAAAGAATATCTACTACATGTAAAGTGGAAATTATTTTTTCTCGCTACCACCTCATCTTTCCAGCTGCTACCGAATTCGGACTGTTCGTCTTTTATCACTTTCTTGGTCTACCTCTTGGTCAGGTATATTTACCAGTACAAGAATATCCTCTGATTATATTGACATTAACATTGACCTGAAAACAAATAAAACATGTCATAAAAACCTCTCAAAGAATTCCGAGAATCCCAACAATCCTCAACAGGACATCCAAAACAAACCTTAATACACAAAATGTTAGCTCTAAACAAAGTGCTGATAACTTTACAAATGACTTATGTTTCTGGAATTTAAAGTACAAATCGGTGTATAGGAAATAAATCTCTAAAGTTTATATTTTAAAGGTGCTTTTTAAATATTCGTCACGTTAAAGGCTCTGTAGGGTGACATGAAATAAAAGGATTTGAATGTGAGAGTTATCACAGCGACCCATTAGGCCGCACGCGCGGCCCCACAGACTAAAATAAAATATAAAAAAAACAGAGAAGCGTTTTGTATAGTCTCGTAAAATGCTACGTCTGTGCTTGATGGAGACTCCTGTCCTACTTACAGAGATAAGGTTTAATGAAGGGATTTTACGATTTAACCGAATGTATTGTATGTTTTTAGGATTCTGTATAATCAAATGAACATTAACGAAATACACAGATTGCTTGAAGCAGTCAGGATGAACTGCTTCTAACTGCGTCTGCACGAAACCGCTCGAGCAGTTGCAAGTGTTACAACTGCCTCGGGCGGTCGTGCGCTCAAAGGTTCAAGCAGTTGGCTATGACTGCAAGAGCAGTCCGTGTATGGCTAACTTCTAGAGCATACTAATAAAAATATATATTAATTTCAGTATAAAATATAACTTTAAAATTTCAAATTACCATTTCAGTAACAAAGCAATAACCGCTGCCGGTAAAAGAAATGACGAAAGAAAAAATACTATCTTAAATGGTGTCCATATTGCTTGAGGAAGGAAATTTTATCCCGGGATTCACACAGGCGGGGAATAAAAGAAAAGGGGGGGGGGGAATAAAGCGTGTGAAACTACAAAAGCTAGTTTCTAATAAACCGCTATAATAAAAAAAAAAGTAAATAACCATAAACTTACTTCGAAGTTAACACAAATTGGATAACATTTTATCATTTCAAACAAGAAAAGTTTGAGGTTAAATTAAACGAATGACTGTTACTGGTTACCTCCAACACGCGAAGCATATTATTACTTATTCATTTGTTTATATGGTCTACTAGCCAATACCCTCGGTTTTACCCGCGAAATCACATTGTTCCCGTACCCGGGCTAATATCCGAGAAAAATCTACCTATCCTAAATGTTAATCACTATTATAAATTACTACGACGCGCGACGAAATTACGAAATCATTACGACATAGATCTCATTTGACAACAAAACAACCCATAGCGCGACTTGTGGCGTCATCTGTTGGCCGATAGCCAATCCCATACAGCCATACAGCGCCCTCTATAGTCGAAAAAATATTTTCCCATTGAAATGACATACTTTCACAGGATAAAAAGTAACCTATGTTGGGCTCCGTACCCCTGACATGACAATATGTCTACAAATTTTCATAATGACTGATTGAAGGAAGGAAATACAAACAAAGGTGCCGTGAAGGAATAACAAACAAACAAATAAACAAACAAACTCACTTTCTCATTTTATAATATTAGTATAAAGTATGATTAGTATGATTTGTGTTCCAAAGGAGGTGATACAATTCCTATATATAAAAAATCCACAATAAGCGGGGAAACCATTAAATTGAAATTCCGAAAATACGGACTAAGACGTGACGTTTCGTTGAATTCTAATCAGTTTTGAATCTTATTCTAACTAGTAATGTCTTTTTTGACAGGACTACGTCTTTCGATGTTTCATGGTAGCCCCGAAGATTTTAATATGAACGCCTACAATCCTTTATGAGCATGTAAAAGGGTAGCCACCCGATAGAAAGATACTGTTAGTTTAGAATAGTATTTATAAATATGTTCTAAAATCTGGGGGGCTACAATGCCCAAGTGCCCATCCGAAACAACGAAACACATACTTCTGTCAAAAAAGACATTACCAGTTAGAATAAGGTTCAAAAGGCTAGAATTCAACGAAACGCCAGTCCGTGTGGTCGGAATTTCATTTCATAGTAGACCCGCTGGAATACAAAATTTTTGCGACAGTGCCTAGGTTTTTTTGGGTCACCTATTTACAAGCAAATCTATCCAGCCGTTTTTGCGTGAAATAGTAACAAACATACACACACAAACTTTCGCGTTAAAATCGTACTAATATTATAAAGGCGAAAGTTATGTGTATGTTTGTTACTTCTTCACGCTCAAATGGCCGAGCCAATATTTATGACGCCTTGGAATAACACATAGGGCACTTTTTATCTCGAAAAGCACACGATTCCCGTAGGATTTCATCAAAAGTCTGATATAGATGGCGCCACTGTGCATAAATAAAAAGTCGCAAACGAAGTTGCGCGGGTTTCACTAGTTTATTAATATGGTTATTTAATATGGTTAAGTGATGCTAAAAGCAGCATGACGCTATCATAGCCAAATGGTGCTAGAAAAATAAAATAGCTACGACTTAATGTGGTATTAAGATCTCATCTATACGTTTCTGCAACAGACTGTAAGTGTAATCATGTCTAAGTGTGAAAAATACAGACTGAATTCCTACACCATTTCATATCAGTATGTTTTAACCAGGTTACTTTTACATTTCTTAAAAATTCTAATAAAATAACACATTTCTTTATAATACGATTGCCTATTGTACATTTCATTACGAAAAACATTATTAAATATTTCCTAAGCGCTACTACTTATGTGTCTGCGCATCATTGCATTCGTGTATACAATACATTAATCAAAACACAAATAAATTACATTAGTGTGCAAACGGTTAGAAGATATTAATTAGCAATGGATAATACTGTCTAACGGAATGGCACTGGCTTATTATGGAAGAAGTTGAGAAACGGAAATGCGAGTCAGTAAACTAGCGAAATTTCGTTTTCGTATATTCCCGTGGGAATTACGGAAAATCCTTGTATGTTTTGTACAGTCAAGAGCAGGTCGACCTTTACATACCTACTGGACTTTGTACCATTCTTAAGTTCTATGTCATAAGACTCATAAGAGCCTGCAAGTGTACTGCAAGTGAAAGGGGCGGTCCCACTGCTGCGCACGCTGCGCACGAACACGTGGGCCACGTGGCACATTACAGATGCGTGGATGACTACGTGGGTCTACGTTTCCACTGCAGTACAAGCTATACACGAAAATAAAACCACGACTACGTTCAGCTGTAGCGCGGCCCACCACGGCGCACGGAGAGGCTACGCATTGATTGTCATAGTTTTTAGTTGGTGTCAAAGTGTGTTCGTGCACAGCGTGCTCAGCGATGTGCACGCTTTGTGGAACAAGCTGTGTACCGCATTCACTGCGTGCATAGCGTTGACAGCGTTGAGCTATGTTGAGCAAGCCACGCGCGTATCAATGACGTCACTTGATGGTTAACGTTTCCGTGGGTTTCAGTGGAAACAATCATGTACATCCTCTTGCAAAGCAAAGCTTAACACACGTGCGTAGCCTCTTCGTGCGCAGCAGTGGGACAGCGCCCTCAAGCTCGACGTGCACCTGACCGTACATATAAACCAGTCACTTATTGGTAAACTAGCGAATCTTCGTTTGCTTGTATCTCGCTTTCCCGTGGAAATTACGGAAAATTCTTGTATACATATAAATCATCCTTTTCAATCACTCGTATTTAAAAAAACGCATCGATATCCATTGCGTAGTTTTAAAGATCTAAGCATAATGACATAGGGACATACAGACAGCGGGAAGTGACTTCATTTTAGATGATCATCTCCGTCCATGGAGCATAGAGACCTGGGAATTACAATGAAGAAGACAAAAGGTTTTTTCTACAAATACCCAAAAAAAAGAAAAATATACAAGAACAACTGTATTTTTACTTAAGAATGACTGAGAAAATCGGAGATCAAAATGACCATTTTCATACAAGTTTTTTCGGTTCTTGTCACCACCAACACTTACCACTTGGGACTAGTTGGTACCACTTAGTCCCAAAATAAGCTAGGCATAACTTGCTTGTGATATTTTTGGTCGAACTTTTATCCTTTGCCCATCCGATGGTATCCATCTCATCCAACTGGTGAATATATGGGTCATTTTTTCTAGTCTTGTTTTTTTTAATTTACGAAACAGATTTATCCCTTTCAAGCATATATTTTGTAAAAAAAAAAAAATTTTTTATACCTATAAACTATAGTTACTCGTATACCCTTAACTAAAGAAATATTAAGCAGGATTTATTTACTAACGCAATATAAAATCCAATGAAAATAGGAAATAACAAAGTCTAAGTATGTAGTAATGGGTGATCACGATGATTAAACAGTGTCAGGTGGGGTCCCACTAGTAGCGGAATACTGTGTAAATACATTGTAGATGGCATAGACAAAGAGCTAAATGGCTAATTATAATACATGGACATACATGGAAATATTTATCTTTAGTTAGTTTGACAGGCGTGATCGAGTGCTTGATTCGATACTTGAGCAAGACAACCATGTGCATGGATATAATATCTTCTGGTATTTGTATATATACAGGTGCTCACATCACGGTGCGGTGTTATAAAATATTATTTAACGAATAGTGTGGTTTATTACATTACTTAACAAACAACAGTGTGGGAGCAGAAAATTGTAGCCTAGCTCAAAACCCCACCATGTTTTTGTATTTATGATAATTATGATGGAAATAGATTCAATTTGTATTTGAATGTCAATAAATATTTAGCGTAATTAGACATACAGCCAGTTTCTTAATTTTAATTCTACATTATGTCTCAAGCTATCTCTTATTTTTTCTTTGGTTTCACAATTATAATTTAATACACTCGAGAGAAATGAATACCTGAAGAAACCTGTAAATCTCGGAAACTAAGAATGCTAGCTTAATAAAATAAACAGTGTTTAAATGACAATATAATACCCCTTAAATAAAAGTAATTAAATTTATAAATCACTTCATTTTATTAATTCAAAATTATATAGCTGCTGATCTCGCCTTAAAACAAAATTAGGAAACATGACATTGTTGTACAACAATAGGATTTTCTTGAAGCTAGCTTCGCAAATTGGCTGATTGAAAGTAAAAAATATGACATTTTAGTTTGAATAATATACAAATGATACGTCAAAAAACATGGTCATCAGTCACCATTTATTTACTATGTCGCTACATTTACACCGCCATTTCGTGATGGCTAAACTAGACACCCGCCATCAAAGGCGCCCCAATTATCGTGTTCCGCCAATTTCACCGACAAGATGTAACATTAACAGATAAGAAAAAAATAAAATAAAACAAACAGCTCCTCGGGTAATTTGCTAGCTAATGACCTACCTTATCTGACTAATTAAAATACGATTTGGCATGAAGAATACTTGCTATTGTCACTTCGCCTGATCGCTATCAGGTTGCATACTAGGCAACAGTTTTTACATGTCGAAGAATTATCGTCAAGTTATTATTAATGTCGCTATAATGCCACTCATTGTAATCGAACATCCGGAAACATAGTTTACTGTAAAATAATGACGTGTCACGAAGGGCGCAATGTTTGCAGCGTTAGCAAGTTGAAAACTAATTGTTCTATGATTAGTTGCACAAAGACATTTTAACGTCTTCTTTCGCCATTTTTTAGGTTTTCTTTCGCCATTTCTTTTACCAGTAGTCATTTTGCTTTTGCTTCCGAAATGGTAGTAGATTATAGAGTAGATTAATTTATACAAATCATTTATTAGGTACTGTATACTCTGACAAGAGAACGTGTTTGTGAAAACCTATTCTCTGAATAAAAGTTTTGAATAACCTTAATGACAAATTAAATCATGGCTGTCAAGTTAACGGGTAACACAAACGATAGGCTTTACATGATGACTATTTTTCTCTGTGAAAATAAATGCAGTAACTCACACGACGCGCATAAAATCCATCCAAAAATCTAGATTAACATGGATTTTTTGTGCGTAGGACTTTATTTATGCGCTTAGTGTTGAAAACATAAAGAACTCACTTTTGCAATGGCCATTGAACCCAATGGGGACTAATATTAGTAGGGATAAAATACTAAATAGTAGAAAATTATACGAAAAATAGTTTGTCAGGCACAATACACATTATTTTAATAGTCATTTACACTTTAGATATCGAAAGTAAAATGGAAGTTATAGAAAAAAAAACTCTACAACAAAACGATTATAAAAGGAACACAAAATCTTCCTTCTACCGAGACTTAGTTTTTCAATAAAAAATGACTCGGATGATTACAAATAAATTGTCAGGGTCCAACTCTTTCTAATGTTAGTGCAGTAACACAAGGTCTATAATAAAAATCAATTTGTGGTCACTAAACACATGACACCTATTTCACCCCTATACATGGTTACACTTGAAAGCATTTGCATGAATATTTGATGTATTTTCCGATGGCAAAAGATTAATATGTAGTTTTAAATGATAGGGAAAAGGATGGAAATGGTAATTAGTCGCAGGTGATTGATAGTTCTCAGTGATCGATAACACGGCTCTTTAGTCGATTGGGCCCGTTACAAATTGACCGCGCGGGATCAATTGACTAATAAAATATTTTCATTATTTTTCTTTTGGCGACACATGATTGAGCTGTCGACATAGTAAAAATAAAATGTTGTTTTTTTTTTTGTTTTTACAAATCACATAGATTGAGTTAACCCCAAAGTAAGTTCGAAACTTGTGTTATGGGATACTAACTCAACGGTACTATAACAAATACATATAGATAAACATCCAAGACCCGAGGCCAATCAGAAAAAGTTCGTTTTTCATGATGACCCGATCGGGATTCGAACCCGGGACCTCCTGGGTGGCGGTCTGGCGTGGTAACCATTACGCCACGGAGGTTGTTTTATTGTATAAACTTATACAATTTAGGTACAGTAAAATTAAAAAGTAGTACAATTTATAGGGTGCCTGAGCTAGGTTTTAACGGTCCTGTGTTACAGTTAGGTACTTTGACTTTATTAAAATTCAAAGCTGCAGACAGTGTGGTTTCCAAATCACCCTTGATTCTGTATGAAATCTGTCTACACTATATTTTTAAACTCTATAACACACCTATGTTTCAAATGATATATCTTTAATTGTAAACATATACTTATAATATGTAATGTATGTATCACAGAAAATACCCAGACTCGAGGCAAACAAATAACATTCGTCCTCTGGGTCACCACCAACGCGCCAGCAAGCTGTCATATTCACACAAACAAATTTTGCGACAAATTTATTATAAAATTCGCATAATTATTCACAATTAACCGTACTTGCCCTCCATGAGACATCCAAATAACAAAATCGATCAACGTCAGAAAAACGTTCCGATTTTTTTTTTGTATTTAACCCTAACCAAAAACGCGATGGCACGTCAAATAATTAGTTTAACATTAAGCCACACACGGTGAGCGGGTAAATGGGTTTTTTCTTGCCCGCCAAATTGCTATACGGGACAACTACTTGTATTAAAACCTCATTAACTGGTCGCTTGGTACAGTAACTGTCGATTAACTGCTAGGCTGTTCTAGTTGTGAGTTGTATTTCGGTAGTTTGGTAATTACCTAGTAAATACTAACCACTATATTTGTCACTTAGATATTTTTATATTATTTTTCAAAGAAGTTTGAATACACCCGCGCCTGTGCGAATAACATTATCAAGGATTTTGGATACAACATTCTGTATACCTACTTGAAGTCAGAAATGTATAACTTTAAAAATGCTAAGTAAGTTAGAAAGAGGGGGATGGTTTTCCGTCGATATAACACTTCTTTTTTTTTTTTAGAGAGAGGAGTGAGATTGATGCTATGTTTTTACCCCCTATCCCATTCTAACTTACTATGTGACATACAAGTAGATGCTATACAAGACCATACTTCAAGTAGATGCTGATTTTTGTATTCAGTTCTAACTAAATACGTGCTCGAGAGAGAGCGGTGGCAAGATCATTCCGTCAGATTTGCCTGCTTCAAGTAAGGTCCCGAGTGTTGTATCCAGTTTTACCCATTATGTTACATCCTTAGTTCCGACAATAACAAATAGTGTCAACTCGCTTATAATGTCACCTCCCGACATTTTCTCATTCTTTTCCAAATCCTTATCCACACAGTTGCAGTTCGTTTGATTGACGTTACAAACGTCGCGTGACCGTTTAGGTGTGGTTAGGACGTTTGTTGATTGATTGACTCAGTAAATTATAGTGTGCTTAGACAAGACAGTCAACGAGTTAGGGCTGTTACTTGTAAGGTGTTCATACAATAATGCACTGTTATTTTGTTATTGGGTTTATTTAGTTTTATCTTTGTCGCCTGGAAGTTGTTTCGATCCTTTTTGATGTCTAATATCTTTCTGATTAATTTCGTTATTCGTTTAAGATTTTTCTTTCGAGCTTCTACATACGATCCTGACCAGGTCTAATCAGCCCATACAAGTAGCACGACATTGTGGTGGGTTAGTTTCTAAATTTACTCATTACCAATTTATGATGTTCCTAAATTTGGTCTTTTTTCATGACAACTCTATAAAAAACCATGTCAAAATCTTCCTTTAAAATTGTTTCTAAAAAAAAAACTATGTAACTAAAAAACTATATAACTATAACTAAAAAAAAAAAATGACAAATTACAAAGCCTTAGGGTAAGAGAAACTTTGAACTCTGTAAAGATTATTCATGAAATATGTGCATCAGTAATAAGAAAATTGACAAGTGCTTTATTTGCAAATTATTCTATTTCCATAAAAACAAAAAGACATTATTGCTTGCTCAATTAAGCATTCATAAAAACGTAGCTACCATGCGTAAACATACGTTGGTGCGTAAAACAAAAAAGTGACTTGTACAGTCCAGTGCACACTATGGCCTTTGATCATAATCTAATTAACTGTAATTATGCAAAAGTTACTATACAATACAATGATGTAGAAAACATGATCATATCACATAATGAAATATTTAATGAATCTGATAATATGTAGATTATAGATGAAATTGAACTTTATGAAGATAGAAATATCGGGTGTTTTATTACACAAATTGTAAAATATATTTTTTTTTTCATTACAAAGTGTAAATCAAAATTTACATAAAATTACTCCTCTAAAAATGTTAAGCCAGACAGTTTCTTCAATTGTCTGTTTTACACTTGTTAAACAGAAAATTTTATCTAAACAAATTGTTATAGCGGCATCTTTAATGATAATTTTGACCAGTGTCAGCAAACAATGACTGTTCGATAATTCGATTCGTTAAGGTCTTTTATTGAGCAGGATAATAATATATTTCGAATAGCAAATTCGATTAATTTACTATTATAAATGGAATTTAGACATAACGTCTATTCGTTAGTAATGATTTTCATCCATACAGATTTGTTAACCATTTGAATATTTGTAACCCTAAAACATTCATTGAAAAGTCAATCCTAATTCCAATAACAAGAATATTATCATGTATCTCAATGATTGTTATTAGATTAATGTACCCCAAATTACCCACAAATGTTTGACAATGGTCGTTAGAAGCCTGAAACTTGGATTACGATTGGACTTCGTAATTGATGGCTCTATCGTTGTTATTTTGTTATTGTTGGTCGTAATATGATTACAAAATATATTAGTGATTATATCGTGTATTGGTACTTTAGAAGTTTCATTTGATTGTAATATTATGTACAAATTATACATGGATATCATTTTTTATTAATTCTCTGCTACGTATACTTTACTTGTAAGTAGTGTTTCCTTATCTTGTTTTTTACGTTTCCATTGTTAATAATCTAGATGGCTTTTAGATCCGTTTTCTTTATTAATATTAGATTTATCGTTATGGTGTTAAAAATGTAACGAAATTAGCTATTTACCAGAATGAAAATCAAAACTCACATCTTTTATCTCCTCATAAGTTTATACTACTTCTATTGCACAGACTGTGATTCCACGTGTGATCCGAAAGAAGCATGGATTTGGCCTAAAGGCGGTAAATGTGTGCCAAAAATGTTTCCAAGATGTTTTGCGGAAATTCAGGATATGTATACATACTCTTACTTCCACATTTCTCGACTGAAATATATGAAAAGAGACACGGGGAACCACACATATGACCTCTAGTTTCATAATAAAACAGTTAACAAACAAACAGCAAAGGTTAAATAAGCTGTTACACAGTAATCGTGAGTAATTTTTCTTCACGAAATAACCCAATTTCGTCGCAGTGGGGGCTATAAATGAGCCATAACTCATGGCCAACATTACCTAATTATGTTGTGACCACATTACCGAATCGACTTTCACGTTAAACTTCAATATAACACGAATGAGTTGTAATAAATGATATAATTTATTTAACTTTATTGACCACCAAATATAACTCTGATACGAGCAGTGTTAACCTATCTATTCAATTGATATATTTAAAACTAGTTTCCTAATTCTGCGGAATTTGATGGTACTGGTTTCAAATGGATTTTTAGTTTCATAAAATTTTCTTTTGGAAACCTGTCTCAGGTAGGCACGCAGGTTTTTTCATGCCTGACTCTTTCAATTTATCATCAACAGTCTCCATAAAACCTATACCATGAATAGACTTCACTACATAAATATTAAGGTCAAATGCATTATATTTCAATACAAGTTTTTATCGAAATATGATTGCAACACAAAAAAAATGTTTCCCTTTCACATGATAACTGGATCCTCAGACAATTATAGTTGATCACTAGCGAAAATAATTTCCCACGTCACCGTCCACTGGCTTGTTGCTAATGTTGATACAAATATAATGGCAGTTGGGATTATGAAGTTATTTACTCAGACAATTAACTTGAAATTATATAGACATTACCCCGTCACTCATAAGACAGCATCTTGAATTATATCATGCATGCAGTTAAGAGTACCACAAAAAGACTTTACCTATCTCGATTTGCTGCACGACTTTTCTTGGAAAAACATCAATAAACTTTCTGAATTGAAACTAATGTTTTATGCTCGTTTTCACAAATCCAGTAGTGTAATGACTCTATTTATCATTATGGCATGAGGTGCTTTATTGTTGAACGTTTATCTATGTTGTTTATTGCAATTATAACGTCTAAACTTTGAATTATAAAACCTTCTGAATTACTAATACCCATTTTCACTAAGTAACTCAGTAGTGTAATGTCTCTATTTATCTTGTTATAATGTATTTTTTTCTGTCAAACATTTAATTTTTTCATTGAATCAATGCAAACTATACTTTTTATAAAATTTTGAAACCTCTACGTTACTGTAATTTTATTGTCATGATTACAATAATTATCTAAAATTTGAATTGCAAAAAAAATGAGAATTTAAACCAATATTACTGGATGTTAATAATGTCTATTTTCACCAAATAATTCAGATGAATAATGAGTCCATTTGTAACTTCTGTCAAATGTGTTAGTCGAAGTCAAAGTAAAATATTATTATTCAAATAAGTATCTCAAGCTCTTTCGACTCGTAACAATTTTTTCCTACCATCATGTTGTTGCTTTCAATATCAAAATCAACTTGAAATGCACGGATTGGACCGCCTTCCAAATTCCGATATAATTTTAGTTAATTAAATGCATAATTGCAATGGTAATCGATTCAACGAATGATACTTGATTCAAAACCTGTTACGTGAATCACTAAGTACATGTTATTAATTATCTCTTACTTAGGATCTGGTTTGTCAAATTTATTTCAAGGTCTAACATCATCATCATCTATTTGAATTCTACTGAATATAGGCCTTTTGTCTAAATACAGGCCTTCCCTCTAGACACCCTTTTGCATTTGGATCTGGTTTGTCAAATTTACATCAAGATCTAACACTCCCACCATTGTCATTTTTGCCTCTATTTGTCTTCCACTGAATATAGGCCTTCCCTCTAGGTCTAGAGAACCACTCGCCTCAATACTAACCTAAAACACTTGCATCAATATTCAATCGATACACAGAAATTTTGGTAGAGCCATTGAGCTTACATGCAGTCCATATAACCTCAATGACTTTAATCATCATTAGTATTCATTGAATCACAACAATTATAGGCCTGCGTTCCCTTTGAGGGTTCTCATTGGAACTGGTCACTATGAGGTTTTAGATGCGTCACCCTTTAGTAAAAGTTCAAAAACTACAAGTTCCAAAGGTACTGTGAAGAAATAGAAGTCGATTATCTATTGGTAAATTGTTTCTACTCTATCTCTATTTACATTGCGTGACCAAAGACAAATTTATCATGAACAATAGACCTAAAACGGGCATCTTAATCAGTTTGTCGTTGCGTTTGCGGTGTTTCACCGCATCCGGCGCAAGCGCACAAAAACTGTTCAATTGGTGCGTGCGCTGTAACCTCAAATAGCGATATTTCTTCCATCACTCTCTTGATGGCTATTTGTCGTCTTAATGTAAAATGTATTTGTATTTCAAGCTGTGATTGCTCTCGCTGTCAGGGGTATTCAACATTGTTCTGTTTTTTTTTTTTACTTCATACAACATGGCATTATCGTGATCATTGCTTATGCATTTTCCATCGTTTATTTGATTTTTATGTATTTCTTTGCATACTTTGACATATCATTCATCAGACATTTTTATTATATCTATTTATTCCATTACACATATCCCAGAAGTGGGTAAATTGTTCCTTCCACAATCTGTCTACATGTCATTAAAGCAATGTAAGTTTAGTTTGATCAGAATTGATTTTAATAACAGCATAAGTATAAAATCTGAATAGTTGAACTTTCAACTTTTTTGATATCCTAAAGTCGTTTGAATTATTAATTTTATAATATTAAATACATAATAAATGAAATAATAAATATGACACTCTTATCGCTCGATAAATAATGTTATTACGGGTATTTTACATAAAAATATACATAATGTCATAATTTCTCTTGAAACTGACGCAAATGAGCCAATTTAACATATTTATGAAGCCATTTGCAAGTAATTAAATGAAATCTACGTTTGATACATTTTCAGTAAATACTTATTGTATGATCACAATAATGAGCGGGCGTTTGATTATTTTTTATGAAAGTCTCAAAATAACCTACGTTGTTTCTTCCTTCAAGTACAAACGTCGCGTGTTTACTATCTAAAAAGTACATTTGATGACAGTCAACGCGGGAAATCAGATGCGACGGTAGTAACTCTACTTAATCATGACATGTAACGAATCTATGACGGTCTCTCATTAATAAAATAAGTTTAATAAGTCGCGAAGTGTTGCGAACTCCTGCCGCAGTCCGTGGCTCGTGGCACTGTGCGACTCCTGCGCGCGCCGCTCCATTTCACTCCGCTCAATGACCATTCAAATTGCCCGCACTGACCGCCATCTTGTTTTTTATCCAGTCTTTTTCCGTTCCTTCTGTAATCGTTTATTACACTCAAGTTGAATGAACCTTCCACTTAACTATTTTCCAATTTCAAATTTACCAATTAACCTCTCGAATAGAACACCCGAATCATTTCTGCCTACCTCGAAAATTCTGAAAAAACATTAATAGACCTATTTCGTTATGCCCTAACAGATATCTATTATTACCAAAATCGAATTTTTTCACTGAAATCACCGGAACAAAAATCCACCGTTATCCATAAAAGGATCGTGCACGCCAATTTCGAAGACAAAGATGTCCAACAGAAACAATGCAGAACCAATTGTGTTGTAATGAATTTGTGAGTTAACAGATTTTCTTACGTCGCTAAATCCTGGGAGCGGAGCGGAAACAATAATACGCCATCGACTATAATTTCATAGTCGATGCTCTAATAACATCGCGGGCAGCGTCGGTAAAAAAGTGATTTAGTATTATTAGGCGGGCGAGATGCGGAGATGCGATCGAGCCGAATCGATTTGGCGCTGCGTGAAGTTTGTTTAGCGGAACGGTAGCGAGCGGGGCGCCGGAGGGGGCGAGGCGCGCGGGGAGCGGGCGCGGGCACCAAGCGTGCGTCCGCGCACCGTCACGCCCGCCGCGGGCTCGCATTACTTACTCTATACAAACTTTATTGGAGTACGTTTAGCGACGCTTTGAGTAAATAATCAAAGGTTTGTTTTCTTTTTCATAGCTAACAGAGTTGAACGCCTCGCTAGTAACGGTTCGGGCACTTGTTTTATTTGTTAAATGTCGTTACCAAAGTGATGCGGTCAGGATATGGCCGACGTTACCAAGATACCGATCTGAAATGTAATTTGGAAAATGAAATTATCATGTTCGGCAAGTGAGTGCCGTGTTGGGGTTGGCTAGGGGGTAATAAACGTACCGGCGCGTTCACGTAACTAAATTTACCAACGCTAACGACAATAAAAATAACAATTATGAACGCAAGATGCTTATCAGTGTAATCGTTTCGAACTAATTTCGTGCCGCAGCCTGCTGTTTATTGTCTATTTACACGTATTGCATTAATTCTAGTCAGAACTGATGAGAATGTTTACCGTGATTCAATCAATTATTATTCTGATTTGAAAAAAAACACGTGCTGTGCTGAAAAACAACTAACGAACGCTGAATCTACTTGGATTCAATTTAATCATTTTAATTATAATAGGCTATTTGACTGATTTTGAAAAACTGTTTTAAATTATTCGTTGGTATATGATTAATACACCACATGTATATTTCTGCGAAATTTGCAGTATTTTCCGTAAAATATCGGTTTAAAATTTAAATTACAATATTCGCGCTAAAAACGCTTTTTCTGTAATGGCGGACGCCGTGACGTCACAGGCAAGTAAATTTGTACCAAAGTGTATATTCAGCGTGTTTAGAATATTTTTTCTGTTATTTTACTGGAAAAAATGGTTTATAAATGGTGTAATTGTGCCACAATGTACAAATACTTCTATAAAAACTCCACAAAAACTGTTTGTTTCTGTGTTAGCTCGAAGAGACCCAAACAGCATTTTATCTCATACAAATGTTTTTATGTGTGAAGATCACTTTGATGTAAGTATGCCAGTAATATTTCATTCGAATAGTAATAGATAAAATTATAAAATCACACAAAATGTCGTAACAATGAACAATGTTGACTTGCGTGTGACGTCACGCGAGGCATAGCCAATCACAGAGCGTTCTTGTGGCTGAAGAAATTTAAAAAATAATTTGGATTTATTTTGTTTATTTTGAAAAATCTATAAATATTTTTGGATGTAACAGAGATAAATATGTTTTTTTATGTTATTACCTAATAGGATGACCACATTTCGTAGCATATTTTTAATAGTGTCAAATAGCCTATTACGTTACAATAGACAAGACCATAAATAAGTTTTCGTTGCGAAATGTTTTGTTATAATTGCTTTTAGAGGTGTTAATAGCAGATAATGCTACTTCTATTAAAAGGCGATGTGCATCCAGTTGAACAAGTGACGGAATTTATTTGAAAATGATTAGGTAAAGTTGAATGAAAATAAATGTAGAAATAAAGGTAAAATAAAATAAAATATTAAACAAAATACATAAGAGAACAATATAATGTTAATTTACCTTTAATGAATCGGTATTACAAAATAAAACGATCTTCGCAAAATAATCCATCACACAACATGGTAGTAATGTCCATGAGAGATGTAAAATTACCAGAGATAAAAATAACAATGTTCCCAAACACCTCATGATGACAATCTCGACTTCCGGACCACACCGTGGGATGCATTCACTCTGTTATTAAGTGTCGAATTGACGACCGCTGCCCAACTCGTGTCGTCAACTTTGTACTTACAAAATAATAACTTAAAATTTAAACACAGAATGTTATATTTTCGACCATACTCGGAACGACATTAAAACCATAGCTGCAGTAGAACAAGAAAGAACGATTTTGGTAGAACCATCCCAGTCCAATCCTGTAATTCACGCCACAGTCGAAATAAAAAAGCACCAAAGCTACCGATGGCGCCTTATCATTAGTAACTTCCGAAAGGGAGCCAAATTTTTTACAACGTCTAGCGGTGGTCCCAAAGGGACAACAAACTGACAAATTGTACCAACAAACAATGTTCAAGCAAAAAACGAAGCAGAAATGAATTCGTATCGATGACAATGAAAAGTTTTGAAAAAAGTAATTACTTACTGGAACTCTTTTGTTGAATTTAGAAATGAAATTTCTAATCGCTCTTTTGGTTCCTGGATCCTTTGTAGCTTTTTGTTAATCAAAGATGTAAATAAATCATGAAAGTAGGTATATACCTATAGCATACAAGCTTTTATCGAATCATCAAAATCCTTTTAACCACCCAAATCTGGTTATCAGTCAGACAGCCTTCGCGTCAGTCGTCAAGCAAAATCTCCGAAAATAAATTAGTTAATGTGCATAAAGTGGCCGAGCTCGTGACTGGCCAGTCATTGGCTCCGAGACAAACATCCCAATTTTATCTTTGTGTCAAATCTCTTTTGTGATATATTGTTGTTGATAAAGCAATAAAGTTGAATACCTAATAAGGAATTTCCGGTTTAAAAACCAAAGCAAGTCTTGCATAGATCTATCAAATCCTACTATTTAAAAAATCTGCATAATCATCTGAGTCATTATTTTTTGGATAATTATAAAATAAATGGTTGGTAATTTTTTACAGAACAATAAATCAGGGTTGGATCTCTCCTAAGAAGTAATTCTATCAATTAAATAATCTAAAAATTGCAGTTGTCGCCGAAAGACCTGGCCTGAATGTCGTGATTATGAAAATCACGACCATCATTAATTAAACATTGCGGGTAATCAATCGGCACCCACGAACAATTTCATATCGACTTTCGATAGCCAAGACCACGCTTCGGATAATAATATCGGCGTGTATTAATTTATTTGTGAAATTAAATAGGGCTAATTTAGTCTAGGCAAGGTGGGGAAATCATTTTATTGCAGGCGGAGTTGTTGAATGTGCCGGTTTTTGATGCTATTGGCCGGTGTCCCACAGGGGCGGAGCCTGGACCCCATGTTTTATTTGAATTATGGATGAGGCACGCGGCGATCGTTTCTTCAAACCAGTTGTGAGTGCCGCAGCCTCGCGCCCGCTCGCCTCTCCTCTTCTAATTAATTGATGTTTTCATTTAATAGCTTGTTTTGTAATTAGCCGTTAATATCTCAGAATTGAGTGTTTAAACTTTATTAGACTTAGTGCCAAAGTTCCGTTGTACTGCACCTTATACTTTTAACTGGTAAGTAGTAGTGTTTTTACATGCATGTATGTTGTTAATTACTTAATAACTTTATTCATTTCAACTTGATTAATGATGAACTGAAAGTTTTGATTACTATCAAAACTTATTGGCCTTAATAAAGAAAGTTACAGTTAAAGACTGAATCGTGTTGTAATTAACCAATTAGAATATAAAATTTATCTAACTGGTTAATATCCGTCGGAACTTTTCAACTGGAATTACAACTTTGTATCCAACTTATTTTTTCTGCGACCATGGATTTTAATGTTTATTCTAATTAAGCTGCATGTCTTTTAATAACTATATTATTGTATAATTCGTTAATCTGTAAATAACAATATCTACTGTGAGAATTGTTACAGTAATAACTGTAGGAGACGTTTGATATCAAAAACAGCTGATCAGTCATCTGTTCTTAATCCATTTGTTTGACATATCTATCTTACATACAGAGAAATTAAATGTAAACTACACTATTATAGTAGGTACTGATCTACATTATTATAGTATGTACCTGTCTTTTAATTCGCTACTCCTTAACCATTCTCCAATGGATTTTAATTTTAAAAAGTGTTTCGAAATTCCTATAAGCATGCGATCAACGAGATTAATCGTTCGTTTCTTATGGTCAATTCTAAATTTTTCTCTATTGAATCAATTGCTTAGACAGAATCTGCCTCTCACAGAATCTGCATCTATTTATACACGTCTGTGGGGCATAAGGTATCGGCTGCAAATGGATGACGCTAACTGCTTACTAGTAAACCCGCTAATTCGTCTATTCTCTTATAAAAAAATATCTAAAATCATCACTCAATCATCAGTCTCATTATTTCCCATGGGAATTTTCAAAGTTTCCTACTTAATGCTCACTTACGGCTCAATGTTTGTGTAAAATTTCATCTCTAGGGCCAGTGATTTAGGCTATACACTGTTATGTCAATATTCTTTTATTTGTACTTGTTCAACAGTACCGTTAATGTTTTGCTATTAGAAAATCATGTTTACCTAAGTAAGTAACTTGCTACGTATGTAAGGCTGTACAGAATTCAATAGAATTTATTGAAACATTGAAACTATTTGCCAATTACAAACATGTCTGTATCGGGTTTAATCAATTTATCTTTTTTTCCTTCTTAAATGTCCTTAAATAGCTGTCGTGCACTGAATTCGATCACGAGAATTCTGTACAAGTAGATTTAAGCATCGTTCACATCTACAGACAACGTGGCATAAGTTACAAGTGGGATCATGAAAAACTCTTACCGCTACAAAGTACGTCTTCCTTCAAACGAAGAGGCTTAAAATACAAGAAAACTAGACCATTCTGCTCGCCTGTTTGCAAAAGTCCGGGTTTTAGAGCCAGTAGAACAATCACTGACCTTTCAAAGTTTTGACTAAAGACCATCAGCAACGTACAATCAGAAGCAAGAATTATCAGGATATTAAAAGTTAAACCCATCTAAATTCTGGCTATATTTATTTATTTTCCATCTCTTTTGTTGATCAGTCACACATTTTGTATGACAGAATGAACTAAAATTTGTTTTTATCATCGACATTAAGACCACTGCCTTACTTAAGGTATTAACAATCTTAGCTTTCGTTGCGTCGCAACCTGCCTCTTGCTGTGGACACGCATGCTACTAGATGTGAACGAAGCATTAAAATGGAGTTTGGGCTTGCACTGTGCGTGGGGCCAGTCTTCGGAATTCCTTTAATTCCTCTTAATCATTAATTATGCCAATACCACTGCAGAATCTGTTCCCACGTGTTTTCACATATATTAGTAATGTAATATTTTTTCTATACACTTAACAAGAAGCGCGACGAAAGACAAAAATCAATTTAAAACTTGCAAGGATTTCGACGATTCGAAGAAACGTTTAAGAAGGAATCTCGTTTTTTTCTTGAGAGAATTACTTTTTAGTCTTTATAGCAAAGTAAATCAAAGTTTTTCATTAATAAAATGAATGGATGAAATGTTCTTTTCTGCAATATAATATAGATAAGATAGAGAATGGATACCGTCGGCCGCCTACAGCGCCATCGCCACGCCATGTCACAAGTTCACAACATTTATGTAGTATAAAAATTAACTGTTGTGACCTCCATTAATTTAGATGCAGACGGTATATAAACGTCATACATTGACAGTTGTTTTGCTGAAATTGTGAGCTTGTTCTCACAAGATCGGGAGATCGGGACTAACTTACAAAACATTCCTGTATACTGAGCTAGGATTAACAATGGTGACCATACATACATACAAACATTGATACAGTGAAGGTAAGTGACGTTCCGAGGATAAACTCACAACGAAATTAAACAGAATGATAGTAGATAATACTTTTGTTTTTCTAAATTCTTCCAAAGCAAAGAACATATCGAATAGAATAATCAGCGAATCAATCATCAACTCACAAACAAGTACAGTACAGCGTAGGTCTCAACCTTAGGTTGGGGCAGCAGAAGTAACTTAGTTCCCGCAGCCCCGCGTCAGTCAGCTTTTTAGATGGTATACCCAAGTGGCACATAAAGGGGGAGCACGACAGACCCCCGTCGCTTCCTCAGCGGCGGGACATGCAGTAATGCATTTTCCTGACTATAAACAAAAAAAAAGTCTCAAACTTAGGTACCAAATAACAGATCGAAATTCTGAACCTGCTTCTGAAAGAGAGATATAGGGTACAAAGAAATAAATAAATGCATCACACAAATGTTTGTCCTCTACGGGGATCGAACTCACAAACTTCGTCACACTAAGATTACTACCGACTAACCTCATACTGTCTGTCTATCTAAAAAAGGGCACCAGACAAAAATATGTGACAGGCGCGCAGCATACTACCGAGATAACCCTAAAATGAGGACGTAACAAAAACAATACGGCCAAAATTAAAAGGAACGACGGACAAACACAACTCTAACGTTTTGTGATAAGCTGACTTTTTGGATCCGACGTAATTTGTCGAAGGCGCCAAAGATAAAGGCGGCAATTTGGTCTCGGGGACCCCAGGCATGTCTCTGGAATGTCAACTGTCAGGAGAGGGTTAACACGCAATGGTTACACGAGCAGTTTAATTTAGAAGCTTGTTCGTTGCTACAAATGGGGCTATTATTGATTACGGGGGAATTTCCTTCATGTTAACATGTTCTTGTACTGTTTTGTTATTTTTTTAAGTTTGATTTCATCATTAAGTAGTTGAAAATATTTTGTTGCAATTTTAATAAGGTAGTTTTTTTAATAATTATAAAGCAAACAAGGCTCATTATTTGATGAAAGAAGAGGAGACCATTGCAGCAAGAGGTCTTTCAATTGACGATTATATCATAACATAAAAACTGTTATTGATAGATTAGGACATAAGTGCCACACCTAATGTACATCATTTCTGTGAAAAACTTGTATAAAAAATATAGTATTAACAAAAGGATCAAAAAAATATGACGGACACAAAGTTTAAACATACTTTTTATTTTTTTAAATTGTAACACTGGCCACTCATAGACTCCTTACTTTTAAAACAAGAAACTTCTGTTAGAGGTTTTTTATTAGTGGCCAGCGCATGTATAAAAAAACTTTCAAATAAAAAAAAGTACACCTAAAATTACTAAAACACAAATGTCCTAATTCTTGTCATCTACCTGTTGATCCAATGGTGTGGCATTAACAACGATCGGAAATTCTCGAAATACTACGAAAGGGCGCCAAGACACTAACAAACAAGATATCGGACAAACGAAATCCCGGCGGTCGCGTGTCCCATCACTAATTACACCGACTACTTATCGTAGCTGGCCGGATCGAGGCTTTTAGCGTCTGACGACTCCAATAAATCTTGACTCTTTGTACGTCTATCTGACGCCAGAGCGCTTGCCCGGAGCCCCGGGACTCGAAATTCAGATATTAATTGCAAAACCTAACAGACGCGATGATATAATAAATTGAAAGGGTCTCGTTGTTATAAATCATGGGCGTGTTTTGTTTTGTAATCAGGCGCAGTTTGTTATTACGGATTGTGACTTTTTAACACATTTGCACTATTGAAGGTGCAGACAACAAATGACGTAACTAAGAACAGATATTACATATTATGAAACTTTGTAAATTACATAGTACAATGTGTCATACTATTGATAAATAAAATAGTAAATCCCTTCATGCAATGTTAAGAAAACTCTTTTTCATTACAAACCATAGTACTTATAATAAGGATCTGAAATGTAGAGTAGCACCTGAAGTATATAAAGAGAAATGTCCTATGATTAATTTTCTACAACAAGTGGCAAAAAGTATGGCCAATATAGCACAAATATTTCTTTTTACTTTTATTCAATGTGCAATATTCATGTATAAATAGTTACTTAATAAATTTATTTTTTATAAAAAATGTTTACTTCTTCATATGTTAGATTTTTTATCGTTCTATTTTTACTATCTCCTGTAGTCCTGTCCGACATTCCTAATCCTATCGGCCTTAACTTTATCCACCGCAACCAAATACCAAACATTTTTTTATTTATTTTGAATTCTAATCCTAAACCATTGCCAATCAATTAAGAGACACGTGTTACACATAAAATTATTTTATTAAATTAAAATAATTTCGCATTCAGATTTGCTTATCAATTTTATATTCGGTCTAATGGATAGATACACGGTTGATGTCGTTAAGCGACACTTAATTCTGACCTTCCGAGAATCCACGACGTAAAAATTTTAGTGCGTGCCGCCCGTGGGTATCGATAGATATTTCATTAAAACAATTTTTTTACATAATTTAATGAATAGTTTCATCAAAACAATCGTCAATACGAGTTTATAATTAAATTTTTGTAATAGAGTATTTTGTTTTTATCCAATTTATTTACCGAAGATTTTAATTAAGTTTATGTATTTGCTAATTTATTCATTAATTATGTATAACGTTTATTCAAATTTTTATTATTTAATTCATTCACAAAAAGACCTTATTTTACCGTTTCATTTAGCCATGATGTTAATTGATATGTATGAAGCCAGTTTCGTTTATAATTTCAAACAAGAAATAAATTTATTCTGAATCAAAATAAATAATATATAACTCTATAACAGACCATTCAAAGAATCACTCTTTCAATAAGGAATTATCAAATTAGTTGGATGATAAAAAACAAGCCGCTCAGACACAAAAGATGGTTCGCATTGTTCACAGATTTTAAAAATCATCCATAATTAAGTGGAATTTGTTTTTTATCCTTGCAAATGTTTCGCCATGATATAAATTCTTGAGTCAAAACAGTTTGACCATTGAAAAAGAAGCAGCCACCTCAACTGTTCGAGATGGGAATGGTACTATAAGAACGCCAGATTTACACAAGAAATCGATAATCATTTTGTACTTAAGTCATTTAAGGTTGAATGGTTCGTTTGAACAGTATGAGACCGTCTGGGGACGGCAAAAACCATCAGGAAGGTGAATGATTCCGCGAAGAATTCCCTGCGTCCCTTTTTAACATAGATTGACCATTTTGTAGCATTCAATACCATACTAGAGAATCGTACTGGTTCTTTGAGCGAGGTTGAAACAAAGATTTTAAAAGCTATATCAAATGAAGATCAACTCTGGAGTTAAATAAAAATGAGGATTATACGAATGCAATCAGAAAATAATAAAAATATGTCAGATGAATCCGTAATCATCATTACCTTAGTAAAAACGAATAGGATATGTCTTTCCACGGAAAAAGTAAATCGCGAGATAGATACATCAGAATGACAAACGATATCAAATGGCAAGCGCAATTGAGCATGATGCTGTAAAAAGTGATATCCATCGAGTTATAACATTTGTATGAAAGCTTACAGCTCAGCATGTGACTAATTATGCTATAGGGTGATCGAAGGACAGTTTTTGTCTTGCCCCCATTCTCCATTATATACAGCGGCGCGTTCCGATACAGAATTGAGTTTTTAGTATGGCATAACATAAAATTGCATTTTTGTCACCCACCGCCGGGCGAGCTGCAACTGTGCCAGCTCGGCCACTTTTTGCGTGTTGATTACTATAGCCTGACTTCTTTACTGAGAAAACGCCTCAGATAGTGCAGACTACGCAAATTCCCAAAGAATTAACAACCTTAAGATTGGAGGATTGAGTTTTAAATTTCAACATAGCATCTGCGGGTCGATGCGTTTATTATGCGTTCACCAGTTGATTTTAATAAGCTCGTAAGCGATAGAGTGACTCAAGCTACTATAAACGGTGTTCATATAATTGAAAGTATGTTTTTGAATGAGGCCTTAGATCTTAACATCGTTTCTCCTCATTGAGAACAGGACCTATGTTTTCTTCGGCAAGAAACTGGGCTCTCATGTTTATTCCGTTGTCTTCATTAGCTGTTCATTTCGCTTCTTGTTCAGTAGTAAAGAGACAATGTTGGATTGATTCAACGTGATCATTTTCATCGAGATCTGGATTTAGAACCAACTAGTTCTTGTTAATCACATTAACATGAAAGATGTTTTATAATAGAGCAGACCTGGATGATGGAAAATGAATTTCTTTTCCATTTTGAATTAAAGCATCAATATCTAAGGATTCTAACACTTACGATTCTAATTAAAATAATTTTATGTTTTATGTTTACAACTATTAAAATAAAGACATCATGAAACACGCAATGGTATCCGCACAAGACATGTGTATTAACTATTCAATCTACAGGCAATTATGCAATGCAAAAAGGAATAATGCATGGATGGTATTTTAATGCCTGCCGCATCCCAATACCAATGTTGAAAAACACATATTTAGCCTGTCTCAGAGAATCGAACACGGGGCAGGCATGTTGATTGGTACTCTAGCTTAATTAAATAAACCGTTTCTTGGTATAACTGCATATTCTGTGCTGCGCTAATAGAAACTGGATTCTAGTTATTCTCGAAGGTTCGCAATTATGTAGCATTATTTCTGTAATTGTTTATAAACTGTTACAATCGATTAAGATCTGATGCAAAGTTGTCAGAGCCTGTTAAAGATCTTGACAGTTGTCAAAATGATCTTATTAGGTGAAGAGATCAGAATAATGAAATTGAGATATATGTTGGCACATTTTACAAACAAATTCAAAACAAGGCATTACAACAGTGTGAGGGTCATACAGAAAACATAATACTAACGAAAACAAAAGAGTCACACAAAAAGGTACGTTAATAAAGAAATCCTAACTAATATTTTAGATGAGAAAGTGAGTTTGTTTGTTATTCCTTCACGGCTTAACTAATCATCCCATCATTATGAAAATTTGTATATTTATTGCCAGGGGTCCAGAGCCCAACATAGGCTACTTTTTATCCCGTGAAAGTATGTCATTCCAATGGGAAAATATTTTTTGTACTATAGAGGGCGCTGTATCGGCCAACAGATGGCGCCACAAGTCGCGCCGTGGGTTTTGTTGTCAAAAAATTAACCGCGAGCTAAACCGCGCGGAAAAGCTAGTTGTAAATAATTGACACAGTTAAATCTGGTACCAAGTTAAGCAAGGTGAAGAGATAGGCAACAATAAGTAAACGGTGTTGAAGGCGTCCATAGGCTACGGTGACTGCTTACCATCAGGCGGCCTGTATGCTTGTTTGCCACCTTAGCGGTATAAAAAAAAAAAAAACTTGTTTTTTGTTCATATATAGAAAACTCTCAAACACTGTAAATATTTAATTTATTGCATAAATCTTAGTAACAGATATTATAATTCTTAATTATATGCGAGGATCGAATTCGTGCCCTCGCAGTACAAGAAGTGGGACCACAACTTAATCACAAATGACTTCAATGCGCCCTTCGGCACAAGAGGTCGGACTAACAAAACAACTCGGCTACCAAGCTGCAAATGATTTTAGTATTGAGTTTGTTCTGTCAATTAACATGGCTAAAATAAGATAATATCTCCAGTTCACCACGCAAACGCCTATTCACGAAGTTGAAATTTTTCATAAATTGACATTTAAATGTTGATTTTGACAGTAATACGTGTTAAATTAATTACGAGTAAAACTCACTCTAATTAGGATAATTAGCCGTATAAAGGAACGGTGTTGAAGATTGACATAAAGGGGGTAGTTAATTAACTGGCTGGAAAAATATCTATATCATAAATTGAGACCTTCTATGATCTAAGATTGAGACCTTTATAATTGACTATAATTTATTTCAGTTGTGTATAATGTAACGTATAACGATTGTGGATAAGTTTATTAATCGACTGATTCTTGGTTAACTCCTGATAGACATCACTATATAAATTCATGTTTTTTGGATCATCATCATCAACCCATAGTCATTCCACTGCGGGGATAGTTGAAGAGAGCTTCAATCGAAGGGAATTAAGCGTACTCTGCTACGCTGCTTCAAAACGAGTTGGCAGTGGTGTTTTTGATGTTTATTTCTAATCATGAATTGTTACGGATGGTGATTATTACAATAAAAATAGTTACAATATTGAAAAAGAGGTGTATTTTTGGAGTGAACAGTTACAACAGAATAGTATAAAATACTCATAATGTTTTTAAAAAAAATACAATATAGAGGAAAGTATAAAAATAGATCGTTCTAAAGAAGAAAAGAGTTCGGTCAGCTACAATTTCGGTGAGAGAAAATTCGTCCGTAAAATATCCAAGATGGAGGTCTAACTGCGTAACTGGTCTAAATGTCATCCAATCGTTGAATTAGGTAGGGGGATAACGCTAGCATAAAAAAGATAATAAAAGAAAATATGGCTGTATAGACTCTATTGCATATAATAAGCTAACTAGAAGTAATTATCTGCAATTTAGTTTACATCATTAGTATGTAGAGTGGTTTTGACATTAACAACAACAACCACTATGATCACATTGCTGAAAGCCTTTTAAGGGAATGTCATGGATTCTTTTAAAGGGAGGATAGCTGAAGAAAAACCAAAAAAATATCCAATAGCTATGAAACTGCCAAAAGGCCATCTTCTACGAATATGCAACTGTCCCCTCTGCTTGTATGGTCAGGGTGCAAGTCGAGCTTTACACTTGTAGTACAACTTTGGCTCTTATGACATAGAACTTAAGGATGGTACAAAGTCCGAAAACCAGTGCTGTGACAAGAATACTAACAGGACACTGCAAACTCAATAAACATCTGTTTAACCTGAACATGAGCCAGTCAGCGATGTGCAGATTCTGCCAGCAAGAAGAAGAAAGTGCCATGTACATGTACTCCTGCGAACCACTTATGTATACAAGAGGTATAAATAAACAGCATATTTCCAGAGCAGATACAACAGCTCTCTGCCCAGCACATTTGGAAGTTCCTAGAAGCAACCGATCTGGACAGGGAAATTTAAATAAAGGGCACTACAAAGATCAGCAATGGTCAAAGCAGTATTTTAAAGCCGACAGCAACAAATAATAATAATTAGTCCTATATGTAAAGGTTGGCATGCTCTTGACTTGACTGTACCTTAACACCATTATCCTCTGACCCTTGATCGAAAAACTTTTCGATTTTCATTTGTTTTTGTAGTCACTCACTGCAGGGTAAAGAAGTTCACAAGTTTTCCAAAACTCTGTCACTTTTGTCTGTGATGACCAGTCCTTCAAATAAAATAAGAAGCACCTTCAACGTCTACTGGGTTTATGTAATTTAGAACATTTAAATTGTCGTTATGTCTTCTTTACTATTTATTTATATTACTGTATTTATCTGCTATTATGTTATCTATATTAGAAAGACTACCGATTACTTCACATTTCATTTTTTTCTCGTTAAAATATACAATACCAATTGTAATTTAATATGGATTTTAGATTGTGCGATAAAGGAATACGAGGTACGTTTGATGTCTTGAGTTTTTATTCCGTCAACACGTTTACACGGTATAATCAACGTATCATTTGAATGGTTAGAAGAAAGGTTAAGTCTCGTCACTTATACTAAAGCTAGGGCTATATTTATTTTGATTTGATTATGAAGTTACGTTATTTTTTTATAAAAGAAGTTTAGTTTTGTTAAAGCATACGGATTACCTGATGGCAAGTGATCACCTCCCAATGGTGCGCAGAAACACCATGGGAGTCTCTGAGCTGTTGGTTTTAACAGAAAGAAAGGAAGATATTTTTACATACGCTGTATGTAAAATATCATGACATAAAGAGTTCTGTCATAATCACAACTGCCTTTTGATGGCACCTGACATAAACTTACACTTTTCTTTAGCTAGACCAAAACATAGTAATCACGTTCTGCCGTGAAACATCCAAGAACGAAATTCCTTCAATTGTATCTCCAGCCGCCTACTTTGATAAGACGATAGTCCTGCATTTAACTGGAACTAACGCTACATTTCTCCAGCCCTGATGTAGACTTCCCTTTACTAGTACTAATTAGTAGCTAGGGTTACCTACGTTAGGGCTGGTTTACTAAAACGGAGAGTTTTTGTAATTATGCACATTGTCTATTAAGTAATGTAATTAGATAAATTAACAGCGCCGCCATGTAGACCACAATATCGTGACCAGTTCAAATGTTAGTCGCGTGCTTCCATAGGATTGTTTTGGTGATGGTCTGAAGGGTAAGCGGTGGCGATGATGATGGCGCCAATTAATTAGAGGTCGCTCATGACTTGGATCGAAATAATCAAGGGAATGTAACATCACCTCTAATTACAGATATTCTAAAACATACCTACACAATTACGGAGCAGCTAGCAGTAAATATATATTGTGTTTATACTCGAGAATCGCATTCTTATGAATGTGAAATAAAAAATTGAGCTGAAAAACCACCTTAATTGCACATAAAAATATTAGTTTAAATTTTCATTTTTAATGACCTGGCTGGATGTATATCCATAGAGCCAAAAAATATTACAGTCTGTTCACATTTATTTTACCTCTGACAAATGTAAAGTCAGGTTTAAAACACTCAAAAGAAGTGTTACAGGAATAATTCTGTAGCAGAAATAATGTGTGAGCCATACACGGACTGCTCGAGCAGCCATTGATTAACATATACACGGACCGCTCTTGCAGTCATAGTCAACAAAACAACTAGAGGTAAAATAAATGTGAACAGACTGTAAAAAATATATTTCTATTTTAACCCGAAACGCAGTGCGCCGCTTCTTCTTGTCGTTTGTGGCAACCCCCACTCGCAGTGTTCGGTTGAAGCGGCCGCGGAAACGAGCAATTTCCTCTTCCATTATAATTGATTGGCGTAATTGCGAGCGGATTCTTTTGCGAAGCAGCCACTGCGAGTCACTCGTCGCGAGTCGCGAGTATGAGCGATTACTGTAATCACTTACAGTAACTCAATTTAGTGTAATCTTCTGTGTGTAAGGCGTTGACCGGTGGCTAATTTTAGTTATGTACAAGCTTGATTAAATAGTGTTTTTTATTAACGTCATTATTTCTTGCGGCTCGGTAAAATGTCTGTCCAGTCTTTAACAGCCCAGTCGGTGGTGCGTTGGTAGCGATTCTACTTTCGGCACCAGAGGGTTGGATTCCCGCTCTAAGCATTATGTGAGGGCATTTGCGTTTGTTCTTGAGTATTTTCTATGTATGTATAAGTATAAAATATAATAGTGTATTTTTTTAATTAACTAAACACGCTGTTGTGGCGACATCTATCGCCATATAGAAGAACTACAGAGCGAAGAAAAAGTTCACAATGCGAACACATGACGTCATATACGACGACACTTAGAAATCCTGAATCACGCTATCGAAGTTTCTACGATATGGAGATATATATACAACCTCCGACACATACATTGTCGGGTTGGCGGTGAGAGCCTTACGTGGCGGTGAGAGCCTTACGCTCCCGCAACAGTCCGGTGTCTCAGTAAAGGGTGTCAGTACACCCGAACTGATTAGTCCAAAAAAAAAAAAAAAAAAAAAAAAAAATACATTGTCGGAGCCGCGGTTCCCCAGGCATGACACCCAGCCTGGCCGGAAGATCTTCCCTTTGTGGCGGTCGAGCACATCGCCATCGCTCCCGCTACAGTGGTGACCCCGACGTGATTGGAAGCAGCCTTCTTCATCATATCTCCTCATCAGCTCTGACGTCATCACATTCTTCACTCCTCAACTTGAAGCCTCATCATCAGCAGTCTCACAGCACTCCAGCTACGGGGAAAATCAGGTTCATCGCAGCCGACTCACCGAGCTACCTGTTCCTGCGCCCCTTATCCCGACTCACTGGGATAACCCTCATCCCGACTCACTGGGATATTCCTCATCCAGACTCACTTGGATAACTCTCATCCCGACTCACTGGGATATTCCTCATCCAGACTCACTTGGATATTCTGCATCCCGACTCACTGGGACATGCATCATCCCAACTCACTGGGACATCACTCATCCCGATTCACTGGGATACATCAAGCACGCACGCTCACGCCCGACTCACTGGGACACTTGGAGCACGCACACTCAAGCCCGACTCACTGGGCAAGCTAACGAGAAGCACAGACTGCTGATCATCATCTCATCGGACCTTCGATCCTGGAGGGGAGTACTGTGGCGACATCTATCGCCATATAGAAGAACTACAGAGTGAAGAAAAAGTTCACAATGCGAACACATGACGTCATATACGACGACACTTAGAAATCCTGAATCACGCTATCGAAGTTTCTACGATATGGAGATATATATACAACCTCCGACACATACATTGTCGGAGCCGCGGTTCCCCAGGCATGACACCCAGCCTGGCCGGAAGATCTTCCCTTTGTGGCGGTCGAGCACATCGCCATCGCTCCCGCTACAGTGGTGACCCCGACGTGATTGGAAGCAGCCTTCTTCATCATATCTCCTCATCAGCTCTGACGTCATCACATTCTTCACTCCTCAACTTGAAGCCTCATCATCAGCAGTCTCACAGCACTCCAGCTACGGGGAAAATCAGGTTCATCGCAGCCGACTCACCGAGCTACCTGTTCCTGCGCCCCTTATCCCGACTCACTGGGATAACCCTCATCCCGACTCACTGGGATATTCCTCATCCAGACTCACTTGGATAACTCTCATCCCGACTCACTGGGATATTCCTCATCCAGACTCACTTGGATATTCTGCATCCCGACTCACTGGGACATGCATCATCCCAACTCACTGGGACATCACTCATCCCGATTCATTGGGATACATCAAGCACGCACGCTCACGCCCGACTCACTGGGACACTTGGAGCACGCACACTCAAGCCCGACTCACTGGGCAAGCTAACGAGAAGCACAGACTGCTGATCATCATCTCATCGGACCTTCGATCCTGGAGGGGAGTACTGTGGCGACATCTATCGCCATTTAGAAGAACTACAGAGTGAAGAAAAAGTTCACAATGCGAACACATGACGTCATATACGACGACACTTAGAAATCCTGAATCACGCTATCGAAGTTTCTACGATATGGAGATATATATACAACCTCCGACACATACATTGTCGGAGCCGCGGTTCCCCAGGCATAACACCCAGCCTGGCCGGAAGATCTTCCCTTTGTGGCGGTCGAGCACATCGCCATCGCTCCCGCTACACTGTAGTTATACATTTTATTACAAACCTCAGTGGTTTACCAATGTCGAACTGTCGCGCGTCGTCGCGTTGACGCCTTCGGACTGTTCGGACCGATATTCTCAGTCGTGTCGGTAAGTCTAAAATAGCTTATTGACTGCGTCGTTAAAATTAAATTAGATATAGATTCCAATAGACCTATTTAAATGTCAGTGTTTATAGAATTGTAAATGAATATTATATGAAATCATAATTATCATAGCATGCTGACTGACAGTGTCGTAAAGTTGTTTCCAGTTTTGATATATGGGTTATGTAGGCGTTGACACCTATCACGATTTAACTATGATAAATTCTATGGATTCAGTGGTCTTGCAATAGACTGCTTTATCTCAGGTCGTGGGTTTGAATCCCATAACAAATAGATGTGTGCTTTTTCGTGTCCAACTGCGGACTTCTACAAAAATCTGTTTTTTTGTAAGTTGCCGTAGACTAAAGACGCTTGCAATACCGGAGGTATCACACACGCGTTGCCAACCCTCACAAACCCCCAAGTGGAGCTCTGGAGACCTTACTCACCGTAGACGTAGGAACACAACATGGCCGAGACCAATACTATTTGGCTACGATCTTCTGTAAGGTGAAGATCCTTCCCCAGACGGGCTGTTCCGATTTGATCGGATTATCCGCTGTGCCCTACCTTCCTACCCCTACCTGATAATTTCAAGAGCTGAAGGCTCTCATCGCTGAAGGAAGCGTTGCCGACAACACGGTTTAAACCAACTCTAAAGATCAGTCTGTATTGACGCTTCTTCAAACGCATGCCAATCTCTTATCAATACTGTTTTAAACGACGACCGTGGCGTAATGGTTACACGCTAGACCACCACCTAGGTGGTCCCGGGTTCGGATCCCGGTCGGGTCATGATGAAAAACGAACTTTTTCTGATTGATCTCATAACACAAGCTTCGAACTTACTTTGGGGCTAGCTAGCTCTGTGTGCTTTGTTTGTCCTTATAAAAAAAAATCCTTTTCCCACCCAATGTTTTAAACCGTTTGGAGCAGGATTAATATTTTGTTATTTTGATATGATATCAAAATATCGTTTCCACGCGACAGAATTGTAAACAGAAGGGATACGTAGGTGTTAGATGGTTGCAAATACCACTTCATACTGTTATTGCATATTACCAGTGACCGCGTATGTGTGTTTGTGTGAACCATAATCCCATTTTATTCCCATGCAATAATTCAATATTCGTAGAAGCATTTATTCACTTTTTCCCGCGTAAATTGTTGTAAGTGAATCGGGTAAATGTGAAGGCCAACAAATTGTCGAGCTGGAGACCAATTAGCCTCACGTTATGCCTCATTCGAGAACTATAAAATACTTTGTTATCATTTATGTCTATCATGTAATTTGTGTAATTAATTATTATTAAATATTTACATCTAATTATGAGAAATATTTAGAATGTTTTATCGTACTTAATTTTCTAGTACCTATATTTTTTATTCGTACTAACCTTTCAATAAGTACATACCACACCTTGCTCAGAGCGAAATAAAGAAAACTCACCGAAAATTGTTAATCGTCTTTTCATAGATCGCTCACAGTGTGGTGAAGTACAGTCAGCGACATAAATATATTCTTTAGGACCTTTTCCCTCTCTCAGGCGGAAAATTATAACTTGTCGTATATTCATAAGGATGGTGTGGGTTTTGTGCGATATTAGTATGTAAAATTCGAAATTATCTTACTCCTCTATTCTCTTTTTCCTTCTATTTGCTTCAAATTGCTGTTTCTCACGTAGTTGTTAAGGAGGGAAGTCCTTTCAGTACTTCCTATTCCGATTTTCTTCTTTCTGATTAATTCAATTCAATTCAATTCAATTCAATTCAATTCATTTATTTCGTGAAATTAAATTCGTAGTGAGCTCCAAGACAGCTGTAGTTTTCTCCCCCGGGACGTCAATAAGCTTCATTGCTCATATAGTTTACCTGAGGTCACCGTTGTTGATCCTGGCTACACAGGAGACACATTGGTGGGAATTTGTGGTGAGCTTGTCCTCAGTCCTCTATCGAATCCTAGGTACGCCTGTATTTCCCAATGTATTAGCGATTGCATGTAGAACAGTTAATCTATCTGACAGATAAGGTATTTAGGACTTATCAGGCCATTGTGAGACTCTTAATATTTCTGTTTTGAGTATATTGCGATAACACCAACCCTTCCCTTAGCCATTATATGATCGTTTATCTAGAAATCTAGATTATTTATACTTTCCTTGTCATTTCAAATATTTCACATAAATCACAATTTAGACGCCTTTAAGTTTTCAAACTGGTAACTGTTAATTAGTAGAAAATCAAGCTAGATTTATTATCTCGTGAGTATCTGTCGTTGACAATTAGGTGTACGACAGTCTTGCGATGTTATCTTGCTGATTTAATAAACTAGATATACACTAGGTAGGTATTTATGTGACATACGTAATCTATCTTTAGATATAAAAATGAAACCCGTTTTCCGTTGTCACGACATAACATGAAAACGGCTTGACCAATTTGGCTGATTTTTTTTTAGAATATTCCTTGAAGTACGAGGATGGTTCTTACGGAGAGAAAAATTTAAAAATTCCCACGGGAAAGCGGGATACACGCAAACGAAGTTGCGCGGGTTTCGCTAGTAAAGTAATAAATAACCTATAATAACATAATAAAGTACCTATCGAGCAAGTCCCTTCAACTCCCCAAAAAAAAACTGTTTTTAGTTTCATTGCACAACCAAGTGTGATCAAAACACAGTGCTACATTTGTAAAGGTAATTTATTATGTCGATGAAGTTTTAAAAGATATTTTTACAAAGCTGTCAAATTTCAGAGTTATGCATCTTTGGGCACATCGGCACGTCATCTCTCTCTTTGTCGTATCCATCATATATCCATCTGATGATCGTGGATAGTGGAAGTCATTACGGGGCGGACATTCTCCATTGATTCCAGTCTGTGGCAGTCTGTACCACACCATAAAAGATTCTGATTGGAACATTCTACGTTGGTCAGCCCAACGTGCAGGTGATCGGTCTCATCGTCTCTTGCCCTCAGTATAGCCAAATAGCTCAGAAACTGCCACAAATCCATGAGACTCGGTCATAAGTCGACTTTTAAGACGTTTTACACGTTTTATTTTTTAGTCTACGGTTAACCTAACCGTCATCAAATTATACACAAGTACTAGTACTAATAACTAGATAATACTGATGGAGCGAGTCTATTAACCGGGTCTAGTCTAGACCCAGGTTCTGTGAGTGCTAAATGACAGATGGATGCCGTAACAGCCGACAACGATTCTTTTGATAACTCGTTTCATACGTTTAACTAGTTATCTGTATGATGAAACAGAACCGAACTGATTAGGTGTGAGATATGTCCTTTTTTTATGACAGAGGATGACAGACGAGTTTAGCCAGGTCACCGCTACCCATGGACATATGCAATTACAAGAATCTTGGAATGTTACTTACCTATAAAGGAGAAGGAGAAGAAAGGGAGAAATAAGGAAGTAGGAAACAGGCATCCAGTACTCTCACTTATCATAAGAAACACATCGCAGCGACATTACACTGCTATTACACGTCGATACTCTGAGAGAGAGTTGTACTGCTCCGGTCGAGTCAGCTCATTTTCGAGCCACCACCAGTTGAGTACTAGTACTAGCTATCAGTACAAAAATATAGTATCGTGACTACCTACTTCCTATCCTTGTGTCCGTGCTGTAAAATGGCTTCTTTCATCCAACAAAGTTGTAAGCTATCTTTTCTTCTAATTCAAAATTCAGTTTATCTGTATATCTATCTCTCCTTTTGTTTGTAAATAGATTTACTTTGGAAAGATCAACAAAACATATTTTGCATGCATAATTCTTAAGCCGTTGCCAAAGGCTGCTTAACATATAAAGGCTGTTCTTACGCACACTTGCACTAATTCATATTACACATAATCTGCTTACTGACAAGGCATTATCGACGATCAAAACAGAAAGATAATGCAATGATGACAGACAAATCCCTTTTGATAAATTCACGAGTTCAAATTCAATATAATATCGACTTTGTCATTTAGAAACTAAGGATTAAAAATTGAACATTACGTGGTCGTTTTGCAAGCTTCGCCTCCCAAGTTTTTAATGCGTTTTAAGTAAGAATATCCTGTCGAAGAGGCCTATACCACAGTATAATAAATAGTACTAGCGTACCTATACCCAACAATGGATGATGGCAGGCTGAAAGAAGATCCTGTCGAAAGGTGTAACAGGAAAGGAGCATTTCATAGTATGGACGCAGCGCTGTGTTTTCTTCCTCCATCGACCGCGGCGAGAACGAGTTGAATGCTCAGGTTCGTGCGCGCAAGTCGTCCACTCACCGTCCACTACTCCACATCCACACTATAATACATTACAGCAGCAGTCTGTCGGGTGGCATTAGACTCTTCCTCTACGAGCCAACTCGATTTTAAATTTTCTCAAAGCGTGTACGAACGTTGCCAAAAACTTGCGAGCAACGCATTATGTGCGCATTATATACCTTTTGTTTTTTTTATTAGCCATTTATGTTCCACTGCTGGGCAAAGGCCTCTACTCCACTACAATACCTTTAACAACGTCAAATCACAGCTAATGTACAAAAAGCTTTATCCTTCAGAAGTTGCGTTGGTTGTTCCAGTTACTCTATAAAAGCCAACTTTTTATCATATTTTGAAGCGATAGCTTTGTTTTGCCATTGCTTTTACCAGTGGTACCATTTTTCTTTTCTTAGTAGTTTATAAAGTAGATTCATTGCACTAAAATAATATTATTGTAATGTAATCTGTGCCGAGAGAAAGTATCTGTTCTACTCTCTAATCTAAACAAAAGTTTTGATGTTTATTTTTGTGTATTTATTCTTTATTTGAAAATATTCAAATATGTTTGTTTACATGTAACTACTCTCTTATTATCTTACGAGCTGTTACCCGCGACTTGACTGTTACGAAATGTTCAAATAAGGATAACTCCTCTTCCTGTCATGCGATTTAAATGGAACAAAGCCTATATTCTGCTCCAAGCCGAGCTCTATTTCCCTGTGAAAACAGGATTAAAATCAGTTCAGTAACTTAGAAGATGTGCGCGTTCAAACAGACAGACAAAAAATTAAAAAAAAAAATCGCTTTTATTACCTTTCTCTAACTGTTCCCTCTCCATTTTTGCCAAATATGTTCAAAGTACAGACATATCGGGGTCTACTGTTTTATTATATGTATGGATAGATATTACAAACTATAGTCAATATAAATTGTCCACTTTTCATAATTAAATCCATAGATAATAAACATTGTCGTTTACAACGCGTTGGCGTCAAATCACAGTTTTGTACATTGTGTATAAATCAGTTATTAGCATTACTAATTATACACCATTATTCAATAAAATCATCCAGATTGATTACCTGAATGATTAATCAAGGCAATATGACATAAATACATAAATTAATATCATTAATGTTATGTACACGTATATGTACTTACTACCGTTTTAAATAAGAATAGGAAAGAGAAGAAGAAGAGGTAAAATGACGCTGTGTTTCGTACGATGAATGAGAGATTCGGAAGCCTAATAAAAAAATACCCATCATGCTTCCTGGTTCCTTCGCCTCCCTTCCATTTTCTCATAATCAAGTGCCCCTAATTCGTCTCTGTCATGAAAAAGACAAAAAAAAACGTGTGGCACTCTGGGACTGCCGCGGTAAAGCTATTGCATAGTAGCGGGCTCGAACTCACTCGTGGACGCGGCCGAAAAGCACGCTGTCTCACCTAGCATCGTGTCTAAAAGAGATAGAAACAGTTAAGAGCAGTTAGCAGCTAGTCTACACGCATACGTCTAGTCGCACGCACACAAACACCGTGCCGAAGTCTGCCGAACTGAAACGACGTTAGACGATGCACGGCTTTCAACGCCGCGCCGAGTGGGGGGTGTTAGGTTTTATTTTCGTTACGGAATTTCTTGATTCGGTCGCCGCGCTCAAAGTCCGCGATAAAAGCTATGCAATAGCTTAAAAACATTTAATTTATTGACTGTAAATAAATAATCATACTAATATTATAAATGAGAAAGTGAGTTTGTTTGTTATTCCTTTACGGCTTGACTAAGGCCCCGTTGTTTGATCAGTAGTTAAGTATAGAAATGATTAAAATTCGTTGAAAAAACTAACTATTTGTTAAAAATTGCTACGAATTTTAACCATTATTATACTTAACTACTGATCAAGCAATGGGCCCTAAGCAGCCGATCATTATAAAAATTTGTATACCTACATATTGTCAGATGTAGGTTACAGAGCTATTTACTTCATGAAAGGATTTCTCTTTTATGTGTTTATGCTATTACAACGTTTCATAACGGCGCTTACATTATAGCATACAAATCTTTGTTCTTTGACCTAGACATCTATTTCATTTGTTATTTAGGTAGTAAAACAAACTATTGTTCAAAATATGTAGACACAAAGTGCTCGTGCATGATTCAAAAGAAAATGCAAGTAGAACTAATCAAATTATCGCCATTGCTATGTTGCAACATTATGTGTAATTAGCTAAGATGCCGGGTGCACACTGGGGCGCGTCTAGTGCTGCGTGTAACTGGTTATGGCAAATTTATGTTCATACCAATATTTATTCACTGTCACCTGCAGTCTATTAATAAAAACAGTTTCAACCTAGTTCAGATTGTATGCTATCAATGAAATTTTGCATGAGCGAGATAGCCCGTAAATATTTTTTTGTGTTTTTTTTTTTAAAGTAAGAAAAACATAAGTTTTTTTTTTTAATTTTTACTTAAGAAAAAAAAATACCTACATTTAAAAGTTTTTTTTTTAAATTTTAAGTTAAGAATAAAAGTCATTTTGACCAGTAGGTATCTTTGCCATATGAGAAGAAAAAGAGAGCTTTTTGAGGGATCATGCATTAAAGCCTGCGAAGCGAACCGCGCCAATCCTAGTGGATTTATTTACCGAACCGAAAAGCCAACATATTAGCCAGTTAGTGGGTCAGCTGACTGGATAATATCGTGAACATAAGTAACAACATCCATCATCATCATAAGATGATGATGGATGTTCCGTGGCTCATTAAAACAAAATCCACACTAGCTGACTTGAATTTGAACAAAAATTGATTAAAAAAACAAACAATTATTTTTCATTTGTTATAACTTTATCATACGTCAATAGCCGATTCCACACAGGCCGAGCACGGCTCGCGAGTCGAATGCTCGGTGTGTGTGGTACACAGTGTTAAAGTATGTACCTTGGAGCCAATTTTGAGAATCGCCAGAAATCGGTACAATGTTTTGCTCACGGTTGAGCAGCTGCTCTTGGCCCAAGCAACGTGCACCAGAGGCTGCCCGAGAGGCACGTCCACATACACCGAGCATTCGCGAGCCGTTCTCGGTCTGTGTGGATACGGCTAATAATATACATTGTGTCGCGTACTCGCGATCATACCACATTTCTGTATGACTAACTAATTGCCTCACTGTACACATATTGATACAATTTGCTAAACTATAATTAAAATTTCTTAGAAACATTTATATATACTAGAAGTGAGTAACAATAATATTATATTTTCCTCATTTATTTGATTAGGTCACACAATTTCTGTGGTCACACCTATGACTTAAATTGACTAGGGACAAAAAATGTATTATAAACGCGTGTAAAATTATTAAGTCTCATGTTCTCTTTTTTCTTCTTTATTTAGATGATGATAGCATGAGATCTAATGTCTCATTAACATTTTTTTTAAATGCGACTTACCTTAATTCTCTTTAATATTTTAACACATAGGAAATAAGTGAGTTCGAATTGAAACAGAATTATGACATATTAGCAGTTGCCCGCCGTTTTTACCCGGGAAATCCCGTTATTCCCGATCCCGAATATCTGGTGCCGAAGTAGAGTATCTTCATTACGCAAAGCGTCACCGGGCGGGCTGTCAAGTTTGTAACTTGGATTAAAATTTATTTTAGCGAAACATGTAAATAACTTTGCTTAAAGTCACGAATATTGTAGCTGATAAGTATACAATTATTTTAATCTTTTAATTACATTGTACCTTTAAATTACTCTCGAAGATTTATGAGTCTTGTAAATTTAAATTAATTCCAATAAAATAATACGGTGGCAATAAACCTATACACGCACAAAGAACCCTTTATTGTGGCTTTTTTATATCATACAGCTGACAAACAAGCAAGAGAGAGATCTGACGGATAATGGTTACCTTCGTCTATGAACATCAGCAATACTAATATCCCGTACGTAATCCTGGCTTTATGGAAGGTGGAAGGGAATGTATTCCCCCCCCCCGAATCCCATGAGATCAGGGTACAGTGAGAGTGAGACAGTAATTACCGACGAGGTCCGCAAGTTTTCAAGTAAATCATACTGTACTTAGAACATCAGACAGAACTCGCTCTTATTGTGTGGAGTTGTAACTTGTAAATACTTTGTACGGTACAACCTTTATTATTCCCAAGGTTACTTGAGTTACAAATAAATGTCAAAATTTTAACTAACTGACATTAATAAAGTCCCATAAATTCTATATGAAGACTTAAAATTTAACGTATTACGTATTTTACGATTGACCTTTTCAACATGACATTTGACAATGTGAAAAAAGCAATTGACGTAGCGGTTACGGCCTATATAGTGATTATATACTCTTTGACGGCCTAAAGCGACAATAAATAAGAAACAATACGTTATAAATGCTAGTACAACACTACACGTCGAATCACAGTTAAAATATTTGCAGTAGTAAGTTAATTTTAAAGTGCAAAGACGATCACATTTGGTCCGGGCAGCACCACGGACGCCACGGATATGGTGCTGTACCGGACGGCTTCTAGCAGCGAAATCTGACTTTATCATCAACATTGTCAACCACAGATTTTTAAAACGTCATGTAGTGCCGTCTTCACACTTGCTAATGTTCTGAATAGGCTATTTACATATTAAGAAACTTATCTTTAGAACTGTCAAAAAAATTCCAGAATTCATTTGACCGAATAAGCTCTTCGGGAATGCACAGGTCCCGCAGGTATCTATTTCAGGAAGTCTCTTCACTGGTACTGTAACCGTGAATGTCAAAAATATAAATATTTGCTAAGTAATTAGGAAGTATATCTAAGTAACTTCATTGAGAAGAGAAAATAAAGTATTTATATAATGTTACTGGCACGTAGAGTTCTAAAACTATACACCAATCGATAGTTTCAAGTTGACTTACTTTTGCCATCAATGTAAGGCGTTATGCACATCTAACATCGACTTATGGCTGGGAACCATCCCATAATTGCGGGTGCGGCGTGCGCAGGCGCGAAGGGCGATATTTGTTTGCAATTAGTACCCGGTACCCGCACGGGAAGGCGATGCAATGTCCGTCTGGTAATTTATGGTTACTTGAAAGCAGGCAGTTGCATTTGAAAGTAGGGCTTGCACTTAGTAACTATGTATTTTTGAAATATTTTATTTATTTAACACTAGATAGACCCGGTGAACTTCGTATCACCTACATATCAATCTGTCAATGTTTGACAAGTAGGAACGGTTTGTATGGGAAAATGAAATTGTCGTTTTTAGTAATTTTCTCTCAATTTTTCCATATTTACTAATATAAAGCGAATAAAAAAATGTTTTATTTTTTTATGCTATCATATTACATCATATATACTATCATTTTATACATCATAAAAAGGTGAGATCTTAGAACTAGGGATATAATAAAATTTCGAATCTGGATATAGGAATAATATAATACCGCTATCCGAATACTTCCGAATTTTCTTCATCAGATAGTTTTGGTTATATGTGGCGCTTCATAACGGTCCCGCTGAAAATATTGTATAAAAGGAAAGTTAATTAGTAATTTTGCTATGTAACAACCCTAATATTAAAGTAAGGCCAGCGGGAGTGCCCGCAGCTGCCATCCCAGACGGACATTTCCGCGCGCACTCCGCTGTTAAACTGCCTCGACCGCAACTTTAGGCGCAAAATTCATTATTAATGTTTGTAATAACTTTCAAATTAGCTAATAGCTTGTGTATTCCGTTTTCTGATGTAGGATTGAGTGGTGATTGAGTGGAATACCCTAACTAAACTGAAGAATTTGTCGAGGGTACTAATTTTCATATGGCATCATAGCAAGTGTATTAGGACCTTGGGTATATATTTTGACGACCTCCTTGGCGTAATGGTTACCACGCCAGACCGCCACCCAGGAGGTCCCGGGTTCGATCCCCGGTCGGGTTATGATGAAAAACGAACTTTTTCTGATTGGCCTCGGGTCTTGGATGTTTATCTATATATGTATTCGTTATAAAATATAATATCGTTGAGTTAGTATCCCATAACACAAGTTTCGAACTTACTTTGGGGCTAGCTCAATCAGTATGAATTGTCCGTAAATATTTATTTACTTATTTATTTTATTTATTTGTATGTAATCACAGAATTAAATTTTCTCCTTTATGAAGATAGTATAGTACCTATACCTTTAATCAAATCCAGTGTTTCTTTTTTGATAAAGAGTTATGCAGTAAAATATGTAGGTACAGTAATATAGCGACTGCCGTCAGGTTGCTACTCCTCCTCCACAGTGGATCCCTCAATGTTGAGGGAGAGACGGGAAGACCGTGACCACATTTTCCCTCCATCTGTTCCGATCTTGCCAGATTGAGAGATGTTTGTGTTACGTGCGTTGCAGGCAGATAGAGTCGCTGCTAAAAAAATCATATTCATACGCATTTGTTGTTCGTCGCAGATACGCGCTACAATAGCGTTATAACTTTGACTTTAGTATATTAATGGGGTATTATTAAAATCTATTTCAAAAATAGTCTTAACAGTTTTTTTTTTAAATATAATTTCTAAATTAATTTACACATTTTGTTATTATTATTAATAACAAAATGTGTAAGAGCAGTTTTTTGACACAGCTTACAATACACCTTAGGAAAGCCTTAGGATAAAGAATTCTTACAACTGCGGGAACTATGACAGAATAATACAATGGCATATTCCTACTAATCCAGCCCTTTAGGGCATCAGTCAGAACCCTTTGTTTATGGTCGATTACGATTGAAGTCAATTTTCTAAATTGAAAGGATGGTACTGCATTTGCTTGTAAGTACGATTGTACCATATATTTAACCATATTAGGTATTTTAAGCTTGATTGTACTAAATTACTGTTTCTGAACTAGCATCCAAGAATACTATACAATCTTTGTAATGTCGTCATTTAACAAATAAGGGGTTGCAATGCTAAATATTTTTATATCAACCTGCAAACAAGCCTTTTCTGTATTATTATCACCTGCCTCAATAGTTTTAATGCATCTAGATAAATACCCGATTTAAAGGTATTTATGGTACCTATTTTTTTGTTTCTATGGAGTCATGCAATGTCTCACTATATGGCAAAGGTTTCTTTTTAACTCTCCACGCTTCCCTGTCCAAGCCCCAAATTCGAAAGGAAGAATTCGAAGGTCGAATTCTAATCACGCCATTTTCTTTTGGGTCTTCCTTGTTGTCATTTACTGAAATGAAATGAAATGAAATCGTTTATTTCAGAAATTAGACCTTCACAGGCACTTTTTTTCTTGTCATTTACAATTTGTATATATGTATAAAGAAAATAAACTACGTTATATACTGCTCTGGATCTATTGCGCTGTTGGACATATATTTGTTAAAGTTAAATCGAGTATGTATCCTGATTGCTGTGGGAGAAGAAAAGTTGGTCATTTTTTTTAACCCGCGATAGAGAAGGTAACTAAAATGGGAAGCTATATAACTAAGTTGTACTTAGTGTTAATTCAGATACAATTACTAGTGTTTTTACTACAAGGAGTCCTTATGTTGTGGTAAGGCTGTATAACAGTACCACAGATAATAAATTTAAAAAAAATTGCATACCAATTGCCCTTCGTGATAATGGCCAATAATTAATTGTCTGGCGATAATTTTTATAGGGTACAAGTAACACGCTCTCGGGACAAAGCGCTTACAAACAGGCATAATATTAACTCATGGCTCTCAATGTACTACAATTGTAAGGAAAATGTATGAGAATGTTTTAATACTTCACTGCCTTTAACTACTTGTTAATATGCTCTCCTGACAGGGGTTTTTCACTTAGTTTTGCTTGCACTCGCGATTTTTTCAATCATTTATTTTCAGACATAATTCTATAAACATTCACACAAAACATCAACTCAAGTTGAAATAAACATAAATAAGTAAAATAAAATAATAATACCATACCAATAAAATTAAAATAAAAGCGAAAACAAATCAAATTCGAATTAAATAAATTTTGGTAGCATAAAAAGTTTTTCATAGCTTTTTCTTGTCAAGAAAATAGATTACCGCAGTTCGAAAAAGGGACAGGGTCTGTCAGGCGTTCCTCTCATTCTCATAGCCAATGAGGTCAGGTGACCAGCTGGTTCGTTTCTCCTCTTCTGTCATATAAAAAAAGTATCAAAAGACTGAAACGAAATTTTTAAGTTAGTTTCTTTTACGGTGAAAAGAAAAAAAATCTATAGGAATAATATTCTGCATATCTAATGTCAGCTAATATAATTTAATTTAAACCATATTTATTTAAAACTAGCGAAACCCGCGCAACTTCGTTTGCGTGTATCCCGCTTTCCCGTGGGAATTTTTAAATTTTTCTCTCCGTAAGAACCATCCTCGTACTTCAAGGAATATTCTAAAAAAAAATCAGCCAAATCGGTCAAGCCGTTTTCATGTTATGTCGTGACAACGGAAAACGGGTTTCATTTTTATATATATAGATAGATAATATATGCTAACGTGTATGACATTAGCTAAGTAAGCAGCTGATAAGTTTGTATGCAAATATGTTTTTAAAATTGCGTCAATTTTCAAAGAATTGTATGCAATAATCGCTTTATTGTGAAGTTTCGATTAATTTCAATTGAATGTTGAAAAAATGTTGGTTTACGGTAAATAATTGCTAACGGACGCGATCATATTACTGAGGTCTATTCACATTTACAACGTGTGCGAACACCATATTACCACAGCACAGTATGATTACCTTTGACTTTGACATGCCCGGTGGCGGGTTGAGTCTGGAGCCTCAGAGTATATGATGGCGGTAAACATTTTATGTGATGGGCATTTTTTTTATACAACAAAGTTGACAAACAAGCATACGGTCCACCTGATGGTAAGCATCATTATAGCCTATAGACGCTTGCAATACCGGGGGTATCACTCACGCGTTGCCAATCCTCCCAACCCCACCAAAAGTGGAGCTCTGGAGACCTTACTCACCGTAGGAAGGAACACAACATGGCTGAGACCAATGCTATTTGGCTACGATCTTCTGTAGGTGGAGTGGAAGTCCTTCCACAGATGGGCTGCTCCGATTTGAGCGGATTATCCGCTGTGCCCTACCTCTTTTAAATTGTGTTTGTCTCGAGTCAGGGCTTTTTCTGTAAACTTTGTAGTGTTTGTAGATTAGGTAGGTACTTTGGGAATAGTAGTCGCTGTGTGTAGTTTAAATCATATTTTAAGTTGTCGTTAACTTGAAAATGTTTTATGTTACTCCATACATGTTAAATATTATAATGTTAAATATGATGTTTAATATGAATAGACCCTATACTGATACAAATATTTCCCCAGTAAATAAATGGTCTATGGACGCCATTCAGTGACTAATTCTTTGAATTATCGATCAATGTTTACTATAAAGATAAAATCAGCCAAGCTCGTAGCAATTAACGTCATTGAATTATTATACCTTAACCAAGTTGCAGAGAAAGTACTGTTATTATTTTTTTAAGTACTAAGAGTGGTAAAAAGAGGGATTTCGGACTAGCGTTTTATACACGCGTATAATCGTTTTTGGAAACGCATGCAGGCGCGTATAGATGCGTCTTTTGCCACTTACACAAATCGTACGAGCGCCTAAGCTCGTATAAACGCATAAAATTTAATTATGGGGGACGACCTGGGATATTTATTATGGAGGACGAGCCGCGAGAGACCACTACCGCATACCGGTACGAGCGAACACGCCGAAATATGCCCGTATACGCGCGTCCGGTTCTTTGAAGCGCGCTTGCCGAAACGACCGTTTACGCGCGTATAATAACGCTAGCCTGGAATCGCTCTAAAAACAGAAATATTGCTGTCTAGATATGACCTGCTGAGGTTACTCTGCACAGCAATCGCGATTTTAATTTCAATTCTGTATAATTTCAAATGCAAAATTAACAGCAAATCCTAATTCGTACCATTAAAATTTTATAGTTTACTAACCATTTGGTTAGCATACAATCCGATTTCATTTAGTTTAGTATTTAGTTAGCGCTAGTTTAGCTGTAAAGAGTACCTAAAATTAACAATCCAATGGCGATCGTGCGGAATTAGCTTCAAGAGTCAGGCAGGGGGCTGAACGGCTGAAGGATTCATAAAACTCATTAATTCTATTGGTTTATTTTTTTATCCTTGGGAAAACCAAAAGGGATACACGATGGGGGAGGCCTTTAAGTCCATCAGAGTTCTTGTGGCTGTGATGATGATGTTTTTTATTCAATTCTAGATATTATGTAATAAAAAAGGTGACTTAATAACTAAGCTCCTTATAAATAAATGGCAAAAAAAAGTTATTGTTTGCTACTTTAATATTTTCAAGTGCATATATATCTGTACCTAGAAATGTATAATATCGTTATCTTTTTATAAGCATTATTCGTAATTAAAACCTCTTTTTATCTGCCTAACCTCTTGCTGATAAATTAGCACTAGGGTGCTGATAATTGGACGTTTCACCCCACTAAGATATTTTTGGAGTAACGTGTCGTGTAGTCTACACGATACTGCATATATCGGGACAAGCCCACCCCCCATTCCCACTGTTCTGTCTCCTGTGTAGCCAGGATCAACAACGGCGACGTCAGATTGACAATAAGCAATGAAGCTTATCGGTGTCCTGGGCGAGAAACTACGGTTGTCTTAGAACTCACAATAAAATACCGCGGCTATAATAAAGAGTCCCAATCTGTATAAATACAAATAGAGGGAAGAAAATACATGTCGTACGCCATACATGTACCTACTACCTATACTCATTTTTAATTTAATGCGACAAAGCACGCACGGTGAATTTAATTTCCTTTCGAATGGGAAAATCTATTTTTATCGGCCTAACTGGCTGTTTTACAAAATGCTTAGCGCATAACTTTAGATTACTGATAGAGTAAATATAATTATTATAGGAATATTTTATTCTCTGTGTGTCTCATTTCCTTTAACAAAAATTATCCATGTGTCATTCTCATTTCCTTTAAAAATTAAACGGCATTTCTTCTAAATACTACGTTATTTACTAAGGTTATTTAGTATTTTTAGGGACACGCCTACTTGGTACCTAGAGATTACTTTTTTTGTGAAACAAATGACCGACGACGCGTCGTCAGTCATTTGTTTTCACGCGTTCAAGAAATTTAAAATATGAACAATAAAAAAGAATAATAGCCGAAACCGGCGGCGGCTGAACGGAAACCTTTTTTTTTTATTTAGAAAAGAAAATAAAGTCTTCCTACTCTAAGCGCATAATCCATACTTTCTTTATTTCAAATTGTAAGTATACTTATTCTGTTTTTCCACTGTGATTTTCTCTCAAAAATTATTGCATTCATTTCAAACTACGTTTAGAGTATTACGTTGTAAACTGTGGAGAATTCTAATTGGCTTTTAGTATTAAAGTTAGGTGTTATAATTTATTACTGCTGTTATTCTTCTTAAAATAAAAAAGAGACGAGAGATAAATAAATAAAAAATATTTCATTAGATTTTATTCAGCTTTTAAACTACAACTTGATGCCGAGACCTCCTATTAGTCAATATTAATGCCTAATGATCCCGCTTCGCCGAACCTTATTTTTAACATATTGAACACCATGTCATGTTCATTATGCATTTGAGTTTGTATAAGTGATGTTTATGGTACAATAACGTTAAGGGACTATTATTGAAATGTAACAGATAATGTCAACACACGTTATAATGTCGGCTACCGTTTTCACTGTCATTTATTTATTTCTCCCATAAACGAGTAAAATAATAGTTTTTACACAATATAACTGTTCAAGCCATTAGTATTATATATGACAGTGTCAATAATGGCTAAGTTTTTTTATAAGGCAAACTGACTAAAAAACTATTCGTTTGCAAAAACCGAATTTATTAAAGAGAAGATGATAAATTTTGTAAAATTTACAAACGTAGATAAATTATGGAATAAGTATTTACAGGCATTAAAATAGTTCCGATGCAGATAAGGAACAAATTCATCCTATTTAATAGCGAAAATATGCACACATGTTCTTGTCCTAGGCACGAAAAACCTAGTATAGGACGTCCGGTAGCTAGATGGGTCGATGATGTCAAGCAAAAAAACGAAAATGGATTGAGATGGCTCGGGATATAGAAGGAAGGCGTAGGCGTAGACAAAAGAAGACTAAGTACCGTCGTACACAAGGCTACTCAAATCTTCGATACTCGACGATTTTAGCCCCCAAACCACTAACGCCATACAAATCCATTGAGGGTCGTACCCGACTCGTGTACGAACCTCAATCTGGAGATTGATTGATTAGCCGTATAAGTTTCTTCCGATTAATGAAAGAGCTGGAAGCATAATATCTATCCTATTTCTTACTTCCTGTTTCCTATCCCTTCCTTTCTATAACTGTATAGAGTCGTGGATGTACATGGCAGCGTTGATTGCTTACCATCTAGCAGGTGACCTGGCAGCTTGTTTTCCCTCCTCTGCATTAAAAAAATAGTTTGAGAACATTATCTGATCATAGTGTCCTACCTAGCCACTAGACCACCGTAGCCGTCTAAATTATCCAGTAATTCTAGTATCACCTTATTATATCTAGACTTAATTTATAGTCATTTACCTAATTGCCAACTATGGGAAGCGTTTACATCAAAAAGTTAGTTTCACGCGTGACTTCAATCTTGCTAGATAAAAACGTATCTAAATGTGCCGTCGGCGGAGTATAACGCGACCAAATGTAAAATTAACAAATCGCCATCATTTACATCGTAAATTATGCTGTAATAACATAGCAGCTTATCTGAACCTAAGACATCTACTGCTAACATTTTTACATACACAATCAATTCAATATACTCCGACTCTTATTCTTTAAGCAGTAAAGATGATGTATACTTTACTACTGGCAAATATAACTGTGTGTTTGTTTGTAATAAAACAAAGGGAATGATACGTGCAAGTTAATTACGGTCAGAAATGTAATTAGGCGTAATCAAATAACGTAATCTTTTATGCGTTTTTGTGTTAGCGCGAAACGTTTTCAGTGTACTTTTTTGCGTGCGCGCAACGTAATTACGTTTTTATATATGCCAAGTAATTGAATTGCGTATATATAATATTAATGGATATTAGTTATATTATCTGGAGTTGTAGAGTATTTTTGTAGTACCTTTAGTTGTGAAGCATTAAGGAAGAATTCCGTGACGGACCGCACGCTGCAGATTGCAAACGACATTTTTGTTTAAGTGATTCCAAGGGCGGCGATACTGCGGTCGGCGACATTTTCATAAAAATACGTAGAAACTAATGGAGTCGCTTGCAGTCTGCACTAGTCTGCAGCTGCAGTCTGCATCGTGCAGTCTTGGAATTGTACCTTTAACTCGACCGGGGTAGACCAGTTTTCTCACCAAATATCGGCGTGAAGCAACTATGCGTTTCGTTCGTTGAATGAGAGAGAAATGCCCCACTTCTTTGCTATCCTTTTTTCCGTATCCCCCTTATACTAGCTTCTTGTGGAATAAACTATATAGTGGAGTCGCTTGCAGTCTGCAGCTGCAGTCTGCGGCGTGCGGTCCGTCTTGGAATTGTACCTTTAACTCGACTGGGGTAGAACAGTTTTCTCACCAAATATCCGCGTGATATGAAGCAACTATGCGTTTCGTTCGGTGAGTGAGAGAGGACTGGTAGACTTCTTTGCCATCCTTTTTTCCGTATCCCCCTTACTAGCTTCTTGTAGACAACGCATTGGTGGTGTTCCTGTTCATACTAATGTTCACAGGCGGCTGTAACCACATTTCATCAGGTCCACTTGCCTGTTTGTCTACGTCATCATAAAAAAATATGTAGGTAATACAAATAAATCAACTTTAAGAGTTAACAAGCAATCAACGGTATTAATTATGATGGTATGTAAAAATTATATCAAAATGATATTGATAATCTTTGCAAAGAGTCTCTTCATATTTTAATTAGGTATTAATTATGTGTCTATATTATTATAAATGTCTATATTTAATATTGTTTTATTTACACTTATCTGACAGTTCTATTATGGGCTTAATAAAACTGTACTTAACTACCGATAATTCCCTTAACTTCATGGTTTATAAATATGAGATAGGAATGATAGATCGATCTCAAAGTATGTACCACCTTCTCACAGAATATCGGCGTAAAACAGCAATGTTTCTCTTCGTCTTATCTATTTTATTAAAAGCTTTTATTTAACTTGACCTGTATGTATGTATGTATGTATGTAAGTATGTATGTATGTATGTATGTAAGGGTGGAATCTTGGAACGAAAATTTGAACCACTTCCCGAAGACCGATTGAGCTGAAATTTTGCTTAAAACTGTAGATCAGATGACAATACAATATTATGATAACAAAATTACGATACAGCCGTTTGTGTTCCGTTTTTCGTATAAAACAGTTCTGACCAAAAACCTATAGGGTACTTCCGGTTGTCCTAGAATCATGAAATTTGGCAAGAAGCAAGATGATGTAGTACAAGTACAGGAATAAATCTGAAAATCGTAAATTTGTAGTTACTTCTTCTTCTTTAAACAACCAATATAATGTGACCCTACCCTTGGTACATTTTACATTGGTACATGGCTCTTTTATACCGGTTATGAATTAAAATGTATTTTATCTATTACTAGCTTTTCCTCGCGGCTTCGCTCGCGTTAATTTTATGACATAGATCTCGTTTGACAACAAAACAACCCATAACGTGACTTGTGGCGCCATCTGTTGGCCGATAGCATCCCATACAGCGCCCTTTATAGTAGAAAAAATATTTTCCCTTTGGATTGACATACTTTCACGGGTAAAAAGGTAGCCTATGTTGGGCTCTGTACCCCTGACATATACAAATTTTCATAATGATCAACTGATTAGTCAAGCCGTGAAGGAATAACAAACAAACAAACTCACTTTCTCATTTATAATATTAGTATGACAGTATGACTAGTATGAGGAGCTCGATGGCGTCGCTGTGTGTCACACTCTAATATGAACACACAAGTTAAGCGACGGTGACCCTAGCCAGCGTTTGGATGGGTTTCGTTATCTCGAGCTTCTTCGTGCTTCGGAGGGCACGTTAAGCCGTCGGTCCCGGCTGTTGTCGATAGATGACAGTCGTTAAGCCAAGTCGGTGGCCTTAGGGCGGTTTGAAAACACCAACCTCTGCCAATCCGCATTGGAGCAGCGTGGCAGAGTACGCTCTAATCACCTTCGATTGAAGGGAGACCTGAGACCAGCAGTGGGATGATTATGGGTTGATATGATGATGATGATGATGACTAGTATGATTATGGGAAGGAACCCTCACGCGCGAGTTCTACTTGCCCTTGGTCGGTGTTTTATTTTTGATGGGTACATAAACCTGTTTATGTACCCATGTTTGTCGCAGGGTGACTGTAGTAAAATCAGGAAATTATATAGGTATTCAAATTGCTGGTGCTAGTTATAACAAATAAATTCATTAGACAAGTACCTCCCCTCGACAATAGATGGCACTGCGAAACCTGTCCAGTGATAACTAAAAAGTAAAAAATAAATTAAAAGTAAAAAAATATATTTAAAAACAAGCTTTTATTTAATTGCGCTAAAAAGAATAAAATAAACTTTTCTTTTAAAATTTTAACTATCAACTAATAACGTCATTACACAATTTATATGACATAAAAGCTTGTCGCGAGATTTACCTGTTTAGGAAAACATAATTATCGAACTAACATTTATTCGTACTACGAGTAAATGTTAGTAATTAAATCTCGCGACAAGCTTTTATGTCATATAAATTGTGTAATGACGTTATTAGTTGATAGTTAAAATTTTAAAAGAAAAGTTTATTTTATTCTTTTTAGCGCAATTAAATAAAAGCTTGTTTTTAAATATATTTTTTTACTTTTAATTTTTCAATCTGTCTTTCAGTTTTGATATTAATCATATCGTGTCGCTACAAAATAGAAGAGGTACTGTGATTGGCTGATGCCCGTGGTTTTACGGAAATCCTCTTTTTCCCGTTCCCAGACTGATAACCGAGTCAATCCGAGATAAAACTATCCTATATTGGTTATAACCTCGTGTACCAAACAAGCAAATCTTTTTGTGTGAAAAAGGTACAAACATCCATCTATTAACATCATCACAAACTTTCCCATTTATAAACTAGCTTTTCCCCACGGCTTCGCTCGCGGTTAATTTTATGACATAGATCTCGTTTGACAACAAAACAATCCATAGCGCGATTTGTGTCGCCATCTGTTGGCCGATATCGCAATTGCAGCGCTATCTATAGTAGAAAAAATATTTTCCCATTGGAATGATATACTTTCACGGGATACGGGATAAATAGCCTATGTTGAACTCTGCCCTGACAATATGTATACTAATTTTCATAATGATCGGCTAATTATTCAAGCTGTGAAGGAATAACAAACAAACAAAGTCACTTTCTCACTTATAATATTAGTATGTTAAGGACATAAAAATAGCAGTGCAAATGAGAAAATTTCCTCGTACATTTCTCGGAATTGGTGTTGGTGACCCCGGAACGATTCGAGGTCATCTAACGTCAGAACCTAGGTAATGTAATAACAGCTAATTATTGCTTATTCGATTATGATTAACGTAATTCTGTGTAACCATATTATTATGTCGACGCTTACAATAGAGCTATTATGTTTCAATTAAGAAAAAAATATTTTCTAAGCACTTGTATCTATTTTGTGAGAATTGATTGTTTGCCACCTTAGTGATATAAAAAAGAGGACAAAACGCCACAGAAAAAAGTCCCTCGTGTTATCAATTCTTCGTTCTCTAAAAGTTAATCCATTCACTAATCCAGTAGCCGGCAACCTTTTGATAAGCAACCATATAGTGACATAACGAGAGAAAAATGGATCGCCTAATCCAGTACCGGCACGGGTTTTTTCATGGTATAGCTTAAAGCGTAGAATATTTGCACAAATCATTTATTTACTGTATGTACACTTTAAGAGCCAAACAATAGTACCGGCACAGTGCCGACACGTGCCAGTTCAGTACGTCGACACGTCCATCAGTGTCAATGAAAAATGATATTGTAGCGTACCTACATTTTGTACGAACCTATCCGTACTCGTCAGTGACAGTGACGTTTAGTACTGACAGTGCTCCGACTACTATTTTACTTACTGTACGATACGGATCACGCACGTTTGTGTAAATCAGCCTTAACTTAACTCTGAGTAGATGTTTTAAATCAAAAGTAGTAATATAATATTTGTGGCGTGATACCCACACCTCAGATATAAGCCTTACTTATCTTGATACCATGGGGTGCTGTATGAATTATGTACAACTTATTGTACAATTGTTCAATGCTGTTCAAATAATCCAAAAGTTTACAACGCGCATTTTAATCTATGTCCAAGTTTAGTGTCGAATTTTATGATATAATTACTAAAAATATTATAGGAAGGATTAAGATTATATTAGAATTGTATAAATCACTCGTGAATCAGAAAATGATAACAGGACGAGCAATTTTGCCCGATAACATATGGATATCGTTTTACAAACAAGATCCAATAAATGTTAAACAAATTAGAGTAGTGTTTACAATATGAAGAGTAAAATCACCACATATTCACTTTTGTGTCTTCCGTTAACCCAGTAATAATGGCTCACACAGATTGACAATAATAAAATATCATTGAAGTCCCAGTGTGAAAAATATATAAAAAGGACGGGTTGCACTCCGGGAGTGCCGGCAGAAGTGAAAACATAAACATCAACGTTGTTCATTTTTGAATATTTTGGAATGGTTAGGGAATCTTACGCTCTTCGATCCGGCTACATCTAAAGAAAGTGCCAAACGCCGCTAAAGAAGTTTTCAATTCAAAAACTGAAAAAAGTAGTTAAAATATTAGCATATTAAAAAACTTTGTTGGTAATTTAACATTCCTTAAAATAAACTTTCCATCTTGCAATGTAAAAATAGCTATTGGAGTATATAGTAATACATTTTTCTTTTACTTCATATTTTTAAACTATAAAAATGTGAAAAGAATATTAAAAATCGGACTGTTTCCAAAGATTATCTTGTTCAAACAAACTTAAATTAATATCGATAATATTGTAATCTTTATAGATTACAAAATTCTACAATACGGAATTTATTATAGTTCCTTTCTGTGTAAAACGTCCGTTTCTGCTTAAATTCCTATCACTGATAAAACTAATTGAACCGAAGTAAATGTTTGTCACCACTGACGTCTTGACAAGTTGACCCTAAAACTCATATCTTGTATTCTCGGAGGTAGACATAATGTCGATAATACGTAGTAATAGCAATATTTGATAAGCCTATTACTAATATTTGTGTACAAAATTATGTAACTTCCTGTGAATATTACGTTATATATTTTTTAGTTTTTTCAATGTTTTTTTATTCCCACAGATCTTGCAAGTGCGATGTCATTTCCTAAATTCAAAAATACAATAAATTAATATTCATGTACGAATCATCTAGTTCCAAAGCAAAACTTGTAGTAGGTACTGTACTTGTCTGATAAATGCTTTTTTTGTACAGTCAAGAGCTGGTCGACCTTTACATGTCGGACTTTGTAGGTACCATTCTTAAGCTCTATATCATAAGAGCCAAAAGTGTGCAAGTTATTGTGAAGCTCAACGTGCTCCTGACTGTACATAAATACATCCAGACCAACACCAATTTTTAATTAATACTTACATTATATCAAAATACCTTAGAAAAACTTGGAAAAATTCCAGTTATCCACAAAATGCCCTATGCCCTTTGCAAAGCCAATTACATTCAGTAGACCACAAATAGTTCTTAAGTCATCACGGACGCTTATAATGGTAATTTAACATAATTAGACATAATTACATTGATTCCGTATGTTGTATTTAATTCTTATGAGTAATTTTATTGTTTTATTACTTAAACTGTTAAGTTTAAATTACTAGTACAGTCAACGCCATAAGTCCTTAAGATTATGTGATCGATGCTAAGTAATACATACCACAGATTACTTAATAGTTACTTCGTAAGTCATACGTTCAAAATAATTTTATGGACATGTCTGAATAAAATAATATTTTAAAATACATATTATGTATAGGTATACATAACCTGAATATATATTCAGGTTCTTCGGAAACCTAGCATGGGCACCAGTTCTCCACAATTACTTTTAATGTACATACTTGTAAACCATATACAAACATATTTGTAATGCCTTGTTTATGTGGAGAAAATAAACTTTTATTATTATTACTATTATTTTATAGGGACGACAGATTGAGCTAACCCCAAAGTAAGTTCGAGACTTGTGTTAACTTCAAACTTGACTAATTTAAAGATATTATGTTTTATAACAAATACAAATAATATATAGATAAACATCCAAGACCCGAGGCCAATCAGAAAAAGTTAGTTTTTCATCATGACCCGACCGGGATTTGAACCCGGGACCTCCTGGGTGGCAGGCTGGCATGGTATCCATTACGCCACGAAAGTCGGCAGAAATTATCCTTGGTCTACTTCAGTAAGAAGTGGGGACTTTCCTGCTATCTGTCCTTTCATAATGTTTTTTTTAAGTGTCGTGTTTTGTATTGTGGCCAATCATTCTACCTCTTCTGTTTTCAATTGTTTTAATTTATGATATTTTTTTTAGCCGCATTTCCACGCTCGCGTTCAAAGTGACATTCAACGAGCACAAGCACGGGCACGAACATGTAATTTCAAACGCCTTGAAAAATCCTCTATCAGGGTAATATAACCGTGCCTCAATCCCCCTGCATTTTCGCTAATGAAAATAATATTTATGATAAGATTATTTCGTAATGCAAATATTAAAGTGGTATTGTTGTAATCAATAAATTAATTAGATAAGAGTAGGTGCATCCAATTAAAATTATCTACTGATTTTATAGTTTAATTACTTAGCTATGTAATTCATTGCTACGATAAAATCTTTAATGTTTGTGTTATAAACTAACTAATGAAAATAACTTAAAACTATAATAATATTATGGCAAAACATTTAAAATAAGTATTTTTGTTATGGATCAAATGATATTCATTTCCGATTTTGAAAATACTTTCACCTATATAGGAAGTTACGATTAAAAATAAATAGATAAATCAGAAAAAGCTATATTTTTTCTTATGTTCTTGGACGAATCACACAACGCCATCTAGTCGCAAACTAAGCAACTACGCTTGTACTATGGTTACTAGATTGCTGATAAATATACTTAAATGTTATTTATTTTGTACATAAATACTTAAAAATATAAAATGAAGACAAAATGTTAATGATTTATAATGATGAGTATTGATATAATATTGTTATTGCAGTTGATGATAATGATCACTGAGACTGCTTAGTTATCAGATGCCAAGCCTGCCAGACTGTCAAATTTTTTGGCAGTCCATCGCCCAAAAATGGGTAAAGGAAAGATCTTAGTCTCAATGGTACCTAATCATCATTGCAGGGCTTTGTCTTTAGAAATTATCGATCATTTTATAATCAATTTTATCATTAACTAAATTAATTGAATTTATATCTGTAATTGATCCCATTTGATAAGGATGTGGGATTCACTGAAATCGAATTTATTTTTTATTAATTTATTTAACCTACAAATAAACATTAGGATTATAATTATGACGAATTTTATTATCCATACAATTTTATTAATCTAGTGTAAACCAGTTTCGAACTTGTGATTAAGAATATTTAATTGTTTTTTATATGAACCATTTTTTCCTTAAAAGATTATTAAGTGACTTTGGTAAATCCATAATTTTCATTATCTTATTCTGGAAAGTAACAAAATAGTTTATTTTTGGATATTATTGCCTCTTCAATGATAGGCTCTTCCTAGGCTAACCGTCAAACCAAGTGAAGCATTCTTACTACTTATACTATGAAAAAATCTTCCCCCCCCCCCCCCCCCATTCTCGTAACAAAATAAGTTACAATCTCATGTCAAACCCTTTGTGGCTTTGCTGACGTTTTTAATAACTTAGTGGAGTATTATTATAAGTACTTATTAAGTACCTATCAAACGTTATTAAAATATTACCTCATCAAAATTTTGGCCCAAATTTTACTATTGTCTAACAGTCCGTTTCTGAAACGCATTTTAATTTGAATTCCACATTAACTCTCAATCTGTCTCTATTTTTCTTCTTTAGTTTGACAGTGACAGCTATATTTTAACCTTTCATTAACTTTCATAAAATTCATCGTAAGTTTTTTATTATAATACAAATTTATCACGGAACCACAAAATAATATCATTTAAGTATCATTAATAAATAATATAATCAGTTAGATATAAATAAACAATGAGTTAATCCAATTTAACGATAATATCGTAGGAAATGCATTATCTACGTTATCGTGTTTGGTGTACGAGCGTTCATTCATGAGTCCGTCTCTCGCCCCGCACATAGTGTGTTGTGTACCTTATTGCAGACTATAAAGATGCTTGCATGTGAGTACTTAATCATAATAAAGAGATTTTTTAATTTATTTATAATTACACATTTTATTAAAATGGATAAACTATTAAATTGAAATATAATGACACAAAATTTGAAAAACATTAAAAATTAAAAACTAATATTAAAAAGGCATGGTCCCTGTGGCAGGGTGCCCAAAATGCTAGCAGCGTTACCTCGCTGAATGGCGATAGAGATCCGTTGAGCGAAGTATCTGCCAGCCTTTGGGTCACCGGGTGGTTTGTCGCTTTTAACAATGACCGCAATGACAATGATGCGATGTCCTCAAAAAGGAAGAGGCACTGGAAACGCAAAGTAATCGTGCATTCACAGTACAGTAACTTTTTGTGGAGCAACGTTTCAAAGTGTTAGTGGGCGACATCTGATAACAAAAAGTTATTTGAAAAGTCGCAAAAGTTGAAGAATGTCACAAAATTTTGTCGTTGCATTATGTTGCCCCACAAAAAGTAACTGCGGTGTGGATGCACGGTAAGTTACACTTAGGTGCTCCTTCACCGGGAGCATTCGCGTGTAATGTACATATAGTATAGATTTGAATTTGCATTGATGTTACAAGTTGTATCAAGATATACCTACACATTGCATCATTACTGGGTGCGCATTGTAATGCTCGGTTCTCCTCCCTCACTGATGTAATGCCCGAAGTAAAGTTACATTACACGAGAATGCTCCCGGTGAAGGAACACCTTAATTTGTTTCACTGGCCTTTACACTAGGATATATGGCATGTTGTGGTAGCCAGTCCCCAGTGGCAGCCAGCCAGCCTTCCCGCAGTTACTACAAATATTTTTTCTTACACTAGTTAATTAAATCAAAATGAAATTGTGTGTGTTTGCGTGTGTGTTAAGGCGATGAAAAATAGAATAGGAATTACAAAGCATACTTAGTGTACCGGGTCACATTTTCACACACACATATCAACTCGGAAAGGGATCGAACCTCCGACAGACGCATTGTCAGAGTCGCGATTCCTAAGGAATCACACTCAGCCTGGCGAGAAGATCTTCCATATGTGGCGTTCGCCCTAATATATTTTGATTTAAAATGATCGCCCGAAAAATATATTGTCTGCTCTAAAAACGATTTCCACGCGGACGGAGTCGCGGGTAAAGGTTAGTTTTAAATAAATAAATAATATACGCTTAACCTGTTTGCGGCTGAGATCCTGTCGTGCGCATTTGGATCGCTTTGGATCGTCTGGTGTGGTTGTAATTGGAATAGTAATTTTCACTTTTAAGTTTTAACCATTATACCTACTAAATAAAGGTTATCAATACCTTTTAACCATGGATATTAAACATATTTTAAATTTAATTAAAATACAGATACTACTTTATTCAGTTTAATGATATTTAATCAAACCATTTAACTCTAAATTCTTTGAACAAGGGGATTTACAACGGGTAATTTTATGACTATATTAGTGCTTGATAAAAAGCAACAAGAAAAAAACTAGTATTTAAACGCATACCTTGGATACTAGCACTAACGTATTCTAGCTAACAGTCAAAGCATCAATTAAGACATAACACCGTAATCAGACCGTAATTAACTTAATGACATTAATCTATTAAATTACAATTGATTACAAGGCCCTAAGGTCGGGATTACCATTGTAATAGTTTTAAATCACGACAACAAGTTTTCATTGCACACACGATGCGACAACGCAATCTTTCAACGCATATCATTGTTATATTAAATTTTATTGAATAAATACAACATACAATTTCAATATGTAAATTGTATGTTGTAGTTAAATTATATAATTTTATTGTTGTAGTCCAAAAGAAAAGTGTTGCACGACTATGCACTTACCCTATAATATTTTTTCTAAATTAGCTTCTTTTTTATTCAAAGAAAACAAGCGAATATCGTTGATTTAGTATTCCATAACACAAGTCTCGAACTTACTTCGGGGCTAGTTCAATGTGTGTAAAAAAAATCATATTGGATGACTTCGGCTTAAATTAGCTTCTTTTTTATTCAAAGAAAACAAGCGAATATCGTTGAGTTAGTATCCCATAACACAAGTCTCGAACTTACTTCGGGGCTAGCTCAATGTATGTAAAAAAAACTTATTGGATGACTTCGGCATACAATGAACATGGGCTCCAAGATTCAAGCCTCTACTATGTAGTACTATTATTCTGTGCCTCTGCGATCAGCAGATTAGGCTGTTGCGTTGATTCGTCAGTCATTCAGTACAAAGCATTTTACTTGTATAGATTAGTCAATTAATAGGCGTTCTTAACAAGAAACTAACAATTAGCATTGTTAACAAGACATTAATCAAAATAGAAAAGCAAAGATCACAGCGTACCGACAAGTTATTACCACATTCACAGTGCAGAATCTAATTAAAACACGCATCACTGTACATACGTACATTTGTGCGCTTAAAGATACTTGTAAGTAACGACGTTGACTGTACTAATAAATTAATTAGGTACTAAAGCTTTGATTACATAAAACGAGCTTGCTAGCTACTAGTCCATGGGTAGAGCACTAGTCCGCTATTATGATAATAGTTAAGGTCTGGATAGACATGCTACTTTTAAGCTATTCTACCTTATTTTCTCACTGCATTTAACGGATAAATAGCCCCCAAGGCTGAAAGTAGCGTGTAACTAGTAAAGTAAATAATACACTCATCATCTCAGCCACAAGAAGTCCACTGCTGGACTTGGGCCTCCCCCAAACGTCTCCAATGCGACTTTCTGGCAGCGGCCTGCTTCCAGCGGCTTCCTGCTACTTTCTTTAGGTCGTCTGACCACCTTGTTGGCGGACGTTTGCCGATACGTGGTCGTCATTCCAGAACCCTCTTGCCCCACCGGCCATCGGTTCAGCGCGCTATGTGCCCTGCAAACTGCCACTTCAGCTTGCTGATCCGTTTGGCTATATCGGTTATTTTGATTCTGCTATGGATCTCCTCATTTCTGATTCCATCTCGTTGAGAAACCCCCAACATAGCTCTCTCCATGGCTCGCTGAGTGACCGTGAGCCTTCTTATGAGGCCTATATAGTGAGCGACCACATCTCAGATCCATAGGTCATCAAATAATACGCTAAACGTGTTTAAGAAGTAGTAAAATTCGCTATTGACTTGTAAACTCTAATGTAACAAACGCTTTACAAACAAATCAATTAAACTGATTACTGACAATTATCTCGGTAACAATAACGAGTGAATTAAGCCACATAGCAAATGAAATAATTCTCTCAAGATTAATCAAAAATGTCCAAATGATTTAAATTCAAACGAAGCGTCAATTGATTTACGATTTGTATGAGTCTCCTAACGACTCACACATACATTGTTTACTAATATTTATAAAGAAGAAAAGTTTGTGTTTGTTAGGTTGTAGGGGGTAATCTTTGGATCTATGGAACCGATTATGAAAATTATTTTGCCAAAAGAAAGCCACGTTATTTGTGTGAGTATCATAGCAACTATATCTACTAGTCGAAACAAAAACACAAACTCTGTTTAGTTGAGTGTTCTACCGCAAATACCAGAGTAGAACAAACAGCTCATCACGTTCTGTGGGAGTGTGATCTTTGGCATGACGAACGCGTAATCATGTTGAATTCTTTACATGTCACTTCGGGCGTAGTTTATTATTCTGATCTCGTAGCAAGCAGAGAGAATTAACAGGCATTTAGAAGGTTTTGCAATACATATTATTGGAATCAAAATAGTAAACAACAGCTCATAGCATTAGGTCCCAATAGTAATGTAACAATAGACCGTGGTGCTCGGCAATCGAGCCTCACTTGATTTGCCATCTCTCTAGGGTATAATGCCTTTTGCTTCAAATTGCTGTTTCTCACGTAGTTGTTAAGGAGGGAAGTCCTTTCAATACTTCCTACTCCGACTATCTTCTTTCTGATTAAATTCGTTGTGAGTTCCAAGACAGCTGTAGTTTATTCCCCGGGACGTCAATAAGCTTCATTGCTTATTGTCTATCTGAGGTCGCCGTTGTTGATCCTGGCTACACAGGAGACACAGTGGTGGGAATGTGTGGTGGGCTTGTCCCGAAACTCTGTTTAAAAAAAATTTGGTGGATCCTTTTGAATCAATTTCATACATAAATTATTACAGACATTTACATCAACCTGTAATGTTATTGTTAACGTTAAATGAAATAAATATGTATATATTTTTAATACAGTTGCTCTAAAAGTGGCGTATTGCCGGGACGTATAGCGTTCGGGATGTGAGCTGTTACATACTCGTGCTTTTTCTTTACCTTTTCCGAACTCGTGCGTTCTCTTTCCCAACTGTCAAAATAATGTTTATTGAAAAGAAAAACTCAACCACGAAGTTTTTAAAAAAGAGGTTTTTATGATTCATGCAAATATTTCTAAAAAGTTCATTAAATTTCATTTTCATTTCATATCAATAAAAAAAATCTACTGAAGACTTGGCTGTATGGAAGTTCCTTTTGCCCAGAATGGGTGAAGAAAACAAAAAAAATCTCTGCTTATATTCTTTTACGGTTGGCGCCATTTTCCGAATATTTTCTTTGCGAGTTTAGTTGTTTGTTGCACAAAATGAGTAATTCAATTGCTTAATTTTTTCGCAACTGTATTAAAAATAGTTGTTCAGTACACGTGCGGAACCGTCATTGCAACTTGTTCCGACTGTCAACCCTCACCTTCGGCTGCGCCTCGGCTCGGGTAGACATTTGTCGATCTTTGTAATGACAGGCTTTCCGCACTCGTAATGAAATATACTATATTAAAGTCATTCAAATTATTCAAAATCAGGAACTAAATTAGCATAATATACTTCACTTAATGCAATATTGTACATAACATTAAAACTAAACTAAACGTTTATTAAAATTGTGGTTGTTTATCGTAGGGACGAAATGGGTGGCCCTTATTTTGCTTTGAGTAATCTGTGATCATATGCCACATAGGCCCAAAGCGGGCAAAACCGCAGCCAACAGTTTGTACATAAAACTATAAATTTTCTCGTGAAAAAATCCATTTAAGAACCATTAAATCTTACTCAACGTCAAGATCAATCCATCATGTCTATTTCATCTTCCAGTTAATAAATACGTGTGGTTTATGGGTAGAAACTATAAAAGAAAGTATTACGGTCTTATAAAGAAGTCTAGTTTCCGCTTTCGATTATTCGGTCTTATTTATTAGTACCGTTTTATGTAACAAAGCACCTCGGCATTTCTTATACCTAAGCAAAATTAATAAACAAAACACAACATAACAAATTACACAACCATTATTTAAAAAGTTGTCAATTTTGCCACAGTTTACCGAAAATGTTTTTTTTTCTGTTAGAGTAAGCTATACTTAATTAAAAGCATTGTAATTGTCCTTTAGGAAGTAGCCTGACTTCCACAACACAGGAAAACCAATCGTGGTTGTCAGAGCAACATTTTTGTGAAACACATTCTTACTGAATAAATTTATTCTTATTCTTTCTTTTAAAAGTAACTTTTCGAAAGAGCCCGTCAATTGATTTTGTGCTATTTTCTTAAATATCATAATTTCTCTTTACCTATTTTTAATATATTTTACTTTAAAAAGAACGTCATAATTTTAACACATGTAGGTCTTAAATTATAGAACATTTACGGTGAGTTGCAATGCAAACCATTTAATGACACATTGAGTGACATAAAGCAAGCAACGCATTGACTAATGAATGACACATCAAAATATTATTTCATAGGCGGCTATAACAAATTTTAATTTCCCGCTTATTTGTTTGCAAGCGGTATGCCATAAAAAAAAACTAAAAAAAATATAGGAAGGAAGGATTGAAATGATCTGTCTGTCCTTTCGTGTATCAAAAGGCTTTTCTAGGAAACGTTTAGAAAATTACTAGCAACATTTAAAAGTCGACGACAAACAAATTGTTCATCGATTATAGACAATTAACTTGCAACATAATACCGAGACTAAGTAGCTACTTACTACACAATACACGTTCAGTTCTTTATAATTCCTTCTAGTCGGATATTAAGCGATCACTGGTGTCTTCGTGGAAACTGGTCAGCACAGATAAAAATAAACAATAGACACCGCAAACCGTATTATCGACACGTGTCAACTTTTTTACTACAATATCTTTAGATCGCTCATGCAGACGAGACTTGTTTAGGACACTATGAAGCCATGCACACGAACATACAGTTGCTTCATCTATTTAGATTAAAATCTCTCACCACATCTCATAATAAAACAAATAGTGAGTAACTTTTGTAAAATTCATGACATTATTGTAGGTATGTGAAGATTTTTTTACTTTATAACAATTCGATTTTATAACCGATTAATGAAGTAGTTTTACTGGTCGAAGATGTGGTTTATCTTTTTATATTAATATTGAAATGTTGGCCGGTCTGTTCGCATATTTTGTAATCAATTTTATACTTATTACCGTTCAAAAGATTTTTTTATTTTTATGTATTTTATTTTGTATTTGTAATGTCATTTCAATTTAACGAGCCATTAACAATTTTTTTTTATTGTTTCAAATTAAAAGCTTTGCTTAGTTAGGGACTAGATGGCGTTGTGTGATACGTCCAAGAATATTTATTTTATGTAAATTACAAAAAGTATGTAAATCACGACCATATTTTCCATATGAACACAGGGCTCGTGTCCAAGACCACACAACTCAATGTAATTATTAAGGATGGAAAGATTAGGAAAAGAGGAAGGGATGAAAAAAACTCATATTATGAAAAAGTGAAGTTAAGTGACAGTAAAATCAAATACTATAGACGAGTAATACGCACAGCTCTTGACGTTTCTCATACAATGACTTGGCAACCTCTGTTCACCTCATGCCGCTAGGGGCGCTATAACATTTTGCATACAAAAAGTTTTGAAATCGTTCACCTCATGCCGCCCTCATGCCGTAGGGGCGCTAGTGTCGCGTCTTGCCCGAATTCTTCCGAAGCTGTGCGTATTAACTCGGTAGAGTTTCTATAGTATTTGGTAAAACAAAATATATAAAAACCATAAAGAAAAAGGAAACATAATAACTATTTACAAAGAGGTTTTTAAAAAGAGTTCAGTTTGCCACAGTAATGTTGCATTATTTAGTATGCTCCGAGTTGACCGAACTAAAGTGAAGCGAAGACTTAGTCAAAGTAAAGACGACGTAGCACTAAGAACCCGTACACACTCATTTTTCCCTTAACTTTGCGAGGGTATAGTGTATCTCTCAAGCCGAATTATCTTCGTATTGACGAATGATTCATCATTTTCAAAAAATAAAATTTACTAGGACTAAACAATATCTCCTTTATTTTCAGATTATTACGGCCACGAGCAATTATACAAGTACAATACAATGGGTGTCTCCGAGACACCGAAAGATGATTCACCGAGAACCACTCCAGAACTTACCAGAGCAGACCAGTCCCCAGCATCGGAGAGACCACCGCCTGGGTCAGCAGACAGCGATGACGCTGATGACTTCACACCTAAAAGAAAACAAAGAAGATATAGAACTACCTTCACGAGTTTTCAACTTGAGGAGTTGGAGAAAGCGTTCTCGAGGACCCACTATCCTGATGTATTCACGAGGTATGTGTATATGTTTTCTTAGTAAATTAGAGACTTGTATATAAACACAAACAATATATTAGCACTGATCTTAAATCTCTCGTCCGCGTCCTCGCTTCCCGTTCCACAGATAATCTAACAAATTAGTTATCATTTATCGCAACTATCACCATCATACTACAGTATGTTTTCTTCTTTTCTACCTATTTTAATTAGGATTCTCTAAGTACCTAAGCTTTATGCTGGCTCTATACTCTCGGGAAGTTGAGCAAAGCGAGGGGAAGAAAGTTAGGCACGGAGTTAAAAGACAAGCGAAGAAGTAGAAGTTACGTAGTAACTGTTTAGTAATCTGTGGTAGAAGGGAGAGTCCACATGAGAAACAGACTCTTAATGATTGATGCCTTTTGGACACTGCTGATCGATCAAAGCTTAAGCCAATTTCTGCAAGGTTGCTGAAAAATGAGATAATAAAAGTTACAACAATTTATAATTACTAGGGGGTCTCCCTTCGATCTAAGGCGATTAGGACGTACTCTGCCACGCTGCTCCAATGCGGATTGGCACAGCAATTTATAAGCAGATAATGATAAGTGTTCGCGGTAAATTACCTATTACTACAAACAAGATTAAAATGATAAGGTTTCCTTCTTTAGATAAAATTAATTTAATGAACATTTCCGATTAATTTTAATTAATTAACAATGTTATCAGATCTATATAAATATTTATTAATTATTGACATTCCATATTCATGTTGTATACCAATCGATAATTTCATTGTAAAAGTAAGGCAATAATCTTTTGCGATAACAGGTAATTTCCTTTCCCCATCAAAAATAATCATTTTTCAAAAATTCATTTCTTCAAAAATAATTCCTCAAATCTCAGTTGTAAATTACTGAGCGCGCAAACAAAATATCGGGACAAGCCCACCGCACATTCCCACCACTGTCTCCTGTGTAGCCAGCATCAACAACGGCGATCTCAGATAGACAATAAGCAATGAAGCTTATTGACGTCCCGGGGAAGAAAACTACAGCTGAGCGCAAACAAAATAGTATTTTATATGTATAAAATACCAACACATTTGGACAAACCCAATGGACTAGAAGGCGCCTCTATTTAAAAGGGGTACGTACTCGATGCCTGTTATAGACATTTTAAACGATGGATTAACATGATTTTTATGGGTTAAGTTTTATATGCTATTTCCCATGGGAAAAATGAGACAATTGTTATAGTCTATGATTAATATTATTGTCTCTGCTCATGCTGGCAACACTAATGGTCGAGTGAGCCACGTTGTCGAATAAGAAGTCTTGTAATGTCCGCCCATGTGCTGCTTGAATAAAGAATTTAAAGAAACCCGTCTATTTCATTGCAACCAAACAAAGCAATAATAAAACAAATATTCTCTCTTGTTTCAGGGAAGAGCTTGCCATGAAAATAGGATTGACTGAAGCTAGAATACAGGTAACCAAACACAAATATAAATTCATTAGGCATATTTTTGCTGAATATAAACACAGGCGGAGTAACGACCATTATTTTCGGGACAAGCCCACCACACATTCCCACCGATGTGTCTCCTGTGTGGCCAGGATTGTTGTCTATTGTTATATTACTATTGGGACCTAATGCTATGAGCTGTTGTTTACTATTTTGATTCCAATAATATGTATTGCAAAACCTAAATGCCTGATAATTCTCTCTGCTTGCTACGAGATCAGAATAATAAACTACGCCCGAAGTACGACCATTCTATTGACTTGTCACTTTATCCTGGGCTAATGACCAGGCTTGGATGAGTAAATAAATTCTACACTTTTCACTCAGCACTACCTAGTCCCACACTCTCATAGTAAGCTAGGTAAAACCTACTTGTCTTTTCTTCTTAAAAATAGAACCTTATTTAACAAAAATATTTTTTGCCAGTTCTTCTTTGCACACAATGAGATTTTATATATTTTATGACAAGAGAAGTAACGTCATACAAAGCATTCGTAAAAAGCCGCAACCACTTTAGAGTGTTAAAGACGTAGCTTTGAAACCGATACATATTCCGAGCATATGCCAAAGTTAAATATGTTTGTCTCTTTTTTTCTAGAGTCAAACTAATTATGTCAAAATGAGACAAAAGCATTACTCCCAGAAAAATGGTCAGAGTTGCCAGCTCATGAATAATTTTCCCATTGAATGAATGTTATGAGTCTTTTTTTTTTTTTAAGTTTTTATACCGTATTATTGTTTCTTAGGTGACAGAAGAATTAAAGATAGGAAGAAATAAATATATAGATGCGTAAATATTGGTACATACATATTATATTTCAAGAATGAATCATGGCGGAATGGAGAAGTTTCCATTTTTTAGTCATTGATGAATCTAACCGATGCAGACCTACTACTATTATCTATTCTGTGCTACTACTAACTTTTAGCAGAGATTTTTTTTTGTTTTCTTCACTTATTCTGGGTAGGCAAAGGGAACTATGCCCATACAGCCAAGTCTTCAGTAGATTTTTTTTATTGTTAAGAAATAAAAATGAAATTTAAATAAAATAAAATAATAAATTTAAATAATTTGAATAAAATACAACATAAAACAAAAAAAAACTATTGTACTCAATCGAACATTTGATAATTGCAGAAACAATTTAAATTAAACACCGTTACCACAATGAAAAAGATGAAATTGTTACTTCACTGTCATAGTAATAATATCATTATGTCAAATGTCAGTTAAAAGCCATATCAAAAAGAGGAAAATGATTTGTTTTTTCTTGTCTTGACGTGCGTAGCACTAGCGATTGATTTTAGTATCAATCAATTCTAAGTAAATAATTAATTCTAGTTTGAGCCTGGTTGTAGGTTTACTTCTACTGTGTTACTAATAATGATACATAAAGGCGTATGAGTTCGTCATTGACTAAACTCCTAACATTTGGGAAACTTAAAATCGTTTTTACTGGCAACACTGTTGGCAAAAACAATGCGTAATATATTAATTTCGATTTTAATACTATTTTGGTATAATTTTAACATAATTAAGCATTCTTATTTGTGAAAAGTGATACCACTTGCTTTGTTATTAGTTTGGGATCACGACATACATGTTTTAACAGTGCATTTAACCATTTTTGTGATATTATTGTGAGATACGCATTCACTGAACGTCAAACTACGACTAAGTCGGAAGAAATTCAACTAAGGCTGTGGCCTCAGTCGACGTGGCAGCGGGTATGTGTCAAACATTACGAATCTATAGTAAATAACAGATCACTGTTTGCACATATCTGGTGGTAGGAAAAAATTGTGACGATTCGAAAGAGGTTATATTAGGTCTATTTGAATAAAAATACATATTTTGAATTTAAATATATCAAAATAAAAAGGTATTATTATACTGCTGCTATAAAACCTGCTAGTATTTATTATAAATATAGACAACGAATATATTATTGTAAATAATTCAATTCTAAAATTCAAAACTTTTATTCAGAGAATAGGTTTTCACAAACACGTTCTCTTGTCAGAGTATACAGTTGTAATAAATTGTGATTTGTTTATATTAATCTACTCTATATACTACTACCTATAATTATATAGGTACTTATAATAATAGAAAAACACTCAGACTAGAGACAAACACAAATGTTTGCCCCTTGCGGGGATCGAACCCGCACCTCTGGTGCCGAAGATAGTAGTATAATAATTATTTTTTATATTGATGACATAATCATAAAAATTATAAACTACACTGTTGCAAATTACTTGTTGGATGGCAAAACAAAAACCGCAGATAGTATAATTCCCATGGACGCAAGGACACGTATTGACAACCTTTAATCATGCTGAACCGAACCGAATGATGCACTGAATCTACTTTCAACGATTACTATAATAAACACCATCTACTTTCAGCTATTTATAATGGATGTGGCAACGTTGAGCACACTTGATAGAGTCATTTATAAGTATGATATTAATAATAATATTAAAATAAAAAGGAGGAATGTTTGTTTGCAATGTCATTAGTCATTACAAAGGTACCTACTCATAACATTTTTTTACTGAGTTATTTATTCGTCGAGTTATAAACTCGCGAGCGCGCGCGATATGGCACCTTCTGGTTTTACCAAATAGAGTTTGAATTGAAACACAAAAAATATCATATATTTTTATCCCATCTTTTTTACTGCTAACTAGGTACTGCTTTCTGATTTTCCGAAAAAATGATTTTTACAGCATAAAGAATGGCATTAAACGGACACGTTATTTTTTAATTTGTTACGTATTTTTTGTAGATCAGATTTAATTGTCTTATTGCTGAAATGAATTAAGTTCATAATAAATTCATCATCACCTCAGCCACAAGTAGTCCACTTCTGGACATAGACCTCCCACAAACGTTTCCTGATGAGTCTTCATAATAATTAATTAAAAACATCATATAAACTTCAATGAAAATGGAGTTGACAGGACAGCGGATACAAAACATAATGAGCACGTTTAGGAGATGACATGACAATTATGTGAATTCATTGGCATTGTTTGCCCATAATTATAATTGCATAGATTACAGGTAGGCTAATTAAAGAGCATGTTAGACATTATACCGCAAGATAAAAATGTAATTATCTTTTCAATGCTGGAGGTCTGAATTTGCTTAGAAACAGCAGAAAGAGATAGTTGGAGACAGAGAGGAGACGCTGGAGATGAGCTGAATGGCTAAAAAGAAATATGGACAATGTTAAAAGATTTGATAAGTGTAGTCTACAAATTTTATTTTACAACATAATAATATTACAATCTCGGACTCCAAAAAGACAATACAAATTTTGTGACTTGGTCTGACTTATAATTTTCAACTTCAGGCAACGTACCCAAAACGCAAATGTGAATAAATACTTCTCTTTATCACGAACTTACGATGGACAAACTTACAACTTAATTTAGAATTAATAAAAATTGTAATATAAATAGATTTTAGTAAAGGATTCATATGAGAAAACCAAACAGACCAGTCCCATCTGTTAGCATACATGTCAATTTCATTATTAGAATTTGGCGATTGCAGCGCCATTTAGTGCCTCCATCAATAGTAGGAAAAAAAATGGATCTTTCGCATTTCGCATTGGAGATAGTTTCACGGTGTACCAAATGTACGCTGCATCCAAAACAATATACAAAATCGTTTGCGTCTTATTTCTATTGTAACTACTATACAATAATATGCCACCTTCAATCTTTATTTTGACTTACATCCAGGACCATTTTAATAATGATGATGATACAGGACAACTCAGGTCATTCCATGTTGCAATGCTTTATTTGCTGAATATACTATTCGAATACAAATCAATCCTCTGATACCTGATATAATCGATTCGCGTAGTCGTTTCAATTGAAATGATATTATTATTCAATTCGTAACAGCTCTAAACCCTGTTTCTTTTAACTTGACCAATGTAGTAAACAATTTAGCATGTCTTTTTAACAAAAATAGGCAATTAAAATTATCATTCACACCCAAACAGTAATAATATAGTTAGTAATGGCATTTAACACAACACTCTTATTATTCTGGCGATTTATCGATTTTACACATGAATATTTGAATAAAAAGACACTCTAAAATTGTTTACCCGAAAGTTCAGAGCCTCTGAAACGTACTTTACAACGAAGATAAAAAGGTTTTTATATGGATTTAACAGAAGACGATCGCAATTTTTTATTTAGTTTTCCGAAAAGTTTTTAGGTCTCCGCTCTGTCGTGCTATATGCTAAATAACATCACGACCAATAAGAGTAGAATATCAATTAAAAATATAGCGAAAACAGAAAAACGCAGACAAAGTCGGTGACTGCGTTTCCTGTCCGCTCCGCGGTGGGTCCTCACTTCTGGACTCCAATACTGCTCAAAGGTGTGGAGTCAACTTATTTGGCTAAATAAAAGTAGTTGAGTGGGTCAGTAATTCAGCAAGGTATAATTTGATTTTTTTTTTTTTAATTCGATATTAATCACTTGTAATTAAAACCATATTAAAACGAAATATATTCCAGCTGTTTCTTTAGTCTACATTCTATCTCGTTGTACAGTCATAAGTGTAACTAAATTACAACTACACCTGCCTTGAAAAACTCTACTAATTACGATATTATCCTAAGTATTCACGCAGCGTATCTTTGATGTTACACTCCTTATTAAACTACAAATAATTAATGTAATAAATAGGTGAATTACAAGATAATTTTTTAATACACGATTCTCATTACCGTAAATAATAACTTGTAAAGTAGAATACAATATAATTTCACATTCGCGTAGGTTTCCATACTGTTGTTTATTAAATGGGCTCATTCCGAGTTTTCTTGTACTGCCACCAGCTGATTCGTTACTGTGATGGGCCGCTAAAATTACGCTTTTAAAACTTTTTTCAAATAATGATTTGTTAGGTACGGCATAAACGTGACTATTTAATTGTATGACATTAAAAAATATGATTTTAATGCCACATCATCTCAGCCACAAGAAGTCCACTGCTGGAAGTGCTGGATAACTGGATATAGGCCTCCCCTAAAAGCTTCCGGTATGACCGGTTGGCAGCGGCCCGCATCCAGCGGCTTTCAGCTGCTTTCCTTAGGACTGACCATCTTGTATCCTTACGGCATCTGACCACGTCTTGGGCACATTCAATGCCACATCCTAAACCTGTTTACTTCTCCCTTCCTTCCTTTTTCATCTTATCATAGATGGGCAACGCATCCAAAACTCTTACAGTCGTGAATGTCTATAGTCAGAGATGGTTTATTAATATCAGCCGACTAGCTTGTTTGTAGTGTGTCTGTATTTAAAAAAACTAATAATTAGCAGAAAGTCTCGATCTCATTACACTATGTCTATCTACTCTTCGAAATCGCAGCAATAACATACTATGTGTTGTGTTGTGTGTACATAACATTACACACATAATATTATCCTAACAATGTACCTACATTGCATACATAAATTAAACCGTATTTTCTAGTATCTGTGATCGGTCACTGAGCTGTAACAAATAAGTCACTGGGCACACAATAATTGCTTTCAAAGTTCATAGAATTAATGTAAGAACAATTTAGAATAATGACTTGTAAAAACAATTTCTGTTTGTAGATAAACTACATAATTACTGGTTAATGCTATATATTTATAACCTGCGGACAATTAAATTGATATGTACACTTGTGATACGACAATATCAATTTTATTAACTATTATAAGATATAGTTAAGGTGACTTCACGTATGTAAATAGTATTTTTGAATTCAGTAGGAAAGTTTATTTTTTTCTATTGGTTGATACAATGGCCCATCTCAAATCTGTCAATATCCGTGCGAGGGAAGTGCCCAGCTCATTTGATAAAATAAAAACTGGCTATAACTGGTATTAGATAAAAATCTTGAAAGTTTCAAAATGTGAGGCGAAAATTTATATAAACCTCTTATATTACCTCCCTATAAACATATACTTATTAGCTTAGCTTTAACTAAATTGTTTTGTCACTGTCATTCTTGAGGAGAATTAAATGAATAAATAAATAAAAATGACAAAAAAAGTCCATATTTGTTTATTCATAAGAGCTATTCCTTTACAATCCTAATATTCCTTTACTCTTCTTATGCCTATTCATTCTTCCAAATTCCTTGATCAATCTTTCACCATTCAGGCTATCAGACTGTGGAATAGTTTACCAGTAACCATTAGGAAAGCGAAATCCATTGACATATTCAAAAAGCAAGTGAAATGTCATTTCCTGGCCCTTTGACTAATAAATAGTACATGTTTCTCATGTTCGTATATGATTATGTATATTTATGTATATATTATATTTATGTATAATATGTAATTTATATACCTATATATTATACTATTTTATATGTATATTTATTGTTATTATGATATTCGTTATTGTGTCATATGTTATTTCTTATTCATGAGTACTTATTTTACTAGCCCTGCCCACTGCCCAATCCATAAAATATTTCGTTACCCTAAGGTTGCCTTGAAAAGATTGCTTTTTAGCAATAAGGCCGCCTTGTTGCGATTTCACTAGTGTGTATATTGTGTTTATGTATACTGTGTCCTACTGTTGTGAATTGCAAATAAAGTATATTCTATCTATCTATCTATCTACAATTCACAATTTTGACGTCGAAATACAGAAAATAATTTACGCTCTATTAAGTGTTTTCTTAATGAAAAACGTTCTGTAGACTGTATAATGTATCAAATAAAAACAAGTTTAAACTTAAAAGTGTTGAACTGTAACTCCATTTCTAATTACTGGTTGTTTTTTATCATTTATTGAATAAACATGTAGGTTTAGTTTGAATTGAGTTTTTGATTCTCAGATTTGACTTGAGTATTTTGATTCACGAATTTGATTTGAATTTTGATTTGAGTATTTGTTTTTCGGGTCGATTTGAGTATTTGATTCTAGAGTTTGACTTGAGTATTTGATTCTGTCTTCAGTGGTTTTTTTATGTACCGTGAACTGAACAGAACCTTTATGACTTTAAAGAGTCCATGGTAGACCTGAACTACTACCCGAAAGACTATCTTATACAACCATGTAAAAGTAATATTAAATAACTGTTATATCTCAATTTAAAATCACACTGACAATTCAATGACTATAATTGAACTCAGATTACTCATTAAGAACTTAAGTAAAAAAATCGACTGTACTTATTACTTAACAGCTCACAAGTTTCTTGATTTGTTGTAAAATTTCTGTAATTACTTGAATTTATATAATTTTATAATTAACCTATTTCAATATTTTCTTTATTTTTAGTATATTGTAATTTTAATTATGTATTTCTACTAATAGTACGTCGCGTTTGGCTATGACCTGTAAGAATGTTTGAATGAATAAATGAAAATTAAGTGTATAATGTGAAAATGTTCAAAGTCAAAGAGCGGTATTTTAGGCACCCTACCGATCGGATAGCTCCGAGCTCCGCCGACCAGTCATTACCTTAATGCGCGACTTTGTTAAGCTATTAAACCTGGCACCTGGGCCGTTGCCTTTTTGTGCCGACCATACTCGGCATTCCGCGACCATGTCTGCCTCCAATTATAACATTTATAAATTCGCAACCAACGCCGTATGAAGTCATATTTAAAACGGCCATTGTAAACTTAATAGAACCAACATTTACAATCGAAAATAAATCTAAAACGCAACATTTATAAGGTCCAAATTTAACTATAAACAATTTTGCAAACACGTTTCTTATACACCCAGCCTCCGGTAAAACAACGACATTTACAGAATCTGTTTATTTTTTACAACGCGGCATTTATCATAAGTGAATTAATTTAAATTGCCATAAAATACCAGTTTGCATAATGATGTACTTATGAATAATTTTACTTTTTTCCGTGCTATAAATATTGCATTGATCACCTTTGTTCGTTGTAACCGACTGTTTACTGACGTCTAGTTTTGTCAATAGTAATAAAAATTATATTGTTTTCCTTTTTGTCGACATTACAGTCAAGTGGATGTCATTGGATAAAATACAGATGGTATAATATAGTACATTTGTATTTTCTCCTCCACATTGGGTCGAATGCGTATTGACATTTAAATTTAGTTGTACAATTATAAAATTAGTTAAGTCTATCCTCAATTGTATTTTACAAGATGAGATTGATTGAAATTGAAAATTCCTGCCAAAGTTTACCGTTTACGTTTTTGTTTACTTTCTTAAAAGAGGTCTTAAACGCCTTCTATCCCAGAGCCGGCGCTGTCATCATGCAAATCAAATCATCCAATAACCTGTCTACCTATTCGATTTACAATGTTTTAATAAATACCGGTAGCATAAAAAGTGTATTACAGATCAATAAAATAAATAATTTTCATATTCTTACGTTCATTTCTCTCTTACAGGTGTGGTTTCAAAATCGCAGAGCAAAATGGCGGAAGCAAGAGAAAGTTGGACCTCAAGCACACCCATACAATCCCTACTTGGGTACGGGAGGAGGAGCACCCCCACCCTCCGTAGTGGCCTCCATGCCTAACCCCTTCACGCAACTAGGATTTGGCTTTAGAAAACCCTTCGATACTAATGCTTTGGCATCTTTTAGGTAAGCATCTTGAGTAGCTAGCTATAGAGATGGTAGTAATATATAAAGTAGATTAATTACACAAGTAAATATTTAACTGTATTTACTTGAAGAGAGAAGGAATCTATGAGGACCTACTTTCTAAATATATTTTTTTTTTTGTAAAGGCTTTTTTTCACTGGCGACATGCAGTAGCAAGTTTCTAAGAGTTAATTTTTCATCCATATCTGTTTTTCCAATTCGCTAGAAATAGATGGGTTCTCCATGGATTGAAGGGAGAGCCGTATCCCTGCAATGGGATGATTATGGGTTGCAATATGATACGATGAGATCAGTTTCGCTACTTAGATTTTTCAATTAGTGTTTTGTGAAACCGGCCGTCAGACTAGCAATTAGTGCGCTTACCAAAATAGCTTCGGTACCATATAGTTTATACGATTTTCTCTAACTTATAAGCTTTGCAGCAATATTACCGATATCACTTGATTGTTAATTAACTAATTCATTATCTTCCCACAGATACGCCGGAGGACCAGTACTCGGAGCACAGTATCTAGGAGCGCCACTACCTAGACCCCCCTTATTCAGTGCCCCGTTGTACACCACCTCTCCTCCATTTCACTCCCTCCTCGCAGGTCTCGCGGCTCCACCTCGACAATCCCCAGACCCTCCCCCCGTTTCACCACCTATCTCCCCCGGCAGCGAATCACCACCAAGTACGAACGCTGCTCCAGAAGTAGAACGAAGAAGTTCGAGTATAGCAGCACTAAGGATGGCAGCAAGAGAACATGAGTTAAGACTTGAAATATTAAGACAACGTCATCATCCTGACCTGATTAGTTGAGCTTAACTCAGCCCTTTTAAGGACAATACAGATTTGAAATGATAGTAGAATTTTTATAAAGTCTAAAGGAAACAAGTATGTAAACTTTGTTTGAATAGACTCGTTCAGTGACCAGTATTTATGACAACGTGCCTGAAGATCTTTAATTAAACCTATGCAAAATAGACTGAGTCGTTGATTAACTGTATTCATAATTTGTTTAAATAATGAGGCGATTTCAATTGCGTGTTCATTTGAAATTTACAACGACGCTACTAAGCATAAGGTCTATTTCTGACCTTTAAGGATCCAGCACTGGGTTCTAGTTTTTATCAAAGTTATCTAATGTAAATGAAATCAGATTATTGATTGTCTGTTCAGAGATTTTTCATAAATACACTGGTGTGCAAATAAAAAAAACCTTGTAAGATACCTATTAGAAAATAGTAGATTTTATATAACAGGGATGAGGCTAGAATATGAATATTATTGTTTAAAAGGAAAATATCGTCGCGAAAGCAATCTTTATTTTATAGTAAGGAGTGAAACATGGCCTTAGTACAATCGGATACAAAAGCGTGTTACATTTTTTTTTTACATAATTGAATAATAAATAACAGTTTTGCTAATATTTCTGTTCAAGCCATCGCTCTGCCTAGGATATAATATAGTTATTGAATCCGTCCAATTATAAGCCTTATTGTTATTTATTGTAGCTTTAAGAAATACTTAATTATTATAGGCTTTGATTTTAAGAAGTGATAATTTTATATACTTAATTATAATTCTGTGCCTCTGGCGTGCCTTTCCTAATGTGAATACAAATGTTATTTTTAAAAAGACTTCTAAGTAGGTGAAAAAGACGCTTAAATATTGACAGCATTTTGATAAAGTGCTGTGTCTTTTGTTTTAAATACACGAAATTCTAAAAGAAGATGTTAATAAATACTATGTAATTTAAGTTCAAGTCGCATTACATTCTCATTGTTAAAAACCTTTATGAGTTCATATCGGTATGTAAACAAAAAAGGTTATGGAAAAAAAATACAAGATTTTGGATGGAGAAACACTACTTAATTATTAATTAACGTTATATGCATTGGTGACGAATCAAAATTACGTCATAACAATACACGTAATTATGATTCGTCACCACTGCATATGACAGGCAACATAATATGTATTACTTTGGCAGATATGTCTAAAATTTACACAGTGGTACTGCCGCCATCTAGTGTTCTTTTTGGAACTAAAACATTTTCAGATGTATGGTTAATTCTATAAGTGAAAAACATAAATAACATATTTTCTTACATTATTGTAAATATAATTTAAAAATCGAACTTTTTTTTAAATATGCGAATGTTTTGCGCTATGATTGGTTTATTCTTGTATTATAAATATTTATAAAACTGGTATGATTGTATTTTAAGTCGCACCAAAGAATGAATGCTCATCACGTATGAAATAAACGTGCTGAAATCTTTTGGCCTTGTTTTCTGTTACAAAATGAATGCAACTGAATATTTAAAAACGAATTTTAAGAAAATATTTTATTGTACGGGACGTCATACCTACAGCCAGTTTCTGACACGCATTATTAAAATGGCGCACATTAAATTATAACTGTCTCTGTCAAACTAAAGAAGAAAAAAGAGATAGAGACTTTGTTGTGCAGAAATGCGTTTCAGAAATTTGTTGTTACTAGATGGCGTTGTATAATTTGCCGCAGATTTTTTTTCCGTTTTTCAACGTGCATATAAACTTACACAATCATGGTAGATTTAAATGTCGAAATATTTTCTGGTGTACGTTGATGTATGTACATACCCACCCGACGATATAAAGTTAATACAATACAAAAATGTATTACATTATGACATTAAAAAAAAGTTAAAGGCGTTTTCCCGGAACTAAATAAGTATGTAAACCTGTTCATTTAAATTCTATCAATATCTTGTATAAAATAAACGAAGTATTGAATCACTATAATTTACTGTTTTTTATTTACATAAATTCTGCAAGCGACTACATCTGCAAAAGTATCATCAAAAGAATCACGAAAATGGCCTTAAAACCTGCTTTGACAGATGACGAATAAAACAAATGAATATCTATTAAATCTACCAATTTCATTCATAGAGGTATCTTTGTTTTTTTTTTACTATCGAGTATACAATTACAATTGATATTGTTTTCAAGATGGATTCCAAAGAGCAATTCCTTAAATATCTTACATTACCATTCTATGGCTGAAGTATTAACTCTGTAATACTAAATGTCTAAGTGTTTAAAAACCCATTTTTCGGATGAGATCCTCTGCAGCCCCTTATTACTTTTGCCATTTTAATAATCTAAAATAAATATTTCAAGTAGATTTACAGGAGCTACTGTACGTCAATATGTTTTTACCAACTAGCGAAATACTAAATGGCTTGTTAATAACTTACCAGTTTGCCTTTTTATAGGTTACTATTGCTGTGCTCCAAACAAATAAAAAATTTAAAGCAGGCAATCGTAAATTGTATAAACTGTGTAAAAAAAATAACAATAGACAATTAACTAGAATCGTTTAGCATAGAACTCACAAGGACCATAATACCTTTGTCAACAATATCAATCCCTTTGTTGACGAATAAGCAAGCAAAATGAAGTAAAATAGGGTATTGGTGCCAAGCAAAACTCTCTCTAACAATAGATTTCTATGCAATATAATAAACTACCGCGTTTTCAAAATAATATTTAAGATAGTAAATATTATTTGTAACTGGAAAGAAAAAACTGGGGAGCAATAGTTGGGAAAAGAAGAGAGAGGTTTAGTGAGAGCCTTCCGATCCTGCACCTCCACCTATCTGCCACGCCAGTATTTCGAAACCGCCTGGAGGCTTATCGACTGTCATCCATTGTCAACAACCCGGACCCACGACGGGTTAACGAGCCCTCCGAAATACGGAAAAGCTCGAGGTAACCATCCAAACACTGGCTAGGGTCAACATTGCCTCCTCTGAGCTGCAGTGAATTCGGAAAAAGCATCCAAAGCTGCAAAGAACACGATGGACTCAGCATTGTTGAATCCATGTAAGTAATTCGTCGCTGTTAGATAATAATGATAGAAATAGTCTGCAATTGAAGATTGGTTTGGCAACTTTAGACATGAAGGCATATAATTTTAAACGTGTATACATTACATATGAACCTAAATACAAAAATTCAGCTCAATCGGTTGAAGAGAACTGCTATAAATGCAACATTCGACCCCACCAAAAAAACATTGCAAGATTGAATATGGCTGACTTACCAACCCTTATTAAAACGCAATTAAAAATTAAATGAGGCCGATTAGTAAACATTCAAAAAAAACATTTCGCAACTAATATAATATTTTAGCATATAAATAAGCATGTTGTTACATCTCTCAGCTACTTGGTATCATGATTAATAACCAGCACTAATCACATTTTCTACATCCGACCATCAGGAAGACAGTCAATTAAATTTCAATATACATAAGCAGCGCTAAACGAAAACACTAAACGATGAGTTATTAAAGAACCAAAGAGAATAATCCAATTTCGGCTTTCAACAATCAGGCACCATCAATCACCCGCTTATTACATGTCATAAGTTGAAATATATGGCAGCTAACTGTTGGACGTCGGTCCATCTATCAACGAAACAATACTGGCCTCTCATTAATTACGTAATCGAAACTAATTAAAATATAATTCAATAAGAAATTCAATTATTAGGGAAAGTCGTGGGAGAGATGCGCTGCGCGGGCCGCGTGGGCGCAAACCGTTTGTGATTTCGTAAAGCAATTAATCTCAAATTCAATTAAACGCTAAACATTGTACCGATTGGATTCTAGAGGCGGGTGAAAAAAGACGTGACTCACGTTCGGTAGTCTCATATATTCGAATTGATTGCTTTTATTGAACTCTTGTGTTTGTATTACAATAACTGTCTTATACATAAACAATAAAGTATATTGTTGTATAAACCAATGCAATGTTGTAACAACAATTTTTTAATACGTTCATCATGATTTACTGATTGCAGTTGTTTAACTCGGCTCAAACTTAAAATTACTTATAAGCTAAATATTTTTTTTACAACGCCTATAGTATTATCCGCACAATGTCGAAATTAATTCCATGGGAATTAGAAAAAAAATCACTTCTTTGTGGTCACTTACCTAACAAAAGTGACGTCGGTCTTGTGGGACTTAACTTGTTGCTAAATATTAGCTTTAAAATTAAAAAAAACCTTGTTCTACGGTATGGAAAACCTACGCTATCAGCTTTAACATTTTTTTACATACTTATGTATGGCATTACAAAAAATGTTGCTAAATTAGAAAATAGACTTATTAAATTACAACAGTTTTGTTTTTTATTTTACCCAACGTCAAATGACCTTTCATAGAACGAAGAGAAAGTCCAATTTTTAAAATAGCTCAAATAAATTTTGTTAAAAATCATAAAATATTATGACTGATTAATTATATGTTAGTCACATATTCCGAGTATCGATAACTGGTTAGTTATACTGTTAATTAACACGAATTATTAATTAATCAGATATATATTAATGAAGAATAAATATGAGCACACTAATTTAATTGTAATCGAATTTTTATCCTCCCATACTCATCTGCGCGCATCCGCCTCTCCGACAGGCTCTCATTATAAACGGGTTTTAGGCACAAGCGTTAGCGGGAATATTCATAAACTCTTTTTTTAAGTCATTTCAATTTTCAATCCAGGTTAAGTCTATAAGGTGTCATTAACTTTGAAAATTGTTTTTAGCAATTCTCCGTTTATTCCTAAAAATTTCACATTTTTAGGTTACATGATTATTATTCAGATTACAAATGTAATTAGACTGGTTTAAAAGCTATCCAATTCGAAAATTTCCATATTTCCTAGAATATTGATATCATATCAGCGCATTGCATAATTAGTTTGAACAGTAAGTATATTTTTATAAGTTAATATTTTTTCGTTTCCGAAGTGTAAGTTCACCTTTATAAAGGAAAGAGGAAAGGTTATGCCTTGCACCACAAAACCAGTAATTGGGTTGGGTGGTTCTTCGCCAAATCTAATTACGTTTCCTAACAAAAACACACGAAGAGCAACATTTTTGTATGTTTTAGGAAACACAATAGACCGGTTGTTAAAAAGTTCATTTTCTTATAACTGATGATGTATTGAATGAAACCAAGGAATTTCGGTATTATTTGTTTCTCATATTGCATTATTATACATAAATATTTTTGACAGAACCATTTGTTTCCTTCAACTTGAAATAATAATCTTTATTTTTGGTTTTGCATTCTTTATTACTACAACTTTAGGTCCCAATGATGCAACAATATCCCGTATAGTAATTAAACTTCACTAGATTTGCTATATCTACTAGGAATTGCTCAAACCATTTTAAAACTTAATAACACATTAAACAATAGATGTCACTGTCAAACTAAAGAAGATAAAAAGAGGTTGCAATTAATGTGGAATGAAAGTAATGTATCAGTGATGATTGGTTACCACCATGATGTTCAACAAATATTGCCAACCTACAGATAATAAAGACAAGAGGAGCCAAGGATATTGTTGCAACGGTTACCAATACTACCAGGACAACAGAACTGCAGAGGCGGAATCAAAAGTAATTAAACAAACACGAGAACGGCCGGTCTCGTTAGTGAAGGAACGCCTACCACTAATCAATTCGAATAATTAATCGATACCCGATCGCTACCCTCATCGGTACATCGATGATTAAGTGGACTCTAAATGTAGAATCTATTACACTTTTTCGCTTCTTGCCATTGTTCCCACGGCAGCAGTCGACAGTATGAAACCTAATGGGACAATTTGAGCAAATAAAACTTGTGTATAACCTACGGCCAGTTGCTAATGAATTCTCAAGTTTTTGTGATACGTGTGATGTGTTTTACGAGTTCATACATTATGTACAAGAACTAAATTAAACTTTATATAAATCAATCTTGTTTTGATAAAACTAATATATTACCTAATCTGGACTTATTAAAAGTTTGTAGAATCCTGTAACTTGGAAGGTGTTCTTTGTATGACATAGACATCAGATAAAAAAGGATTTTATGAAATTGCCTCGTGAAAGCGGGATTAAGTTAGTGAAGTTGCGCGGATTTCGCTAGTAAAAGAAGGCTCCTGTAACATAATGTTACAATACAATAATCGGGACAAGCCCACCACACATTCCCACCAATGTGTCTCCTGTGTAGCCAGGATCAACAACAATACAATAACCCAATTTGTAAAAGAAAAAAAAATCATTTTTCAAAAACAAAACATTCGTACACCGTGTTAAATTTAAAAAGTTTATGGTAGTTCCCAAGTTAACATGCAATTTAAAATCCACGCAAATCAAAATAAATTCGCAAATAGTCTATCAAATTTTTTGATTACCGATTTTAAGCAATAAATTGAATATAACCGGTGTTTTTTTCGTTCACCGAATATAACAGATACGGTCGCGGTTCGTTGAAAAGATCCATTACCCTAAAGAACCATGCAGAATTGAAATAATATTTTTTTATATTTCTAGTTTGTTTCGTTGATTTAACACAATTTAACAGATACGGATAGTTTTATGTTGTTCACTTGTATCCCAGTCCCCCCTCTGGCCTCGTCCCTTGTGGGGCAACTGGGGCATTTTTAAATAAAAACCCCAGTTTGACCAAGGAGGCTTTTCTACAGGGGGCTTTTCTAATACTCTGTAGAAGGTTCTTACGGAAAAAATGTTAACAAAATGGCTAAGAAACATTGAAAAAAAAGTGCAACAAAGCTACGCTGAGGCGGTACGGAGTTCGCCGGGTCAGCTAGTCAACAATAGATGTACACTGCTTACCAATGTAAATACTACCCACCCACCGTGTTACGCCTCGTTCTTCCACAACACATTTACATCAATCAAAGTTACATCCAATGAGGATCAAGAAGCGTCACTATGATTTATCTGCGCCTGCGCCTACCCACAGAGATTACTGATCACGATTCTGATGGGAACGGTTAGTATTTCTAATTAGATAAATTAAATGATGGGAATAGGCGGGGATTTAATTATGGTTTTTGGGAATTTAATATCGGTTTGGTATCCAATGGTGGTAGAATAGTGGTACAGCTGGTTTAACGCGGTGGTCCAACTGTTATTGCCTCGTGACGTAGTTTCCAATTGGTAAGAATACCTAATAAGAAATCTAGATCCGGCACAGTGTGAACATTTATGTGATGAGTTTTGTGTTTAGATATCTTCACATAGTATAAAACTAGTTAAACCCGCGCAGCTTCGTTTGCATGTATCTCGCTTTCCCGTGGGAATGTATTATCCATATGAACCTTTCTCTCGAATCACTCTATTTCTAAAAACATCAATATCCGTTGGGCCCGTACCATGACCGCTTAAAACAAAATAACAACGGCTGCGTAAGGGAGACAGCGCAATACATGATGTAAGGCGACGTCTCGTTTACACAATCGTTTATCGATAGTTATAAAAGGTCATGGTACGGCCCCAGGAATACATAGGGACAGACATTTTAGGCCCGCCGGTCATTTGTGACTTTTTGTCACCGAGTCGAGTGCTATGAAGATATATGGGAGTACGCTGACTATGGTGACGTGACATTACGGTGACTTCATAGCATCGACTCGGTGACAAAAAGTCACCGTGACAAAGTCACAAATGAGCGGCGGGCTTTATACTATGTAAAGATGGAAGCGTTTCCACTATCTCTTCGCTTACATCTTTTATGCTTCTGAACGGATTTTAATGCAACCCAGCAATAGAGTTAATAAAATAAATAAAATGTTGAACAAACACTTTCAGACAATAGGTATCACGGACAGTCCCCTGTGCAGAGCATGCATGGAGACTGAAGAAACGGTGGCTCACGTGCTCCTTGAGTGCACAGGCGTCACCCAAATCCGGAAAGAGACACTTGGGTCACCAATATCTCTTGCACACTAAGCAGTTTGGGAGGACTAATTCGCTTCTGGAGGGAGGTGGGCTGGATGGAATGACAGCCCCACGGCTCACGTACAATGGTCCAGAACAGGACTAAGTGCGGAAACCACACCCACTAGAGGGGTTTATGATGATGATCATGAATAGAGTTAATCAGGATGAAGGTTTATATGGATATTGCCTGGTAGAAATTGCTTGGCAACAAGGCCATTGTACTTTATTACTCGTAATTATCTGTAATATTTTTATTGTGTTTGGTGCGATAAAGAGTTTTTGTATTGTATTGTAATATTTTTACTTTTTTTATTTATTATTTATTTACGAATTTTCCGATATTATCTCACGAAAGCGGGATTTATGCAAACGAAATTGCGCTGGTTTTCCTAATTTTCGTTATATTTGCAACAAAACTCGTTGTTACAGCTTTCCCTTTATGGATCCAATTAATATAATAAATAAATATTCTTGGACGAATCACACAACGCCATTTATTTGTACTATGATGGGTACTATACTAGAATGCTGATAAATATACTTAAATACTTTTTTTTTTAATAAATGCTTATTATACATAGAAAACATCCAGCCAGACCAAGGCAAACAGACTTGTTTATGCACGCAAATGTTTGGGTTGCGCAGGATTCGAACCCGCAGCCATCGGGATAAAGTGACCATTGGCCACGAGCACGACTACCAGCATATGAAAAAAATATCCATCCAAATATTATAAAAGTAAAAGTGTGTTTGTTTGTTTGTTTGTCCTCACTTCACGTCAAAAGTAATGAACGGATTGATGCTTTTTTTTATTGGGGATGTTTAAAGTCTGGAGAGTGATATACTTTTTCCACACGGGATAAAGAGATTCCCATGGGAAAAATTATTGACATTTTCCCTTGACCACGCGGGCGGAGCCGTGGGTAACAGCTAGTAATATAAATACAAACAATATATTCAAACATACTTACTATAACAGCATTAAATTAATATAACAAATCGGTAACCATTTCTCAAACTGTAAAACGAAGAACAGTCTATTCAGGACTCAAAAGTTTGACAAATGACCAACCCGAAATTGAATGCTCTTTTCTTAATTCGATATTTCTGTTGTAATATCCAATTATAACTTTTTCTAAATTATTTTGACTTTTTCCTTCGTTTAAGGGAGAGCTTCGTGAACTAATTAATGATTTACTCACAGTTGGGGTTCAGGGCTGTCAATTTTCAAATAAGCTCAAATTATGTTTAAATATTTTGTTAATTTTAAAGTTTACAAAGTAAACACATACATACATCCTTTGGAAATAAGGCATTGTAATAGATAATTTCTTAATCCTAAACTATAAAAAAAAATACAAAGCTTGAAGAGTGTAGAAGTTATCTGAATTCTTTAAAAAAAACATGACAAACTGTAAATAAAACTGATAAATTTTTGAAAATTTCTACTTTATTAACATTTTTTTATAATGACACAAAGTAGTACATATATTTTACAAAAATACAAAAAATTGTTCAAATAAAAAAAAATGAATACAGGATAACATAATAAATAGAACGTATTTTATGTATTGTATGAAAAAAATAATGTAATTGCAATAAAACTATTATAATTAGTAAAATGTAAAAGTATATTGCGAAAACCTTTAATGCCTTTATTTAGTTGTTAAGTTAATGCTAACGCTGTTTGTAAGCTGTTGGTTTTCCTATGAGAATAAAATAAATAAAAAATAAAAAAGCAAACAATTTAAACCTCTACCGACTCTACACTTACTAATTATTATTTATTTATTTATTCAATTAACAAAGACTCATACAGTGTTATTATACTTATCAACTAGTATTAAAAATAACAATGAACTAACAAACAACTAAACTCCTCCTTGACGACCTCCGTGGCGTAATTACCACGCCAGACCGCCACCCAGGAGGTCCCGGGTTCGATCCCCGGTCGGGTCATGATGAAAAACGAACTTTTTCTGATTGGCCTCGGGTCTTGGATGTTTATCTATATATGTATTTGTTATAAAATATAATATCGTTGAGTTAGTATCCCATAACACAAGTTTCGAACTTACTTTGGGGCTAGCTCAATCTGTATGAATTGTCCCTACATATATATATTTTTTTTTATTAAACTTTGGGCAATTCCTGCACCACTATATTTATATCGTCAACCCTAACCAAGAGCGCTCACAGCAGGCAGCCTTTTTGACCCTCGAACCCTCCGCTTTGCGCTGCCAGCTATTAGGTAACTCGCTACAACCAGTCCAATAGTGATAAACGACTTCATCGCCATATATTATGAACGGTGGCTATCAAAGGTAGCTAACATAGAACTCCTTGTTATACTATCAGGCACAGAACAATGAAACAGGGAGTTTAACTCCCCAGTAGAAATGTGGTTGGTTCGATACAAAATGTATGCGGACCATGTCTGTAAGTTAAACGTTCAAGAAATTTGAAAGGTTTCAAATGAGACGTTTTATTTGGCACTTATCTATGTACAGATTCGTCAATGTTATGACCCCACATTGCCTACTATTAGTTTCTTTTATCTGTGGTATCGGCGATCCAGTTTTATTTTATGACAAACGAAGACAAACAAGCTGATCGTCTGATCTCTGCCCCAGGACATCCACGACTACAAGAATCTTGGACGCGTTGCCCATCTATTAAGAAATTACAAAAGAAGGTGAAAGGTAACAGAAAGTAGGAAGCACAACGAGTATTAGGCTTCTGATCCTCTCACTTGTTACGAAACACAGCAGCATGTCACCGTTATTTCATATCGATATTCGGTGAAAGAGTGGTGCTGCCACTTACAGCGCCAGTATATAGCAGCATGAAGAACCCATACATCCAAGCAATTGAGTTTCCAAATAGGTGGCATTTAAAATCAGCGTTAAATCTTCGTATTTTTCTACCCTCCCAATGGTTGACTGGTAAAGAATTTAATTAGCAATTTGTGTATTGTGGTCAATAAAGTTAAATAAATAAAATAAATAAATTGACTAGAATAAACAGAATTTATGTAATATTTATTAAAGACTTTAGTAATTTGACTAATTATGATCAGTTACAACAAGGAACTATAAATTTATGTGAGTGTTAATGGTTGTATAGCTATTATTTAACATGAACCCGTTATTTGGCTCGTAAACATTATACATTTCTGTGTTTAATGAGCTTTAAGCTATGGCTTGATTAGGGGAACAGAACAGAACAGCCGTTCGTTCGCGTAGGTACGGTGGCCTCGAAGATAGGAGGACCATTTTAGAAAAAAGTCGCTTGCACTTCTTGTAAGCAGATTTCTCTGTTACCAAACAGTGTTTTTGTTTATTAGAGCCACATGTGTCAACTAGGATGTTGGATGTTGCAACCAAAAATCATCCTTAAAATGGTCCTGCTATCCTCGAGGCGACTGTACATACACTATTTAAGAGTGTCAAAATGTCGGTGTAGTGCGCTCTGTAAGGTTGTAAACTCACTAACGGTGTTCATAGGCCATTCCGTCTTCAAGTGTAATTATTTTATTTACTGAAAATGTATTTTTTTTCAGCGAGTAGGCTTTCAAGGCACGTTCTCTAGTCATGTTGTACAAATTATATAAATTATACTTTTTAAACTACCACCATTTTGTTAACTAAGCAAAATGACCACTGGGAAAAGAAGTCTTCAAGCGAAACCCTGTTACGACCTTTTTGTGCTTCAATTCATAGTTTTACATTTCATATTAATCAGAGCCTCCACTGCATATGTTTGGCGGTTATCCTTGTTATATTGAAAATAATCATTGTATTCTAATAGTCATAAACTACCACAATTTCGGAACAAAACAAAGCAAAATGACCACTGGTAAAAGAATTAATGACAAGAGATACGAAGTTTCAGTTAATGTCTTAAGTGTCTATGCTCGCTATGCTCTGTCTGTAAGCGAAACCGTAGTTACTCACTAATCGCGTAATAAGAACATAGCTTTACTTAATAACCTGACAACTAATTAGGAGACAAAGTAATATAAATTTTATTATGTTTAATTTACGTGTTTCTCTTAATTATTGCGTAGCCTTTCTGAGTGCATCAACAATGTAAAAAAATAGGTCAAGTCCATAAAAATATTAATACATGTATATTACCAATTATGAGACACTTATAATAACATTTTTTTTTTATTATCCCGTTGTATTCAAGGCAAAGGTCTCCCTACTTCTCGAATTCTCACACGTTTTGTTCTGTGCTAGCCAAACTGAGAACTAAACATCCAACTTGTTTCTCCTACGTGTTCTTTTGTGTAACAATTAGACCGCTTTCCACTAAAGCGGAGAGGAGTAGATGTCTGCATCTCCTCGATTCTCCGCTTTGGTGGAAACCGGGCCTTAGCGTCTATAAACGACGTCGTCAGCCGCTTAGAGCGTCGCCGTCGCCGTACGATGCTGCATGTGCCGTGTATATTTAAAAAATAAAAAGTTATATATATCAAAGTTACATCAGAAAAAGCATCCACCGTAGGGATCATTAATAAATTGAATCGAATGACCTCTGACTTCCAAACACATCAATAAAATTGAGGCGTTTGTTTGATAAATTAAACGTTGAATAGATTTTTGTAAAACAATAGTCATGTGGACAAGAACCAATGAATAACATGAAATCTTTGCAACTCGTTGTTCTTTGACTGGAGGAATAGTGTTTTTTAGAAGGAGCGTATTTCAAGGAAGATTCATAGGTACTGCGTCTGCACACTTTCTGTTTAGCTTATTGAAGTGAAAACTTCTTTAGCGGCGCTTGGCACTTATTTTAGATGGTTAAAAAAAAAAATAACTCGCGTCAGATCCGTAGCCTGATCGAAAAAACCTAAGATTCTCTAATCATTGCAAAATATTCAAAAGTTTTCACTTCTGCCGGCACTCCCGGAGCGCAACTCGTCCTTTTTTTTAGATATTTAATTATTTATATTTATCATTGTTTAATTATTCTATGAGTACTAATATCATAAAGCTGAAGAGTTTGTTTGGTTGGTCGAACGTACTAATCTAAAAACCAACTGTTCGAATTTTAAAAAATATGATGTAATGAGCGCTTCTATATTTTCGCGAAGTTGAGCGAAAACGAGTGTACCTGAACGGGACTGTGAACTCTTTCTCAAAACATTTTGTGCGGCTTATATTACTATTTTTAACATACAATATGTATGTATAATATCAAATCTCAAATATTTGACGACCTCCGTGGCGTAATGGTTACCACGCCAGACCGCCACCCAGAAGGTCCCGGGTTCGATCCCCGGTCTGATTGGCCTCAGGTCTTGGATGTTTATCTATATATGTATTTGTTATAAAAATATAATATCGTTGAGTTAGTATCCCATAACACAAGTTTCGAACTTACTTTGGGGCTAGCTCAATCTGTATGAATTGTCCCTATATATTTTTATTTATTTATTTAAATCATCATTATAACATATTGAGTACTAGTGGAACCCGCGCAACTTCGTTTGCGTATATTTGTTTATGCACGGCAGCGCCATCTATATCAGACTTATGATCAAATCGTACGGGAATCGCATATTTTTCGGGATAAAAATTACCCAATATCATTAATATTGGCCTAGCCCTTTGAGCGTGAATAAGTAACAAACATACAACTTTCTCCTTCATAATATTAGTAGGATTTTCAATTAATTTAATTTACAGTCTTATATTGATTTCATAAGTAATGTAACCAATTCTCACACGGTTACCTCGTGAGAAAATCAAATTTTTAATCAAATAAAACCCATAATTACATAAAATTACAGCAATCACACAATTTTTAAATCATACTCGTTAGAAAGGCGTGAGATTCAACGAAATAACATTTCACTAATATCAATATAATATAAAATAATCTAAGCCGATTGCTGTACAAGATGTCACGGTGAATCAAATAAATAAGCGGTAATCTTATATGCAACCAACATTACTGTCCAACGCACAAAATCGAATATGAGCCGTGAAACGATCACAAAAATTCAATTATCAAATATTTTCAAAAACGTCTCATGTTTTAAAATTAAAAAAGAAAGGTAATCAAATGAGCTAATAAACAACCCGCGGGAGAAATCAACAAAAACGGTTTTGAAACAAGCAAAGGGCTGATTAGGGCCGATGTCACGCCGATAAAGGCCGTAAAGCCGAAAATTGAAAAGGTTGCTTCATTAAAAATGCAATATTTTAAGCTTTTTAAACGGGCAGCTGATCCCTATGGCGTTTGTGGGGTGACCAGTACGACCGTGCCTAATCGGGATTGTGAGGTGTGCGGCGATTGTTCACGCTCGCTTTTATACTTGTAACAAGTTGATTACAATTAAAATAATTTGAGTACGTATTTGAATTAAATTTATGAATATTGTTAATTCTTATAGTTTGTAACGATATTTTTAAAAGTTATCATAATTTTTAATTCGTCTTTTGATGGATGAAAATCTGTCTTAATGATACTCAGTCATTTATTGGACAACATGTGACATTTGTCAAGCTAGCATAATAGCGTTCTTCTTTAAAGATACCTTCCTTACACATATCTCTTTTAGGGTGCGTCTATATTACGTTGCCAAACATGTTATAAAACATAGTTACAATAGGTTACAATGTACAAGTAACAGGATTAAATGATGTGGGAGTGTTATATATAAGTTGTTGAAGTATAAGTTATGCAAAAGTTTTTTTTTTTTTTTTTAATAATTGATAAGTTCAGTTCGGGTGTACTAACCTTTTCTGAGACACCGGACTGTTGCGGGAGCGTAGGGCTCTCAGCGCCAAAAATTTACAGTGTCATACAAACGTTACATAATCTAGACTCACCTTTATACGCATCTTAAGGGCACCCTACAGACCGAGCGCGGCGTCGACGCCCGCGCACCCCGCAGCGTGGATCTAATGAAATAAACTGAAAATCAACACGCCGCCTCCCGCCACCGCTTTGACCCGACCCGCTCACGATATAATTAACACCGAAATTTATTGTAATCACACACGCCATTGTAATTTCTTTGTTCTGTGTTAACAATAAATTTTCGAATATTAATAATTTTAATATGGTATAGATATGTGGGGAATGCAAAATAAGTTTGTTTTATATTACGGAGGTTATCATGAAAAGATGGAGTGATAAAGGATATTATACAAAAGTAGAATGTAACACCTCTGACAGAAGAAAATGAGGTAGTCGGCTAGCGTGGTTTGGAATGTGATAGAAATGTGACAAGATTAAAGAAAGGGTTAGACATGGAATGACATAATTGGGAGAGGATAACAGAAGAAAAGATAGATTAATGGTGTGAGGGAAGATAAATGTATGAAGCTCCAGAAGCACAGTGATTTTGTATGAAGAGTGTAAACACGGACATGCCGGCGGTTAGAGGTGGCAAACACTTGAAGTTCTATTTAGCGTATTTATTAAATATGATCTGTCAAAGTCATGCAAAACTATCGGTCAATGAAGCTATTCGACAGTAAAACATGTTCTAATTCTTCAATTTCCAGTCTACACTACAGTTTTAGAAACAAGAAGACAGTACGAACAGTAAGCATTAAAATCAATGGTTTAAATTAATTCAATTTAAATTCTGACTTATATCTCCACATGATAAGTTCGATATATCACGCCCCCGGAGGTCAATATGCTACCAACAGAGCCCATTCGATCAGCAGATGATTGAATTAGGGATATCCATCATGTAAATGAGGGCCTGACCTTTGAAAACCTGTGTTATTGTTCGTTTTAATAATAAACTTTTAATATTTGAATATTTTAGTTACTAAAATAGAATAGCGTTCTAGCTGGCGGTGGCTTTATGAAATGTTTGGGAAAAAATATTTTACCCTGGTCTATATTTATTTTTAAATTAAAAAATATTTTTTTACAAGAAGAACGCTCTTTATCTAGTGAAACCCGCGCATCTTCATTTATGCACAGTAACGCCATCTATATCAGACTTTTGATGAAATCCTACGGGAATCGCGTACTTTTCGTGATAAAAAGGACCCTATGTATTAATCCAAGGTATGAGCTAACAACATTCCAAATATCATAAATATTGACCCAGCCATTTGAGCGTGAAGAAGAACAAACATACACATTACACATAACTTTCACCTTTATAATATTAAGTAGGATTTAGTTTTAATTATGGTATGGACGCTTGCCCGCGGAATCCCTTTGTTTCCGTTCCCGGAATGATATTCGTAATAAAAACTATCCTATATGGTTGTCAATCCGAGTAATAAACTACCTGTGTACCCAATTTCAAACAAATCTGTCCCCGCGTGAAAGGGAAACAAACATCGACACATAGAAACTTATTAATTCTTAATTCTGTCTTAATTAATGGCGTTTCTGTCGTGTCTTAACACATAGACAATTTCGCCGATGTAGAGTATTTTAAATGAACACTTTTTAACAAAAAAGTACACGTAAAAAGGGCAACGTGGTACGGTGAGGATCCGAGGTCGCCATCTTGACGACCTTCGTTGTCAATACGGCGATCTCAAATCATAGAAACTTTCGCATATTAGTAAGGATTTTAAAAAGGAACGATAGACACAGCATGCCGTCATTCATCAATGAAACCACAGAGTAAAATGCAATCCGCAGGTGCAAAAATAGTTTCAATAAAAAAACAAAAGCAGGTGCATTATTATTTTGATGATGTTATTAAAATTAATAATCGATGGCATGATTCTGTCATTTATAATCATAACTTACGTCTTAATTTGTAATATTTTAGGACGTTTGTTTTAAAAAAAAAAGATGACATGGGATAATCGTAAAATGGAAGTAATTTATATGGATAAGTTTTAAGAAACAGGAGGGTCTATTTACTGGCGAAACAAGAGTGGCACGCGTGTTTATGTGCTTTTTAGTTGTATGTACTTATTAATTTCTATCACGAAAAGTTACATTTAAAATAGAACTATTAAAACTACAAACTGGGGCCCGATTCTACTAACACACATGCACCAATGGACTATAAAGAATAAGTTAAACATTATGTTATTGTTTAAGTCCATAACAAATGTCAAAAACTATTCCACTGATACACTATCGGCATTCTTCTGAGACACGATTGAGACACCATTGAGAGTCCATTGGTGCATTTGTGTTAGTAGATAGACCTGTAGCGCTAGGTTTTGATGTTTCAAAAACATTAAAGTTGCTTGTATTTGGCATATAGTTTTTGGGCCATTTACCCAACCTAATACATTAGTTTGTGTCATCCTAGGTACTTGCATAGGTAGAAATTTAGGTATTTGTCTTTTCGATCCGTTTTGGACGAAAAGATAATTAGAGATAAAAAATTTACTTTCATGATAATAACGAAGTACTAACTAATATACACAAGCATTTTGTGTCATCTCTGTCCACGAAAATCCTGATATTTAATCAATACCTAACACGTCACCCAACTAGCTCTAAAAAATATTACAATAAGTTAAATATATGTTAAGCGTTTCAAATTACTGATATCTGTTATTCAAAATATTTTGTGTCGAATTCATCCACGATATTTATTGATTATTTAATTTTTTATTACAACACTCTGTAAAAGCCACAAAAGAAAATGCAAGTTACTAAAGTTACGTCTATAAGATTATTGTAGTGTAACAAAACACTATTCATAATTTGTGCTGTTTTTATGCACGAAATCTTATTATTTCATAATAAAAAAAAAACTTCGCGCGAACGGCGAGCGCGGCGAAGATCGGAATGTGTGATTTTCGAGAAAAAGGAATTTGTGATAAAACGCAAAGAATAAATTGACCAATAGGACATATTGAATGATGCTTTTCGTTAAAATTTAATACCTATACAAAATAAACAGTAGGTAATAAATATTATATGATCTTATTCTGATTTGTCATTTATAATGCTAGTCTTTATAAACACTATATTCATAAAAAATAATTTTAAATATCGATTACCGCCTTTTTCCTCTAAGAATAATTTGTTGCATCGATTCAGATAGTGGTGATGAATATAACCATTAACCATTAAAATTAACGAATAAAAAAAAAACAACCATTAACTTCAATAAATAAAAATTTCATTAACTAATAAAAATATCAGTATCCCGCCTGGCGGGCGCAGGCGCGATAGCCAGCAGGCCGCCATCGCCCGCGCCGCCGCGCCGGCCGCCCGCGCCCGCCAGGCGGGCGTTGTTGCTAAACCGTTCACGGAGAGACAAGGAGACGAGTTGTAAGATTCAACTGCATTCAAATTTGAACTTTAATGTCTTCAAGCAAGAATCAAGTTTAAAGAGACGTAATTTTTCTTCCTATTTTCATTGTGTTAAAATTTGTGACGTTCAATTGTAAACTCTTTAGCGCTTGAAATAAGACACATTAGTAAGAGTTATCATAATGATATTTTCAACTTATCATCCGCGTGGTTGTTTTTAATTTTAACCATTTTTAACTGAACAGTGGAACGTGATCGTGAATGGTTAATGATATTTTCAACCTATCATCCGCGTTGTTGTTTTTAACTTTAACTTTTAACTGAATGGTGGAACGTGATCGTGAATGGTTGATTTGATTACCTATACAGTATAGATTCGAATTCGGTCATTTCAGTTACAACGTCACACACAACATAAGCAAGTGTAATTTTTTTTGTAGTTTGTGTTGTTGTTCGTTTTAAATTAAAAAGTAAAAGTGATAATTTTGAAAACATTTGCACATAAACTGTGAAGGCAGGTTACGTTACTAAAGTACCTATGAAGGAAAGTTTATTGAATATTTTAGACGTAATTTATAGTTAAATTTAACTCTCAAAATATTTGTGATAAAAATATCGACACGAAAAAAATATCGACACGCAAAAAATATCAACCATTAAAATTAACCAATAAAAAAAATTAACAATTAACTTTCAACCAATAACTAAATTCAACCATTAACGCCACCTCTGATTCAGAACACTGAATACTGAGCACGGGGAGCCAACGGAGGCAACGTAAGGGTGAACACGTCTAGAAAGCAGCTTTTCTCTGATGATGTTCCGCCACCTGTTTCTATCTTCGGCGGCGTGAATAGCTCCATAAAATTATAAAAATCGAGAGCGGTGAGGATTTGGTCAGACCAACGCATTCGGGGCGCCCTAAGTCTAATATCGTCCCTTTGCAGTGAAAATAAAGTCGTTTGAGGACGTCTTTACGTTTCCTGGCGATGTGGCCGAAGAATTCAAGAATTCTACGGAGGCAGATGATAGAAAGCCTTGTAGAAATATTGAGCTCTTTGAGTAATGATGCAATGGTCCGTCCATGGGATTTACAGTAGTCTCCTCCATCCGCTTTCCTTGGGGTCCAGGTCTCGGCACCATATATGAAAATTGAGAACACCGGAGTGGTCACCAACTAGCGTTTTGTATTTATGGAGATGTTTCTTTCTACTCAAACTCTTTGTAGCTGTGACATAACATTCTTAGCCATTCCGATACGTCATCATCGCAAGGAGCCCAGGTAAGTGAAACTGTGAACTATTTCCTGGTTAAGCGCGCCAGTGACCTCTGGCTTCTGCGTGCGGTGTACCACCATGATCTTAGTTTTTGCTGTTTATGGAAAAGCCAAGTTCTTCACTGACCTGTTCCATTCTGTTCAGTAAGGTGATCATCTCGCTTTCGTTGGCAGCTAACAGTGTGGTATCGTCGGCGTAACGTAGTAAGTTCGTTATCTTCTCGCCACCAATCGTGACACTACCTTCCCAGTTTTTGCAGGTACGCCTTATCAATGTATTCACGATAAACGTTGAACAAAATAGGAGACAGTACCTGCCTTACTCTCTTAAAAGTCCAATCTGAAAGATTTTGACGTCAGTTTATCGACTCATATGATTCCCTGTTTGTTGCAGTATAGTTTCTGCAGCAGCGCAGTTAGATGCGGTCGCACGCTAAGCTTAAGCTTCGTTAGAATTCTCGACAAAAGTTGCCAGTTGACGCAGTCGAAGGCCTTACTGTAGTCGACAAAACACGAAATGTTAGGCGTGTTGAACTTATATGCTTTTTCAATAATAATAAATAAATATATATATAAGGACAATTCACACAGATTGAGCTAGCCCCAAAGTAAGTTTGAAACTTGTGTAATGGGATACTAACTCAACGATATTATATTTTATAACAAATACATTTATAGATAAACAGCCAAGACCCGAGGTCAATCAGAAAAAGTTCGTTTTTCATCATGACCCGACCAGGATTCGAACCCGGGACTTCCTGGGTGGCGGTCTGGAGTGGTAACAATTACGCCACGGAGGTCGTCAATAAGTTGTTGGAGGTTCAGGATTTGTTCGCGTGTACCCTTTCCTTTCACAAATCCGGCTTGTTCTCGCTGCATTTGCCAATCCAAAAAACGTAAGGTTGCGATTGTTCAGTATGTGGCGCAAGGAAGATATTGCTGCCATGAGAGATCAGAGCAAGAGTGCAATAGTTGTCGCATTTTCTGGTCGGCCTGACCAGTCTTTGGGCCAGTCGCCATGTCGCCAAGTGTTGGTGCAGATTTCGTGCAATAAGTCGATGCCCGCATCTCCTAAAGCCTTCAGTATTTCTGACGTAATGTGATCTGGTGCTTTCCTCTTTTTTAATTTGTTTATTGCCGCTTTGATTTCAGAACGTAGTATCGGGTGGTTTGGTTGCTGATTTGGAAGATTCCAATTCAAAGGGGTATCATTGTTGATAGCAGGTTCTTTATAAAGGTCTTCGCAGTAGCTACACCATCTTTCGGCTATGGGTTCAAGGTCGTGTATTGGTTTACCGCGAGCATCTTCAATCACCCAGGAAGTTTTTGGAGAGCGGGCGAACTTTCTTAAAGAGGTCTCTCGTGTGAAGTTTAAGGGCCAATGGTACCCAAGGTACTGGCTGTGGCGTCAGGGTTGGCATTCTTTTATCGTCTCTTCCAACGTGCTCTGAAAGATCGACTGTTCCGGGGGCTCCAAGGCCTGGGCTTAGGTGGTGTTTTCCTTTTGGAAGCTTTAAGACGAGCAGTGAAAGTGGCCACAAGTAGGTTGTAATCCGAGCCGCGCCCAGCACCGGGAAAGGTCTTTACATTTTTTTGGATCTCCACCGTGTGTTTATTATAATTTAGTCAATTTGGTTTGTGTAACGGTTGCCGGGGACTCTACATTGTGTAGAGGCGTTTTGCATGGTATTAGAAGCAGGTGTTTATAATGCTTAATTTTCTTTCAATTTCAAGAAGTCTTCCTCTATGTTAATTTCTAATGCCGAGACCATACCTTTCTACAACAGATTTTGAGTGATCGTCGGTCTTACTATTTCCCAACTTTACGTTCCAGTCACCAAGGATTATAGTGGTTTCCTGGTTGGGTATTAATTGAGATGAACTCCCTATATGCTTATCATCAATTTATTATTACCTATTAATGCCTTATTAAAAGATTTAATTTAGTCTATGTGATACGAATGCTATTCCTATGCATTACCAAACATTTTACCTCCTTTGAAGGTTCATTTGTAGTTACCATTACCATTTGTTTGATTCATCTGAAGAAGATTAATTACATTTCATTATAAATTAAATAATATTAATAAATGTTTATTTTAATACTGCCAATAGGTTCAACGATAAAATAGATTTTTAATTGAACTTAATATAAAATATTTCAATATATTAAAAGTTGTACATGAACACGATTTATTTATTAATAAAAAAAAGTCGTATACTTAATATAAAAAGACAAACGTATTTTTTATTTCTTTTTATTTATTAAAATTTGTATTTGAACACGTTTTTTTATTAATAGTACGTTATTGTCGTACTCTGTGATTGTATTACATTAAGTGTTTTGTTTTTTTATTAATAAAAAAATAATAAGTCTTGTAAATAAGACAAAAAATATATAATTATGTTATTTTTATGAATCAAACCAAGTTTGTACCTATCTTGATTATTTTTTCTAGATTTGAATGAATATAGGAAAACTGTAGGTAGATTAATATTTACTGAAGTTAATATTTACCAAAAGTACATTGTTTTTTCAGTATTGTTATTATTATATAGTATATTTATAACCACACAGACATTGATTATTATTGTTTAAAAACAAATAATTCATGTGAACATTTCGTTGCTCCTTAGTTACTTTTGACATTTAACTAATTCCTCGATATTACTGAGAGATATGGATGTCACATTTTTAATTACCTATATAATGGAAAACATCAATATTATTACCTATTACGTAAGTGCTTTTGGCAAATATTTAAATTGAAAAAAGGAGTAAGTAACTAATATGGGGCTAAATAACAAATTTGACACGGGGAAAAATGGAGTAAGTTTAGTTATTCTCGCAAAATTGTTTGGTACTATAAATTCATTACTGATGTAATCAAACATACTTTTTGTAATATACATTATTTTATACAGAAATTTGGCTTAAACTCGAAAACTTAGTATGTTATATTTAAAGTCCATTTTGTTAAGTAGCATAATATTTTAATTTTCTTATTTCTAAAAAACCATAAACTATTGAACTGACTTGAAAACAACCACCAATGCAATATTTTTACTCCTTTTTTGATGTTGAAATCATTCTTCTACGATTAAAAATAAAGCTTTTACTGAAAAATCTACTTTTTCGGGTTACGTCCTTTTTGAATTGAATGAGGGTGCGATTTGTTCATCATCATGAAATCGTAGGTACTAGGTACCGAACGAACTTGTGTGCGTGCGTAGCGTATACCCCCGCCCATCGCCGCCTGCGCGCATACGCCCGTTTCGACCGAAATTATTGTTTTGGTGTTTTATTAATTTATAACGTGCATGAAAATGACACAAATTTACAATGTAGATTTTTCATGCATTTATGATATTAAATATGTGAACTCTAATGACTGTAATATTTTTTTGCAGCGTTAGTAGCTTTAAAAAGGAAAATAATTGAAAATATTAACATTGCATGTCTTAATTTGGCACAAATTTATTTATTGGCCTTAAGTAAGTGATCTGAGATAGGAAATAGTTATACAACCTATTGTAATATTTTTTTTGTACTGTTATTACATATCGACCCTATTTCAGTTTTGCTCTGGCCGAAGATGACACAAACTGGGTTTACACACTCCGCAGGCTATCCTAGATATGATACCATAATTATTTTAAACTTTAAATTAATTTTGTCAGTTTTGATTTGAATAAGTAAAATCAACCACAAACCATCGAATTGCGGAAAATGCAAGTGACAGATGTGACACAAAACGCAATAATAAGGTTCTTAGGTACGACCGTGTCCACAGGCGAGAAATTAACAACTTTAGAGTTTTTGAAACTTATGACCTCATTTTAGCCCAGCGCTATCGGTCTATAGAATCGGGCCCCTGATTTGCAATGTAAAATTAGGTTTAATTAATATAGAGCATGGCAATGGCACGAATCGCACAAATTATAATTCAGATTAAATAATACTTTTAACAAAGAGTTTGAATTTCTATATACTAACGTGCCAAACAAGCAAACTTGAACTAGTAAATTTGAAGTTCCCGCTGAGTATCGTAATGTTAAGTACACCTACATGAACATCTACACAAGCAAAGACACAAGAAGTAGATAAGCATTCGTTTGGATGTCGGTACCGTCGGCTATCTACCACACAGAGGCACTACATCCACTTCATTACACATGGTAATGAGGGAACCAGCTGGAATCATAACTTGAAATATGACTTGTCTATGATTTATCGTAACAAATTATCTATGAGAGACGCCGGCCGGACTCAAATCACAAAATGTAAATATGCGCCTTGATTTAATAATAGTGATGTAACGAAAGAATACGAAATCAATTTGTTTTTTTATTTGAATACTTAATAAGGTTGTGGGTAGATAACTGAGTTATGTATCTGTGTTTGTTTCTTTAATAATTATTATAAAAGCAAGCCGATCGGGAGAAGAAAATTAAATTCAGTCAGTTAAAAATATCTTGACGCGTCAGAAGCATAATATAAATTACATAAAATGTGTTTAGAAACATATCATTATTTGTGTGTATCTGATAAACATGACATGTGCCTGCCTAGTATTAGTTTCCAGTAGTCCAGATGCCAGGACCATATAGTCTACCCATTATTAAAACTAAGAATGGACCCAGGATTGAGCCTTGCGGCACCCCCTCTTTTTCATTTTGTACCATTAATGTCACACCGCTGATGGCGCCAGGGCGCCTAGTTGATCGACTTTTCTTTCTTTCCATGGCTTCTCAAACTATTCATAATATCTTTCATCTAAATTGGTTCAGCTTAGAAAGAGTTTGCTTTCTCGCTACACATGTTATGTAGAGAAAACATTTGGATAGAATCTTGAGTAAAGAAACATTTTTAAAAATACGAGAGACTAAACTCGCGGTCAAACATCAATTTGTTAGATTACCACGCGTGCCCGAAGCACTGTTCACCCATAATGAGTTTACCACACAATTAGTACTGTCCAGTATTAATGCGATCGTGAGCGATGGCGGGCCCGAGGCATCTGTCATTATGAACCAAATAATATGAACCTTTTCACCCGATACAAATAAACAGTTATTTGCTCATTTCCAAGGGTTCTACTTACTTTGGCCGCGTAATCTCTATGCCCTATTCATTTGCGTTGTTAAAATGATTGACACATTCAATTAGCTAGGTGACCGTCGGACCTCCCACTAGGTTCTTAGTTATTAAATAGACCATTTTAAAATGGCCTTTGATTGTTTAAAAAGCTTTCACGTCTGGTTGTAGTTCAGGATGTCAGCCTTCGCTGGTCAGTGGGAGGCAAGGGTTATAACCATTGCGGCGCGGTCTTGGTGTTGTTTTCTGCAATTATTGTACGGATAGCGTGTCTCTGGATTAATAGGCCTTTCAACGTAGTCGGCTGTTGATTTGGGTTTAGTGGTACAAGGGTTAAATGTGGTAATTAATATTTGCATACAGTTATGAGAATTCAAACTGAAAGAGTTTGTGCGTCTATTTTCAATGAACTGTCTACTCTTAACGTTAATGTGTGAGTAGTATCATTAACGTACTCCAATTAATCATTGGGACAAACATTGGGAGTTCGATAGATCACATACCATCTTTTTGACACTACATAATGTCCTAGACAAGACTTTACTTGTGGCTTGAGGAAGTATATTAGATGTCTTACAAAAACGGCGGGCCATGAACTTGTTCGCCACCATCCTGGTATAGAAACGAAGTCTGCAATATGCAAATTCTACTAGGAAAGAGAAAATGTTGCAGAATCTTTATTCTTATGCCATAATGCTTCATCTTTTGTAAACAGAGAAGATACATCGACTCGCTACCCAATTTACTTGGAAGTTAATAAACTATTTCGTTGAAATGACACTTCTATACACTAAAAAACATTAAAAACAAATCGTTGTTCTTGATCAACAAGTTCCCATGGAACCTGCGACCTTGTGGCCATAAAACGCAGGGATTAACCGCCGAACATGCCTTCAACACCTAATTGTGTGCAATCAAATCTTACGTATCAGCTTTATGTAAATAACGCCGCGGTGGGTCCGTCTGTGTGTCCGTATCGTAGGTTATTCTCGTAAAACATCTTTCTTCAAACGATAATGCATTTTCTTTTCCATTTTTCTGATTCATTTCTTTCTAATTTTACAAATAGTAATCTTAAATCATCAGTTTATAAAATCATTTTACTTTTTCAAATTTTCAAGGTAGAGGTACATACTTTTAAAGCACTTTCATCATGAGATTCATCTCAAGAGAGGAAGGGCACAGCGGATAATCCGCTCAAATCGGAGCAACCCGTCTGGGGAAGGACCTCCACTTTACAGAAGATCGTAGCCAAATAGCATTGGTCTCGGCCATGTTGTGTTCCTACGGTGAGTAAGGTCTCTAGAGCTCCACTCTGGGGGGTTGGGAGGGTTGACAACGCGTGAGTGATACCCCCGGTATTGCAAGCGTCTATAGGCTACGGTGATGCTTACCATCAGGCGGGCCGTATGCTTGTTTGCCAACTTTGTGGTATAAAAAAAAATGTTTATAATCAGTGAGTACCATTGATGATAGTTATAAAAAACCTAGCCTTCAAATCAAAATCATTTCACCATAGTTTTCTTATGCAGATCATTTATTTTTATACCTACCGTTATATCAAATACAAGCAGTAAAGTTAATCTTGTTCCTTTTGCCCATTATCATTTCTATGTCCCACCCCACGGAGTGCTTTACAATTTACACAATCGAATGGGAGATAGCATGATGATAGTATGTAATTTCATCGAGAATCAAGACATCTATATCAAAATCCATTCAATTAGATCATGTTTTTTATAGTTTTTCATAGGATACAAAGGAACCGTGCGGTGACTAATCTATGCCACTACTATTGGCTATCTCTCTGCTACTTTTTATGTTACATTTCAATTATGTATCATAATAGCAAAGGGTACCTTGCCGACAAAGAGATGATTAGATTACGCAGAAGTGACAACCATCTGAAAGTATTTATATAGTGCCTAACCATAACGCAATTTCGTAATAAAACCGTTGATTTTTATTTTTTTGAAATTGATATTTAAAGCTATTTTAAAAGTCAAGACTATGTGATTTTTGGTCATTTTAGATTGAGCTTCTGTACGTATTTGTCCTGAATGACTGACAGATTAACACACAGCCTAAACCGTTGATCGTATAGACCTAAAACTTGGACGTGTTCTTTGTATGACTTAGGCATTAAATAGCACACGAAGTTGCGCGGGATTTGCTAATAAAATATTGTTGTAAACGTTGAAGAGAAATTAAAAATATAAAAATTACTTTAAACCTCTAACTTTTTGTTGAACACATAGATTTTTTTTCACGGGGTACTCTATCTGACTTTTCCTACATTTCGACCAGGTCATTATACCTAACCATAACATCTACTGTAATCTTTAAATGTTTGATCATGATAAACAGTGCATCTTTTTAATCTATGACGGAGGAGTGAGACGTCATTGGAGTATGCGCGGGCGCACACAGCGGGGGCAGATTGCGCGCCCATGACACAGCGTACCGCGACATTGCGCATGCCCACAAAGAAGCCGCGGTATTGGCAACATTGTCATAGTTTTAGATGACCGACCGAAAGAGCCAGCTATTTAGCTAGTAACTAGAACTGAATCATTAAGGATTCATTTAATTTGATAGTAACCTAAATAAAATATTCCATATGGTTTTACGGAAAAACTGGTTAGTCTCTAATAAAATAACAGGACACATAACAGGACAGACACTAGTCAACCAATGTGGGTAGTATATAGTATGGAAGAAGCAATAGAATAATAATATGTTATTACATATTTTTATTCTAATTATTAGAAGATACAATGCACAATGCAATTTAGCATTAAGTCCGCCTATTGTATCAGTACTTATGTATTGTGGTCAATAAAGTTAAATAAATAAATAAATAAGATAAAATCGTGAATATCAATAATGGTCAGTGTAAGTACAACAAATAAACACAATAAAACTTCACAGATTTCGTGCCTCACACGACTATCGAGCACATTGGAAATGAATCTACGGAATTCTAAAATAAGGAAAATGTTACAAAATAAAACTACGTTTTTGACTTTATTTAAAAAGGTGCTACAGGGCAAACCCTTAACCCGATCATCTTTGTTTTAGGCTCAAATTATAGCCGACTAAATTGTCCAGAGGAGTTTTTCTCAATTTTTTTATATCGTTCTTCGTTTCCAAAATATCGAGCGCCAAAATCAAAAATTCGGAAAGAAAATTATTTTGAATTTCACAATTTCGGCCATAGCTTTTTTCGTTTTTGACTTTCTCAAATAATTCTTTTTGCATCTTACAGCTCTCCTTTTTTAAATATCATATCTTCACAACTCTCCGAGACATAAGGGGATCGCACTTTTTCGTGAAATTGAGCCTACACTGGAGCGAACGAAAAGACATTTCCAATGTCAAAAGAATTTTCCTTGATAGCTCATGCTGCAGCATACACCTATGAGATTCAATAGAACTGCACCGCCCGGTTAAGATATAAAACTACTAGGTATCGTTGCAGTGTGTACTGTCATCGCTCACCGATCAACTATTAATATTTACACCTTTTTAAATAGATGTTCATATGTTTTTAGGAGAAAGTCGATATCCAGTAGCTTATATGCTGGCAGTGTGACAACTATCTTGAATATCTACATTATAATTAACCATTACAATGTAATTAAGCAGTCATTATGTGTAATCTTTATTTACACGTGGAATTTTCACCACTATGTAATTAACGGAATTTGTTACTTCTCTATTAGATTATCTAAATCTAATAGTCTAATAGAGAAGTAAAAAATCCTGTTAATAGCACTAAATACGATATAATACAAAATCCTTTTTATTTCTGTGCAATAAAAATAGCAAATTACAGAGTAATTAAAATAAATCATGTCTACAATTTTAAACTCATGTGTGTTGTTAATTCTTTATTGATATTCACAAAAAATAAAACTGTTTCACCAGCTTTGTTATTATGATTACAATCAAGTATTTAAATTTTCTTATTAGTTTAATAACAATACTCAAAGACCTTATTATCTATAATCTATAATATAATAAAAGTGTAAAAAAAGTTTGTCTGTACATTGAATATATTCCAAAAAAATTTGTTTAGGGCGATGAAGAATAGAATAAGATAATAAATAATAAATAGAATAGAAGAAATATAAATAGAAGAATAATAAGAAGAATAAAAGAATAAATAAAAATAAATATAGAAGAATAAATAGAAGAATAATAAATAATAAATAAATAGAATAGAATAATAAATAAGCAATAGAACAAGAATTTCGTAAAATTTTGTCCGTCTGTTTGTATGTTTGTATGTATGTATGTTTGTATGTATGTTTGTACACGCTAATCTCGGAAACGGCTGAACCGATTTGGATGCGGTTTTCACTAATAGGTGGCGATTTGCTCAACATAACATTTAGTGTATGTTTCTTTTCAAAATTCCCACGGGAATCCGAGATATACGCAAACGAAGTTGCGAGGGTATATCAACGCACAGCCCAAACCGCTGGGTCTAGAGATTCCAAATTTGGCATGTAGGTTACTTACGACGTCTAGAGATATACAAAGAAAGGATTTTTCAAAATTCCCACGGGAAAGCGAGATATACGCAAACGAAGTTGCAAGAGGACGCACAGACCAAACCGTTGGGTCTAGAGATGACAAATTTGGCATGTAGGGTCCTTATATGGTCCGGACCAACCGGACCGGACCGGCCGGACCGGACCGGACCGGACCGGACCGGAACGGATCAGACCTGATCGGTCCGGAAGGAACCGCATCGTACCGAGTCCGTGCCGGACCGGACCGAACCGGACCGGACCGTTTTTTTTGTCCGTCTGTTTGTATGTTTGTATGTTTATATGTTTGTATGTATGTTTGCACACGCTAATCTCAGAAACGTCTGAACCGATTTGGATGCGGTTTTCACTAATATGTGGCGATTTGCTCAACTTAACATTTAGTGTATGTTTCTTTTCAAAATTCCCACGGGAATCCGAGATATACGCAAACGAAGTTGCGAGAGTATATCAACGCACAGCCCAAACCGCTGGGTCTAGAGATTCCAAATTTGGCATGTAGGTTACTTACGACGTCTTGGGATATACAAAGAAAGGATTTTTCAAAATTCCCACGGGAAAGCGAGATATACGCAAACGAAGTTGCAAGAGGACGCACAGACCAAACCGTTGGGTCTAGAGATGACAAATTTGGCATGTAGGGTCCTTATATGGTCCGAACCGACCGGACCGGACCGGACCGGAACGGATCAGACCTGATCGGTCCGGAAGGAACCGCACCGTACCGAGTCCGTGCCGGACCGGACCGTTTTTTTTTGTCCGTCTGTTTGTACGTTTGTATGTTTATATGTTTGTATGTTTGTATATATGTTTGCACACGCTAATCTCAGAAACGGCTGAACCGATTTGGATGCGGTTTTCACTAATAGGTGGCGATTTGCTCAACATAACATTTAGTGTATGTTTCTTTTCAAAATTCCCACGGGAATCCGAGATATACGCAAACGAAGTTGCGAGGGTATATCAACGCACAGCCCAAACCGCTGGGTCTAGAGATTCCAAATTTGGCATGTAGATTCCTTACGACGTCTAGGGATGTACTAAGAAAGGATTTTTCAAAATCCCACGGGAAAGCGAGATATGCGCAAACGTAGTTGGGAGAGGACGCACAGCCCAAACCGCTGGGTCTAGAGATGCCAAATTTGTCATGTAGGGTCCATATAAGGACCGGACCGGACCGGAACGGATCAGACCTGATCGGTCCGGAAGGAACCGCACCGTACCGAGCCGTGCCGGACCGGACCGGTTTTTTTTTCTGTAGAAAAATATGCTAATTGGCATGTAGGTTCCATATCAGGACCGGACCGACCGGACCGGCCCGGACTGACCGGACCGACCGGACCGGATGGAACCGTACGGTACCGGGCCGTGCAGGACCGGAATTTGTTTCTGAAGAAAAATATGCTAATTGTTACTAGGCCACGCGGGCGAAGCCGCGGGCAGAAGCTAGTGTAAAATATTTTAATAATGAAGAGAAAAGAAATCGTAGCCATCAATAGTAACGCATTCTTGCACAAAGCGTTACAAAACATATTTAATAAGAAAATGTAAATTCCTGCTAAGCGTATCCCAATCAAACTACACAAGCTAATCTCCAACTGAAAGTGACAATCATAAGCAATTACCCACAATAAAACTGGCAAGCAAGTAATTATTGACATGAATTTCGTCATAAAAACGTCGCCACCGACCGTCGTAAAAGCGCATAATGGCAGTCATCTTATGCCGGCTTTTAATAATCTCATTGAAAATGTTGATTAAAGCGAGAAGACGCCTCCGCTACAGGGTTTATTAATAGGCTTGCGACCTCTATTATAAGTTATCACAACACTACCAGACGGGTTGGATGAGATGAAAGTCGGTACACGTCGCCGCAAAGAGTTGTTATTCAGAAAGGATTGTTCATAGAAATATCTTGATGGTCACCTAACCTTCTCTTTAATTTCAACCCTTCCTGCACCATCTAACATCTTTGAACTTACGAATCGAGTTAACCCGGATTAGCAACTCGAGTTGGCCATCTATTCTTCAGTTCATACTGCTAACTGGTATTCTGGCAGACGATATACAAACGACATGAACAAAGCACATCGTGTCACCACATTTCATTAGTTCTTAGTACATAGATATATAGTCTACTCTACAAATCTTGCATACCATTGACATGCAAGGAAAACAAAGACCTTACTCACTTCTCACTGACATTTCCATTCATAATCTACTCTGTGGCATGACGAACCTCGAGTGTCTGAGTGATTGAATGCGAGAGCAAATTATACAGTGCATGGACACCTTATTACTGGACTGGCACTGTTAAAGTAATTTAGCTGACATTTAAATAATTCCCCGCGATGGGAGCAGGTGTAATGACGGTCTTCAATGCAACGTACCTCAGAAAAGTTGCTGAGAAATTGTCACGTGCCTCAAAGAATATTTGTTCAAAAAACGTGAATTTATTATGTTCAGCAATGGAACACAACGGTCAAATCTATGAGCTAACTCCACTAATTGTCATAAATATATGCTGATACGGAATTTAAGGAAGAACTCTAAGTATCAAAAAAATTCACTTTCCCAACTGTTAAAATTACCTTTAGCTGTCCTCAATTGCAATTTAAAAGGCTCTTTTGTAGTATCATATCGAAAGCTACAAAAAAAGCCTTTTTAATTATGTACTTATTATTTCAGTCCACATTCACCCACTGCTGGATATAGGCTTTCTCACCCCACGTTACTCGGTTCTGTGCTATATTGCTTATTGCACATTATAGCAGTTCAGCATTTCGCCATAATACCTTTTATATCACAATAAATCGAATGTTCAATATATCTCGGACGTTATTTTACGAATTCCGAAACATAACAAATCCGTCCAATTACAAGCGTCTCCGAAGCATTAGCGGCAAAACGAACTGCCCCTTAATAACAGTGGTAGTAGCATGTTATGAAACGTAATTACGTATGGTGGTACGAAATCCGGTAGTTAATTGTCCTAAATTGTATAATGGCAGTGCGGCAGTTCGCGACGCGTAATTGCGGCCGGGCCCGTCCCGAAGCGGCCCTGCGGCGCCCCGGGTTCGACCACAGTCCGACCCCGTCTCGAGAAATACTCAGGATTCAGTTTGCTCACTAAATTAGAATGATTTGATTGATTCAAGCAAGAAAGATGTCCAGATTTTTTTATGTCGCACCGCAAGTAAACAAGCAAGTGGGACAACTGATAGAAAATCAACTACAGGAACCAGAGGAGCTACCAATACGTTGCTGCAAGGAAGGGGATAGTGAGGGAAGGGATTAGGAAACAAGAAGGAAGAAAGGAGAGGAATTGGACTTACGGATCTCTCATATTCTGTGAGAGGTTACCCCGGTTGAGCTAGCCTATCGTAAATGCTCTACCACTCCAAGATCCAGATAGGTATTCATTCTCATTAAGTAGTTATGTTAACGCTGCTAGCATTTTAGGTACCGTCTTTTTAATTTTTAATATTAGTTTTGATCTGTAATTTTTAATGTTAGTTTAAATTTTAATGTTATCACTCATTGGTCATTGTAATTTTACCCAATAAATGTACTGTAGTAACAATGAGAAACCACATTAACTACAGAGTATGTAGTATTTTATCTATCTACAAAACACGTTTCGGAATCTCGGTATCTTCGGTATTCATTAGTGCACCGCACTGATGCGGTTCTGTATGTGCTGTTTAAGTAGGTACTATAATATATATGGTATAGTAACCATAGGTACGTCCTATTATATTAGGTTTGGTAGTTGGTAATGGTATAGTAACCATCAAGTGTTTATGTACTTACATCGATGAAGGAACATGAAATTAGGCTTTTAGATCTTATAGAATCCTTCCATCAATTTCCGATAGAGGTCTTAAAATAACATGTGCGGACGGTGCGAACTCCTTGAACAGTTATATTGTTTAAACCACTAATTTACCATAGAACTTTGAACTAGACTTAGCTTATATTTAAAAAGTCATATTGCTCTCATGTAAGTAGATTATTTGTAATCTTAAATTAAGGACCTAAAATTAATGACTTGTAAAAACCGGTCAAATGCGTGTCAATTTATAGGGTTCTATATTTGTTAAACAAAAGTTTTGCTTGTAGGGGTATCGCCATTCTTGTGTAACACTACTACTACTAACACTTTCGCTCTTTACGTGTAGGAGAGGCACCCCCAAAAGTTTTTTTTCAAGATTTGGTTCTACCACTTTGTTAGCATGGTTATGTGGTATGAATGAATTAATGTATTAACCTAACAAGTTTCAGCTTTTTAAGTTAGACCGCGGACAAATAAACAAACTGACACTGATGAATAATTTTATTTTTAGTTTACTACGGAACCCTAAAAACACTTTAAGGAAAAAAGGTAAAGCTTACTCTAAGTCCAAATTAAACAAGCTATTAGTCTATTTTAAAGTACTTTAAATCCAACCCCGTATCTATTTAATCAAGGCGTTTTTTTCTTGGCTAACCTAAATAAAACCACATTTCACTTCTAGGTTACCTTCAAATAGAACTCATTAATCAATCTGTGATTTCTTATCACGGTTGATTACAAAGATACATAGATAAGAGTAAACTCTTAGTAATTTGTATACACATTTTAATAGCTAATTTGTATGCTAAACGGCTTTAAGACATTCAGTACAGTGTAATCAGTTTATGAAGGTATCTGTCAGAAGTTGCTGACAAGTTTCGCACCGACGGATGTAGAAACTTGATAGGCTGTGACCTGATTTGAAGGACTACCATCTACTGACTGATTGGAGTGTTTGGTCTGTCTTCTACATCGAGCCCAGCGCATCGAAGATTAGTCAAGGTAAGGCTGATCAGTGACTGCGCTTCCTGTCCGCAGTGCCGATAGTTCTCACTTCTAGACTCCACTACTGCTCAACATCTGTGGTGCAATTTTATTATGTTTACAAATTATGTTGTCGCTTTGATGTCAACTTGACATTACAGACTATTATTTCGCATTATGTTCTCCGAAATATGCGATATCAACTTGATATCAACACACTCCAATTATTGACATAAAACAGTATCACGTAAATGTCAAAAATGAGATAGGTACCTACTAAGCATAATACCATTTAAAAACCATGTCAACTTGGGATCAACATCATATTGACATCAAAACAACATCATCTTTTGTAAGCATAATTGCGCCACATGTGCTCAATTGTTTTGGCAACAAACGAATACCGAATTTTTTTACTGCGCTTCTATTGGTCCGTATCTACGTAATCATTGGTATTGGTTGCGTTGCGATTGTGAGCGTTGTTATTGGTGGATACGGTGATCTATCTCACTCTGTCAATATTGGAAATGTGCGAGGGATATACTTAGTACTCGTTATTAATAAGAGTTTGTGTTTTCTTTGCCGTTTTGTTTGATATAAACGTTGAATATTCCATTATGCAAATTTATACCAGACATTAAATAACGTAATTTATTAATGACAATTAATGATCACGTTGTTCTGAATATCAAACATTAAATAATTCCATCAAATTAAAATAAAGACAGGTAGACAGTAAACGTCCTGTTTGAAAATAAGGGTTGCAGTTACTTAATAATCATCAATTTAATGGTAGAAGTGCCCAAGGCGATTCCTTCAGCTGAGTTACGACGTGCCACACGCCAATTACCGAACTTGTTTTGATTACCGTTTATATCTACTTTAACCATTTGTTCGCCACAGACCATAAATGCTATTTACGTTTTTTTTTTCAATGAAATTAGCGACTCTGAGATCTTTAAAGTTGGTGAAGACAACGTCACTGGAGCCGGAGTTAGGTTGTGGGCAGGGATTTGACTTTACTCGTATCCGAATAAAGTTTTGAACACTGTTTTTCATTTCCGTTGTAAAAGTAAATCAGTAAGAAAATTTAACACTTAATCTCTGTTTCCAGAAATACTGGTACGGCAGTAGCGACAGCTGTGTTTTAAATTAAGAACTTCACCATTTCCGCTATATTACCGAAATATAAAAATTAAACAGGAAGCTGTAATTCTTGAGTTATCAGACACTGGTAGTCTTGCCCGGGTAGTAGTCTTACCCCAACTGATCTATATAAGGTTTAAGTTATCCTTGGAGATTGGAATTGAGATTGCTAGAGTAGACCTGCTATACCTGCATTTCGAAGTGAATTACGACGTGCTAACATTGAATTACAAAAACGTTTAGGTGCATTCAGAAACCCCATATTACCATTCAAGATCTGTGAAATTGCGAGATCGAATCGGAAACTACATGCGTTTGAATCAATCAGTGTTAAATCTGTACTCAATATAACTTGTTTTATATGTCCACGACGATGTACCTTTACAATCTCATTGTGAACATTCCTATAGGAATTTCCATTAAAATGTATGTATCATATCATCATAATTATGTCTTTGAAAAATCGACGAACTTTTTGCGCTCCATACAGACTCAATCACAAAATGTGTGTCGATTTTGTCAGCGTTGCCCATAAATGTTTATTATGTACTAGCTTTTCCGCGCGGCTTCGCTCGCGTTAATTTTATGACATAGATCTCGTTTGACAATAAAACAACCCATAGCGCGACTTGTGGCGCCATCTGTTGGTCGATAGCCTATCCCATACAGCGCCCTCTATTGTATAAAAATTATTTTCCCTATGGAATGACATACTTTAACGGGATAAAAAGTAGCCTATGTTGGGCTCTGTACCCCTGACAATATGTATACAAGTTTTCATAATCATCGGCTGCTTAGTCAAGCCGTGAAGGAATAACCAACAAACAAACTCACTTTCTCAATTAAAATGTTAAATATGAGTATGATAGTAAGTTCAAGCAAGATCTATTAAAACATAATGAAGTGTTATAACATAGTTTTTATTGGCACTTCTATATTAATATAAATGAAAGTTGATACAAAATAAAAGACACAGTGTAAGGCATCACAGCTATGGTGTTATAGTCCCATTTATCATCGTAAAGGTCAATTTATAATTAAACATTTTTACTGCGCCAGCAATCGCTCATTTCACTGTAAAAAATAGAGAAAAAATCCTTTAATATAATGATGAAGACGCGCGCCATTACGCCCGACCATACCTCGTTACTGGTCCAAAACAAATCAAAATAGATTACAGCCTCCATCTAAGGTACTTACAGCCTATTCAGTAAACTGCAACATAAAAGCCCAACACAAATTTCATTAAAGCCGCAACTACGCAACAAATAAATGTGCGCCAAGAACCCATTCAAACAGATTCGCTTTAAAAACTTTTCATAACCAACATAGTAAGAAAATTGCTCCCCTGATCATAAAACCTTATGACGGGTACTTTCATTATCCTTCATAAGCTAAAACTCCTTATAAAGAGTGGCATAAGTTATCGGCTCCCGTGTACCCGTGCTTTATAGCCACTTAACGTAAAGTCTGGTGCACACTTACGCGTCATTGGTGAAAATTTCGGCGCACAGGAATTTTCCTGTCTGATACACGGAAAATAGAGCCAGTTTACTATAGCAGGCAAGATAGGCCAGTAAATTTTTAACCTTTTTAGCTGGTTTTTGAGCTAAATGCTTATGCGATGGGGACAAACGTTTATTGGATAAAATTTCGTTCGCCATTTCTTTTACGAGTGGCCATTTTGCTTTTGTTTCCAAAATAGTGGTAGTTTATAGAATAAATTTATTTTTACATATCTACCTATATTATTTAAACACTTCAATAACAGTAAGTGCCTGTAAGGGCCTAGTCTCTAAATTTAATTTATGATTTATTATAACATATCCATAATATAACGAAGATAAGCCTAATAGCATAATTTGAGACTAGATGGCGCTGACATGATAAGGCTCATTCGGAAAATTCAGAAAAAATTTTTATTTCGTAAAAAGTGTATTTATTTCAAAAACCGGCTCGTCACAATTTTTATTTATATACGTATCCCGTACTATGATACCTATACGTAGATAACGGGGAAAAGTTTGATACGTAATTTTCAACAAAGTTAAATAACATGAAATGAATAGTTACGGGTTCTTTTGGTACCTAGTACTTACAGGCGCCAGTTCTCCATCAAACATGTGACTCGGATTTATTAAGGTGCAATTCATTGTTAATTATATTTTCACCTCACAAGCTCGGAAAGAATCTGTTTGTCATTCGAAATCTGAGTGCAAAAGTGCATTTTGTGCCCTAGCGTGGAAAGAATTTTTAAAATTCGAACCTTTCTAATCAATAAGTTTTTATACCGCTAGTCCTTTGATAATGCATTAATACTGATTTCATGCCAGTGCGCCAACTTTATTTTTAAAATAATCGAACTGGCCAGCACGACACCACATGAAAAAAAAATAAACACTTATTTAATATAAAAATTGCGTTTTTCTTGCACCTAGCATTTTCCTCGCTGTAGTGAGGTGAAAAGTTGTGTGTTTCGCTCGGCAGCAAAGTTATTCTGCGTCTCGTACCTTTGAAACCCTCGCTACGCTCAGGATTCTTTTATTTGAACCACTCGCTTCGCTCATGGTTCAATCCTAGAATCCTTCGCTAGCTCAGGTTTCAATATAAGTACTCGCGCCAAAAAACAACTTTGCAGCCTTGCATAACAAATAACTATTTCACCTCACAAGCTCGGAAAGAATCTGTTTGTTATTTGAAATCTGAGCGCAAAAGTGCATTTTGTGCTCTAGCGTGGAAAGAATTTTTAAAATTCGAACCTTTCTAGTCTATAATTTTTTATACCCCCAGTCCTCTGAAAATGCAATAATACTTATTTCATGCCAGTGCGCCAACCTTATTTTTAGAATAATCGAACTGGCCAGCACGACACCGCATGAAAAAAAAACACTTATTTAATATATTTTTTGCGTTTTTCTTGCACCTAGCATTTTCCTCGCTGTAGTGAGGTGAAAAGTCGTGTGTTTCGCTCGGCAACAAAGTTATTCTGCGTCTCGTACCTTTGAAACCCTCGCTACGCTCAAGTTTCAATATAGGTACTCGCGCCAAAAAACAACTTTGCAGCCTTGCATAACAAATAACTATTTCTTTTTTGTCATTTGTTTGTGGAGAAGAAATAAATAAACGTTTGTTTATTATTATAGTCAAACTGAAACTTAATGAAACCTTCATTTAGTATAATGAGATAGAAATGAGAGGTTTCGCAATTTTCATAATCACTCATTTCACTAAATGTTAAGTAAGAGGTAACTTTAAGCTTTAACTATCATTCCTAAGTAAGTACTTAAACCGCAAAGATTTAAACATAATGTCAACACAAATGAATAAATAATAAACACACACAGATATATTTTATTTTATTTAGACTAAATAGCTAAATAGCTAAATAAAAAATTAAGTTAACGATTCACAACCTGTTACAAATGGTGAGATGCGAAAACCGATTTTAAAGTTAATATCTGTGGTGGTTAATGGTGCTAATTCTGTTGTACATTTAATTAGACTAAACCTGATATCTGTGGACTAAACTAATTTTGACAGGACTAAAGGTGTTGTTGTCCTTCCTTGCTTTACAATTAGTGACAAGGATAGCAACACTTTTAGTCCTGTCAAAATTAGTTTAGTCTAGTTAAATGTACAACCGAATTAGCACCAATGTCAAATTAAGAAGAAAAAGAGACACTGCGGTCATCAGCTGGCTCTACAATGTCTCGAGACATTGTAGAACTAGCTGATGCCCGCAGTTTTATCCGCGAAATCCCATTGTTCAAGATCCCGCAATGATATACTTACGTACGGGATAAATCCTGTGTTAATTCATGTTATAATCTAACTGTGTACACACTGAGGTACACAGTACCTTTCAAGCAAAACTATTCGTCCGTTTTTGCGTAACAAAAGTAACAAACATACATAATACTCACAAACTGTCGCGTTTATAATATTACTAGCTGCTGCCCGCGGTGTTACCCGCGTTTTATTATACCTATTCTATGAATGTCTATGCACAGCAACGCCATCTTTATAGAGCGCCATTGGCTATCAGACTTTTGACAAAATTCTACGAGAATCGAGTACTTTTCGGGATAAAAAGTACCTAGGTACCTTATGTGTTACCAGCTACCTACATACCAAATATCATAAAAATTGCCCCAGCGATTTGAGCGTGAAGGAGTAACAAAAATGCAAACTTTCGCTTCATAATATTACCTAGTAGGATAGTTTAAACAGATTACGACTATCAGTCTAAAGGTCCAAACTGTAGGCAATTTTGAATTATGTTGGCACGAGCTGCGCCCGCGCACTTCGACTTATCACACATACCTGGCCACAGGATAAATAATTGTTACTGCCCTGGCAGATTCGGGATTTATGCTTCACATTACTGTTGGGAGATACAATTTAATGTTATTTTGATATCTAACTAATGTTTAGAATAACAGCTATAAATAATAGTATTAATATCTCTTTTCAGACTACTTAAAAAACCTGAACCATATTATTTATTCTGTGCCTGAACCCACAAGGAATTTGATCACAAGAAAGTACCTACTAACTTTCTTGATATATATTTAGAGAAGCTATGAATAATAATATATCTTATATGTAGTAATTACTTTTGTGATCAAATTCCTTATGACCCCGGCTCTATACTACTAGCGAAGCTAATGGAGGTAAGTTAGACGAAGCTCCTCTCGATACTCTCATATTCGCATAACTTTGATCAACATCGCGAGCAAGAGTAACCTCTCCCTCTCAGCCATTCTGCCAAGTTTCATTTAAGTAACAGAAATCGTTTACTTGAAAATTATATTGAAATAATTTTTATTTATAGAGTAGACCTTCAGGCACGTTCTTTAGTCAAATATGACAGTAGTACAATATTAATAAGCTACTGAAGCTACTCTGTAAACTACAACCATAACTTTCCTATCCACTGAAGAACAAGGAAAGTTCTTGTTTCTAATCTAATAATCTATCTAATATTATTTCGGATTAGTCGTTGTGAATTCCAAGGCGCTTCATTCACTGTTTATTACTGTAAATATTAGAATATCTGTCCTATTTATTGTCAATCTATGGTCATCGATCGTCATTTCCAGAGACAAGACCATTACTAAGCCGAAAATCATTTCGACTGCTTACCCGAGACAAATAAACACGGAAGAAATACTAATTGATTTTTGAATGTCATATAATTGAAGACGTTATTTTTACAGTACATGCAGGCACTACAATTTCATTTATTTTTTTAATAAAAAGCCGAACCACGCCGAACTGTAAAAGTGCGATTATACAAAAATATAGCCCATATATATCATATATTATACACACGTTCTAGGCCAAGACGAAGCAGGGAGCGGCAGCAAGGTCACAGGACGTAAACGCTGCCAATCAACTTTACAGCATCTGAGCTCGTAATTTAATTAAAAAATTCACAGAAAACCAGCCGCGCAATCATCTTAATAACGCTTCCACACCGGCACCGGCAGCCTAATTCCCTTAAATATTATTTTTGCCTCCTTTATCGTATATTTTGAAATTAACCCAGGCCGGGTAATGACTGTAATATGCTGGGTTTTGATTAAATTCCCTCAAAACCAATACTTAAATGTTATCAAGCGTTATCGCCGTGGGTCGCCGGTGGGACAATTTGCGTGCGCGCAAACTCATCACCAGCTGCTGTCCGCGAGCGTCCTCTTTTATGTACAACTAACGAACCTAACTTGGATCTATGGTTTTTATGTTAATTTTAACATTTCATGGGTCTTTATTGGCGGTGTAATGTCGGTTTTCAAAGATTCTACTGCCGTATGTTAAATTAAGCCCTATAATAAAATGCTGAGTTCAACACATTACACTTTCCAGTTCTAATTTAAATCAACAATTATGTAGAACTATAAGAATAAGTAAATTTTAATGGTTGATATGGATTTTGCTTCTTATAAATACTATTAATCTTGGAAATGCCAAATCACAGCCATTGTTAAATTTTCCGAATGTTTCAAATTGTTTTTCTGTCTCTTTAACTGGCTTGTTTTTTACTTAACACTAGAGCCAGTTAAAGAACTTGCTAGAGATATTCCTTACACATCAACAAGATTTGTAAGAAATTAAATTACAAAATAAATAGCCCATTTCCGACGATTATCGCGCTTATTTATTACGAGTCCGCCATTTTTCCTCGCCTCCGAAGCTTCTTGGCACATCCTTGCAATAGTAATTTGAACGATTATACCCCGCAACACTTTTATCCCAGATTTGCATAATAAAATTACGGTAGCCGTCAGTGTGGCATCATCGCAGCTTGTAAAAAATGGACCAGCGTTTATGGAAAATAACAATATCGATCTTTTATTAATACGAGTTTACTGCAATCGCTATGAAATTAATTTAAGCGTAGTACACACTCAGTGTTGATTGGTAAGCTCTTATAAGGGCACGATTTTATTTTAAACTAAACTAATCTGTTACTTTTAGATGGGACGAAGTTCTTGTATTGAGGAAAGTTAAGTTTCTATGACAGTAGAATTTCATATTATTATGCAAGCAATGGCGGAAAAGTAAGTAGAGATTTGTATTTTTTAATTTTTGAACAAATATTTCGAAATGAAATGAAATATTTTATTTTATTGAGGGTTGGCAATACGCGAGTGAGATGTGTCCATAGTCTATGATGACTTACCATCAGGCGGGCCGTATGCTTGTTTGCCACCTTAGAAGTATTAAAAAGAGAGTAGGCCCTCGCCATTAAGTACGCAATTAATAATTAATAATCAATCAGTAGGTAATAGGGGTCACACGCATTTAATTGTTATTTTAAAAAAAGACCTGTAGTTAGAAACAATTAATAAGCCTTTTAAATGAAGAAACATCCTATTTGTCACTAATTATAATCTGATATCCCTGGAACCGTTAACATTGTTACAAATCTTTATAACTCGGCTACACAATAACATAATTAACTTGAACGTATTAATTACGACTAATAAACAGTAATTGCGAAGGTTAGAAAATACCGCCATCAAAGTGACATGTGAAACAATGTTGCAACTGCTATTGACAACGTAGATATAGACTGAGGGTTGCTTAGGCGCCTAACATTTCACAAGCTGGTTAATGCTGGTTCCAGTTATTTTAACTGTCAGATAAATTAATGTTTATCAATAGTAATCACCGCCTCCCATGGATCATAGCCTACCTTTAACAAAAAAGAGAAAATAAAGAATAAAAGGATAGAGAAATCGGGTTTCCAGATCACTCATTCACCGAAAGAAACGCATTGACGCTTCACGCCGATATTCTGCGAGAGGGTGGTACTATCCTGGTCGAGCTAACCCATTTGACATTTCTTAATATACTAGCGAAACCCGCGCAACTACGTTTGCGTGTCCGCTTTCCCGTGGGAATCCCGGAATGTATCACACATATAAATAAACCTTCCTCTTGAAACACTCTATTTAACATCTCTATTTAAAAAAAACAAAATCCGTTGCATAATTTTAAAGATCTAAGCATACATAAGGACAAGGACAGACGTGGGACAGACAGACAGGGAAGCGACTTCATTATAGACAATTTAGACTATGTAAAGATGCTCTATACGTATATTCAAATCTGTGCTCTATACCAATACAAGATATCAATTTGTTTCAATGCTCCAGAGTGCTTAGTACGAGTTTTTTGGTCACATTCGAACGTGTTAACGTTTACAAGCTGACCAAAATGTAAAACAGTTTCATATTGTGAATTTATCAGACGCGTGTTACATATCCAAACTAGCCGGGTTACTTACTTCGAAACGTGAGCAAGTAAGCCGCATAATTTTGATATGTAGCACGCGTCTTATAAATTCGCAACATGAGAGTTTCTTCTCTATGTGGTCGGTTTATTTACGTTGACGTGATCGAATGTGACCAAAAAACTCGTACTAAGCACTCAGACTTTATTTTATCATATCTACAATATTGTATTAGAACATTTTATAAAGTTTAAACCATGTCTAAACCTGTATGTCAATGTCCAAGTTACAGCCGGTTAGTCTCTCGCACGTTGACACAACATAATTCATGTTTAACGAGCACAACCCAACACACAATTAGCCGACATTACCAGTGCACTAACAATTTTTACAGTATAAAATTGATGTTCCCAATGACCATTTGTATTTTTACTGTATGTAATTATTATTAATAAACTTAAAAGGAAAGGTGAACTAGTTTTTGTCTTGTAATTAAAACGAAATGGTGTTCGCGAGTTGCTTTCACTGAACCTTTGAAAAAAAGTTGTCATTGCGATGATATTTTATATTTAGGTGTCAATTTAAGTACTTCATTACTGCAAAATAATCTAAATGTCATATAAAATTACCTTATAAGTAGTACTCTAATATTATAAAGGGATGGTGTGTTTTTATATTTGCCTGTGTTGTACTTAGCCGCCTCTAAACATTTAATTAAGTACTTTTGGAAGATATATTTTCGAGATGGTACAATATAAGATTTTGTGTCAAAACAAGCGAGCGAAGCTGCGGACGGAAGCTAGTCTGATATATAAATAAAAGTTTTTTGTATTAACAGCACGTAGCCATTTTTATGATGACAATCACTTGCTATTATTCTTAAATTATTTAATTTAGGCTAATAATGTTATTAAATATGGTCTTAAACCACAGTAATCGTGCGTGGAACCAACTTTTGGGGACGCGGTAAATAATTTCTTTTAATAAAGTCATCAGAAAAAGGAAATGAGATGTCGGCGATCGGCGACACTGTCCAATTTCGTGGCCATTAAAATATTACTAACCGTACGTTTTGGGATCAAAGGATCAACCGCAGTGGCCACAACATCTGTCTAAACATTCGTAATGGCAGATAATTTTGTTGTAAATCCTTAATGATGGTTGAGGTTTTAGATCCGTGGGATTAGACCAATTTGATGATTATTTTGTAACTTTTGTTTGCCTACCTACAACACAAGTTCACGGGTTAGGTAGGTACATAGGGACTTAGAAATACATAAAGCACAATTTTTTTAACCGTGTGTACCAGTTTTACCTGTGGAGCAAGGTGTCCGGCACACACAGACGCAGTACCTATCTATTATGTCCCCGAACTTGTGCGCTCCGCGTGCAATGTGTATACACATTGCACGCTCTGCTAAAGAATGGCTAAAGACAATCCAAGCCGTGTGGGGTTAGCGCGATACGCGAACCCAAAAGCTACCCACAAAGGTTACGCTAGAACCGATGCTACCACTATTATTTTGAAATTTAAGAGAGATAGGGCACAGCGGATGATTCGAATCGGAGCAGCCTGTCTGGGGAAGGACCTCCACCGTACAGAAGATCGTAGCCAAATATTACAGGGTCGACAACGCGCGAGTGATACCCCCCCCGCCCCAGTATTGCAAGTGTCTATAGGCTACGGTAACTGCTTACCATCAGGCGGGCCGTAAGCTTGTTTGCGGCTTGGTGGTATAAAAAAAAGAAGAAAGGATATAGTACGTGATACATACATACTTAATTATAAATTACACAAGTACCTACATTTAATAAAATATTATGTATGGTTTTCTTAACGACAATATCAAGAAAACGCAGAACATACAAACTATTGCCATTCGGTTTAAACAGGCGCTACGATGGATTTCTATTTAAAATCATTTGTTTATGCTTCAAAATGTTTATGACGAGTATTTGTATACCTATAGTAAGTACCTAAACAAAGATGCTGTTGATAATGTTAATGTCATTTTACCTCTAATTGGGAGATCATTATAGCATAATTTACGGTCAAATATTATAAAATTCATCAATCATGCTAAGAATTAATAATTAATCCAGTTTTATTTTACAATGAACGTAGATACATTTATTTTGTATTTGGTTGATGTACCTACCTAAATAGATGTTGGGGCCGGCGTCTCGACACAAGATTTCCAGTGAAAATTGTGATAACAACATTGTGAAAACAATCTTGCGTGCTTTAGCGTAATAAAATTATTTTTGATAGATTAGTTTTTGTTTCATATTGATCCATATTTTAAATCAAACGATTGTTTAGAGCTTGAGAGCTTTTAGAGTGTAGGAAACTACATAGTTAACCCACAACTCACACCCAGAAAACAGGATAATACTAGGAAGTTGGCGAAAACAAAGTAATCATTTTGGATATTTTCCTTGTTTTTATTTTTATTATCTTGATTACACAAATTACGAAATTACATAGGTTTCAGGGTTTCAGTACCAAATACAAATGAAAAACAGAATGTGACATTCAATTTTAATACAAATTTAAGTCTATGTATTCTGTTTGGACGACTCTTTCGGGTTTTGCATAGCTTGTGCCAGGTATAACTTGGCGAGGCTCTGTGAACAGAACTGACTTATGTGCTGGCTGTACGTGTTGATTTGACCGGCCACAATCATTGGGTTGAGCCTAGGGGGCACAGGATGGGGCTTGAAGAGTTTATTGACATCCTCTTCTGGTAGTGGCGGTTCATCCTTGGCAACCCGGGCTGCGTTCTCTTGTGCCCTCTTCACCATCCAACGGTGTTTGTCTTGCTGTTGACGGACAACCAACTGCTGGTACCGGTTAAACTTGATCGCTTCCTGGTTTAGCTCGTCGACGCGTTCCATAAGACCGCGAAGTTGACCTGGAGACAAAATATTTTTTTTTTTTACAATTTTCTTCATTTATTATTTTTGTTTGAGCGCTAACTCCATCAAAGTTTTAAAAGATATTGGTAAACATTTAAGTTACAGGTATACATAATATGAGAACCTTCCATTATTTGCGTAATATTCCATTACCTCCATATTAATCCAAAACATAACCAACCCTTCACTACAAAAAACATCAAAATAATAATACAGTTTTTAATGAAACTCTCTAGGTCGACTTGTCATGAAAAATTAGTAATTAAGTTATAATTGTATAATATATTATTTATTCGCACATGCCCCATACGTGACATTCTTGTAGATAAAATATTTTTTTTAAAACATTATCTTCCTAAACATGTAATAATAGAAAGCTTGATTAATCCATAATATGCCAGGCAACTATAAAAATATAAAAACTATAAAAAAATAGTTTGTTCAATATGTATATAATTTGTTAATAGTAAAACGTCGAACAAATTATAAAACAGCACACAAACCTTCAAGTACAGATGCTGTACCCAAATCCAAGAACTTGGAGCCCTCTTCTTCAGGAATCATCTCTTGGAGTTCCGACATCATAATGTTAGTTAATGGCGAGTTGCGGATCACGATTGGCACCTCAATAAACAAATTCTCGTAGCCAATCTTTAGATTCCGCAGAGCCTCAGGGGTGTAATCACCCTCTTTGTACATGGCTATAGCCTGAAAAATGACATAAATTTAATTATTATTGTGAAATAAAATGATAAAAAGAAAAAGTATTAATTTTAACCATTTCATCGCCGAAAATTATAATATTTCTTAGACATTAATATCATAATAATAATACAAATCTTCATTATTAAAAAAAACATACAACTATAATATTATGAGAAGACTAGTTAACATGGAGCTAAAATTGTCATAAGACCAGTGGGTTGTAGCTTTCAATTCCTATTTCTTGCAAATATTTGTATAGCTTGCTGTTTATTAATAAAAAGGATTCTTCTAATATGAATACAGAGTTAATGAAATTAGTAATAAAACTAATTGGCATTCTTTTTTTATTTTTTTATTTTATTCTTGGACGAATCACACAACGCCATCTAGTCCCAAACTAAGCAACTAAGCTTGTACTATGGGTACTAGATTGCTGATAAATATACTTAAATACTTTTTTTTTTGTAAATAAATACTTATTATACATAGAAAACACCCAGACCAAGGCAAACAGACGTGTTCATGCATACAAATGTTTGCCTTGCGCAGGATTCGAACCCGCGGCCATTGTGATTAAGTGACCATTGCCAGCCACTCGACCACCGGGCCTGTCCATTTATTGTAAACATTTAGAAAAATATGTTTCAAATGCTTAGCTTCCCTAAATAACAAATTACATAATTACCTGAGGTGTCAGACGGTAGGCTTTCAATGTAAGGAACCCTCTTGCAGACTTCTTTGTGTCATAAATTACCACCACACTCTCTTCAATGGAGGTCTGGTAATGGTATTGTGACTCCAACAAAGACTGGCTGAGGAAGTTGCCTACATCAGCACTCTGATACCTGAAAGCATTTAGTGTTTATATTTAGTTTTTATTTACAAAAAAAATTTTTTTTTAAGAATCCCTCACCTCAACAGTTTTTTCTTTTTTATTCTAATGTTACTAATTTTCCTTTATTCTCAATGAAATATGTTTTTATCAGATAGGTCCCATTTGTTCTATGGAACATGACGTAATAAAACAATTTTAGAAAATATTGTCCCTATTTGTACTATAGCACTACATACTAGCTTTTGCTCCTGTTTTTGTTTATGAATGCACAGAACTAAATGGGAATCTCTTTTACCAAATTCTTTCATGATGAGATATATAAGACGTGAATTACATTAATCACTGACGTTAATTACTGACATTACGTGACCTACTTAGTTTGTTCTATGGAACAATTGAGACAAAAAGTACAAACTGTTCTACAGTACAAATAGGGACAATATTTTCTAAAATTGATCTATTACGTCATGTTCCATAGAACAAATGGGACCTACCGTTTTTATCATATGTTTGCATTAAATAAAAATGTTTTTATTTAATGAAAAATTTTAATAAGGGCTCCGTCCAAGGACCATTCCTTAACACAACTCAAATCATTTATTCTGAGACTAGACTTTCTGAGGCACTTTCTCTAGTCATGTATAACTTAAAGTTATATTTTGGAAAAAAGCAAAATGAACACTGGTAAAAAAATTGGTGAAAGATTATAGAACAAGCCAAAACCAGTTTTGGCTTGTTCTATAATTAAATTCAGGAAATTTCTTAAAAATTATTAATGCTGCTTACCATCCCACATGAAAATGATCAACATTGACTCTTCGAAGTCTCCTCATCATGTCGAGCTGGTACTCCTCCTCGTCCATGGTGTCATCATGTTTTGGGAATGGAAAGCAGTTGGTGATCTCCAGTCGGTTTTCCACAACCAGACCCAGTAAGGCACCTTGCGCCACATCCATATTGCTGCATGATTCCTCATGGCAATGCTTTACAATTTTCATCACTGCCTGGAATTAAAAAAACCATTACATTTTCAATTTGCTTTAATAATGAAATTTTCTCCTTACTGGTTACTTCAGACTGGGAAGTAGACTTTCTTAACAAAAAAAGTAGAGTGTAGTATGTGATGAATATTCATTAGACATTAATCAGAACAAGGAATAAAGATTTAAAAATAAATGTTATCTTGTTTACATTATTTGAGAGTTGAGATCATCTCTTGAGAGTAATAAACTGTTGGCTAATTATGAACATCATTCATGTCTCAAAATTATCATGACTCAATATAGAAATAAAAAAATTATGTCAACATAGAAAGGATAGGCGTAAAGTATCTACTTTTTTTACTTTACACTCTTGGTAAAATAAAATTCTTTTTGAATTTTAGATCCCTTGCCCTAGCGACTCTCTGACCCATAACCTCTAAATAACATGATCTTGGAGATTATGAGTATGAATTATAGATTTAAAATGCACAAATATGTTTAATTGTGACACAGAAAGGAGGAACCAAGTATCAATGAGATAGTTTAACAAACAAGAAATTACTTCAAAATATACCAACATGACGTGTCGATGAACTTTCTTTGCATTAACATGGGAGTTTTAGATTCTCGTCTATAATTTCGATAAAGTACAAGTACTAATAGAAGCACCACTTACCAATCCATCACATTGTACATAAGTAATTGCGGCTTCATTTTCAGGAATCCGTCTAGCAGTAGCAGCTCTATTCGCCATTTTTAAGTTTTTGTATTAGGAAAGAAAGAAAAAAAAGTATGCAGTCAAATCAAGTCAAATGCAATGCACGCTTCCAGTGCTGCCAGTTTTTTTGGATAATTTGTCATTTAATATTTTTATTTTACAGTTTTATTTCAGTTTGTATATCATCCATAGCGATACGCCATACCCGGACATCGTTTATCACAAAAAAAATTACGACTGATTTTTATTTAAGCTTTGAATCAAAAACTTTAGACAAAGTAATTTTTTGTAGTTACCAGTGTTAAAGAAGAAGAAGCAACTATTGACAAATGGTATAGAGTTGCCAGCATATTAAGAAAGTAACGCTGTGCGTTATTTTTGAGCGAGACTAGTCTTCTGCTATACTTAGGAGAGTTGGATTTGAAACCAAGTCTGATTACAATAAATCTCGTTTTAAAAACATTTTTAAGTTCATTTAGCTAGGTAACGCATATTAATCATATATGGTGGTTTGCTGGTGAAGAGTGTGATAAATAGATATCACAATATTACTATCCTCTTGAATGAAACTTTTGTAAAAAAAATACTGGTAACATTGCATTTCTATCAATCAAAATCAAAATAGTCGCAATCAAATCAAAATGAAATGCACTTGTTTGCACTGTGACAGGGTTGCCAGATTGGGGTTTTTTTTCGCGATTTTGGGGAAAAATTTGACTCTCGGCGAAAAACTGGGGAATTAGAATCTTTGGGGAAACTTTTGGGGAAATAAAATACGTGATGGGGAATTTTGGGGATTTTTTTGCACTTTTAGAAACCAAGACTTAAAATAGAATCAAACGCACTTCCCTCTTTTTTGGACTAACATCCTGGCTAAAGTGCAACAATCAATCAGAGCCATTTAAAAAGCAACTGCTGTCTCTCTCTCTACTATTCTATAAAATTATCTAGTTTTATGACTCTTTTGTTTTGAACGTTTTGAACCAAAGAGGAACTCACTTGATTTGCCATCTCTCTAGGGTATACTGCCTTTTGCTTCAAATTGCTGTTTCTCACGTAATTGTTAAGGAGGGAAGTCCTTTCAATACTTCCTACTCCGACTATCTTCTTTCTGATTAAATTCGTTGTGAGTTCCAAGACAGCTGTAGTTTTCTCCCCCGGGACGTCAATAAGCTTCATTGCTTATTGTCTATCTGAGGTCGCCGTTGTTGATCCTGGCTACACAGGAGACACAGTGGTGGGAATGTGTGGTGGGCTTGTCCCGAACCAAAGAGGAAAAAACCTTATCGGAGTTGAAGACGAACTTGAGGATGATATTCCTGAAATTCCTACCATGGATAAGTTCAGAGATACTAATTCCAGCACTAATCTTCCACCACTATCTAAACTACACATTTAAGAGTTTGCCAAAAAGGTAACAAACCACACATTCATGATTTCCTCATTTTCCCTTGTTAAATAATAATGTTTTAAATAGAATATGACATTTAATGACATACTACATGTTGGTTCAGGTTTCAAGAATCGCTCAAAAGGGAGACTAATATTACTGTATGAAAGTAGAATCTTAAAAACTGTCCGAGTTGCCTTTGAGGAAAATTATATCCCACCAATAACATTTTCATGTAAAATGTTGCCAAGACGAGACCATATGACTCGCACTGTCAAAAAGTTATCAGATCTCATGTAGAGCCAGGCTTCTAACTCTACACGCCCTACCACTACAAGGCCTAACTTCACAAACTCTACACCTTAATCAAAATATGTGTCTTTGCCGTTTCGTTACATACTACAAGAACTAATGTATAACTGAAAAGTATGATGATGAATAGTTTATAAATTTTTCACCTTAAGCCTATGTGGATATAGCGAAATGGCCAAGCACATATTTTGATTAAGGTGTAGAGTTTGTGAAGTTAGGCCTTGTAGAGGTAGGGCGTGTAGAGTTAGAAGCTCTACATGAGATCTGATAACTTTTTGACAGTGCGAGTCATATGGTCTCGTCTTGGCAACATTTTACATGAAAATGTTTTTGGTGGGATTTCATTTCTTTTTGTAAGTTGCTTATATATTTTTTTTCTTTTGAGGTGAAGTTCCAAGTTTTATGATATTTTTGTTGTCTGTGTACTAATACTAGCATACATACAAACCAAATTTCAGCTTTTATGATATTAGGAAGCGGAAATCTCATACAAACTTCCATCCCCTAAATTAAAGGGTTGGGGGATGAAAGTTCCAAGTTTTATGATTTTTTTGTTGTCTTTGCAGTAATATTAGCTTACATACCAAATTTTTGCGTTCTAGGACTTCAGGAAGTACCTTAAGAATTTTGATGATCAGTGAGTCAGTCAGTGAATCAGTGACGAAATGGTGGGTTTTTAGACATTAATAAAATCTAAAGTATAATAGCTACGACATTCAAATTTTAAATGTTCAATGATTGTACTGGTGTCATTGTATCTTGAAATTTTTTAACTATTTAGCATCATCCAAACCAAAGTTATGAGAGTTAAAAAAAAACGACGAAACGTTTCGAGAAAAGGTAGGTGTGTGATTTACAAAAATAGTATGGAAAATGACTGATAGCTGTCAAATGTGTAGAACAATAGACAAAAGCGACATCTGAAGTGAGGAAAATGCAGTTTTTAACCCCTTCTATTTGTAACAAAACTTTTGGGGGTTTTTTGTTGAAAACGTATCATTTTGGGGAAAAATAAAAGTCAGTTTGGGGAAAATCATAAAATTGAATCTGGCAACCCTGCACTGTGAATACCTACTTACTGCAACACATCAGTTTATTGAATTAATTCAACTGCAAATAAATAATTAAATTGTATCGTTCTCTAAAGGAAACTGTAAAATAAAATGGTTTTACATTAAATATGTCATTATCATCATGTTTGTGAATTTTAAAATATTGATCATTTGCGAGGATGAGCTACTTTATGTCAGTAAAGTAATTTACGACGAAGAAGGTAAACAATTATCTTATAATGAGTCAGCACAAGTTCTGGAGAGGATTAACGCCTTTGGCAGTGGATTCCTCGCAACAGGTACCTGACAAAATAGTAAAATTGTGTTCTCTGGGTGCTGATTTTATTGTACTAGGAAACGATCATTGCTTGTACCAATGTGAAGTTGAGGGGGATCGCTTGGAATTTAAAAGAATTAATGGACTCGCAGCTATAGACATATCATACCACAATGACATCCTATACGTTATTGATGTCCATGGACGCCTGTACAAAACAAATCCTACCTTTAAAAGTAAAGAAGAAGTCGTCGTCAGAGAGGATGCCAAATGCTGCCCGCACGGCTTCAAGAGCTCCAGCTACAAAGTTAAATTTCGGAATGTTGTGACAAGTGATTTTGGACAACTTTTTATAAGTAGCGATGGACAGCTGTGGGGGTCAGGTGTTATGCCCCAAATAGCTTTAGATACAAGTAGTATTAAGAAAGTGCCATTTTTTGAGGGAAGGACAGTATACAGTGCATCTGTCGGTCAGAACTTTGCAGCAGTGATAGCTAGAAAAAACATTAAAAGATCAGGTAATTACGATACAGAAAGTGATAATGATGATGAGGAAGTATTCGCTTCAAATTGCTCACAATGTCAGACAATAATAGGCCTTGCTTCCCCCGCATCTGTGCCGTCCTTATCTGAAACCTGCCCTCTTGGAGTTCAAATTAGTAAATCAAGCGAGGACTCCAGTAGTACTACAGCCCCACAAACTGATGTACATGTAGATGCCCATAGCTTTACAGAAGATTCTAGTCCCTCATCAGAGGAGTCAAAAATTGCAAAAGTAAATGCAAGTCAAAAAAGTTCTAATGTAGAAGTAAATCAAAATCAAGAAGAAGTTAAACCCCTGGAAGATAATGATGAGGCTGTAGAAATTGATAATCAATCACCGCATGTGAGTCCAGAGAAAATTAATAATATTTTTATAAATACAGATGCTGCTAGACAATTCCTTAGCAGACAGCTCTCATGGGTATCTGCTGGCGAAGATTATCTTGTAGAATACACAGAAAAACCTACAAGAATAATCAAAGAGAATGTCTCAAATCTTACAAATTTTGTTTATGAAGGTGTAAAGACAGTAGGAGACAAAGTTGCTACTCTATCCAGGCATGTAAGTGGCAGCAGTGAAAACAATGAGGTTGTGGAACTTCAAATAAGACATTTTAATGAAGAAATAACATCTCTAATGCATAGTTGTACTTCCAACTGCAACTTAGATGAATTACAATTTTCAACTAGCACTATCAGCAGTGAAAAAGAGTTTGAAGCAGGTAGAAAAAATGAAAATGTTAAAAACATGGCTAAGCTTGGAAAAAATATTTTGGCTACAGAGCTGTGGACATGGGGAGACATATCATATGGCCAATTAGGTGTTGGTGACACAGTAAAAAGAATTAAACCCATGGTGGTAATGAGTTTATCAGGTTATGGCATGCAGAAAGTGTCCTGCGGTAAATGGCACTGTTCAGCGTTAACATTAGATGGTCGCCTTTTTACATGGGGATACAACCATTACCACCAAGTAAGCTTTGACTCCAGAGAAGACAAAAGTGGTCCAAAGCAATTTACAGAGAATTCAGACAGTGATCGTGTGAGGGATATGATTGCTACAGATCACCATACACTGGCCTACACACACAATGAAAACATATTTTACATGGGCAAACATACAGACGGGTTCACTGAATCTATAGTCAATTTAAATAAAACTGAATCTGATGAAGAGGTCTCTGAAGTTAATGGTAAAGAAGTGAATGTTAAAATTATTGAGTCTCAAAGTTATGCAAACAAACCCCAAAATATGTGTTATCATTGGAGAATATTGTCTTCTGGTAATATCACATACTGCTCAGTTGAGGAGACCGCTAAGAGTCCAGAATTTCAGGACCTGTCTATTGCTCAAAGATATTTGGAGGAAATGCTTTTGATAAATCATTCTCTTATCAAACCTTTTCTAAAGAAAAGTAAATCTATAACATTACATTCCATTGTTTATGAAACTGTTTGTGATATATTTGGTGACATTTTAAGTATAACTGCTCTAAATGTGCTTTCTATATGGCAGTATGCTGAGAAACATATAAACGAATGTGATATTTCTTTAATAAAAAATTTAGAAGAGTATATTTATTTATACAGAAAGTATTATGTAGCTGTAAACAATTTGATAGTCATTGGTGGCTTCCACCAAATTAACAATATTGTTGATGTCCCAACTGGGATTTATAATTTGTTTAGTGACCAGCTTCCCACGAATAAACAGAAAAATAATAAGAAAACGTTAGAAGCCATAGTAGGACTTGCTTTTGTGCAACCACTAATAAGATTGAGCTCCTACAAATGCATTGCACAGTCACTATTAAGGCACAGGACTAAAAGAAAAAAAATTGATGGAAAAAACAATATTGACGACAGATTAAACAAGGTTATTTCTTCCTTGGACACATTAATTGATGAACAGGAGAAGAAAAGGAAAGAAGCAGAATTAACAAAGTTGTTTTGGGAAACAATAGGAAAAAGTCTGGAACAGTATAGAACACCTGAAAGACGACTTGTGAGAGAATCAAAATCCCGTCTGCTTAATTTGGTGAATCCAAGTAGATTTTCATCACATTGGTTTATTCTGTTCAATGATTTGTTCATCCATATGAATGGTAACACCCCTACACTGCACCCATTAGAAACATTGTGGGTGGAATCAGTGCAAAATACTGAGATTTTAAATGTTATTCAATTAACAACACCAGAAGAAGTTATATTAGCAGCAACCAGCACTGAGCAGGATAAAACAGAATGGATCCATTCCTTAAACTCGACAATTCGGACGAGACTAAACAAAGATTGCTCATACAAACCACCATCAATCCGATCAGCGAGTCACACATTCTCAACTAAAGGAGCATTTTATAAATCTGCTACTTATAATGGAAGGTGGCTAGACGGCAAAACACATGGGAACGGAAAACTGGAGTGGCCAGATGGGAAACTTTATGTAGGACAATTTCAGTTAAATATGTTGAGTGGACATGGGAAAATGGAAATACCTGGATTAGGTAAGCTGTTTATTATATTAAATTCCTGATTAATCTGCCATATCATTGCATACTTACGAATTAATCTTAGTTTAGATAGTGTCAATCAGTATTGTTAAAAAAAATATTCTGTATTAGCGAAACCCGTGCAACTTTCTTTGCGTGTATCCCTCATTCGCGTGGAAAATTCGGAAAATTCATACGAACACACCCTCCACGTTTCAGGTCTTTATGATCAGCGGTTTAGGCTGTGTGTATATTCGTCAGTCAGTTATTCAGGAATACTTGGCATTTAAAGAACAATCCTCCTCTTTTTCAAGGGACTTCAAAAAAGATGTTCTTAATTAAATTAATTTTTTTGTTACACTAATCTTTGTTTTCAAATTAATAAGAACTAAACAATGAACATTCCAACAGAACTTCATGGTCAAAGCCATAATTTTATGCGAATTGAAATGAACGTAATTGAAGCATCACGAAATTTGTAACAATTTCAGGTATTTATGAAGGTCAATGGAAGGAGAATTTGCAAAATGGATATGGTGTCATGAAATATACTTCTGGGGATATTTATGAGGGGTACTTCAAAGATGGACAGCCTCACGGCCATGGGATAAAGAAACAAGGGGACTTCACCACATCCACAGCGACTATATACACTGGAGAATGGGTGAATGGAGTTAAGCAGGTATTAGCAATATTGTTTTGAATACGAATTGAATGAAAAAAAATTCCGTAACTAATTTTCTTTCGCCATTTCTATTCCCACTGGTCATTTTGCTTTGTTTTCGAAATTGTAATTTATAGAGTAGCTTATTTATTTAATACAGAATAATAATTACATACAACATGACGAGAGAACGTTCCTGAACACCTACTCTCTAAATAAACAATTTCATTTCATTTGACGACCTCCGTGGCGTAATGGTTACCACGCCAGATCGCCACCCAGGAGGTCCCGGGTTCGATCCCGGTCGGGTCATGATGAATAATGAGCTTTTTCTGATTGGGATCTTGTATGTTTATCTATATTCTGTGTGATTTGTTCCTATATATATATTTCAGGGCTATGGAGTCATGGATGATATAGGAAAAGGTGAAAAATATTTGGGCAACTGGAGTGACAATAAAAAGCATGGATGCGGCCTTATAGTGACCTTGGATGGAATTTATTATGAAGGTTTATTCATGCAAGACATACTAACGGTTAGTATTATATATTGTTTGTACAAGTTTTTATTGTTGTGTTAGCATTTAGATAATGACCTTCTTCAACAATATTACGGTTATTTGTTAGATGTTATTTGAAATTTCATCATAGTGATAATGATATGTTTATTTTCGTAATTATATTTACACATTTGTAAATTTGCCGCACAAATTACCTATACATGATGGAGATAAGAATGTGTGAAAGTGAAGTCCTTGATATTGTATTCCTTTCTAATTAAATGTTACTTAATAATATGCATGATCGAATTGATCGTCTTTCCGCTTTGGGTAGTCAATTTCAGATTGCAGTAAAATGGCTATTTCACTAATTTCGCAAAATTATTATGCTAGCTCTACGTTCTCGCGAAGTTGAGCCAAAATAAGAGTGTGGACAGACTCATCGTCCTACTCCGTCTTTAATATTTCTTTGTTTATTCCGGAATAAAAACTATCCTATTGTCCTTCCTCGGGTCTCCATCTAACTCCATATCAAATTGCAATGGATTCAAGTGAAAAGGTCGATTTGAAAGCACTTATATACTCAATACTCGATGACGACCTCCGTGGCGTAATGGTTACCACGCCAGACCGCCACCCAGGAGGTCCCGGGTTCGATCCCCGGTCGGGTCATGATGAAAAACGAACTTTTTCTCATTGACCTCGGGTCTTTTATGTTTATCTATATATGTATTTGTTATAAAATATAATATCGTTGAGTTAGTATCCCATAACACAAGTTTCGAACTTACTTTGGGGCTAGCTCAATCTGTATGAATTGTCCTTATATATTTATTTATTTATTTAATACTTTATTGCATCATAGTAAATTAAACAAACAAGTACATAAACCCTTTTGGGCATTTGAAGTTTTATAGATAGATAGATAGAATATGCATATTATTTGCATTACACAGCAGGAAAAACTACATTAAATACAATCTCATAGACTAGTATAAATGCAAGAAGGCCTTATTGCTAAAAGCAATCTTTTCAAGGCAACCTTAAGGTAACGAATTTCTGTATGGCGTGGGCAGGGCTAGCAAGACACTAAACAAGAAAATGATAGATTTAGGACACTTAGGACTTTTAGGCACTTAGGACAGCATCTAAATATTAAAACAAAAAATATATTATACTATTTGAAGAAAAAATTATTTGATATTTTACAGGGCCATGGTGTTATGGTATTTGAAGACGGAACCCATTACGAAGGCGAGTTTAGATCTGCGGGCGTATTTTCTGGAAAAGGTGTACTTACCTTTTCAAGTGGGGACAAGATTGAGGGGTCATTATGTGGCGCTTGGACTGAAGGGGTTAAGATAACAAACGCCATTATGCAACTGAATGTTTCCAACCCAGTTTTGCCATCGAATTCTAAACCTAAGTAAGTGAAACATTAATTTGCAAGATTTTGTTATAATAAATGTTACTAGTGAAAGAAGTGTTGCTCGTCCAATAATGGGCCCAGCAGACGATGTAATAAAAGTCAGGAGGTCATACCGAACTGAGAATGGAACAGGTCCAGGTTTTTATGCTAAATTGTGGTGATGTTTCACTACTAAAATAATTTCTATTGGTGCAAAATATGATTACTAGAATCCTTAATGCTAGGTCTACTCTCTCTCGGCAAGTTGAGCGAAAACGAGAGTGTAGACGGGCTTTTAATTTTCGCCTTTCCTTTGTCCTGTAACTCCATGCCTAACTTCGCTTCATTTCGGTCTACTTCACGAGAGTATAGGACTAGCATAAGAGTTAAAAGAACTAATGACTAACGATGTTATAGTGAAGCTACTTCTCAGCAGTAAGCATATAAAGCCAAGATGATGATGTATTAAAATACTTTTATGTTGGATGTTATCTATAATTTTTTGTTTCAGTTCATTTGGAAAGCTGAGCGTCGCCCCACATCAAAAATGGAATGCACTCCTCCGTCAATGTTTCCAATGCTTAGGTGTTTCGGAAACCATTCTAACACCGACAGGGAATCATTTCGCGAACGGAACCTCAGGTGTTACCATAGATAATATAAAAATATGGCAGAACGTCGCAGTAGCAATATCCTGCTCTCATAAAGACAAACATAAAACACCATTGAAGAAACCGAAGAATTGTGATTTAGAAAAGTCAGTGGATTGCTTAGAGGTCATTCCGCACTTTGGCCAGAAAATGTTAGATTTGGAAAGTTATGCCGAGTTGAGACTGTATTTACAGAATGTAAGTTTTTTTTTATGTCATACAGTTGACAAACAAGCAAGCGGGCCACCTGATGGAAAGCGGTCACCGCCGCCTATGGACAACAGTAACACCAGGGGAGCTACCAATGCGTTGTCCACCAAGGAAGTTTGAGGAAGGGAAGGTAAAGAAAGAGGGGATAGGGAAGGAGTTCGGCTTCCGGATCTCTCACTTACCGAACGAAACGCATTGCTGCTTCACGTCAATATTCTGTGAGAGGGTGGTACTTCCCCAGTCAAGCTACCCTATTTCATAATAATTGCTCTACCACTCGCAAGTTGATTTTGTATATTTTTGATACTTTACTTAATTCCTGCGATTTGGAATAAGTTTTTTTAGAAGCATCTGCTGTATTCTCCGCTTCACCATACTTTGCAAAAAACTCATAATAATTTGTCTGACGTGAATCATGAATCGATTCATGATTTAAATGCATTTGTAATCATTCCGATTACAAATCACTTTTTTTTGCGATAAAGCACACAGCATTATTATTACCATAATAAGGTATGGCAAACTAGTTCAGGCGCCAAAAATGAATTTCACTGGAAGTATGGGGCAAGTATATAATCTATCGACAGTACGGAGAACTATAGACTCGGGCTCCTGTGAGAAAAAATAAATAAAATAATTATTAACTAGCTGTTACCTGCGGCTGCGCCCGCGTGGTCAATGCAAAATGTCAATAATTTTTCCCATGGGAATCTCTTTATCCCGTGGGAAAAAGTAGCCTATGTTACTCTCCAGACTTTAAACTATCCCCGATAAAAAAATCATATCAATCCGTTCATTAATTAAGACGTGAAGGGAGGACAAACAAACGAAACTCACTTTCACATTTATAATATTAGTTATTAGCTTTTCCCCGCGGCTTCGCTTGCGTTAATTTTATGACATAGATCTCATTTGACAACAAAACAACCCATAACGCGACTTGTGGCGCCATCTGTTGGCCGATACAGCGCCCTCTATAGTAGTAAAATTATTTTCCCATTGGAACGACAAACTTTCACGGGATAAAAAGTAGCCTATGTTGGGCTCTGAAACCCTAACAATATGTATGCAAATTTTCATAATGATCGACTGCTTATCCAAGCCGTGATGGAATAACAAACAAACTTACTTTCTCATTTATAATATTAGTAAGGATTAATATTATTTTACAGGCTTGCGAATCGACCCACCATCCATTAGGACAGCTGGTCTTAGGTCTAACAAACGCGTTCAATACAACATATGGTGGGGTCATAGTTCACCCCTTACTCCTGAGCCATGGAGTCAAAGAACTGAAGAGTATCACCACGAGGATATACCAAGTTGTACGACTCCTGTTCCCTGCGTTACCATCAGAGGATTCTGATGCTATATTGCCCTATAAGATGAGAGATGATGATGGAAAAGAGGTGGAGAATGATAATAATCCTATTGATGGGTGCGTATTTTTTACCCTAGACCTTCAATAACCGGTTCTCGCAGTACCGGCACAAGCCGGGCCGCATCTCTTTTTACTTTTTTTTTTACAAGGAACCCTAATAGTTTCGCCAAGTAAAATTTCTTTGACGAAAACGTACAAATTTCATAGAATATTATTGTCTCTTACTTACTCATCTGCAAGCAAGAAATGTGTAGCCAATACGGAACCCTTCTTTGTGCGTGGCCCGACACGTACTTGCCCGGTTTTTATTTTTTAAATTTAAACTATTATTATAGGCAGATGGATGAAAATCTGTTTTTTTTTTTATATGTACTGTATGTACTTAATTGGGTACTTGATTACAACAACTAAGTTGTGTATAATTAGTACACCACTAAATCGTAGCGATTAGACAGTCGTGTGATATAAAAAAAGAGTCAGTTACAGCCGTCGTGTGATATAAAAAAATATACCATTCCGATACACGGAAAGAAATATTTGTCATGACGCAGTGATACAACCAATATTATTCTGTATAACACCTTAAGAGCAATGCCCATGAGCCTTACAGTGTCAGGCCCAAAAGTGAACAGTTATAAATTATACAATTTCCAATTGTTTTAATTAGCTCAATATTTACATAAACAGAAAAATCTAATAGGAAGTCTGCCATTTCATTATTTTTATTTTAAAAACGTCTATTACTTTGTATCGTCTATTATATTCTCAGATTCTATTCAGCATCGCAGCGTCATTTACACTTTAAAAAATCGCAACTATCGAATAATAAATGGTTACATAACTTACATATTATTATTACCTATATATTTATTTTTACTTAGGTATCTAATAGGTTTACAGTATAGAGACATTGCTGTTATCGTATTTATTGAATAATGAAATGACAGCTGGCTGGCTGACGGCTGCTCAAGCGGCAGACTTTTGGTATTGCCATGTTTTAAAAAAAAGTATCGATATTAGTATCGATTACGAATAATACCGATTGAGTGTGTTTTTATACCGGGAGTCGGTATGTTAATAGACTAGTTATACTTGCACATCATACTTTATTATAAAAATAAATAAACTATTGTACGTTGTTTCAGCAGGCAGTTTGTGCAACTGATTAATGCCTGTATCTAGTTATAATTATATAACTGGATACAAGATAATACCAACGAGATATCGATTTATTATTTTTTCATTTTATGACTGGATCAAAAAGATTGCTGTTGGCAACATTTTTTTATTATGTGCAGTTAATTGTCATTACAAATCCTAATTAAAATGATAAAATCAAATAGATAACTGGCACACTTTTAATAATAGTCAAAAATATTATTATTTATTAGTAAACTAAGTTCATAATTCAGATATTTATTTTCGTATTGTCCACGAGTGGGCCTGAAATGGGCATTGCTCTTTTCAGGGAAGTAGTGTCAGCAGCGTCACTACTCCAACCGACATTGTTGCCTCGAGTACACCCAGCGCTGTTCGTGCTATACGCGCTACACAACAAGCGCGAAGACGACTTGTACTGGCGGCGACTGCTCAAGTGGAACAGACAGCCTGACATCACTCTTATGGCCTTCTTGGGGATCGATCAGTAAGAATTCAATCAATTTTGACGACCTCCGTGGCGTAATGGTTACCACGCCAGACCGCCACCCAGGAGGTCCCGGGTTCGATCCCCGGTCGGGTCATGATGAAAAACGAACTTTTTCTGATTGGCCTCGGGTCTTAGATGTTTATCTATATATGTATTTGTTATAAAATATAATATCGTTAAATTAGTATCCCATAACACAAGTTTCGAACTTACTTTGGGGCTAGCTCAATCTGTATGAATTGTCCTTATATATATTTTATTTTTTATTTTTTATTAACGGCTATTCTGATCATACTATTAGGAAAAATTACCCGTTTCTTTCTTTCCGAACATGCTTTAAATACACTCTTAAATTTTATACATTCCTAACAAAAGCAATTGTCAGAAAAGTTGACAATTAGTTGACAGATAACTCAAAATTATCAGGAACTAGTCATAAAGGCTCCAAATAATCATGAAAATCTGATGGCGCTCTACACTCTCGCTCGAGAGCACTCAAGTCTCGTCCGAGCGAAATGCCGACACGGGATCGAAAGCAGGCAAATAAACCCGAGACATCCCGAAACCTACCATTATATACTCTCGAACTCGACCTGTGTACAGCCAGCATGAGAACTTCTCTCTCTCCATCTCTAATCAATATCATACTTTGACAGAAAATTCTGGATTGGCTACAGTGCACATAACAAGTCACCAACGTATTCTCCACTCAAGGAACAACTGTTCCAAGAAGCCGTTGAGACGCTGCAACAGCTCAAGACAACATTTTCACCCATCGAGAAACTGTTAGTCATACGAAGCACTTTCCAGAAGATGACCACGGCTGTGCAACAGGAATTAGGTATTACTTTGTCTTGTTAGGTCTTCTTTCTTGGATATCACAAACAAATAAACCAAAAAAAAAAAAATTAAACATACTAAAAAGATTAAAATTAAAACCACTATTTTTGTTCTCGGCCGCACAGAAAGGTGGCTAATTTCTGCATAATGCCAAATCAGAATGTTATTGAAATGTGTTTGCGTAATTCGTTGTCATAGAACACCAATGTTTTATTGCAGGTCAAAATTATCTATGGAGCATGGACGAGCTGTTCCCGGTGTTCCATTTCGTGGTGGTCCGCGCCAGGATCTTGCAACTTGGCTCTGAAATACATTTCGTTGAAGATTTCTTGGAGCCCGGCATGCAGCATGGCGAATTGGGACTCATGTTCACCACTCTCAAGGTAAATACTTTATTGACTTGGATTACAACCTGGTTACAATATCTGTGGACCTCGCCATGGTACAATAATATACTGCGCCTGGTATACTCTTCCCGTGTCTATGAACTATCCAAGACTACGTCACGATCAGTGTGACATATTCAAACTTAATATAACCGCACTACAACTGGTGACGTAGTCTTGGGCCAATCACGTGACCTAGCTGTAACGGGCAGAGAATACCTTGTTTTGTTTTTTTTTTGTTTCGTTTATTAAGGACTTTCGTCCCTGAACATCCTTGTTTTGTTATACCATGGACCTCGCTGGAATGTGAAGCCGTCCTCCTTTCACCTCCCTGCGAGAGAGAGAGCGCCGACGTGACGTCATCGACGCCATGTCCACAGATAATGTAACCGGGTTGTAGAGTACAAATTTAAAATCATTTTAGTGTTATACCTAAAGAGTGATATAATATTTTTTATTATAATTTGTTAGTTGGGTAAATTGGACTTTATTATTTTGGATTTAAGTACTGTTAGATATAAAGGTGCGTGGGAGACAAATAAAACAAACCTTAGCTAACAGCGCACTGTGTTTAATGCAACGAACTTTACACGCGTGACGTCAGGTGGGCGTGGCCCCTACCTGATTTAATAGAAGATACACATATACATACATATCAAGTACCAATTAAAGTAAACGCTAAGACATTGTTGTGCTATACTTTTGATTAAATTATATTTTGATAATTTTTTTTTTGTACAATCTTATTTCTACTAATCTAAGTTAATACGTGTATGCAATTATTACACAACATCTAAACTTAATTTATGCAAAGTAAAAGAAATAAATAAAATGGTTTATTTATTGTCTAACTTACATTTAAGAGACTCTTTATTTCGTTTGACATACGTTATTATTTTTTTCAGGCCTGTTATTTTCAAATACTACAAGAGAAGATGTCCATCAATTGAAGAAAAAACAAAAGTAAGAAAGGACATGAGAGACACCACTACATATGTATGTAGTGCCACTACAAATTACACAGTGACAGTCACAATGGCAGCTTTATCTATGGTACTTGGTGTGTAACGTCTTTACACGTCGTTTGAAAAAATGCGGCTGGAAGGACCAGTTTGTTGCGACCGGTTTCCACCAGTCTAACGGTGTCTTGCAGTAATACATTTTATTAATGACATAATATTAAATCTCACGCCGTCATTGTCAAACTGAGGAAGAAAAAAGACAGCTTGAAACTTAATGTAATAACTTTTTTGTATAACTTGCTATTAGTCCATTCGCACACGGTGTCATAATAACATAAGAATATGCGCGTAAAATATAAACGTAGCAGCAGCGGGCATGTACAGTCAAGAGCATGTCGACCTTTACATATCGGACAAGTTTAAGTTTATTAAGTTCTATGTCATAAGAGCCAAATTGTACTACAAGTGTAAAGCTCGACATGCACCTGACTGTACATTTATTTTTAAAGTCGTATGGCACGTCTTTACCATCTTACAAGATGACTATGCTTACCTTACGATCCATGTGCGAAAAGCCTACATGTAGCATCAGTCAATGATATTGTAGGCTATAATGAACTAAAATGAACAAGTATTGAAAAATTTTCCTTTATTATCAATCTTAACCGAACAATCGATTGAAAGGATTCCCATATCCCTGCAGTAGGATATTATGGATTCAATCTTAACCAAGGAACAAGTAATTATGATCTCGCAATATTTAAATGGTGCGATGTATATTTAATTAGTTGTAGCTTGAAATTATTTGCAGATACATAGTTGATCTATTAAAGAGTATATTATTATCTCTTAGTGGACAGTAGCGTAGATAGAATGTTTGTTTGTAAAATGTTCTTCGAAATGTTTACGAAGGTTTATAAATGATTTTTTTCTTTCTACTCTTAGAAATAGACTGATATCACAAATTATTTTAATGTTGTTTTAAAAGAACATGTTTGTGTAATTAATACTCGATATCTCACCTGTTTATTTATTTAATTAATTATATTAGGTACAAAACGCCCAATTATATAGATCTGACATGGACATAAAATGTTATTCTATTAGAATTTATTAACGAAAGCGACACTTCTGTTTGCTTCGAAACATACGATTATGTTGGAACTGTTTAGTAACCACTAAGGTTTGAGTCCCGGCACTTGTATTTAGAAAAAACTCAGGTTTTGAGATGTGTTTCGGGTCTTTTCAAACCCTAACAATCACAGTTTTGTTGCTGATTTTCATGGTATCAATCATAAAATGTGAAATGTCGTGTCCTAGGAAAACCCTCTGTTTTAAAGAGTATTGTTCGTGTCAGATCTGCACAGTTGATCATGTTCGTTAAAACTTGTGTATATTTCTATTGCGTACTGGGAGCATGGCGAAGCGAAGCGTAATATGAATACTCTGCAGGATTTATTTATTTTTATTTATTTATTCATTGCAAATACATGGTATACAACACAAAAATACTTGTGAACCTTTTCAGGCACAACAGTGGAAAAGATATTGAGCAAAACACTGGTTTTCAGACCACTGTAGTTAGTCGCTATATATCTAAATTATTTTAAGTGTGTCGTCCTCCATAGTCCCTCAATGTTGAGGATCGTGACTCCGACGTAACTTAGCCACCGTTTTCCTCCATCTGATTTTGGTCCGATCTTGTGCTAGATGGAGAACTATGCTTATCGGCACCTCCATACATTCCGCTACCTGACAAAAGAATACTTTAAATATATTTGTATTCACGAGAGGAACAAAGAGGCCATATTGTTGTCATAAGAAAATTATGCGAACTTAAACGCTTCGCTTTGCTCCCAGTGTATTCTGCGTTACATGGTTATTACAAAAAAAATATTGCGATGTGTGATAAATGACATATTTAGTAATTAATTTATTAGTTCTAGTTGCCAGATAGACTTGAAGTAACCCAAATATTGTTAAATTTGTTATGTATATGTCATATAAGTGTTATTTTATGGCAATTAGGTATTTTCAAATTGAATATTATTTTGTTTATTTCGCTAAGAAATTTTTGTAGTTATGGATAGATGCATTTTTAAGTACAAATATTTATTTATAATCATGTAATTTGCTAAGTGCCAAAAGTAAATGTTGAATGACATTAAAAAATGACATTCTAATTTAAAAAAACATTAGGTATGATATTCGAAGTTATCAAATTAATCTCATAATGTGAACAAAATATTCGTTAATGTTTGTTTGAATTTTTCTTTTGTCTATCAGCATCAGTGAGTTGCACATAAACATCTTTAACTCTGGTACTACCTTTGTCTGGTAAGGAATGAAAATAAATAGTCCGCCATGTTGAATTTAGAATGACGTGAACGTGACGTAGCTAACCATGCATCATCGAAACTATACGTATACATTCAACTCGATCGGTTGAAGATATCTTGCTTCAAAATTGAGTTCACCCGAACAAGTTACAGTTAAGTTAAATAAAAGTTTATTAAATAGATAACTTGATACTTGTGTGGAATCAAGTTCAATATGCGTTTGTGCCACCCACTGTATGACTTGTGAAATATATTTAATTATAACCTCATGTTTATTTTTGTTTACAGCCTGCTGTTAAATGCTATTATGTTTTAGACGCTAAAACTCGCGAGCGAGCAGTGTTTACTTACCCAAATAATACATACTTGTTGATCTGAAGATCTCTATAGAACAGGGTTGTTATAAGTTCTATGTCATGAAAAGATTCTACCTTTTTTGCCGCAAATTCTCGATCAGAATTGTGCCACATTTGTCTAATAAATCAAAAACATCCATACTAATATATAAAAATATGTTTGTATGGTTTTCAGTCTTTCACGTCGATAATAATCTCGAATTCCTTCGTGCCTCGGAGGGCACGTTTGTCGATAGTCGTTAAGCCAAGTCAGTGACCGTTAGTTGGCTTGAAAACTGAACACTTACCCTCAATTGACACTAATTGCGGGAAGCACCCGAAAAAGAAAGATGGCTACAATTAAATATGGTATGTACCTACGAAATTATCAAAAGGATATACATTTCAATAAAAAGTTTATTTTCTTCGTGCGCTTGCATGTATATAGGCTTGTATGGAATTGAAATGTATATGAAAACTTTTAACAATCTTGTAAAACAGAGATCTATAATGTTAACTAGTTAGGCTGAAAGGAAAAGTTTTATTCTCAAACAATGGTTGATATTTCTCAAGTAAATGCCCCTGTGGTGAACATACTGTTACAAAGTACCTTTTATATCATATCATAGTTAAGGAAGTTACAAATTGTAATGTTTATAAATTCTTGTCATAATACCTACTATGTACTCGTATTCTGGAGTGTTTGAATATTTATGAAATGTAATTTATTTAATAAAAATTCGCATAAAAACACATCTTTTAGTTTTTTATCTAGTATGTGACGTCATTTTATTAAAAGAATGATTAATTTTGATAAAAGCAATTTAAAAAAATATGACACCTCTAGCGTGTCAGTCTCCCTGTGAACATTCGCATGACACGCCAAGTGTGTCATTGAGCTTAGAGAATTTATATGACAATGTATCTATCGAGTCGTCAAATGTGTACATATAGTCAGCTGAACGAAATGTTCACATGTGCGTCCTTAAATCGACGTAGCAAGATCTAAATTTGACTGCACACGTATACAAACTGTCTGTGAAGATTACGAAAATAAGACAAACCACGTGTTTATTAAGGCTATTTATTTCATTCCTATAAAATAACATACCAAATTTCTCTTTTGTACAACATCATATCAAAAATGTACACCATTATATAAATTTCGTCTCAGGTAAATGTTACCTAGCTACTCTCGTGATTTTATCTATGTTTCATGGCTATTACACGTCATAAATATAATAATTATAGTCCTCTCACTTTGCCTAGTATCTGATAGGTACAAAATGTTCATAATACCGTCCTGTAATGCTGTACATAATATCTACAATTAGAGCTCCTTCACGCATGGCGTAGGCGTAGCGTATGCGTTCGATGAACGTATACGCAGCGCACACCACGATAAAGCGCCGCAAGCCTAACGTTACCTTTTCATATAGTAAAGACGTCGAGACAACGGGAGGCGTGCGTTATCGCGGCGTCTGCGCTGCGCGTACGTTCATCAAACGCCAACTCTACGCCTACGCCATGTGTGAAGGAACTGTTAAGCTGATTCGCTAATTATTGTTAAAATTCATTGTTAAGTTAATTGAATCTTATTATAAACACCGTAAGTTCAAAAATTCACATTTAAATTTGACATGGAAAATACATAACTAGGTGCATTTGAAATTTAGAATTGTTGGAAAGAGGGCCGGACTAGCATTGAGTTGCGCAAACACACTTCCACAGACAGCGAAAATTTAAAAATGGTTTCCAAGTTATTTTAAAAATAGTTCAGTATATTGGCTTCACTTCACAAGATACCTTTTCTTTGTCACCACGATACTGGCCTACAAAATAGTTCTTGACATTCCTATAGAATCTAGAGTCTAGATGGACATGGAAGGTAAAAACATTACCTACGTGATAAACAACATGAAAACCAAACTGAAATGTACACTCGACCCAAGTCCAGCCCCTAAATAGAGACCCACATCCGTCATTTTCAAATTAAAAGCCCGTGAATGTTAGTGGTTGACGTGATAAGAACGTTGTAATTGACAGCTCATTATGGCGGGCCGGTTTGCAACGCACATAACAAAAATGTTACTTCATATAACAAAATCCTGCGTCATTTGATGGAGAAACACTTTACATGGGGCGTTACAATATTGCTCACCATAATGTGAACTCCAATACAGATTCGTTGCGGATGACACGCTAGGCGGGTCAACATTTTCTTTTGTCGCGTATGACACGACTGACGTGTCACGTTGTGTAATTTTTAATCTACTGCAATGGACTAATTACAACCACAGCCAATACTTGGGGCATTCAATATTAAGGCAGTGAAATAGGTTAGGGTAGCTAAGTTTAACCAGTGTATAAAATTTCGAGAGTATTTTAATATAGGCAAGATTTTTTTTTTCTTGAGATTAATCAAGTGCAAGATATGTAGTACAGCATAAGCACAATCTTATCTTAAAGAAATTAATTAATTACAAATTAATAGTAACAATCTTTTGTTCGTTACATTTGCCATGTTATTGTATTTGTACTTTCTTTACAAGGTAAAGTAAATTCTCGATTCGGAAAAAGGTCTTTGTCAAACTAGAAACGACATATTTAACCAAAATGTATATATCTTTAGCTTTGTTAAGTGCAAGCCATAGAGCGAAGTGAAGCCAAGTTCTTTTAGTTTCGCACAGTGTCTATCTTCTCAGTATATTATTATCTTCTCTTTAACGGCATATTTTTAATTCAACTTTAACACTATACCATATTGGTTTATTTTATGGTGTCTACAATTGTCCATATGCCTTGGAAAGGCAAGTGAAAGCTGTAAGGAGCCGACAAATGAACTTAGTCACGCCATGTGGCCAGCACCTTACTATTTTACATTTAGTACAAGAAATTGACAAATTTTTGTTAAATATGTCGTCCCAACGTGTTCTTAAAACGATTCATTAAACATTTTCTTCGCAGACAAATTGTTCTAAGATCCAAAGTACAAAATTTAACAAAACAATTTTATTGCAAATATGATAGTCTGCGATTTACTTCCGTGTCATAGAGTATTATCATAGAGAACTCTCATAAACCATTAATCGGGCAGTACAAGTATATTTTTTATTGTAAATTTTATCCCTAAAGCATGGTGTACAAATTAGGTCGATTTATTTGCCATTGCGTAATAAAAGGTATATTGTGGACTCTATGGTAATTTGTATGACACGAATCGCCAAATAAATTCGTCAAAGCACCGCTTTCAAAACAAAATCGAGTTGTAAACGAATAAGATCGAAGAGTAACAGCAAAACTTTAAAATACATTCATAATTATTGCGTAAAATCACTATTACATTTACTCATAAGTATTACTTTATACACAATGTTAAATTACAATATAAAAAAAAAACGTATATTTCTCAAATTAATGATACAACAACTTATTATACCCAAATATCGAAAGTTAGGTAATGTTAGACATAAAATAAAATTTATTATATTCCATAATATAGTAAGATATTAAAAATATCAATCGAATTTTATTGCATGCATTTTTAATTTCAAAATAATAATTAACAATATTACCTAAATAATTGTTGGACGATTTAATAGTCGTTACGATAGATATACGTCTAAGTCACCGGGAGATGTCGCTAGTAAGCTTACGTTAATTGTTAAAACGCCGTTCAAACAACAGAATGCTTACAACTAGAGAAACCATTGTATATATTACTATAACATCCTACTTCTACATGTTAATTGCTTACAAATAAATGCCGTCTACAGTGGTCTAATGGGTAAGGTCAACTAGTAGTCCACATCGCAAGACCCAAAGAAACACGAGGCGACGTTGTAGACGCATCCATTTTAAATATTTCGTAAACGAATCACCATAAACAGTCAGCGAAGGCTAAACGACAAGCCAAACACGTGTTGTGTTAAGGCAGGCGTCCGCATCGTACGTATCGGACGCATCGAATCAAACGGAATCGTAGTATTCTTTGTATAGAAAGCCATACAAGTGCGTCTACTGATCCGCATCATACGGATCGCACGAATCTATAATATATATATTTTTTAACAAATCACACAGATTGAACCAGCCTCAAAGTAAGTTCGAAACTTGTGTTATGGGATACTAACTCAACGATACTATATTTTATAACAAATACATAGATAAACATCCAAGACTCGAGGTCAATCAGAAAAAGTTAAATTTTTCATCATGACCCGACCGGGATTCGAACCCGGGACCTCCTGGGTGGCGGTCCGGCGTGGTAACTATTACGCCACGGAGGTCGTCGAAAATAATCTGCGAATGGGATGCGTCCGATACGTACGATGCGAATATGTGGCCTGCCTTTATCATACATTTTGTTGAAACTCGACGCATATTTTTCTAATGATCGACCACTAAGAGAAAATTTTAAATCGATACGAATACAACGTCACGTTATTATACAAAACATAAAGAACCATAGAAGCCCAATCAACGCCAAGATGACTTGATAAGAAAAATAGCTGCATTATAAATAAATAGATATTAAAATCATTTCTCAGAAGAAATAAAAGAAATTGCAATAACTATTTAGTCATTTGAAATTCTCTCTTTTTCTTTTACTAAAAAAAATCGGATAAATATAAACTTTATATAGACATTTAAAATAATGAAATAATATTTAACAAATTATTATAAGTATAATTCTGACATAATTATATAATATTGTAGTACTTTGGTAATAATAACGTAGACTTCTTCATTAAGGTATTCGGTGGGTATTAAGTTCATTCGTAACGTAAGATAGATACAGCTAATTTTCATCAACACGGGTACAGACTGTAACGTTGATAGGAGCATTTCATAGTGTGGACGCAGCGCTGTGTTTTCTTCCTCCATCGATCGCGGCGAGCACGAGTTGAATGCTCGGTTCGTGCGCACAAGGCGTCCACACTATGGGAACTCTGTTACACGACATGTTGCGTTACAACAGTCTGTAACCGGCATTACAGACGCCGTCGGCAGACTCGGCTTCTATGAGTTAGGCGCACACAGTCGATACGATTCTATAGGTAATTTTACTTGAGACATGATCGCATATCGTGACAATTCTCGTACAGTTTAAAGTGCTGATTGTATATTTAAATGAATTTATTTACATTAAACATGATATTCATCAAATTTTTCTTATATACTCTTCGATAGTTTGACACTTTAAATCGCGACGTGTATTCTAGAAAAATGCCCATTTCAAATTGTCTAGAAAATCGTGTCGTTAGGCAAAGTATATAGAAAATAAAGATGTCCTAAAACAATACATAAGGATTACTTTCTATACTACTGTTTTCGAATATTAATAGACTCGAAGCATTCATAAATTGTTACAAAAAAAAACATTATTCCATAAGCGTGTGATCACGTTGACTCGCGGACGCGGAAATATCAAACATATGTCATAAGTATTAAAGTGTTCATAAAACCAATAGGAAAAACCGCCGCGTCCGCATCCGAACTTAAGGCTTGTTTGCCATCCGAGTGGTTAAGAAATAAATTATTAAAAAAACTAAAATATTTCAGATGTGCGCTAAAAAGGCGGGGCGTATGCAAGGACGCACGTTTGCGTGCAATGTTTCGCAAAAATGACAACTTTACTATGTAGTGAGCGATCCCCGTGGGAATTTCAGATTAATCCTTGGAGATTAAGGACCATAAAATTTACCCGCTTTTATATTAAACTCATTACATTTCTGCGAAAAATACATGAAAGCGTGCACCTGTTAGAGTTTTAGCGTACTATAATTATGTTCAAAATTACCCATCAGCACTTTCAATTCTTCAATTAGTTTACGGAATTGGTACACAAGAATACATATAGCATGGCATCAAAAATGCGAGCCAAAACCTGCTTCTAACATACCAATATTTAAAAACTTATTAAATATTTTAAAATAATGTGTACCGTCAGCGTAGATGACACGATCGGCAAAACGGTTATCTATACTATGGAGGGAGAAACTAGCGACTGCGTAAATCTATTAAAAATACACGTAAGGGTATATACATACACCGGCGTAGTAACTAAATAACAAACTAACATGTACACTATGAAAATAATGGATCCGTTTCAATCGAAATATTAAATCGAGCTTTTGTTTAAGTTAATAAAAATCTTATTTACACATCTACTACCAAAACAATAATAAATCGATATTGTTTAAAAAATAATTATAAAAAAAAAACAATAAAATCATTTTTTTGCTAAGCAATTAAAACAATAAATAGATGGCATCGTCAAGCCAGGGGGGAGGGGGACTACAAAACTGTCACATTAACACTGCCTTCCCAATTTAAAATTATAAATCTTCTGTAGCGGTATGAAAACTTCTTGAAAACTACTTTCTTGTTGTATTATTGAAACAATATGGAAGCACGTAATCACCCCAAAATTACAATCGCGCTGAAAGGTCTAATTAACTGAAATAGCATCATAATGCGAGCGTTGGCCAATTAGGACAAAGTCAACTAATGCACATAACGATCTCAAAAACCCACTTGTTCTACATTCAAAATATTTATTTTGACTACCTCCCCATGTCATCGGTATCAAATATCTTTCTCATTAAATTCGCTGTGAGATCAAAAGCTAGACAGCTGTAGTTTTTTCTTCAATAAGCTTCGTTTCTTATTGTCAATCTGAGGTCGCCGTTGTTGATTCTTTACATGAGACACAGCGATGGTAATATATGGTGGGCTTATCCCGATCTCCAGGCTTACTAAATGACAAGATATGAATAAATTTCTTGTATATAGAAAGATATAACTTTACATGGAAGTACAGAGGTAATGTGACTAAAATTATACGGTACTGATACTAGACTGTCCTTGTGTCCGATTTGTTAATCAATTGGTGCCGAATGTGCGTTACGAGTGCTATAGATTTCTTAAGTCAATTTCAAAAGTTGCTTAACCAACTAATACTGTAAGCACCATTTTATATTACCTAATTAATCAATTCTTAATTAAATCCGTTAGTTATAATTTTGAATTTTGCCTGTTTCTGTTAAATGGATTAACTACACAGCGAATTAGTGGTATACATTAATATTTATTGGTGCATAATGTTTTTTAATCGCTAAGCTACAAGCGAAGCGAAGCTAATTAAGTTCGGTTTGGCGAGTATATCAAAGTAGATAATCTCGTAGATTCATATTTCCATTTCATCTATGATTCGTGAGCGAAATATTAAACACGAAGCACAACTAAATTAATTTAGTCTCGTTCCGCTTTTATAAATTACTTTTATTTGAAATATAAACACCTGAAAAAAGTCATATGTAATATGACAACCTAACACGTTTCCAAATTATTTAGCAATTAGTATCCATGAATATTTGCACATAACATTATCCACCAATCACTGATTCGTGTGTAAAACCCTAAAGTTAAAGCCTTGACATCCAATAATTGTATATTAAAATACATTTTAGATTAATAGTTTCGTCTCTAGTAAAATTCTGTGTATAATGGCATCAAATACTAAAAAACTACTTTAATACTGAGATGATTATTAGTTTTATTTATATTTACGTGCAACTTTACATACAACCTTAGGACGGAAGAATGCTGATTGACTAAAATCATTAAAACCACAAATTATACATAAAAAACTATGTAAGAGTAAAATAAATTAATTGACACAATAGATATGAATAAATAATAATAATTTAGTATGCATTCTTATTTAATATACTGTCCTTAGTTACTAGATATAGTTAAAAATGTATTGACAAGTTTATAAAAGATAGTAAAAGTAAGTAAAAAATCTAATGAGATCAGCATTCTTCCCTAAGGTTTCATTAATACATTGAGATGCCAAGTCGAACTGATTACATTCACCCGTGTTATCATTAAATATTAATTCATAATAAAAAAAAACATATGACACTGACGCGATTGACTCCTTATTGTCACCAATGCATTTACGGGAATTATTTTATGTTTAATACGAACGTGCACACAAAAGTGTATCGTACAATACGTGTTTACGTGCCGTCCAACGTCCACGGACCCAGCAATGAAGTGACGATACACCGCTTCACTAAACCGTAGAATGCACAGAACTTTCAATACAAGATCAGACGTAGAGCAGTAAAAAAATATAATTCAATAATCTCCCGTGAAGCAGTGTACCGTGGCTCAGATCAGCGCGACCCTATCACACCTAAAGCGCTATTTTGCTCTGCATTTCCAACCTCTTAAGATTTACTTTATTATAATTATGTACATTATAATTAATCCATATTCGTTAATTCTAGACCATGATTCAAGCGTCCCTCTGTCTATTATAAAAATATTTACACGTTCCACAAGTGTTGGACACACTTAATCATAGCAGTCCAATTTAGAATTCGTGATTATGTCAAAGTCTATGGGGTCGCCGATCTCTCGCGGCGGAACTTCGCAATGATAGACATCCAAGCGAGCATGTTGATGAGAATATCCTAACTTATCCATATTTGATCCCAAGCATGATATAAAAAATGTCGAAACGAACGAGTTCGTGGCCGAGAACAGAGATTATTGTAGGCAAACCCGAGGCGCCCGCCGCAAGCTCAAACGAGGGAAGAATGTCAAACGAAACGTCACATCACACGGACCACTTACGCACTAAAAAATACCTAAAATGTAAAATAGGTACAAATAACGTCCTTACAATCCAGAAGGCAAAATTGGCACTTAACACGAAGTTCGCTTTCTCGACGAGTGTGTCGAGCAGAGTCGGCGCGGGGCTCGGCCGCTATGTCGGCGGCGAGTTGTTCTGTGTCGGGTTGTACGGGTGGTTGGAGTTGCGCAACACTGTGTACACACTGTCCACCTTGCTCAGTTTCTCGAAAAACGGTATCAAGTCTAACAGTTCTGAATCTGTCATGTCGTCAAACCAAGACGCGACAGGTACCTGAAAAGGAGAACAATCGTTTGGATTAGTTTAGAACAAGGTAGATTGCTGGCGCTATTTTGATAAGAGCTATTTCCTCTTCGATTTGACAGAGTCATAACAAGGGCGTTAGTCACAAATACATTGTTATAGCGCTTTGATAGTTGCATAGACTTAACACATTGGAAATTCTACCTAATGTTTGTAAAGTAATAGGATCGTGTAGGTAGACAAAGTTGAAAAACTTTTAAACGAAAAGTCCGCCGACTCGCATTAGAGTCAGTGCGATCGAAGTCGCGCAACCTGTATACATATAAGTCGTAAGGAACACCCGTTACCGCAAAACGTAAGTGATGGATAGCTCTTAACAATGTTATCAGTTGGACAATGACGTTCCTATTATAAGGACTCATTGATGCATTATCTCGGTAACCGTGTTTGATGCGCTTATTATCTTAACGAGTAGTTTGAAAATGAGGATTGACAAACAGGAACATTTGTTCAAGTATACAATCGCATAAGCCGTGAGTCTTCAAGGAAGTTTAAAATTGTTTTTTTTTTTGTGAAACAGTAGACAAACATGCAAGCGGGCCACCTGATGGAAAGCGGTCACCGCCACCTATGGACATCAGTAACACCAGGGGCGCTACCAATGCGTTGTCCACCAAGGAAGTTGGAGGAAGGGAAGGGAAAGAAGGAGGGGGAAAGAGGGGATAAGGAAGGAGTTGGGCTTCCGGATCTCTCACTCACCGAACGAAACTCATTGCTGCTTCACGTCGATATTCTGTAAGAACTTCTCCTGTCGAGCTAGCCCATTTTGTAATAATTGCTCTACCACTCCAAAATTATTACTCTTTACCCGCGAAATCCCGTTGTTCCCGTTTCCGGAGATATCCGGGATAAAACTATCCTATGTGTTAATCCAGGTAATAAACTATCCGTATACCAAGTTTCAAGTAAATTTGTTCTGTCCTTTTTTGCGTGCAAAAGTAACAAAAATCCATAAATCCTCACAAGCTTCGCATTTGTAACATTTGTAAGGATTTCTACGCACAAAACTTACAACACAGCAACTGATTTGGTTGAAATGGACGCGGTACTGTCCACTTACTATATCAAGTCTAATGTGATCAATATAAAATATCTAAATGTGTCCATACATCACTCGGCGGCTCGAGCGGCTATGGCAGCTTTTGACTTTAATCTTGAGTTAGCAAAACCGGCTAAATGACCAACCGTAACAAAAACATATTCAATCTCGATTCAAACTCAATCGCCGTCTCAGTCATACGAAATAGGAATTGAACGGGACAGCGCGTGAAATTAAACCCGAGATTGAATCTGTTTTTATTACGAGAATGGGGGGGGGGGCAGATATAGCTACACATGTGGATGACAAAACTCACAGCATTATCCGGATGGAATATGTAGGAGGCGGGAGAATTGTCAACGATGACGACGCGCCGTAGATCCCTGCCCAGACTGTTGAGGTCCTTCACGTAGTTCCCTCGGTGAAACACGCAACTGTCGCGGAACAACCGAGCTCGGAACACACCCCATCTGAAACACAAAATAATCATTTATTTATAGCATTGTTTAGGTACTGAATGTAAAGAATATCATATAGGCTAATTCATTGGTCGAAAGAGTATGGGCCTTGGGTGTTTTAGAACGATGCTAAATCTACAAATATTAAAAGAAATAACTGGTATATAAATCAACACTGTTTCATTCAGACATCCATTCGCTGATGGCCCAATACTCCGGAGTTAATGGAATCTCATAATGTTTGCGGTAAAACATTATACCAGTCCAAAACGACGTCGTCTTGACCAACCAAACCACGTTCAGCCACTTCACAGTACACCTGCTTTTTTTGCTCTCAATTTCGATGTCTCACTGATACGAAATGAGCGAGATATGATTTGATTTCGAAATAAGATTTTAAATGTTTTTTTTAATAAATTATACTACAGATAATCTCAACTGACACTGTCAGGAAGATTTTATGATTATTACCTGTCTAAGAGATCAGCGACGGGATCAGCATACTTCGCCAATGAGGCTGTAAACAGCACGCACTCGTACAACTCGCCGCAGCGCCGCAGAAACTCGTCAACGTGCGGCCGCTTCAGCACGTACACCTGATGCACCGCGCCGTCAATCTCCACTGGCACTACGAAATCAGCGTTGTTGATTGGCTGAAATTTGTAAACGGAAATTTTATATTGTTGTATGCATAACAGCGAATCTATAGAATGAAAGTGTACGGCAAGTAAAAAAAGACCTATATTGACAGAGTTTCATCCTTGCTATTGACGAAACCCAATGGTCATTCCGAAATGCTGATAGATTTAAAAATATATATAACATTGAAAAAGACGTGTTTAGCTAACCGATGTTCGCGGGCACTGCTAAACAACGTCTTTTTCAACGAACACCAGCTTCATTTCTTTTTATCCTGTTGTGGCCTGGCTAAGCCTATTAATCCGAGCCAAACAGGAAACAATAGTGAGGGTCCTAGGGTAGCCCTCATAAGATGATATAACTTAGGCATACAAAGACCTGTAACATTTCTCGCTAATGTACTCGTAAGCTATGTGTAATGTAAATTATTATTCAATGTAGTATTTTTCTCATGGGAACGCTCTTCTATTATAAAGGGTTTCATGGTCACATTTTTTAATACCTACAACTGTAAATTGTCCGTAAAAGCGATAAGGTTTAAGTGACAAACTAATGCCATTAAAATTATGACTAATGTTAATGACTGGATTAGTCATCTTCTTACAAATCAAAGTTTGAGGAAAAAAGCAAGAATAAGTAATTATTGTACGAATTTAACTAACTATTCACCGCATTAGAAATATTTGAGCTATTTTCTCTGAATATTGTAAAATGAAAGTACCAAACAGTGTATGCAATAACATACCAATTAATACCCCAGCTGTTCCCTAAATATACAGAGTTAACACCAAACGACCACAGGTCAATTAAATAAACAGTCTATGTTAATATCAGTTTTTTGTCACTCCCGCGCAAACCCATTGAACTGCTATCAAATTAGGATAATTTACGATTCCGTGCGCGTGTGCTATGTATTAAATGCAATGCAGTATACTACACCCATTATGTAATATTATAATAATGATTTATTAGATAAATAAAGATTTATTATAATTTTACACATACGTTCAGAATGCTGCCGGAATCAAACGACCATCCGGAGTCATTAATGAAGTAATCACAGAAGACTTTTAATACGATATGACATTGTAATAACATAATTGCCAAATCCATTTGTGGATGAATTTATGATTCACGAAGTTTTTTTTCTGTTACTAAATCTTTAGTAAAAATCGTTTAATATGAAAAGCGAGACTAATTCATAGTTTACTAACAAGTTAACACAGCCATGAGCTATTCCTAAAAAGGGCGGTTGCTAAATAACCAAGGGTATGAAGCCCGATATGGGCGTGTCTCGAAATTTATTGCAACACATAGTTTTAAGCACTTCTATCTATAGCCCACGTGTTACATTATGATAAATTGAAGATTAGTAACTTATTAAACGTGATATAAAAAGCGACCAAGGATTTTATTGCAAATATAAAGGGTTTTTTAGGGCACAGCGGATATTCCGCTCAAATCGGAGCAGCCCGTCCTGGGGAAGGACCTCCAGCTTACAGAAGATCGTAGCCAATAGCATTGGTCTCGGCCATGTTGTGTTTCTACGGTGAGTAAGGTCTCCAGAGCTCCACTTGGGGGGGAGGGGGGGGGGGGGGTTGGCAACGCGTGAATGATACCCCCGGTATTGCAAGTGTCTATAGGCTACGGTGATGCTTACCATCAGACGGGCCTTATGCTTGTTTGCCAACTTTGTGGTCTAAAAAATACACTAAAACTTCGAAACAAACATAAGAATGATTAATGTGAGGAAAAAGCAACAATCGAATAGAAGGTATTATTTCAATACCTAAAGTAACCATAATAACCATTTAAAATTACGTATAATTGAACTGTGCTACAAAGCATTGATTCCCGATTGTAAACACAGACAATGAAGGTCAGAGCCTTGGCGCGTGAGGACCAAAAAGCCAACAATTGTATGGACAACAACACAATGTGACTAGTGATGAATGTCGCATTAAATAATATAAACATAAAACCATATTGGAACCTCCCTTTTCGTCCGATACTATAGAATGGATGGATATATTTTTTAACAACATAATACCGAAAATTTATTGACAGTGGTGCTAATTCTGTTGTACATTTAACTATATAGACTAAACTTATTTTGACAGGAATAAAGCGCTTATTACACTACACGATATTCAGAGTCTAACAAAAGAGATGGTGCAATACGAATAGGCGAGAAGCACTTACAACTTCTCACTACTTCTTAGTATTGCACCATCTCTTTTGTTAGACTTTGAATATCGTGTAGTGTAATAAGCGCTTAAAGGTGTTGTTGTCCTTCCTTGGCTTACAATTAGTGACAAGGATAGCAACACTTCTAGTCCTGTCAAAATTAGTTGTCTAGTAAATGTACAACAGAATTAGCACCATTGTACGAGTAGAGTCCCATTTTTCCTAGACCTAGAGCGCATGTAACTTTCCAGTCCCCTAACTCGCTAGATCAGGGTATTTCTCTAATGAATTTTTACATTCATAATCACAATAAAGAAAACAAAATAAAAAAATATTAATAATACACTTTCCTTTCTTATGAAACATCTGAAGTACGATAATTGCTCTGGCCTTTTGTAAGTTCTCACGGCAATTTATTAGACACGTGTCGTGCATACACAACACTATTATTTGCTTCCTAGTAAAATGAAAAACAAGAAAATAATCAGCTATTTCCCGTGGCTTTGGCCGCCCTTAATTTTGATAGGCTTCTAAGGGGCATACATATCATAACGTGATGTAGAATAGCCTACAACTTTCCCCTAATATGCAAAAAAGACCAAGTGACGTAGATCCAATAAAAACTTTTATTTTTAAGTTTTATTTTTAGTTTTGCATCTGAACTTTGCCTTTTCAGCTCGATTTATCGAGTACGCTGATGTGAACATATTCACAACCTATTTGTCAATTTACCAAAGTTCACTGCTCACCCTCAAGTTAAAATAGGTTAGTAACTTTTGCAAGTGGGTTAACTGTACGTTATAGACAACAAAAATGTCTACTTAATAATACCTACAAGGGAAAATTCAACGACAGGAAAACTCCACAGTTTGGTTACAAAGCTAGCGGCAATGAATCAGGATGAGCACTAAATTATCAAGTCAGGGCTTTACGTATATGAATAAAATTAAAAACTCGCATTCAACAACAAAGATTACCCAGTTTTCCCTCATCATCCAGTCCTAACTCTAATAATTACTACGAGTAAATTATAAAATATAAACAGACAAAATTAATCGACGGATCGTAGTTTGTATTTTGAAATCGAGAAAGTTTAAATTGTCGTCCACAAAAAATTTCATAAAGATTTCAATGTTACCCAACGACAAAAACCTTCCCAAGCCCCATGAACGCCCTTAGTATGTACATACCTAATAAGTTTTATTATACCAATAGTTTTATCATTGCTGAAATTATTCAATCAATTGACCATAATTCTTCTAACCACTACCGGTTTGAAGTGAGTACGAGTATTTTTAGTGGCGATATGACGACAGCCGCGTGTGACGATGATGCGCGTCACACGTTTTTGTAAGGCTTCGACGCATCGAAAGGACAGATTCTTTGAGGGTTACACCTGCTGCGGTTACACTATAATATTTCTATTGATATTTTATTTATTGTTACCCGCATAGTCCAGAGGATCTGCCATTGATTATTATTGACATGTTTTTCCGGGATAAAAAGTAGCATAAATCACTCTACAGATCTTAACTTATCTCACAAAAAAAACATGAAAATGCATTCGTTATTTTCGACATGAAAGAAAGACGAACAAACAACACACTCGCATATTTTCTTATCATTTCGCCTACAATATACTTATTAGATATCAACCCTAATAGACTGCAATTGTGTTCTTATTGTAAAACATTGCAGAGGAAAAACATGAAATATTTAAATTGTTATGCTAACGATATGAAATAAAAACAAAGGTCGTAATACACGTCATTTTCTCATGTTACGGAAAAATGTGATGTCGCATGATACGATACTAAATTGCATTCTTTAACACGTTGACCGCCAACGCGGTCATTGCTGGGCGACGTTTAATTATCCTGCCACGCCAAGTAAAAATCCCCGATTTTTATAATTTTCACAGATTTTTTTTTTTGTGTATTTAGTTAGATTTATATAAATAAATAGTGTTTTATTAAAGAAAAATGATTTCTGACACTATTATAGAATTATTAAGCATCGGACAACATTGACCTCCATGGCCTCAGCGGACGAAAAATCGAAAATCCGTTTCATAGAGCCGCGCGGTCACGTTGTCGCCCACCCTTTTTTAAGTATTTAACTAAGATGGTTTAATAAACAGTTATTTTTCTATGTAAAATATTGATTTATTTCATTACTAGCTTTTCCCCGCGGCTTCGCTCGCGTTAATTTTATGACTGTATAGATCTCGTTTGACAACAAAACAACCCATAGCGCGACTTGTCGCGCCATCTATTGGCCGATATAGCGCCCTCTATAATAGAAAAATTATTTTCCCATTGGAACGACATACTTTCACGGGATAAAAAGTAGCCTATGTTGGGCTCTGTACCCTTGGGGGTAATATGTATGCAAATTTTCATAATGATCGGCTGCTTAGTCAAGCCGTGAAGGAATAACAAACAAACAAACAAACAAACAAACAAACAAACTCACTTTCTCATTTATAATATTAGTAAGGAAGTAAGGATAATTTCAAGAAACAATAATAGTCCATACTAATATTATAAAGAGGAAAAATTTGTATGTATGTTTGTAACGAATTGGGTCAAAAAGTACTGGACCGATTTGCTAGAAATTTGGTAACTTATAACCTGAATTAACACATAGGATAGTTTTTATCCCGGAAATCACACTGGGAACGGGAACAACAGGATGGCGCGGGTGGAACCGCGGGCGTTCGTCTAGTTATTCATATTTTATAATAGCGTCTCAAAAATCATCATTTTTTTTCTAAGTTAAAACCTCATAAAAGAACCAAGCTATGTAGGATAGACTAGAGGGCCGCGCGGGTCAGCTTGTATGCGAATTATCTCGCTACCGCTGTCCGTTGGCGCCACAGAGCGTTTTGAACACAGGCCTGCCGCGCGGTCAATGATGTCGGACACGGCCTGAACGGAAAGCTTCAGTGTCGCCCATCATTGTCCACCATGGCCCGAATGGAAGTATACACTTTTTTTATCGGCAGTTAACGTGTTAATATATTCCCTTGCAACTTTTGCTCACCTTGGAATCGTCATTATTTTTTATCCCTCGCTCCTTTTCTAATGCGACTGAGGTCATATAACACTGGTCTATCGTCGTTCTTGTAAGATATCTCTTCTCCTGCCAGCTTAACATGCTTACACTTGGGATAGTTGGCTTTCTCGCACGCGACAAAGCTTCTTCGCCAATAGCAATGCCTGTTTTGTCTACTGTAGACATAACCGAGATACGGTATTGGCAGAGCGGAGCGAGAAAATTCTGTCGCGTTTGTCATGTTAGCCCGGCTGAAGACAATAACCATACCCATATTTAATAACGCGAACAATATTGCCGGTTTTGACAAACAAGCTATTAAGTGAGGGAACGCACGAGCAACTTTGTCTTTACAACTATTTTGTCTCTTACATCAAGTCTATGGGTTAGTATGAAAGTGCGCGCACGTAGCGACGCAACACCCGGGAGACTTTTTTGTCCGCGGCAGCCCGCACGGCGACAAAATAAATTTCCAGAGTTTCCAACTTAAAACGTAAAATTTTATAGAAAAAGCAGTGTTGCCACCTTGGTTTTTGAAAAAGGGCAGTCGGACGAGCTAAAAAATTTTATTAGAGCAAATTTTGCCAAAATAAGGGCTAGAAACTTCTAAAAACATAAATACAAATAAAATAAGCGAAAGCAAGGGTTAAAAATTGTTTATTTGAAACGTACAAAAAGCGCAAAATGTTGGCAACACTGAGAAAAGATTGTGTTGCTGTCGCTCTCGTGCGCGCACTTTCAAATTGCGGCAAGGAGACGGCGACTTATACAAATAAATTGCCGGGAGACAAAGTTGCTCGTGCGTTCCCTCTCTAATACATGGGAAAACTACAAGTACACATATCGGATTGTCACCTGTCATTAACACAGTAAATAGGCTCTAGTCTATAGCGCTTCTCGTAACAACAGTATACTATAAAATTATCATACGCAATAGTGCATTTCGATTCGATTAATGTCAAATATAAACGGTAATCCTATTAACATTAAATTGTAATTTACTGTTAATGTAAAACGAGATTATATCAAAGTCCGTAAAGACCTAATTAGCTAATCTCGTAGAGCATGTTTTCAGTCACATTGTAACTGAAATTTTATTGAGAAAACTTCATTTCATACTGATTTGATACGTTACATATGTAACGTATCAAATCAGTATGAAATGAATTTCATATTATGAAATGTCAAAGTCAAATATTTTTATTGTAAATAGGCCTATTACAAGCACTTTCAAATCGTCAGATCAAAACGGCAGATTTGAAGAAGAACGGAAATAAACTTAAACTTTATCAGCTATTTTAAAATGGTACTAAATAATGTGGAGAATAAGAACTCGGAAACACAATGTTGGCTCATTTAGGAATCAACTTGATAAGAAGCCGACGCCCTAAGAAATAATCTGGTTTTTCCCGTTTCGTCATATTCCAAGAAGCCCTTTGGGCATGACACCCAACGGCTGTACGCTCTAGTTAGTAAACTGAAACGTTGAAAGAACGAGTTGCAGACCGGAAAAACTGTTGTGGCCCGTTTCGGTTATACCTAATTATAGCATCAGGAAGACATTATCGCGATGTACGAACTAATGTATACTAAATAGTTTTTAAAATAAACAAGAGATTTATAGCTGAGAATTAATGTACTATCAATCAAGTTAGGTATAAACCGTTCATAAAGACGCGCTGTGTAAATATTTTGTAAGGAAAAGGGCATTTTCCCACTAGCCAGCATGGCATCGCGGCAAAGCCGAGCAGCAAAACATATTGACATGTTTACTCATTTTACCGGCACCGGCAACAGCACGGTTCAGCATTTTTTGCCGTGCCATCGCTCTCTATACCGGCCGGTAAAATTACACGTGTGTTGTGTATTTGAAATGTCGTTGCCCGCCGGTAATACTGGACGTTTATTGTGTATGTTATATAGAAGTATGTTAATACATACGGGGACAGTATAGCACTAGGCAAATACAGTGGCCCGGCTGATGATGTGTCTACTAGTTTAGTTACATTATCTCATCATTTTGCTAATACTCGCTACGCTTTGGCAAGTATAAGAATATTTACAACTAGCTTTTTTGCCCGCGACTTCGTCCGCGTAAAGTTCCCGACCCGTTCTCGTAGGAACCACATTGAATTTCAGGAAAAGCTATAGCCTATGTCACTCCCTGATAATGTAGCCTTATACTGGTGAAATAATTTTTGAAATCGATCCAGTAGCTTCGGAGCCTATTCAATTCAAACAAACAAACAATCAAATCTTTCCTCTTTATAATATTAGTATATAGATAATATATCCGTTGTCTGGTATACATAACACAGACAGATTAAAGACTAACTTTGGGACCAGGTAACGCTGTGTCAATTGTTCAGATTTATGTTAAACAGAAGACATACTTCACCCCAAATGATGGGAACTGTGAATGATGGAAGGTATGCAAAATCGGAAAGACGAAAATTTAAAACATTGCGTTTAACCACGTATCAATCGTAACTAAACAATGGCCATTTTCACTGAATATTATGTAACAAGTAGATGGAATTTATGAGAAACGAGATTACTCTCCAAGTTGTTAAGGCGGACATAATGACTTTGCTACAGTTATTATGTATTTCGATGATATAAAAAAAAGTGCGGATGTAATCAACCAAGGCCAATATTTAAACGAAAAAACAATGATTTATTGCTAGAAAACAAAACTTTATGACTTTGAAGTTAGAATGGTTTATTTGTATGCTTAGAGTAGCGCCTTTTTGTTTGAAGAGGTGAATATATGAGTATTTAACTATACTCATATATTCACCTCTTCATATATTATTAAGTACACAGAGGCTTCACAGAGTACCTATTAGTTCTTCCGACAATAGATAAAATAAACTACGAGATATAATAAGTGGAAGTGGATAATGTGGTAATATGCTCAAAACAGCGGGCCTATTCTTACTAACTTAATACGCCATCTCTCTCATATATCAAACGATATAAGGGTAATTCAGCGACTGACACCACGAGGGATTGGAACCATGGTGTCAATCGCGGAAGGACTTTTTTTGAATTGACTGATTGACACCATGGTGTCAGTCGAGGAACATATAATTGGGACGTAGTCGATTGACACCATGGTGTCAATCACGGCAGGCGTTTTTTGACTTGCTCGATTGGAACCAAGTACATTTTATTGAAACTAAACAGTTATGTAAAAAAGTGCTAACATGCTTTTTTAAATTACCTATAAGTATCGCAATTTAAAAAGAATTTATTTCTCATAGTGTTAACTCCAAAAAATAAAATAAAAAATGTTAAATGTAATAAACATACGTTGAATAATCGGTTAGTGTCAAAGTGCACGCAATTTTTTAATAGTTTTAACTTCTAAACAAATTATGTTTACTTACGTTTTTAAGCCTATACATTTAATTTTTTTGTCTTGAACGACTGACTGACTAAGAATCAACGCACAGCCCAAATCGCTGATCGTAAAAACGGAAACTTGGAACGTGTGTTCTTTTCTATGATATAGGCATCCGATAAGAAAGGATTTTCCGAAATTCTACCTCTCGGGAGTAAAAAGGGGGACAAAGTTCTTATGGGACAACGTGATTTCTTATTTGCATAAAATTCTTTAAGAAGATTGATGAAAGACGTCATATTTTATTAAAATTCTCGAAAGTAAGGTATTGTGTGGGTAATTTTATTCAAAGTTGATATCAACACTCCTTGGTGCGTTTGATTTAAATTTTATTTTGACATCTGTCATGTCAAATATATATTTTTTTAAGATATTCAAACAAATGATTTCATAATATCGTACTATTCTGTTCGTGAACTCGGAAAAACAGCTAAATAGCTAATTTAAACTATAAAACGAACTGGACTACGATATTTCATCGACAATATTGATATTGTTTCTTATTCACTCAGGGGCAACCTCATTACATTTTTCGTCTCAATTTATTTTTTCGTACTGAAATTCCGATATAACAATTTTTTTTTTGAAAAGGTTGGAAAACAGGCATACAGATCACGTAGGTATAACTGTGTAAAAACTACACGAATTATTTCCCCTGTTTGACTGTATATGACTTAATTTGTTTGAATAATATTTAATCATTTTGGTAAATATAAATCTCATTCAATTGTACTAATTTAATTATACTAATATTGAGTACCAGTAATTTGTTTCATTTCAATAAGTATTTTCTATCCGGCTGTACAAAAACCCATTATTTAAAAAAATATAAAATCGTGGTTCCAATCAAGGAAGTCAATAAACGCCTGCCGTGATTGACACCATGGTGTCAATCGACCACGTCCCAATTATATGTTACTCGATTGACACCATGGTGTCAATCAGTCAATTCAAAAAGAGTCCTTCTGCGATTGACACCATGGTTCCAATCCTTCGTGGTGTCAGTCGCTGAATTACCCCGATATAAGCGAGACAGTAAGTTTGAAGCTAGATTTAAACTTTTGTTACAATAATATGCTCACAATGTATTAAAATTAAATAATTTGATCTACGAAATAGTAATTTCGGTTTTTCCGCCATTATGCAGTCATTACAGCTCGCTTTCTTTTGCAACACGCAATGTAAATATTAGTATACCTAGAGAATTTTGTATGCAGTATTGAAATACAGAGATGTGTCACACGTCCCGGTGTATTGAGCAGTATGTTAGATGACAAAACACGTTAGAAATCTCATACTATATTACTTCTCCCACCAGAACTCAACATAGAATGGCAAGAATATGAGCTGAAAGGCTGTTTGGTTGAAACATGACAAGCCTACCACACATTCCCTGTTGTCTCCTGTAGACCCAGAATCAACAAAACGGCGACCTCAGATTGTCAATAAGTAATGAAGCTTATTGACGTCCCAGGAGAGAAATTACAGCTGTCTTGGAACTCATAAATACATAACTAATATAAATGAAAATGAATTAGATGGAGTAGGATTTATTGAAACGTCTCCACTCCCTAGCAACTATACGTGAGAGACAGCAATTTGAAATACAAGGCATCATAATCAACGGTTTGGTTGAAAGACTGAAATTTGGATATCAAAAATAAAAAGTCCGAAAAAAAAAACCTATGTGTCTGGACGCATTCCAGTGCAGTTGAAGGTTATCCAGATAATACGATAAGTTTATCACAAACGATAAAATATCTCCACTCAAAACATGTAGATAATATGATCAACATTAAATTGATATAAACAAGTTGGCTATTGTTACTGCGGAAGATTTCGGAGGATTTAAGAGAGGTAGGGCACAGCGGATAATCCGCTCAAATCGGAGCAGCCCATCTGGGGAAGGACCTCCCATCTTACAGAAGATCGTAGCCAAATAGCATTGGTCTCGGCCATGTTGTTCCTACGGTGAGTAAGGTCTCCAGAGCTCCACTTGGGGGGGGGGGGTTGGGAGGGTAGGCAAAACGTAAGTGATACCCTCGGTATCGCAAGCGTCTATAGGCTACGGTGATGCTTACCATCAGGCGGGCCGTCTGCTTGTTTGCCAACTTTGTTACATAAAAAAAAATACTGTTCCTGAAATCTGAATGATGGAAAACCGGTTTAAATGGTCTATTTAAAAAAGTGACAATGGGGCAATATTGTCCATTTTTGCTGTATAAATATTACTGTCTCCCATCCCACCCCCGTAATTGGTAGGCAGAGAAGACCTTTCAACACCTCCTACTCCCTCTGATTTCTTTCTGATTACATTCGTTGTGAGTTCCAAAACAGCTGTAGTTTCTCCCCCGGGACATTAACAAGCTTCATTGCTTATTGTGAATCGTGTGGTCGCATTTGTTGATCCTGGGTGTACAGGAGACACAACGATAGGTATGTGTGGTGCCGGCGGGGTCACGGAAGTATCATATAGTTCCTGTGGCCCCGCCCATCTAGGCGGATAAGGTGGCAGTGAGACAGTACAGTGGTTTTAGTCGGTATACCCAAGTGGCTTAAAGGGGGAGCCCGACAAACCCCCGCCGCTTCCCCAGTGGCGGGGGTATGTCGGGCTCCAATAATGCATTTCCCTGTCATATAAACAAAAAAAAGGTATGTGTGGTGGGATTGTCCCGATACGAGTAACGACAAGTGTTATTTAAGGCCGCTTTCTGACTTGACGAGAGCGAGACGGATTCATTTGGATTGGATCGGTATACGCGGCACCGAAAGCTTTTCGCATAAAATATATCAATATTCGTTTTCATCCATTTAAAAATAATAAGGAAAAGTAAGTCTGACAATGATATACATTACAATAATAATACAACTATACTTCTGTATATAAAATATTGGATGTAGGTAAATTATAGATAACAATACAAGCCTCGATAACATAATATCGGTCGACTACGATATTACCCGAACAATCCCATTGTTTTTTCTCGCGGGAATTTCAAAAATAATACCATTATCAATGAAAGTTCTGTCAAAATTGGTTATAGCCTTAAGTCTGTTTTTTTTTGTTATACGTTAATTTTTACTAGAAATGCGTGCGATTTTACGAGGAGGCTAAATATATTTCGACCAAAGAGCATTTTGGGTTGGGGACAGCAGCGATTTATTTTTTTACCGATTTGAATTAAACAATCTCTACACCCACATTGTTTTTACCAGTTAAAGCCACATTCAAATCGCTTGAACACTTTCTGAGCACGAACAAACCTAGACCGAAAAAATATTCTAAAACAGTTCTTTTTATCACGCAATTTCACCGAGACTATTTTGATGTTAAAAATAATCGGCAACACACAAAGAGATCTTTATGTTATCAGAGTTCATTAACAGAAAGTAAACATTAAAGATTAATATTAAAAATACATTTTAGGAAATTTGCACTGAATTACTGTGGGCGTGCAACAAAAACTTAGGTCATAATGATCATATTTTTTGCGATGAACATTATATACAACTTATAAAACCAAATGACACCTGAGCCCGTCTTCCTTGACGATGTAAATTAAGTTAACCACATGGGCCCTAACCTGCTAATGCTAATAATATAAATGCGAAAGGTGGATATGTGTATGGATACTACATTATTTCACACAAAAACGGCTTGATGTATTTCCTGAAATTTAGTACACGGGTAGCTTATTTTTTGAAATCTCTTGTCAATCTGAATCCGCTATCCCGCTCAATTCCTATCTTGTATGAGCTAGAGAGAGCGATTGAACGATTTTTGTTATGAGAATAGCGCCGCTGGACAGGATATTTTTATCGCGGAAATCACCTCGGGAACGAACGAGAACAAGAGGATTATGCGGATGAAACCGCGTACGTTCACTAGTTTGATAATATGACGACTACATTGTCAGTTTTTAGTAAAGTAATTGTCGCGACATGTATTCGAATGCGACATCTTTTAGCTCTACACTCTCGGAATTAAGACTGAATGAATGAAGAATGAATCTCTCTCAGGAATGAAGGAAACAAGACTGTGGACGGAGGCTTCATCCTTTTTTGTCTTTAGTTTTCCTTTGTCTTCTAACTTCGTGCCGAACTTTAATTCTTACCGGGGAACTTCGCAAGAACATAGACCTATCATTATCAATGCCTCACTCTTATTTGAGCAGATTTGAGTAGACTTCAGGATTGCCTTCTCCTTCTTATTTAGTCCTACCCATACTAATATATTTTATTATCACGGTACAAATTGATCTACACTTCCGGACACATGAATCGAGCCACCCTACATTTTTATGTGTAATGACATAGAACATAAAAATATTCTTAAGTTAATCAAAAAGTTTTTATGCAGTTTTGATGCTGGTATATTCATAATGATTTTGAAGTGCTGTTGTTCCAATTTTGAATTTATCAAATGGAAAAACGAAACAAAATCCAAATTAGTGCATTCTATTGAAAAGAAAAGTTGATCTAAATTAACATAATTTTTTTATTTAACTCCATAATTTTGAATTCACCGTAATTGTTTTGAAATTATGACATCGTAAAATTGTTGTTTTTTTAATTTGAGCCATTTAAACGTTAAAATTATGGATACACCGCCTCTTCTAGCCGCGCAAGCTGTGGCGCTTCTACAGTCGGGCCGAAGTCAGCGCGATGTAGCATCACAGCTTGCTTTAAGCCGTTCTGCTGTGCAAAGGGTAAACCATCGATACCTCGACACTGGTGTATACGTGCGCCGTCCAGGAAGACCGCGATTTCGGGTAACTTCAGAAAGACAGGATCGATTTATCGCGACAACCAGTTTACGAAATCGTCACCTCACCTCTGTACAGATCCAAGAACAGCTTCGAGACTTTCATGGAGTGGCTGTTTCCGCGCGAACAATTAGACAAAGACTTAAAGAACGTGGTCTGAGCCCACATAAGCCAGCCAACGGGCCGAAACTGACAAGAGCTCACCGAATGGCGCGCTTACAGTTTGCACTTGAACATTTGCATTGGACTCAACGCCAATGGAGCAAGGTACTCTTTACTGATGAGACTAAGATTATGCTTTATGGTAATGATGGAAGGAGGAAGGTCTACCGAAGGCGGGGAGAGCGCTTTGTTCAGTGTTGTATTGAAGAGAGAGTGAGTTATGGCGGGAGCTCGTGGATAGTCTGGAGAGGAATATCTGCCGATGGTAAAACTGGGCTAGAGGTTGTGACAGGACCACGTCTACCAACACTAAATGCCCGTCGATACATTAACCATTGCCTAGAGACTCATGCGATGCCATATGCTGGATTTGTAGGCCAAGGCTTCATCTTTATGCATGATAATGCAAGAGCGCACACTGCAGGGATCGTCAGGGCATACCTTCATGATGTTGGAATCACGACAATGGAATGGCCAGCAAGGAGCCCTGATATGAATCCTATCGAACGTCTATGGGACGAATTAAAGAGGCGTGTTCGAGCTCACCAACCAGCACCACAAACTTTGGAAGAGCTGAGAGTTGCCATCGAGGAGGAATGGGAGAACATTCCACAACACTTCATAATGACGTTGATTAACTCCATGCCAAATCGCATGACTGCAATCATAAACGCTCTCGGAGGCAATACAAGTTACTGAATATTTTTTTTCCAATAATTCCTTTTTTTTTTCAAAAATTCAACCCGAGTCTTGTCTTTGAGAAAGGTTATACAGGACAAGTTTCACTTAAAATTGTAATTTTATCAAGTTATTGAAATTTAAATTTGGAATTAAGTATACCTTATTAATATAAAGTGTACCAGCTTCCAAATTGCATAAAAACTTTTTCGTTGATCATATACTTTTGTTAAGTTACCAGCAATCAAAGTTGAAACTGCTGGGTGGCTCGATTCAAGTGTCCGGAAGTGTATTTATCCACTTTCAAATAAGAGGAATTTCCTGCTATTACCAAAGGCATGTTATTATGATCAATTTGTAATAATTAGTGTTTGAACTGTTTGATGTGTTTTTGCTACAACTTAATAATTGGATACCAGGGTATAGGGCTGTGACTTGTTAATAGAACTTTTTATCTTGGCATGTCTGAACATATTTTAATTATTTATCATTCATCATAATGGAATGTAATGTCAATTCGCAGAATGTCATGAAGGGCCTGTATATGTGAAGGAGCAGAAGCGGGATATATTAATGCGTGAAATACACAAGATGACGGCAACGGGTCGGATGCGCGGTGGGCTCAATTTATATGAAACCACAAGGTTGCTGCTTCTGCGGGGACGACCCCGCAGAAGCATTCCACGTTCATATAAACCAAACGGAGTTGACCCGACCCGCGCTCACCTACCCTGTGTATCTCTAGCTTTATTAATGACACACATACATTTTAATTTAAATGCGATCAATCCCAACTTCATGATGACTTGATAAGTGAGTGAATATTACATCAAAAAAAATTGGCGAAAAATTTTGTCAAAATGTAGAGTACCTATGTAATTATTACTTTAAAGCTAGTTTCTTCAGTCAACCATAACCTGCTTTCTACAAAGTAAAGGAATGTATGATCTAATGCATTGTCATTGCGATTTAAATAGCTTGCACAACATCTAGACTTTTGTTTCCATTAATTAATATGTCTAGACAGTTATCAAAAGGATATTTTACAATCACTAAAAGTAGTCACTTTTGTAAAGTAACATAATATGCAGACTGAAACATTTGTCATGAAATACGGAAACTGAAATATTAGTTACAAATTCCAATGAGAATGGATAACGTAAAAAAAGAAAACAGAGTAACAGCTAGCTGCACAAAATCATTTTAAAAGGCACATTAAGTCTCAATCTCTGTGTATGTCATTCAATGTAAAATGTTTTGGTGCAATTCAACGTAATTCCTATATCTGGGACGTACTGACTGAGTAATGTATGAGAGATGAGATACAAAAAGTTTAAAAGGTTTTAAGTATCATGGTTTCATGGACTATGACCAGAGTAGCTTAACACATTATGGTATAATGGTGTATTGTATGGATGAAATACTACGGGAATCGCGTAGTTTTCGGGATAAAAAGTACCCTAAGTGTTAATACAAGTTATCAGCTACCTACATACCAAATATCATAATAATATTGGCCCAGCCATTTAAGCATGATGAGGTAAACAAAAGTGAAGTAACAAACATACACACAACTAATAGGATTGTGTGTATAAAAGGCAAGTAAATTACTAGTGGTAAAGAAATATTTGTTTGCATGGTGGTGACCCTAATGTAGACACAGATTGCAGAAGATTTTAGAAGTCACTGTAAGCTAATATTAAAGAAAATACTAAGATAATTATAGTATTGTCCAACTGTTTTAACTAGATTCATGACTCATAGATTTGTTATAATTATGTTTATTATCGTGTATAGTATACTGTACAATAATAAATAATGCAATTTACTCTGAGTTCAACACATAATAAGGAAAACAATTTATTTATAATTAGTTCTAAATACTAGATATTCTGCATATAAATTTAAATCTGATAAGATTTATGGAATCATTGAGAGTATCAATACAAAATAAAAAGGCCAGTCAAACATTTACTGCAGCAAATAAATGGATGAATTAAACATCAAGCACCTCCGAGCTTTAAACACAAGGATTATGTAAAAACTACTTCTTTTAAATAATGAAGAGTTATGCATAATATTCTTTAATAATAACACTACAAATTAATATGCAATATCTATTTAATGTTAGTGCCCCAATAGATTTTATGCAAATGTCATAGTAAGGCCAATGTCAACCTTGCACATAAATAAATGTCAGCATAGTAATGAGTTGATAAACTGTGCAAATAAAACAATAGCTGGTGTTTATTATAATGGAAAGTCATCTCCTGTTTGTTGGAACACTATTACAACATGTGTAACCATAATTATTACAAAACATTATCTTTAATTGTTTATAATTATAAAAATGTAAACATACCTTGAAGGAGCTGTGCACTAATGTCTCGTCTAGGTCAATCACCATACACTTTTTATGCAAATCCTGGTGTCTCACAGGTGGTAACAGGGGTCTTGGTGCATGGTCAGCCATGACCAGCAGCGGGGGCGAGGCCCGCCCGTCGATGCTGTTCGCGCCATTCCCGCCGGGCGGGCCCTTGCCGCGCCCGCCGCGCCAGCAGCACAGCAGCGACCGCAGGAACCCGCCGCCCCCGCTGGACTTCTTGCTGCCCAGGGGCGTGGACCCCGACACTGGCGTACCATCTCCGTCATTATGCTGCCCGCCAGGGGGTGATCCTAAAACAACCATCGGTCAGATCATACATCAACACTACACAAATTAATAAGTAATAACACACGCGGAAGTCCCAAATTCTCATCTATGTGGGACTGCTCTAAGGCAAGCTCTCAAGGTTGCAGCGAGGAATGTTATCGCGTTAACACGTTCCAAGTGTTTACCTCTGGCCCCGCTCGCATGAAACACAATATGAAGAATAGGAAACCTTCAATAATCCACCGATTTAACACTGATCACGATCAACAAATATTTACGAATCATGAGAAGGTAACACTATACGCTCTAATTTGATGCCAGTGGGTAACAGGTGTAATACGGTTTAGATTTACCTCTGTCGGATCCATAATTGTTTAATTGTTCGTCATCCCGTGACACCTGAGTTATAATGGACGATGCGTCCATTTAAACATTTGTTTTGGGCCTTATTACAAATGGCAACGGAGTTTTTGTAAAATTTTAACACCATAAAACTATTTTTTATCTCCCTTCTATCTTACAAAATGGCAGGCTCTTGGCAGCAAATCACAAATACCAACTTTAGAGATTGCCAACGTAATAAAAAATAATGTTCTTGTCTTTTTCTTAGGTTAGGTGTTAGAAAGAGATCAAAAATTAATGGTAGGTGTTTATGTTGTTAGCATTGTCAAAAGCCAAAAATAGTTACGATTCGTTCAAAAATAACTGTTGCGAGCTGTGGTTGCGTGCGAGCCTTTCTTTTTTTTGTAAACTGAAATTAGAATGATAGCAGAACATAACTACTTACCTACTTTTTATACCGAGCAAGGGCTAGTATACCTTAGACTGTAATTTTCTATTATTTATGCAAAGTTGACAAAAATGTGCTAACATCGCGCTAACATAATGTAAAATTTACTCGATTGATACATTTTAAATTATTTGTCTGATTTTGTTATGCTGGCTCCCCGCATGGTTATTTGTATTTGGTGATTGCATGTTTGTGTATTTGCCAAAATTTTCGACGTACGGGCCAAATAGGCGATACAACCGTCCACACTACACATCGCGCTTGTATCAAGCCGACCAGTATTTGCGTGTTTGCCTATTTGTCTCCTTTGATTCCGGCGGATTGGTCGGCCATCGGACTAATCCGCCTGTTTAAGGAAGCGACGAACCGGTTCGCCAGACTGTCAAACTCAAATGGGTTGGCGTCGGGCTCGCAGGTCCGCGGTTGCGAGCCGCGAGCGCCACATGCCATACTTCGAGTGGAGGGTTCGTGAAGGGTTCGTGCAGTGTATGGGCAACGCCGGATTGGTCCGCGGTCGGGTCCGGGTTGCGAGTCGGGTCCGGGTTCGTGTAGTGAATGGTGAGCTATATATCTTGAAAACCGACAGGTGTTCGGTAAAGCCGTATTTGTTCTTGGCTGTATTTAATTTTAGTCCAATAGGCAACTATATGCAATTATACTCTCCACTTATGGAAGCTATTTGTCAAATACAGCAAATACGCAAATACAAATAGCCATGTGTGGAGCCGGAGTTAAATTCAGGGAAAATACCATCGAAGCGTGTCTGTGTTGCATGACAGAAGATGAAAAAGTAGTAAAAAGGTAAAACCAAATACTATAGACGAGTAATACGCACAGCTTCGGAAGAATTCGGGCAAGACGCGACACTAGCGCCCCTACGGCATGAGGGCGGCATGAGGTTAACGATTTCAAAACTTTTGTATGCAAAATGTTATAGCGCCCCTAGCGGCATGAGGTGAACGGAGGTTGCTAAGTCATTGTATGAGAAACGTCAAGAGCTGTGCGTATTACTCGTCTTTAATAATTGGTAAAACCAAAAGTAAAACAAAACGTATCTTGCTTGTCAACTCAACTGTCACTGTCAGTCGAATGATGTCGATTCGATCAAGTCAAGTTCTTGGTGAACGTAGAGAATGCTGCGTCAATTAAAATAGAAAACCAATTGTTTAATGTAAATTTCGTGAACATTTGTTAAACGTAAATAGTTAAAACATCAAATCAAGCAAAATGGCGCAGAGGGACCCGGGACCAATACCCAATAGATGGCTGAGGTGTCCAAGAAAAGCTACTAACCTGATAGCAGATAAGTTCTTGGCTTTCAAAACTCCTTTGGGACAACAATTTAATGAAAAAGTTCCAGAGGAGAACCGCTTCACACCTTCTATGTTGTTTTTGTACATGAAAAGTTTAAAGGTATGTGTTTTTTTAATAATATTTGTAACAAAACAAGTACCTATTGTTTTTCTTTTTCATTCATATCTTTACCGTAATGAAATGAAATGCTGTGACCCCAATTTCGTGGCTACAAGAAATAAAGGCAATTTTAATCAATATTTTAGAATCACACAATGTGATTCACATTGTCTAAAATGAAAAGAAATGAACAAGTAGGTAAACAAGCTTTATTGACCTATTTACAAATAAATTTTGACCTAGACCTTGTAGAATGATCAGTAGTGCCAAATGAAAGAAAATGTCAACATTAATATCAAACATTCCTTTTGCCAAAACTACTTTCAGATTTTATAAAACAGTAACAACAAAACATTATTTAAAAACTAATAAGTTTTCCAATCAGATAGTTTTTAGATGGTTTTCAGTTAAGTATATAATTAGTAGTAGATGTTAGAGAGGATTATACAAATTTTTTCTTGTCAATGACAAATATTATTTGAAGGCTTATACAAACCAGAGCGGTATTCACTGCCGCTTTAGCTAGAGGTTATGTACTCAACACACATTTTGCTCACAATAACAAGTTGCATGGCCAAAGCTGAACATATGAAAATTCATATAAAAATTAAAGAATAACCGTCTGGTATATGGTAAGATAACAGTATGTTATATTAAATAAATACAATCAAGTGCTTCCTATTTTCAGATGAAGCTTGGTCTATGGGTTGACCTAACAAACACATGCCGTTTCTATGACAAGAAAGAGATAGAGAATATGGATTGTAAATACATTAAGATGCAATGCCGTGGTCACGGGGAGACTCCGTCAATAGAACAGACAAAGTTTGTATCATTTTTACATGATTATTATTATAAATTGAGATGATGGAGAGGTCTAAAAAAAATATTATTATTTGTTCAATGTAATTTTTGGAATGATTATAATATAGTAGTATAACCCATTCAACTTAATTTACATGTATACTGCTAAATGTAGGAATCTCGTTATATACCTTGTCTACATTAAAAAGGATATTTCTGTACAAAACTTTGTTCAGTTTCGGCATTTTTCAATTTATACAGAAATATTAACGCTTAGCGGCAACTTGGCACCGAAAACGAAACATATGTGTATCAAAAACGATACACATGGCGCTGAGTGGGTTAAGTAGGATGTTATCAATATCCGCTATCAAATGTGTCACACTAAATAACGTTCTTTACAGGTTATTCATAGATATAGTGAGTAGATTCATAGCACAGAATCCTTTGGAGGTGATTGGTGTGCATTGCACCCACGGCTTCAATCGGACAGGTTTCCTGCTTGTCTCGTACATGGTGGAGCAGCTCGATTGCAGTGTTGAAGCCGCTGTCAATGAATTCGCCAGAATGAGGTAAATTGATGAGCACTTTCACTGGCAAACTGGGAAAAGTTGATGAATGTTAAAAACTCAAACTCAATCATCTATTGCATCTCATGTGTTTACATAGCATGTACATATGGTGTAGGATTTACATTAAGTTCAGACTAACCCTGCGAGGGCACAGCAAAATATAAAATGTGATCCAGGAAATCTGCAGTTATGAGTTTGATGTGATTTCCAGGTATGATTTTATGTCTCATGATATTATTCCGGATGTTGTCTACGTATTTACCCGATTTCAATGCAAAATATATGTGTGTTTAACTGTTCCCTCATAACTAATCTAAACTACATATCACATTTGTTACATAAATGGAGAATTAAGATTGAATTTGCATGAATAAACTTAATAAGTTTCTTGCTAGTCAAGTGCAGGTCAACCTTTACATATTGGACTTTGTACCATTCTTAAGTTCTATGTCATAAGAGCCAAAATTGTACTGCAAGTGTAATGCTCTATATGCTCCTGACTGTACAAATCTACTGTCTGAACTGGTGGTAGGAAAAAAAATGAGACGATTTGAAAAGTTTTTAATAGGGTTTGAATTTGAATAAATTTTCAGACCTCCAGGTATATACAAGCAAGATTACTTACAAGAGCTGTATAGACGTTATGATGACCCTGAATATACTCCTGCTGCCCCGGTACGACCAGACTGGTGTAATGGTAAGAAAATCTTTAAGTATATTTATTCAAGGTCATAAATAAATGATTTTTGTATTTTAGAGAATAGACATCCCCTTTACTAATACACTTCATTTAATTTTCATCAAGAAGGACAGTGACACATCAGTGAATAACTATATTATACTATGTTTATTAGTAAGGGGGTAAGTGTACACTATTTCGAGAAAAGAACAAAATGAACACTAGTAAAAAAAAATAAACAATTTAATTTCGAAATGGCAGAAGAAGCCTTTGAACTTTGTATATATATATTTATTTCTATAACATAACATGGAATAAGTTTATTAGTGTAACTAAAGTTATTTGCTTTCTTTATAGAAGAGGATGAGATCGACTATGATGACGAGACACCGAGCCACTCGCAGACTGATAGTAAAAAGAATAACTCCAAGTAAGTTAAAACATTTTACTTATAGCTGGATTCATAGGTTCTTAAATATTTTCCAGATAGCAAACAGTCAGTTTCTGAAAGGGATTTTTAAAGTTAATGACATTAAATTTATAGCCGTCAAAAGAAACAGATGGCTTGAGACTTAAATATGGAATTAAAAAGCTTTTCAGAAACTGCCTTAAAGTCAGAAAAGTTGTTAAAAAATCATCCACAACCTGTCGATTAATACTACTATGGGATAAGTGTATAAACAATTTGTGACAGAAAATTCTGTAATCTAAAATAAAAAACTGTACATCTTTGCGTCATTTGCAATTAACGAACTTCCCTAAGAGGCTGACATAGTAAAACATGGCTAAAAACCTCTTGAAAAAATGTATATTTTTTTTATTAAAAGTTTTTTTTTTAGCCATAAACATAAAGGCAAAGGCAGACGCGAGACAACACACAAAAAGGCAGTATTTATGGCTGGAGTAAGCGGAGTGGAACCATTTGATACTCAACCAAGGCTCAGTCAAGTGCAGAAGAAGACTCAAGAGTTTTGTGAATGGGACAAGACTGGCTTTCCCGGCTCACAGCCTGTGTCCATGGACATCATGAACTTAAGGAATCTACATGAGAAGCCGTACAGAGTGTCATGGAAAGCTGATGGCGTTAGGTGAGTTTTGAGGGATTATGTTTTGTGTAGATGTCATATAAAAATCTGTGTCTTCACTAGATGCCTAGACTAAGAGCTACTTCACACATGGCGTAGACGTAGCGTAGGCGTTCGATGAACGTATACGCAGCGCAGACGCCGCGATAACGCGACGCACGCCTAGCGTTGTCACTGCAAACAGTAAAGACGTCGATGCGTTTACGTCCATCGAATGCCTACGCATTGTGAGAAGGGGCTCTTAAGTCGTGGTACCCGTGGTCCTAATGTATCAAAAAAGAGAAAAACTCTAGAATTGAAAAGAATTAATAAAGATATTTTTTACAGATATATGATGCTCATAGACGGTGAAAATGAAGTATACATGTTAGACAGAGATAACTGCGTGTTCAAAGTGCAGGGTCTAAGTTTTGTGTACAGAAAAGATCTGACAAGACATCTTACAAATACTCTACTCGATGGCGTAAGTATAAGTAAATATAAAAATCAAGCACCGTAATTTATTTATTAACACGCTCAGCGCCATGTTGGGGTCCAAAAACAATACTTCGATACACATGGCGTTGATCGGGTTAAGGTCTGCCAACAGGTTTACATCATTTAGAAAAACAAAATAAGAAAATGTATTACAAGTTAGGATGTAGACGCAATTATAGACAAACAAAGGGTGTCAAAAAAAGAAATGTTTAAAAAATATTATAATTAGAATTTCTGTTTCACGCCTAGGGTTTTTATACACGCTATGATACCAGTTCCGCCCGATATACTGCCTTTCGTCGTATGTGGGGATTGTGGGGTTCACATTTATTTTATTTATTACTAGCGAAACCCGCGCAACTTCGTATGCGTGTATCCCGCTTTCCCGTGGGAATTTTGGAATGTATTATACTTAAAAACCTTCCTCTTGAATCACTCTATCTATTAAATTAAACGGCATCAAAATCCTTTGCGTAGTTTTAAAGATTTAAGCATACAAAGGGACATAGGGACAGAGAAAGCGACTTTGTTTTATACTATGTAGTGATTTTTGTTTGTTTCAGGAGCTTGTTATAGACAAAGTGAAAGGTAAAGATATACCGAGATATTTATGCTACGATGTTATCCGGTTCGAGGACCAAGATATAGGAAAAATGGCGTTCTATCCCAACAGACTGAGTTGCATTGAAAATGAAATTGTAAATCCCAGGTAATTTAAAAACTGACGTCATTTTTGTTCTGGCAACATTATACGTAAGATTATTTTTACCTTTTTTTTTAGTTTTCAAAGTACAATCCTGCTATAGTCTATTTTTTTTTACAAAAAAGTACCGAAATATTGACTGCGTTGCTAATTTGATCTACTGTAGTGTATGTAGTGTAAGGAGTATCATAGGTAATGTTTGAATATATGAATGTGCGTGGTACGGTGGCCTCGAAGATAGGAGGGCCATTTTAGAAAAAAATAGCTTGCACATCTTGTAGGCGAATTTTTTGTGAGCTCCGTCCTTTTCTTTGTTACTAAACAGTTTTTTTGTTTATTAGAGCCACATGTGTCCACTAGGATGTTTGGATGTTGCAACCAAAAATCATCCTAAAGATGGTCCTGCTATCTTCGAGGCGACTGTACATCCTCAGTACTCGTCTGTTAAAAAACACATACATAGTGTTTTTATTTCATAACTAGCTTTTCCCCGCGGTTACGCTCGCGGTTAACCCCCCCGAAGCGGTTTATGACAGATCTCGTTTGACAACAAAACAACCCATAGCGCGAGTTGTTGCGCCATCTGTTGGCCGATAGCCCATCCCATACAGCGCCCTCTATAATAGAAAAAATGTTTTCCCATTGGAATGTCTTATTTTCACGGGATAAAAAGTAGCCTATGTTGGGCTCTGTACCCCTGACAATATATTATATACAAATTTTCATAATGATCGGCTGATTAGTCAAGCCGTGAAGGAATAAGAAACAAACAAACATACTCACTTTCTCATTTATAATATTAGTATGATGATATAATCAATATTTCTTTTATTCTAGACATGAAGCAATGAAACGAGGTTTGATAAATAAGGAAAGAGAACCATTCAGTATTCGTCTAAAACAGTTTTGGGATCTGACGATGGCGCAGCGTCTTCTTGGCGAGAAGTTTGCCAAAACTCTCTGTCACGAACCAGATGGACTTATATTCCAGCCTTCAAAAGAGGTTAGCATTAAGTGGCAGACAATTAGAATATTTGAATACTTTTTTGTTTGCAATCCCGTATGTAAGTACAGGTTTATTAAAAATTACAACCTCGAAAAGGAGCTCGATATCTTCGCTGTCTGTCACAGTCTAAAACGAACACTCAAGTTAAGCAACGTCGACAGTAGCCTATTTGGATGTATTATCTCGAGCTTCTCCGTGCTCATAATTTAAAATAATGCTGCCCACGCATTTAATTAAGACATGTTCATAATAATAAAAATGATAGGAGCAGAAAACAAATAATAAATGATTTTCTTTTTATTTCAGCCATACGTACCGGGTCCATGCCTCGATGTTTTAAAATGGAAGCCTAGTCACATGAACAGTGTTGACTTCAAGCTAAAAATCGTAACAGAGGGTGGACAGGGGTAAGTTATCATTAACTTTATTGTGTTAAAAAAACATACGTTGTCTTCTTATCTAACAGATAGGCTAACTGGTACTTACTTAACAGTAACCTAATATAACCTAGAGATCCATAGAGTAGTTTTAATATAATAACTTTCCTCAATATTAAGCCTGAGTATATTAAGAATACTCGTAATTATATTCTATCATACTTATTTAACGCACACAGAAATGTATGTATTTTTTAAAACACATAAGTAGGTAATTAATTACATATTATTTTATTGTTGCTTCAAGTTACATTCTAGGTTCTTCCTCATATGTCAAAACGGAACTATTAGATTGTGAAACCTATTAACTTACTATTTTTTCAGTATGCTGCCAACTAAAGTTGGACAACTCTTCGTGGGACAACTGGACAGGCCCTTTGCTGTGATGAGAGTCACAAAAGACATAAAGAATCTTAACAATAAGATAATAGAGTGTAAATTTGAGAACAACCAATGGGTCTTCATGAGGGAGCGCACAGACAAATCTTATCCTAATAGTTTTAATACTGCAAAATGTATGTATAAATATATGTATAGACTTTCAAATTAATCATACTAATATTATAATTGAGAAAGTGAGTTTGTTTGTTATTCCTTCACGGCTTGACTAAGCAGCAGATCATTATGAAAATTTGTATACATATGTCAGGGGTACAGAGCCCAACATAGGCAAATTTTTACGCGGACGAAGCGGCGGGAAACAGCTAGTATCAAATATTTATAAATATTGTATTTTTAACGATAATCAACTACCAGAGCTGCGACCTAACTGGCCTTTCATGTATACGAACCTTGAAAAATATAATAAGTAGGTACCTAATCTATAATATTATATAATTCTATTTTTAAAACTGTTTCAGGTTTGTTCCATTAATAAAAATTTTACTATTATATGTTCGCCACTATTATCTTAGTTTGAATAGTCTATCATCACAACTTTTTGCTTAGATGGGGTTCAAAAACAATTTAAAAAATTAAGATGTCGCATTCGTAAATGGTTGGGGTTGTAGCACAGTTCAATAGATTTTCTCTGGTACATGTATGCCTTTGTTTAATGACAGACTTTAGCAATTCAGTAGGTTTATCCGTTCTCTGGTACTAATAGACTTTGTTTAATGAGAGGATTTTGTTTTTCCAGCTGTCTGCGAGAGTATCCAAGTTCCGGTGACAAGCGAACGACTCCTGGAATATATAGACCAACATCGTTTCCACGACGATTCGGAAATAATGCCGCCCCCGAAGCGGCCAATCCGCTAATACTTTGTACTTAGCTAAATAACTCGTTTTAATTATTAATACCCAATAAAAAATCGGTGAGATTACTATGTTTAAATAATTTATTTCCTACCAAACTATATTACCTCATAGGACATCAGAGTCCCATGACTGCGTACCAAGTCCCATGGCTGCAAACCAAGAAGTGAATTAGATTATTTAGCCATCATCATTTCAGCCCATACTAGTCCACTGGAGAACATAGGCCTATGTATGTTCAGAGATGGCCCTTCATGCCGCTCGATCCTGTGCCACCATAGATTTATTATATACTAGTTAGCTTGGCAATGCAAAAGAGATAGATCATAGCGTACGCGTTTGTTAGAGCGAGATAGATAGGCGAGACCATTTTTCCTATACACGCTATCGGGCTGTATCGGCCTGACGTAAGTCGTGTTAAAAACAAATCCTATATCCTTATTCCAATATCCTTATTTTTACAAAATTTATGGTTTTTAAGTGTAGTTTTGGTGTTAATTAGACGTGATTAAATATGGTTACCTGTACAGTGCCTGGATGTAACTCAAACAAAAAGGAATATCCACAAAATTATATATCTTGCTTGCACACATGTACATTACACACACACTAGTGTATTTTGTTTTTGGTCTACCATTGCCGATCTATACGCTAGTATATTATTATACTAAATCTATGTGTGCCACCGTCATCTATTGACGCCCTGCACGTCTTTTGAGGTCGTCGCTCCCTCTAGCGGGGGGTCGCCTCACACTGCGGCCACCGCTACTGGGTCGCCCATGTCATCTAGTAGGTAGGATTTTTTTACAGGAACAGATCGAAAATTCTCAAACTCGGAATTCTATAACCATATTTTTTGTTACTGGAATCAGGCTCCTCAAAAGGAGTCCCTGTCATACATTAGTATATAATTTCAAACATGTTATAACAAGAAACCAATAACTTTATTTTTACTTACTTCACTACAAATTACAATCAGTACAATATTGCCATTTATTCTCTCCATCCACTGTGATACACTTAATCTTATTTTCTTTGGTTAGTTTGGTCAAATGATGGTTGACGTTATATGCTGCTGCAGGCCACAATTGCTCTGGTGTCTCCGTATATATAATTTTTACTAAATCCATTTCGTTCATTCGTTTTTCTGCGTTATTTTTCAATGTACGAAGTATTTGCTCTTCTCTTTGATTTCTATGAGCGATGTAGTACTCAATTTTCTTTATTGGGTCCTGAAAATGAGATAATAACTATTTTATCGGACAGAAACAAAGAAGCCTTTATTATTATTAGGTAAGTGTGAAAGGTAATTTTGGGCGCTATTTTGTCTATGTTGTTGCCACTATCAATAAATAAAAAAGTCATGTTGATGATGACCCAGTTCTTCTGCAGTTAGATGAGGCTTATAATACCCAAATTTAAATTTTACCTCAACAATATTTCCATGTCCTGGATAAATAACACTAGGCTTCAATTCCAATATCTTCTGCAAACTCTTCATATAAGTGTACAAGTCTTCGAACACTGCTGTGCTCTCACCAAGTATGCAATCTCCGCTGAATAGTATATTCTCTTCCGGTAATGTCAGTACCACATGATCTGTGGTATGTCCCGGAGTATGGTGGACTTTCACAGTGGCTCCTTCCACTTTAAGTTCCTGACCGTCTGTCAACCAGTTTGTGGGGATTGTTGGTGGTAACTGATTGTCTGGAGCGTCATCTGAACTTCTTTTATGTTTCCAAACTTTGGGTTGTGCTTTATAGAAAATAATGTAAGTTTAAATCCTACACTTTCGTTTATTATTAAAATAAAAAATAAAAACATATACTTATTGACAACAAAAACAATGTGAAGAAGCTATAATAATAACGAACGGTTTTTATTTTACCTGCAATACTTCCATAAATGTTTTCAACGCCACCAATATGATCATGATGCCAATGGGTGACCACAATATGTTCAATGTTGACCTGCTCCGACTTCACAACTTCTTCCAGGTTCTTCTGATATTCCGCCACATCTTTATCACCTGTGTCCAGGAGAATTCGACTGAAAATAATCTTTCTCTTCTACTCAGGCACATATTAATTTGACTCAGGTATGTTATTTAAATTAAAATCATATCTTTGATATTTGTCTCTAAAATAATCAAGGCCAACTTCAATCAGTTGGTCAGTTTATCTACTCAAATTCTTTAAAATTTGAATTAAATTAAGAATATATTATAAAAAACATTCTCTTTTGAATTACCTAATCCTGTTTTGAAATTTTCAGTTGGGAAAACCTTTGGAATATTTTTCTACAATCAAAAACTCTGCTCTACCTCTGTAGCCTTTGCAAATCCGCATTGGAGCAGCATGACAGAGTAAGCTCTAATCCCCCCTTTAATTGAAGGTAGACCCTTATCCCTGCAGCAGGATGATTTGGGGATCGGGTTGGTATGATGATAATTGATATAAAAAAAGCACTAATAAAGTTACTTACTTCTTTCCAGTGCCTATTAAATATGTGTTAGTACCCTGTAATGTCATCGGTCCAGGGTTGCAACCCAGAATCCGGATAATTCTGTTAGATAATTTGGTAACTGCAGGAATTACAGCTGCCATGTTGCTGAAATAATATACAGGTCTAAAGTTCACTCACTTTTAATTACATAATAAGTACCTAACTACATTACTATTATTCTAAATTTTTATCAAATGATAAGATAGATGCATCGAATAGATGTAGGTGTCAACAACTGATAAGAACTTTTACTATGAACACAACAATAATTAAGTCATACAGAGTTATACGTACTAAATGTTTGAATTATGGCAAAAAATACAAAAATAGTATAGTATGTAGCCTAGTAAAATTATTGCATACAAATACGACTTTGTAAAGATATTATATTTCTGTAACATAGATGAGCATTGATGAGTAGGTCTTTTGTTCTAACACCAACTTATAATCAAATTATTATTCTAAAGGAAAAGATGGGTGCTGATGCTGACTATAGAACTGTTCTGTGATTTAAAATAAAATATTTTAAAAATATTTTTTTATGAGTAAAATAACCTTAAAAATTGTGACATTTTAGTTTTTTTTATTTTGACATATTATTTATTTATTTGGCAAATACTAGAATTATAGTACGCGCAGCTCTTGACGTTTCTCATACAATGACTGACTTGGCAACCTCCTGTTCACCTCATGCCGCTAGGGGCGCTAGTGTCGCGTTAACATTTTGCATACAAAACTCACAAAAGTTTTGAAATCTTTCACCTCATGCCGCCTTATTTCTATAGTGGCGCTAGTGTCGCGCGTCTTGCCCGAATTCTTCCGAAGCTGCTTCTTTCGTTTTTTTTTTTTTTTTTTTTTTTTTTTTTTTTTTTTTTTTTTTTTTTTTTTTTTTTTTTTTTTGTATGGACTAATCAGTTCGGGTGTACTGACACCCTTTACTTAGACACCGGACTGTTGCGGGAGCGTAGGGCTCTCACCGCCAATGCTGCTTCTTTCGTATTTGCTTTGGGTAGGTTTATTCCAGCTCAAAGAGAAAATTAAGTCAGCTGTTCCAAACCTTTGATGGATAGACTTCAAAAACATGTATCCATAGATACGTTAAATATAAAAAGAAAAATTCCACCAAAAATTTAAAAAGAAAAAAGTCAAAGTTTTTGACGTCCCATTCCCATTTGACATTGATTGACATTACAAATTTCAATTCAATGAAGAAAAATGGCTGGTGCACTGGCCAGATTAGTTAGAGGTGCAAAACCGAATTTAGGTCAGTAAACTCCTTAAATCCTGCAACAAAGTATATTAAAAAATACATGTAATATCCTTGATTATATTTCAGTCATAATATTTGGCATTACTTAGTTAGAAATATTGTTAAATGCGCATTGAAATATCTTACATAATGTTGACGTATGTGTTTGTTAGGCATTGTTGGGCCTTTGGCTATCAGCTGCAATGTTCCGGTGAGGCATCAGCAGCAGGGGCCGCCGGCTTCCGCAAAGACCAAGTTTGGGAATCTGTCGGACTGCGACAGAATATTTACTAACCTCTATGGACGTCACGAATGGAGGCTGCCTGGCGCTCTGTCGCGAGGAGACTGGTTTTTGACCAAGGAGATCCTGTTAAAAGGAGACGATTGGATCATTAGTAAGTGAAATAATGTTGTATTTAAATTTACTATAGCTTAGTACAAAATTTGAGATAATTTTGATAAACAAAATTTTATTGATGTTTACAAGAAATCGTCTTAAAAGTCTGATTCAAATGAAATGTAAAGCAGTAGAGGTTTTTAACTCTCTAATCTTAGTCAGAGAGCTGCCTTTAAAGCCTTCCTAAAGAGATCTCTGAATAATATTTGAATTTTTGAAAATGTAAACTAAATTACAGATGAATTAAAAACATCCGGTCTCCGTGGCCGCGGTGGAGCCGGTTTCCCCACTGGCATGAAATGGTCTTTCATGAAGAAGCCCCCAGATGGTCGTCCAAAATATCTGGTTGTTAACGCTGATGAGGGTGAGCCCGGCACATGCAAGGATCGTGAGATTATGCGTCATGATCCACATAAGTTGGTTGAAGGGTGCCTCATCGCTGGAAAGGCTATAGGTGCCGTTGCTGCTTATATTTACATCAGAGGAGAGTTTTACAATGAGGCCAGCAACTTACAAGTTGCTATTGCTGAAGTAAGTATTCAAAAAATCCTATTTTTAAATATAAATTCAAGTTCTCTGGCAGTATTGACAGTGGTATGGCAGTAGGGGTCCATTCCACATAGGATTTTCAATTCATTTTAAATTTATATTAAACAGAATTGAAATTAAAATCACAATTTTATTGAAGAGTAAGGTAGGTGGTATTACAAGTGAACAAAATCTGGGGGGCAATTTACGTATTCTGGGCCGATTCTATTTCGACAGAGAAATGTATCTAATCTATTATTATTTAAATTAATATTCTTTCTTTCTTCTTTCTTTTTTCCTCTATTTTTCTTTGAGGCTTTTAGCCATGCTTTGCTTGACTATGTCAGCCTCATAGGGAAGTTCGTTGGACAAACTACTCTATGTCCCTCATTGCAAGTGTTGCAAAGATGTACAACTTCTTAAATTATATTCTTCCTCTGTATATTACAGGCCTACCAAGCAGGCTATATCGGCAAGAATGCATGTGGATCTGGCTATGACTTCGATGTGTACGTGCATCGTGGTGCCGGCGCCTATATCTGCGGTGAGGAGACCGCACTCATAGAATCCATTGAAGGCAAGCAGGGCAAACCGAGATTGAAGCCGCCATTCCCTGCTGACGTTGGTCTGTTTGGATGTCCCACAACTGTGAACAATGTGGAAACCATTGCCGTGGCTCCTGTAAATAATAATATTTATTTCCAATTATCATTATGACTAGCGAAACCCGCGGAACTTCGTTTGCGTGTATTTATGCACAGCAGCGCCATCTACTTTATATAGCGCCATTGAGTATCATACTTTTGACCAAATCCTACGGGAATCATGTACTTTTCGGGATAAAAAGTGTACTATCAAGGTATCACCTACCTACATACCAAATATCATAAAAATTGGCCGAACCAACCATGACCGTAAAGAAATAACAAATATACTGGTGGGATTATAGAAATTATTCTGATGTTTATCACAGTGTTGAAAAGTTAATTAGTCAGTTCAATAAGCTTCAATTAAAAACAATTGAATTACATACAATAAATCAAAATATGACTTTTCTTTTAGCTCAGCAGAAAATAGTTGTGTCAACCAGTTGACAATACTGATTTAAATCCTCGATGTGCTGATATGAGAAACTGGAACGGTATGGACCCTTAAAAATGTTCCTTAATTAGTGTTAAGTAAAGACATTTTTATTTCCAGACAATCTGCCGTCGTGGTGGCGCATGGTTCGCTTCGTTCGGCCGCCAACGTAATTCTGGCACGAAACTATTCAACATCTCCGGCCACGTGAACACACCGTGCACAGTTGAGGAGGAGATGAGCATTCCTCTTAAAGAGCTGATCGAAAGACACGCCGGTGGTGTCACTGGCGGCTGGGAGAACTTACTGGCCATCATACCTGGTGGATCGTCCACACCTCTCATTCCACAGGAGTAAGTAAAAGATAATTATGTACTGTTCAGACTAGTTATTTCAATTACAATGTTTGTTCTTGAGTTTAGGTTTTTTTTTATGTATTACATATTTACAATAATAAATACATGCATACATGCAGATTAAGCTAGCTTACTTTGGAAATTGACAAGTGTAGAATTTATATATATTTTTTAAAATAATAATAGTATGTAAGTAAAATAGTAACTTTGTCTAACTTTACTTATTTACATTTACAGTGTATGCACAACAGTTCTAATGGACTTTGACGGGCTGGTAGCGGCTAATACGTCATTGGGCACAGCGGCAATCATAGTTATGGACAAATCTACTGATATCGTGAAGGCTATTGCTCGTCTCATAATGTTCTACAAACACGAATCTTGCGGACAGTGCACGCCGTGCCGCGAGGGGATCTCATGGATGAACAAGATTATATACAGGTAATAAAAAAGTGTAGATATAAAACTAAAGGTCCAATTCCAAAACGGACTGCACGCCGCAGACCGCAACTGCAGACCGCAGCTACAGACTGCAAGCGACACTACGGGTTTCTATGTATGAAAGTGCCGCCAACCGCAGTGTCGCTGCGCTTGGAATCACTTCATAGAGCTACATAGAAGCAAGTGTGTCGCAAGCAGTCTGCAGCTGCGGTCTGCGACGTGCGGTCCGTCTTGGAATTGGACCTTAGGAGGTCTGAAAATGATACTTTAATTTGTTTTTTTTTGATAGTTAAATCATTTTGCTCTACTTATGTTTTTTTGGATGCACACCGTATATAATAATGTAGCACAATAATTTAAAACTGTGTTTTTATTACATTTTTCAGATTTGTTGATGGCAACGCGTCACCAAAGGAAATCGACATGTTATGGGAAATCTCCAAACAAATAGAAGGTTTGTAGTTTCATTTCTATAGAAAATTTACGGAAAGTTTTTAAATGTTACAGTCGGCGACATAAATATGTCAGTGTATACTTTGTCACTTTTGTATATAATTTCAATTACAGAAGACTTGTGCGAACATGTCAACAATGTTATAGTGTCAGGGTACTAAAGTGACAATATATTTATGCCGATTGTACAGGAAAAATAAATAAGTAGTATTTTACCTCAAAAAAAAAATTGTCTTTTAGAGGTCTGTCTATGATGGCCTGCTCTCTGAATAAGTGCTGAAACTACATTAAGCGGACGATAACGCGTCATACAAAAGTACTTTATACTTGTTGTGTTTGGTATAATTTTATGTGTCAGTTTTAGCCCTAAAGGATTTCTTTCTTTGTTTACAGGTCATACAATCTGCGCCTTGGGCGACGGTGCGGCGTGGCCTGTGCAGGGCCTCATCAGACATTTCAGGCCGGAGCTGGAGCGCCGCATGGCGGCCTACGCGGCGGTCTGCGGCCCGAGCAAGGCCGAACGGCTGTATTAAGCGCGTTACACTGAGGCCACATGGTGCATTGCGAATTTTACTACATGTTAAAAACGTATATTGGACTCATTGCGGTAACGCATACATGCCACAAAATATTAGGGTCGACAACGCGCGTGTGATACCCCCGGTGTTGACTGCTTACCATCAGGCGGGTCGTATGCCAGTTTGCGAAATTTTTGTATGAAAAAAAATGCGACGACGCCTCGCCAGACAATAACGCCCTTAAATTAATTTTAATCTAGCCACCATAAAAGCGTACGCCAAACCTCCTTTTTCGCTGTTGCGACGTCGCAATGCGCCGTGTGGTCTTAGAATTTGTAGAAAATTAATTGCAGATATTGTGAAGTTATGTAAAATCAGGACTATTTATTTAAATAAACGTTGATATTAGGAACTTTTTTTTGTGTACAGTACCAATGTGTTACCTAATAAACAGGCTTTTATTTAATTTGCAAGATTACGTCATATTTCAAATCGTTAATTTGATTTTAAAATGGCGCGAAACTGCCTTTTCTAATAGACACCAGTTTTAAATGACATGTAGCATTATTGAAAGCTTGTTTTTTAATGTTTTTATATATATTTTCCCTGTATCGGTGATACTTGAAATAATGATAAATAGTCAATAAATAAAAATATAAACATTACAGACTACTTTTCCTGTTATTCCAGTTCTTATCAGTGTTAATTACCGAGATTTTAATTATTCAACTTGACCTTTTTTGTAGTGCTAAGTACAATCAGCTACTATAATTTGTATTCACTTCGTTATGAATAAATAAAAGTTAATCTTGAGGCGTTTTCACCCATCGAGCAATAATCAAAATCTCTGTGCTTTCACCACTTTCAAATTGTCATATTTTGTCCGCTAGGGGCCGATTTCGCAAGGGAGAGCATCAATGTTAACCAGGTTTCCATATTGCGGCACTAGATGGAGCTGTATTAAAATTGTCCTAAAATTTATTATCTACATGTATACAGAATAATCTAACACTGTGATATTAAAAATGCTAATATTTAAATAAACTTATAATTTTTAATCGATTTCACAATATTTCGCAATATAGTGTAATAGTTGCTATACTGACCTAGAATACCTAAATTGTAATTAATACATTCGTGATTTTTTGTGAACCTGTTATTTTGAATTCACGAATTTCCTATCCGTTAACGTTGTTATTGTTTAACGTATCACAATAAAAACAACAGTTTTCTGTTACTTCCTGTGCTGGTGCGGTGTTGTGTTTTAGAGTTCCGTAGTCAACAAGGAACCCATAGTTTCGCCATGGCCGTGAGGTCGTGAGTGATCCGACTGTCCGCGATCTAGTTCGGAGATGCTACTAGAAATCTGTAATTTGGCATGGTCGCACATATGAACTATGCTACGTAGTACTATTTATTCTGTGACTCTATGCTAACAAAGTCAAAGATCACAAAACAAAATCTATAAAAATAAGTTTTTTGACGATGCTATGAGTAAAAAGCGAGTTTTTATCGCCCATCTCAATGGCGTGAGATACTGTCTTGGCGTACTTACTTACTAACTTAATAATATTTGAATACTACGTAGCATTATTATGTAATTTTTTTCATCAATCATCTAATGGTACTTTTTATCCCGTTAAAAGTATGTATTCACTGCTGCTCATGGACATATGGACACTCACACACAACCATTCCACAACAATAAGGGCTTTAGGATCGCCCACCTATTGAGAACTGAAAATGGAAAGGAGGAAGGAATCAGGAAGGATTCTGGCTCTATCTTAAGATTATTATTATTATATTTGATAAAATACTAGCTTTTCCCCGCGGCTTGGCACGCGTTGAATTTTATGCCATAGATCTCGTTTGACAACAAAACCCATAGCGTGACTTGTGGCGCCATCTGTTGACCGATAGCCCATCCCATACAGCTCAATAATAGAAGAAATATTTTCCCATTGGAATGACATACTTTTAACGGGATAAAAAGTAGCAGTTAGGCTCTGTACCCTGACAATATGTATACAAATTTTCATAATGATCGGCTGCTTAGTCAAGCCGTGAAGTAATAACAAATAAACAAACTCACTTTCTCATTTATAATATTAGTATGATGATAAAATATCCGTCTATAGTGTAGGTACTAGCTTTTTTGCCCGCGACTTCGTCCGCGTGAAGTCCCGGACCCGTTCCCGTGGGAACCACATTGAATTTCGGGAAAAGCTATAGCCTATGTCACTCCCTGATAATGTAGCTTTCTACTGGTGAAAGTATTTTTGAAATCGGTCCAGTAGTTTCGTAGCCTATTAATTTCAAACAAACTTTCCTCTTTATAATATTATTATACTAGCGAAACCCGCGCAACTTCGTTTGCGTGTATCCCGCTTTCCCGTGGGAATTTTGGAATGTATGATACTTTAAAACCTTCCCCTTGAATCACTCTATCAATTTAAAAAAAACGCATCAAAATCCGTTGCGTAGTTTTAAAGATTTAAGCATACAAAGGGACATAGGGACAGAAAAAGCGACTTTGTTTTATACTATGTAGTGATTATATATATAGTGTATAAACTTGGAGGGTGGTACTGACCTTTGCATCCAGCCCATTTACGAGCCACACCAATTAAAAAAATATCATGTATAAAAATACATAAGTATTAAACACATTTTTCCTTGAGGACAAATATATTTTTGTCTATAAACGTAAGACGCACGTGGTAGACATTTAAGTGTAGTGCGTAGTTACAAAATATTCACTCGACAAGGGCCAATCAGGCGTAGCGGAAAAATACTCGAGAACCTTCATACATAATTTTGGCCATGCAAAACGGTGGGTATACAGAATAATTAATATAGAATCTCAAGTGGCAGGGACAGAAGCCACACCGAACTAGCAGGGATCCCATTTGGTTAATGGTGAATTGCTCAAAACCATATTTAAAGTTAATAGATAGTAATAAGTGACCGGTATTTTATTGTTGCTGTGACCACATGTGACTCAAGAAGATGAAAAGAGATTGCTTGAGACATAATCTATACTAGGTAATATTATGTATTATAAAGCTGAAGAGTTTCTTTGGTTTTAACGCGCTAATTTTAGGAAGTACTGGTTCGAATTGAAAAAATCTTTTTGTGTTGGATTGTCGAGGAAGGCTACATTACGCTGCGACCAATAGGAGCGATGCTGCGAAGCATCAGTGAAAAATGTTGCGAAAACGGGGAAAATTATTCATATCGCGATACATAGTGTTTTCGAGAACCACGCGAACGAAGTCGCGAGCACAGCTAGTGTGAAATTAAAATTCAATCGACAATCCTACTAATATTATAAACGCAAATGTTTGTTAGTGTGGATGTTTGTTTGTTACTTTTTACGAAAAAACGGCTCTAAAGTTTTCTTGAAATCTATTTTTTATTATTTGCTAGGAGAAAATCACTGTTGGAGATGCACAGATTCGTTTTACCCAATAAATACCTATTATGTACGTTAAATATTTTGCGGTTAATTCGCTTATCTGATATTAAAAAATAGTATCTACCAACATTATACTACGAAAATTGTGTAAATCCAGTTCTTCGCTGTCATTACAATAGGATTGGACTATAAGGTGACATTTCGATCTTATATTGGGTATGCGTGAAAAGATCCTCTCTCGGGAAATAAACCTCTAATAGGACTAAAATAGACATATTTTACTTTGCCCTTTGGTTATCTTTTGCCCGGGGTAAAAAATAAGCAAAATCATTAATATAAAGTGTCCTCTTGATTGTACTTCTTACTTTTTTATTCATATTAATAAAATTATTTATAATCATTGGTTTTAGTTATTTTTTTCAGCGTCCAAAATCAATGCCAAGGGAAAAGATGGCCAGTTACAAGAATAGATAAAATGCTAATCAATGCTATACGCGATTTAATTCTAAGCTTACCTTAACTAGAGATGTCACTTCCATGAAAGATATGTATATTTAATGAATTTATGCCATTCTGCGTATTCTAAATCGTTTGAAAAACTAATTTATATTGCAATTATTTGCGTTGCGATCGAAAGTTAGATATGGACTCTTTAGTGACTGCCGCTCATGCGCTTTGCATTGGGACTAATTAGTGCATATATTTCAATTAGTTGTCAATGGTACGGAAATAACGCTTTTATACAGTCAGTCGCAGAAACTTATTTTAATCTAAATGAAGCATAATTCTTATGCTATCTCTTTTTTTTCTGCTTTAGGTATAATAGGCATATCCATGAATATGTATAGATAAGGAACTCATGGTTTAATTTAGGTTGAATAGCAATAAAAAAATAAATGTAATAGTTACGCTGGCTGAGAGCCGTTTTCACCTCTTGCTAACTAGACTGACAGTTTATTTGACGAATAAGCTATTCATTCGGTAATGGTAGAACCGGCATACGTACTCTGATACTCTCTCGACATCTCCACGAGCGAGAAAATCGCGAGGAGTCCGAATAAAATTGCCGTGTGGAGACACGCCACCACCACCTTAATACTATATATTTTTTTGTAAATGAATACTTATTTTACATAGAAAACACTCAGACCAAGGCAAACAGACATGTTTAAGCACACAAATGTTTGCCTTGCGCAGGACTCGAATCCGCGGCCCTTGGGATAAAGTGACAATAGCTAGCCACTCATCCACCGGGACTGTCAAATGTTATTGAATAGAGTATACAGTGAGCGATAAAAATATGTTGTCACTTTTACATAATATCATTTTATCATCGTGCTTCGGAGGGCATGTTATGCCGTTGTTCCCGGCTGTTATCGATGGTTGACAGTCGTTAAGACAAGGCCTTCAGGTGGTTTGAAAAAACCGGCCTCCGCCAATCCGAATTGAAGCAGCGTGGCAGAGTATGCTCGAATCCCATTCGATTGAAGGGAGACCCTTAAAATGGGATGATTATGGGTTGATATGATATGATAAATGTCGTTGGTAGTAATAGGAATGAAAGACTGTATAATTTTTCTAAATTATTTTATTCCCTCTATCATTCTTTCTTTTTTGATCCTTATGTTATCTTAGCATATTTACAGTTTTGTATAAATTAAAGTAGTAATTGTATATATTACATAGTAAGTTACTATTGTACAACTTGCTTTCATTTGAAAGACTTGACTACGTTAAACAAGGTTCATTACCGCGACTAGTAAAAAACATTTGTATTCGAAGAGAGCGGGTAAAATACACGGCTACACTAAACGCGAAGCGAACCGAAGTTAGACGAAGTTTGGCAAGGTTAGACGAAGTAAAAAAACTCCCTTTCCATATTACTTTTCGCCTAACTTCGTTCAAATTCGGGATTAGTATACTCGGAGATACACTCGCTCGAACACTCGTGGATTTTAATGCACACGACAACGATCAGGTATAAAAAAAACAAAAAGAAATGAAAGATAAAACCCGATTCGTAAATAACAATTTAGATATGGTAACACTGATTTGGAAAACAAATTAATAATAACTACCATTCGTTCTAAATAAGAATGGTAATGAGACGAAGAAAAATGACAAATTACATTTTAAAAAATATGTAAAATATATTTTCTTTTATTAGTCATTTTGACACATGTCTTTCTCATTCCCATTCGGATTTTGAACGGATAGTAAAATGAAAAATTGATTCAAAAATAAACTCAACACCAAGTACCAAATTGAAAGAATAATTTTTTTAGGAAGAAGAGTGCCGCCCACGTCCATCCGGACCGACAATAAATTATTACGTTTAAGTTACATAAATACATGGCACTGAACAATTTCCATACCACATTCGGTACATGGTGGTGTGTATATAAATTAACATAATTTTGGTCGATATAATAAAACAATAATAATTTTGTCTCGATATTCCAAATAATCACGATTCAATAATAACCAAATAATATAAATTCAAATAACTCTATGATGGAAGCAACTGAACGTTGTGCAACAAAAGGTATCACTTCTGCGTAACAACAAAATGGCAATCAAGTAATCGCTAATTAACATCGGTGGAGATCACAATTACACGATATAAACTTTATATAAATACAAAATATACATAGGTAATTTACCTAAGACTACTGCAACAATTCCAATGCAATATATCCGTCTATATTGTTGTGAAATTGATATGATTACATTAGCTTAAGATGATTTAACGTAGTAGTTAACACGCTTCAATAAATAGTAGCTGGCGGCGACTCCTCGGCCGCACATTCACAACAATGCATCGCTTCGATTCCGAGGATAGATCACATGAACGCGATATCAGTCTCACTTATTCTGTCATTACAAACATTACGACTACACCACAGCTCGTAGAAGCTTGGACAACGCAGACAGTAAAAGCCGCACATGCCGCGGCCCCTGCTGCTGCAGCCCAGCTCTAAGTATATAAATTAGTGTGCGCCGGGGCGCGGGCCAGCCGCCCCCGCGCGCCGCTCCCGCATCGGGCTTAATCACTAAGCAAATCTCCACGGAGACCTTTATTTGGCTTCGGATACCACTACTGAAATATTTCACATGAACACACTGCATCGGTATAGGATTATGTAATAGATTATTTCAGTGAGCGCTACCGCAAGCTCCACGGACTTAGGCCAGGGTGACTTACAATAAATTCATAAATAAATTTGAAATTACAATGTGTACATTGCGCGCACCGCGTATAGGAACGACGGGGTGCGCGCCTGGACAGACTATTGCGTATTGCGGTGAAACTATGTGTTTCCGTCGGCCGATGCCAGCACCGGCGACGAGCTGCACTTGGGGCGTCAGCACGGGAGCTAGACGCAGTCGGTGTCCATGTCGACGTCGGGCACTAGGCGGTCGTGCGAGGCCGCTGCGCGCGGGGGCAGCTCATTGCGGGGGTCCCGCGCCAGCCACGGGTGCCGCAGCACGTCGCGCGCGCTCAGCCTCTCGCTCGCCTCGCGCCGCAATAGCGATCGGATGAGGCACTTGCCCCGCGACGACAGGCACTCGGGCACTACAAAGTATCCGCGGGATATCTTCGCGAACAACGACGCGTGCTCAGAGTCGTTGAATGGATACCTGTAACAATGAGAATGTTCATTAAGACCTCTGATAATTAGGCAATTTGATGTCACGTGCAACACTGATTACAGTCTCGTTTGGCTTTGTTTCAAGTCTTTGTTTTATTCTGCTTCAGCTCTATGGATGCTTCGAGTTATGCTAAAAAAAACTAATACCCTTTTATCGCGTTATCATATTCTAGCAATCTCGTATTGATTGCCATATGCCAACATCGCGTTATAAAAAAAGTCGGGCAAAAAATATTCTGGTTAAAACTCTTATCTCGTTTCAAAAATTTCGATTACATTAACATCGACATTAGTTTAGAACTCCATAAAACTTTTAGTTTTTCCAAAGCACAGCCCCAATTAATGAACCGATTGTCATTTGGACAGCAGATGCAATGGCGAAACAAAAAGTCAGGTATAGTGGAACCCTTCCGGCGACAGGTGATGCGGCGATTGCGGCCAAATCCCGAATTTCGAATATAAATGACGGGTGCGGGGGCCGAAAAAAGGTAGAAAACAAAGGCTCGCGAACGGCAGGTGCGGCCGAGCCGGGACTCAACGTCTTCGCCACATGACCGAGGCAGGTGCGGCGAAGATTTCACTAGCCTCATTTATATGTGGGTGATATAATTGTTAGCCGTTGGCGCGTAACGGCCGACAGGTGATCATCCCCACGATGTCGCCAACGGCCGTTGCAACCCTCGCTGCGATCTCTCAAAACGGTAAGTCCCACGCTCGCGACGCAGGTGAAGACGCCCACCCCTCTATCATTTATGCACGTTTAATTGCGATTAGTCCAAATTATGTTAAATGAGTTAAATAAATGACCAAGTAAAAAAAAGATACACACCTTCCTACAAGCATTGTGTATAGAATGACTCCTAATGACCACATGTCCGCCGCTCTGCCGGAGTACGTTCTATGAGCCCTCAGGATTTCGGGTGAAACGTACGCCGGGCATCCTCTCTTATCTTGAAGTAAATCTTCCTCTGGATCATCGAGGACAACTGCATCTTCTAGCGATTCTAATTTTAACGTTGTTCTGTAACAAAAGAAAAAGTGATTTAGTTATAAACTTTTTTTTTCTTGCTAATGTACAGGACGTAGGAGGTGTGGATGGCCAGTCTCAAATATCGAGTACGTCCTTTTTATTTTTAAATCACATGCATACAAATCATTGTCGATTTATCTGCACCGAGTGGCAACAGAGCCAGTTGACCCGGCGGGCCGGGTCAATTGCGTTTGACGTGCACTGACCGCTGACCCATATAAATCGCGAGCGCTCTGTATATTACACATAATATGAAACCTGATATGCGCTCAGCCGTAATGTATCCCTTTGTGTACAAAGCTTTGTCCGCTATTAACAATTCGCCCGTACAGCTAATTAGCACTATGCACCACGCATTAAACCTTGTCAGGACAGCGTAGATTACAAAATCACATATGCACAAATCGATGTATGTGTAACAATAATGTCATGTAAATAATTACACGGCGAACCATAAAGCTGCTCTGTGACGCAATGGGTTTTGTTTCATCACAACACGGGCTTTAGGCGCACCGTGCGCGACCTCGTATTTCACAGCCGCGCCGCATCGTTTCGAAATGCATTAAATGCACAGTTCGAAACAGTACACCGGGCTATGATTGAATGTAAATAAACCGCGGCTCGGACGACAAACGGGACTATTCAATCAACAATTTACATTTTTCCCAATAAAACATTGAGAGCTTTTAGCTCTCTGTGTAGCTACGTTTATCTATATATATAAAATGCTTTGTCCTGACTGACTGACTGACTGACTGACTGACTGACTGACTGACTGAGAATCAACGCACAGCCTAAACCGCTCATCGTAAAAATCTGAAACTTGGCAGGTGGAACTATTATAAGACGTAGGCGTCCGATAAGAAAGGATTTTTCGAAATTCGAACTCTAAGGGGGTAAAAAAGGGGGGTAAAGTTACTATGGGACAACTTGATTCCTTGGTCCAATCTACTTCAAATTTTGCATAAAAATTGTTTAAGAGAATTTATGGAAGATGTGATTCTTATTTTATTGAAATTCTTGAAAAAAATGTATTTTGTGGGTAATTTTCTTCGAGTTGATATCAATACTCATTCTCCTTAGTGCTTTTGATTTCAATTACATTTCATTTTGACACATCCGTGAAGTGAAGTGTCATCTGTCATGTAATTATAAATTGTGAATATTCAATCATAATGTCGTCTATTTATTCTGTTTGTGATATCGGAAAAACAGCTAAAATTCTAACTATGTATAAAGCGGACTGAATCATATTCATCGATAAATAAATAGTAAGTAATTAAATATTAAATTTTATAATATTTGACAGGGTTCAAGTTAAATTGGTCAATGGTTAAATGGCATTCATATTGATATTGTCTCTTTCTCACTTATAGGAAATCTCATTACGTCGACTCGCTCTATTATTTCGTAGTGTTGTTGTAGGCTGAGGTAGGTATTGAATTTTTTTTACGGAAGTGGTTGGAAAACAAGCTCAGGAATATGGATCATTTGATACCGTCGACTATGGAGCACATAGATTCTAGGGTCCCTAACCCGTTGCCGACCTATAACAGGAAAAAACAGGATATAGCGAGAAATAGTATAAGGAATGAATTAGATTTTTTTTATACCACAAAGGTGACAAACAAGAATTTCGGATATTTCACTCTCCGAACGCAATGCATTGCTGCTTCACGTCAATATTCTGTATAAGGGTGGCTCTTCACCGGTCGGGCTAGCCTATTTCATAAACACCAAAGATTGTAATGAGAAGTATAAAAATAGAAAAAATATATATCTAAACATATCACAATTTTTTGGGTGTGTTCTGAAAAGTGTGGTGTATGATGTAGGCAACCGATATGAAAGGATTTTTTGAAATTCCCACGGGAAAGCGGGATAAACGCACACGAAGTTGCGCGGGTTTCTCTAGTTGCATACAAAGTTAAAATGTATTCTCGGCGCAAAATCAACTTGCATTTTTTTTTCAAAAAGAAATAAAGTATGGAGGTTAAGGATACGCAGGTGCTCGGTGGGCGTTTCGATGTAGTTAAATCGACGTGCATTAATGCATATAGGTATTTTTAACCTGTTTAATAATACTAGCGAGGGGAACAGAGACTAAATGAGTTTTTAAATTATTCTCATTCTATTTTTGCATCTACATCATATGCCTATCAATATTATATGCGAATGTAGTCTCTATTATTTAGCCGTGTGTGTGAAAGAGTAATAAACATCCAGACAAACTTTCACGTGTATAATATTAATAATGATTTGGGATATAGTTTGAAATACAGGGAAGGTATAAAGTTTATCCCGAGATTGCGAGGTTAAAACAGCGGTTGTAATATTTCAGTATTGAAACTCAACACGTTAACGATGAGGAAACCTTGAAAGTTTTGATTAGTCGTGCGTATTCCGAAATGTAGGAGCAATAAATATCAAGTTTGCTCAAAGCGTAGTTACAAAACCTACTAGCTTGCGGTCTCAGCCGTTTGACAAATAGTCTGCGGACAGACGCAATACTGCTGACTGAAACTGACGTTCCAAAATCTCACTTGGCATGAATACTATGAGTTATGACCACGCTATTATGCACCGTAGCACTTTATCATAGCTCTGCAGTTGCAACGCTAATATGAGTGGAGATTTGAAAGGGTTATTTGTTAAACTTAATCAGAATAGTTCTATGTAAGTTTAGCTAGGATTACGGCGACCACAGATTGACAATGAGCAGTGAAATGTGTAATGATTTTAGATTTTATTTTTGTTATATTAAAGCATAAAATATAACTTACAAGTGATAGGATCGTGACAATATGGAGCGTTTGGCTAAAGGTTACTCTCGTTAAAGACTGTCGCAACATAACAGACTGTCAGTTACCGAGTGAAATATTATGTGCGAGCGAACCGATACCGTTAGCGAATTAGCCACTGCTTCATTACCACTATTCTAGAATAGATTGAATTGTAAATAATGAATGAGTAAGACCCCGGATTGAACTAACAGTGCCGGACCGCGGGGGAGGCGCAGATCGTGCGTGTCGAAGCACGTGCCCGTTAATCGGCCCGGCTGAAGCAAGAGATCTACTGTGGGAACTAGTTGACGAAACGCGTGACGTCACCGTGCAACTGCACTCCGGCCCTTTTTTGTAATCCATCAGTGAACGGAGTCGGGTCTGGAGGGCGTCCTCGTATCCGTTTAGGTCTCGACTGCGCAACTGATCCTAATTAAATCCCTACAGCGGCAAGGCTAAAGTGCGATGTCTGCAGTTGCAATCGATTCGAATTTCGCAACGTGTAAATAAGTTATACGGTGTCGTAACGCGGTCGGAAGGTTGGCCGGATTTCCGAGCGGTGGCCTCGAAGGATTCTCGCTGTGTCTCGGACGCGGGCCTGGCGGGCGGCGGCGGGCGAAAGGACAACTGTCAATTTTACGCAATTCGCCATTACGCATACGCAGGGCCAGGCAGGCCGCGTCACGGTGTGGCCCAAATGCGGGCTCGAACCCGACCCATAAACACCCTAACAAAATCTAAGTACATTACCAAATTGACTCACGTTTGCTACTTCGCAACTTTATTACTAATGTATCGGTAAAATAACACGTTTGTAAATGGGCATCGCACGCTGCAACAGCTCTTGGTCAAGTTTGTACAAATCCCGCGCCTACATAGTTGCCGCTACGGAACGCTCAGTGCCGTTACAATGAATACACGTACGGGTATACATTAATTACCAGCATACATCGAGTGGCGGTGTGGGAGATCGCCCACAATTAGCGGGATGCGCCGGCGCATTTCGCAACTGCCGCCATTGCTCAACTCAACCCTGACAGTTTCGTAACAAACAATGGCAGTCAGATGCAGCACACATGCATGCACTTCCTGCTCGACTTTATATCGCCACATGACGAATACTTGCGCAACCGCTATGCGCTAGGAAGTGCACACGGTCATTCACAAAAGCGTCTCTGCTTCATATTAGCTTTGGTTACGAAAGTTTGCATATAAATAATCAGCATAATTTGTGTCGACGATGAACCTCATTCACAGTTCACAACGTAGCTGGGCCCTATGGTGCAGCGGTTAGTCATAGGTTTTCGTAACCCGCATTGTAGGGACATGTAGTGTCGCAACGCGTTGCCTCACCGCGGAGATGCCGCCGGGATAGGTTGGGAAACCATCCCGACCATGCCCAATTATACGTCGGTTCTTATTGTGCAACCGACGCTCACGCAGCGGACGTTTTATGAAATTCGATTGATAACAGTATCTGAATAGACTCGAGGCTTTTCGGCTTATCTGAGCCTAGTAACGCCACAGTTTACACACACGCCACGGCTCGTAGCGCTATAGCAAACAACGCGTTGCGAAAATTGAGAAATTTGCCTTATTAACGAAACTTACACAGCTGACATCTGTGTACATATCACAATATTTCAGAATTTAGGTCTCAAAACCGCATAGGCAGCGACACTGTTCGTTTTATCGGAGTAGCGATAACGCAAGTCGAACTCAGTTTTGAAACCGAGCGCTGGGCCGCTTGCGAAAACACTAATGTGAACATCGGTTGCAAAATTGTTTTAGTTTTAAAATCGAATGCAGCGACAAAGTGACCAATCGGGTGCACTTGGTGCATCGTGAGCATGTGGCGGTACTGGCGGCGGTGTGATGACGCGCGCTGACATTTGTCGGTCACGGAGGCAGGCGGGCGAGGCTGCGCGGGCGCATCGAGGATGGAGTAAGGAGATCGAGTAGCGCAATTGTGCTACGGCCGTATTTGGCAGGCGGGCGGCGTTCGCGCACCGTGTGTCACAATGGCACGGATTATGAGCTGCGTTGCGATATGGCGTGTTGCAAGCCCGGGCGGCGGTCCAAGCGCCGCAGCCGAAATAATCCCGTGTTGCAACGCGCGGACTGCGGAACGGGCGCCACTCCAGAGCCCGTTGCGCAAACGCCACTACCGTAAGCAATTGGCCAATTGCGCACGACCATCTCTCGACGCACGCGGCGTCATTTACGAAACAAACGATACCGTTCGATGACCCCAGGCCGTCTATTACGCGACGATTGCATAACGGAAGAAAGTGGCCGGAATGCGTCCGCAAAAAGTATCCGAAATCTCATCGATCTCCGTCTCGAATCGTTGCAATTACACCGTTACGTAGCGTCGTGTTAAATCCGGTGAGCGGTTGACTTTCTAACGCGGGGTCGGTGTACGCGGCGGTGGTGTTGCAACAATTTCTCCGGTCCGGGCATCGCGAACGAAGAAAGCGCGACCTCAGCAACGTTTTGCAATCGCACGCCGCACCAGCGCCGGCGGTGTCCCGGCGGCGCAGCGGAGAAAGAGCGCCGCCGCCGGCGGGCGGTGGGCTGGCGTAGAAAGCGTGCATCGACCCGCGGGCTGGCTAGCAGGCAATCAGCGAAACCGCAGGGCAGCTTGCGACAGATGCGTTAACTAACAAGATTCCTGCAAACTCCTGCGACCGCAGTGGCACGAGTCGCTTGCTACAACAGAAATTGTGCGTATGTCGGGATTGGGCAAGTGCGGGCCCGCGTTACGCAAGCCGTGATAAACGTGCGGCCGCATGTCACAGGCACTCGTGAAACACTTCCGTTCATTGACTCCTTCCCGATATAACTGTGCTATACTGTTTCGAAACACTTTCGCCGGATTGCACACGTGTAAAGTCATTGAGCCACAAAAAATATTATCACATCTATATCTTAATCTTTCGGGACCATTGAGCGGACATGCGCGATGCTCATGTGCTTAGACGCATGGCGCCTGGTCCCGCTGGTGTCGCAATGGCACATTTGCACGAACCCAATTAAAAGTAGGAATTCTGTCAAGCAGGATATTACATGAAGAGCTGACGAGTAACCGGCTCACGGTACGTTTGCGTATGCACTTTCATAACTGTTGTTACGTTTTAAACTGACTTTTCCACGTGTTGGGAAATGCAACGGTAAAAAGCTGGTGCTCCCACATCGCAGACGACTAATCATCGCGGTTACGACTGTTCATGGATAGAAAAAAACAGTATAATGGTGTGAGAAGTCGTGATTGCCCGCGATGATAGCTTTCACGTTAACGATGACACGCAACAGCAAAAACAATTACCTGGATTCGAAATAATGTAGTTATGATGTTAGACGCAGCACACCTGGCGACAGGTGCGCGTGCGCTCCAGTCTTGCCAGTTTGTGGAGGCTGCCATAATGCCGATAACCATAAAGGGCAGCTGTACGCGTTTGTCGCCGACAGATGCGGTCTAGATCGGCCGATAAATAAAAAGAGTAAGTCTACATCCGCCTGCGCAGTTTCCGCCGCGGCGCGTACGCAGCCGGAATCGGCGATTGTTTCGCTCTGCAATAGCTTCCTCCTTATTGTAATGTCGGAAGTGGCAAAGGAACAAGACGAATATCCTCGTGCAAGCCGGAAAAGTGGCAAACTGGCTGCCTACGCCATATTCTCACTTCGAAGGGTTGCAAATTGCAATATGAGCAAACGAAATTGGAGCGGCAATTAATCACGAAAGCTATGTTGCCCGGTGCGACGCAAGAGCTTGCGATATGTAGCGAGCTCTGTCGGAGTATTGCGAACTGCGAGGCAACGAGCTGCAATACTAACAGTTGGTAAACAGTATTGGATCTTGCGCGTTGTGACGCAAATGTATGGAAAAATGGAAAGACAATGCTTCGTAGATTTTACGCCTGATTTATATGCGTGGAGGGACGGGCCAAGGCGTCCACAACCTAACGTTTTGTAACCACTGCGATGGATTTGCAAAACGTTTAGCACAATTGCGACGCATTAAACTGTTGGTCCTTATGATCTATTTCATAACTCTTGCACAATAGTTTAACGAGACTTATCTAATGCACTGTCACGGTTAATATTGAAAACTGTTTATTTTCCCTATGATTGTTCCTCGAATTTGAAACCGCAATGTTCTGCAAAGAGACCAAGGAAAACTTAACGAAATTACTTAAATAAAAGAGAAAACGATTAAAATATTAATCGTAATTAATATTAAATGTTTATTGAACGCAGTCAAGTCATACGCAAGTAAACGCCAAAGGAATGAATGACGCAGGATGGTTTCGAAAACGCAAAATAAGCGATGTTGCGATTTTGTCTTGCGAAATACATTTACCTCGAGATTGCAGAAACGCGTGGGACGACAAATAGGATTAATTCAACCGATTCGTAACCGTAACTATCTCTGGGGAAATTATTTAACAAATTATTAGGGAAAATGATTATTTTTAGACGATAGCAAATATAGGAGTTGCCGCTGCCAGTGTTCACGTTTGATAATGTATTTATCATATTATTTATCGCAATATTTATCACCATTTCACTATTATCTTATCTATGAAATATTCTCCTTAAAACTTTTCACCGGTTGTTTGTTTATTTTGTCGACACTTGCGCAGATAGGACGAGTCAATATTATGATGGGATAGTTTCACAATATACCTAAATTATCGGGTGACGGTTGCGAAAACATTCTATTGACATTAAGATGTATCTCACGAATACGCAAACGTAAATTATTATTCATGATTCTATTGTCTCATAACAAGAGCAAATGTAAGCAGAAAATTCATGTCGGCTGCCGATACGGAACTTAATAAGTACTTATAAAACATTATGTTTGCAAACAATAATGACCCTTTCGGTACCGCTAGCACTCCAGCACGCCGCGATTATTATCGACTCGATCGAATCAGGAACAATGCTATTATTAGAAGTAGGGTCTGACTGAAGTTTGAACCTCCAAGTTGATCGCAGGTAGCATTGACTTGCGATAAGGCGAAGGCTAGGCTAGTTCATTAATGGTTCATCAGTATTAAAACATCGTTGTATTATGGAAATATAATCTAGAATATTCTCAGAAAAAAATATCATTAGTTTCTCAAATCATCCTGTTTGCTTTAGAGGTTCAAATAAACGCTGAGTCATCATATCTATCAAGTGTTTATCAAACAAAACTAAAGTACTAAACGTCTAACCTTCACCATGAGATACGTAGCGAGAACCAACATCACGAATATTAGTGATTGATGATGTATTCATTACTGCAAACACGTCACAATGTTAGAAAACGTTCATACTAACGCAGCAATGTAACTCAAAAGGAAAGTGTGATCAGGCTTACGCGACTGTTTTATAATAAAAGACAGAGGCTTTCTAGCTTACAGACACTTTGATACCTTTAACAAAAGATTTGCAAAACGTACGCTCGGTTCGCACAATACAAGGAATAACTAAACCGGATTTATTGAAGCTATAGTATAGTACCTACGCAACAAAACAGTTTGTAAATATACTTATCTTTTACGAGGATATTTAAAAAAAATACGCGAGCAAAACAAGTTTTTACCGTTAAGTTCTGCTGAAAATGCGTAAACAGTGTCGCAGATGGAACCTGTTTAAAACGAGACACATATAATAATATTATTGATTTCACGAGAGAAAGACGTGAATATTCTGACCAATGAGAAAACATGGTTAATGAAACCGTGACACCAGTTTCCTGTCTCACTACAATTAGGCAATTGCGACCACTTGCAAAAAAAATATAATCCAGTTCTTAGTATAAAGATTAAGTTTTATTTACTTATCAACAGAAGATCAAATTCGCATTATTTTAACAAATGTTATTTGGTTTATAGTCCTAATCCATTGATTCAAAAAGTCCATGTCCCTTGAACACGGACACCCACAGGCGGATCGAATTACCCAAAATGATTAAATTCACGGTTAATCGAATACTACAATTGTCAACAAAAAAGTTCATAGCCCTTAGCAATGAAGAATTTCAAACACCGTACGATTGTGTGAATCGTGAACGTGAATCGAATACGTTTCAAGCGATCGCAGTTGATAAATAAACAGGCTTCTAGGATTTGCGGACAATGCCCCTTGTGATTTCTGGAAGATGGTTCGCAACCAGTTGCTGCGGTATGGTCAAGCCTGCCGGAATGAGACCTCAGGTTTACGACACGATGTATTGGCGGTGGGCAGCGGTACTTTCTCATTTGCCAAGTACCGTTTCCCCGAGCGAAATGGTACTAGGTCGATGAAAGTATCGATAGAATACGTCGAAATGACGAATATGTAGTCCGTTGAAATACAACCAATCTATTGTACACTGTGCCCTGATTAATACAGATAAAAAATGAAGATTATGGGCATGTAACGCGTAGAAAGGGCGTGGAAGAAAGCAAAAAAATACGTACTCATAGTACTCGACTTGTTTATGATATGTGGTCATTTAAAATGATGAGATCACTAAGGATCAATGTACTGCCGAATGCCGAAGCAATGATGAACAAGAATGGATTAAGGAGAGGCAGAACACGGGTCGTTAACCTACAACATTTTTTTCTAGTCGCATGATGTAACTTGGAAAGTGCGGAAATAGTAATTTCTAAATTGCTACAGAATTACGCCGAGACTTATTATATCACAATATCGAGCACTCACTGCGGGATGGGGTCGCTGAACTTGCGAAACTTCACCTGTCATAGCCGAGGGGAGCGAAACAAAGGCGGTGATGCAACGCGAAGAAAGTGCGGAAATTGGTATTGAAATAAGTGGAGAGTGTCACTTCGCACTGTTCAGAATACAACCCTTGTTTTGGAGCTATCTAAAGATGTGTTCTAGATTCGGACCATCAATCGCCTTGCACAACACGACAGCAGCTCACGGCGGAAGAGAGTGCGGTCGAAACGGCACAAAACCGGTGATGCAATAAAGAAAGTGCGGAACTGAAGTAGGTTTTCTAACGCGGTGAATGTACTCCGGCCATTAGCATTGTATCATTCGCGTCCGCGAAGCCTCTCGAGGCTCGGCGGGCGACGACCTCGGTGATGTCAGAGGAGCCATTTCGCATTCGGCCAGATGATATAATACTTTCGGGATGGAAAATTATGACGACGCGAAACTCGGTACGCCGAAGGGATGTAACATCGTTACATCAAACTTTTGCTCGCAATGAGTTAGGTAACGAATGTTGTCACACTTGTTTGTTGCAATTACAAGGCTGATGTAACGTGTGCAACGATGAAAAATCAGTACGGCGCCGACGCAGCTCATTGTTCGGAGGATAACCTAAATAAATAGTGTGATGATGACATCGATTGTCAACAGAAATGTGTTAAATGCTGACGAGTCAAGTTCAGCGGGTGTGCGCCGCCGCCGCCGCCGGGGCCGAGGCAGTCGGGCGGCGGCGGTGACAATGAATGGCAAAGCACCGTTGTACTTGACCCAGTATTCTGGTCGTCACGCCCGGCCGGTGCAACGCTGACGTTCGATTGATGATATGCGTGAGAACAGCCGACACTGCTCACAGCAGCCAGCCACCATCACTAACATCAAGATCGTGTGTGTGTAAGACTCCAGCTTTACAAACGATTTGTACATTAATAAAACTATAATTAAACATCATGAACGACGATCAGCGATGGCTTTACGATAGCTTTGACATTGACGCAGTAACCCACTTGGCACCAGTATTCGGGTTGCGTTTACGTCAATCAAGAAATATTCAACACATGAGTGTCACGCTAACGAAGCCTGCAGTGATGTCACTGTTTACAGAACAGACGGTCGTCTGAATCATTTATCGATACATTAAATAGCTGTTATGGGCACGAGGAAGGATATCTCGGCACGTTTCGACCGCTAACCAACAAATATAAAATAGATGTTGAAACACACAAAGTATCTCGCAAGCGGTTTCCGATATACGTTTGTTAGCGGTAGATATGTATGACTATGTGTGCCATTGCGCAAGGTCGCCAGCGCACCTGCGCAGTCGCGCCGGTCACTGCAGCGACCGTTGCAGCTCCCACGACATAGTTCGTACCTCATGTATTATTAATTAACTCCAGAAAATAGAAGGGTACGACTCCAATCGGCGACAGGACTCGACGCAGTCACCGCCGACCTTTGTCGCAAGATTAATGTGAAAATTTTAATTAAGCACAGTAGCGAAGTAGACGTTTAATGTTAGGATTCAGGAGCGCGATAAAATCAAACAAAAAGCGGCTGCAGCGCTCGAGGCAGCGTCCGGCGCGGCAAGCGCACTCGTAATCATCCAAGTGGGTTAAGGTTCCATCAAGGATTTATTGCGGCAAGTCTCCGCTCCAAAACACCGAACGTTCGTTGCTATGAGCTAACTGCACGCTTGTTCCGCTGCATTTGCTCATTATAACCTTTTCAGTTTCGCACATTTCAAAGCATGCTCTCCATTATCGGCGACGCACTGTCTGTCAACGTCGGGATGACGAATACGATGATCATTTTTTGCTGCCAGAATATGTATTATGTACTTTGAAATGCATTGGAAGTTATATTGCGTACACCTGTCGACAACAGTTACACTTTGACAAAGAACGCCCATCTTTTGTTTAATTAATGTCCAACAAACAAAAGTAACTCGATAGTTGAGTGGACTCCCTTTGTCGAGATACTTAGAGCGTAAACGTTGGAATAATGAAAATGTCCTTTGAGAGGCTTTTAAAACTTGTTGTAAGAACAATTGAGGGCAAAATAAACAGGTTAATAAGTTTCAAAACGATCCAGATGTATTACAGAAACTTTAGTATAGAAAATGTTTATGAACCGAGCGGCTCTTTCGCAATCGGCGTGCGGAGCGGTGCGGACCACTCGATTAATTGTTCATATCGGACAAAGCGTAAAGTATCGAATACTCGGCGCTGCCATTCAGCTTACGATTCTTTTGTTTTAGAGAAACAAAAGCATTGTATCAAAACTTGAGGATGTTTTAAAAACGCGAAGTCGTAAAAGCGGTTTTATGTGCAATGGTTCGAGTTGAAGCTTGGTTAGGTTGTTTTAAATGAAAAGGTTATTGAAAATGCAAAACAAAACAATAATTTATTGTGTGTACAGTGGTTGGAACAACTTTTGGTTTTTGCAACGCAATCTGCGTCCTCGCGGGATTATGTAACAAGCTGACCTCCAAATTAATAGACTAACTTGGACTCGTATTACTTCAATTTATAATAAGCTGGGCACACACGTTATTTAATAATTGGATAAGGTTGAGCTTTGTTCACACGAAGATGGACGTGATAATAAGTTGAGATCTTGACTTCTTTTATACTAAAACGTGATTTATTTTATACATAATGAATGTATGTTAAAGCAATATGTGTGACCTTAGAATCTCATGAATATTGCTATCGGTATTATGTAAATTTCGCGAAGGCAGATGAATGGAAGCTATGATGGATGATGCCTACTAATGTTCAAGTCAGGCTGGTATGTACGGGCGTTTGTATGGCGGAGCGCAGGCGGCGCAGATGCGCGTACGCATTGTTCCACCAACAAAAGCAGGTAGGCGACGACCGCGCCATGTGCTACGTGTCACTTTTTCACTGATATGTGTTTTACGTGAAAATACAAAAAAATATTAATCTGACCCGGCAGATGGACGAGCACATGTCTGTGACAAAAAAATAAATGAAATACAAAAAAATATAGTCAAAGCAGCAGTGCAATCGTATTAAAATTTAATTTCCGTGACTATGAAAACGCTTTGTATTTGCAGCAGCGCAAGTACAGTGAATTAATTACAATGATTTCCCTTTGTTACAAAAGAGAGAAACGAATCGAATCCCAGTTATCAAAATTAATAACGGAAAAACCAATTTACTCTGATCGCGTAATATCCTGCCGGGGCATTTATTTGGCCGCCGTTTTCCACGATATTATTTTATGAGTAATTGAAACGCAGATATGACCCCAGGGATACCTCAATATGTTCCGAACACGACAAAAACAAAAGCAGCCTGAGAAAAAACCAAGTGAGGGGACACACGATATAAAGAAAGGAACGAAAAACGGCAAATATTGACCTCGTAGCAGATGTCGAAAGGCAAACTTTGAGACTGGCTGTATATGCATTTGAATAAACATTGCCTTTCGATGGTAACGTTGTTGATTTAATATAGATCGAGTGACGCCGTATGCATCCAGATAGAGTTGTCATCAGGTGTCCAAATAATATTCTCCGTGTTTACGTAGACCATCGTGGCCGTCTTGATACTATTACGACCATTACCTTTACAAAATATTATCTCAAGAAGTTGCGTCATAAATAATGGACTTGCCGTGGCGCCAATGAGACACCGAAGCCTTTATACAAAATAAAATATAGATCCCAAAAATAGACTCATCGCTATAAAGTCGAGAAATTGTTGGCCATAAAGACCTTTACGAGATCCCAGATTTACAGGCTGCCCTGTGCTTATTTTTGTCCGAACTAGACGAAAAGGGACCTTGTTATTTAGTAGATTAAGTTTAATTCATTGTAGCGCAGTAGAGAAAATAGTAACTCATGATTGTCTGTCTGGAATGCGAATGCGAACACGTGCGTTGTGCAGGTAAAGCTTTTGCATGTGCAATTCATTGTGTCATCAAAAAGGTGTTTTTCTTAGAGTTGAATAGCCGAATTTTTGCACAATAGCCGGCAGTATTCTATCGCGAACCATCATCGATTCGGTAAAGAGGAGCAAGATAATAAATCATGCGTAGGAGTCTGCAACAATGGACGCTGTATTTGTTTACTGCACATCTGTGCAAGCTGGAGCGAGGGTCGAAACGAGAGCACAAAAAGCAAGCATTGTCGCACAGGTAATTGTCAAAAGATTAACCCGATGCGGAACACAATGCGAGAAGAACACCTTGATGCTTTTTGCTGAATATCTACTTGAATGGAGAAAAATTTTAGAATCGGATCCACATTGTGAAGTTAATTTGTAACACGAAAGCGACACGGAGCATGTTGCGGCACATCATGCGACCTTAGAAGTTTTATCTGAAGCGATAAGAGAGATTGTGGAGTGACCTTTAAATGTTGAGGAGGTGGCTTGCGCCTCTGATAAAGCTGAGTCCAATGACCGTGTTAACATCTCAGCAATTATAGAAATGTTTAATTGTATTTATTACTGGGTTTGTACTGTTCCCAGGATTTCTATAGTATTTCAAAAGAGGGGTGCGGTTTAAGCATTAGCTGTTACTCAAGTACTCTCATCGGCCGGATGTAACGGGACCGGAAGCGCAGTTAAATAAAATAGCTGTAATATTTACACGACAGATGGCCAACAGTATATCGATGGGAGACAAAAGAAAAAGTTCTGGCATAGAAAAAGAATAAATAATTGTGGTACGACCACATGGCACAGTATTAACTTAATTACTTGACTCCGAGCTCCGCGAAGATTTAAATTGGACGGTGGATGGTGTAGACTATAATTACGGAGATGCAATTTTTTTGATGTTAAAAATAATATTTAATGAGTTTGTTTGGACTGAGAAAAAATACTTTAAAATGTCGTCCAAATCCACTTTGATACTTGAAGATGTTAAATGTGTTTTTAATAATAAAGGCGTTATTTTCGGAACTGATGTAATCCATTTACAATTCATTAAATACGATAGAGCATCAGTATGGCTAATGTTAGTACTCTACACATAAATGCAAGTCAAAACTTTACAAATATAGGAAAATCCATGAGTCACAAAGCTAAATCACTCTACGTCGTCTGTGGGTGATGCAAAAATTCAACACAGAAACTCAGCGTAAAATCACTGGTTACATAAGTACGTGATATCATAAACGTTTGAATGCTCTAATTATAGAAATTCCGTGACTTCAACGTTAATACTGAGGTTAGCAAACAAGCAAATAATATCACGTAGGCCTTGATTTAATAAATAGAAACAAGGATATCGAAGCATAGTAACAAAGATAAGATTAAAATTTGGTCTTGTTCCTGGTGCGGGCGGGGCGCCTCGAAGGCGGAAGAAGCCGCTTGCGCAACTGACATTGAACTGTGGCGGTCTTCGTGGAGGCCGCCGTGCCAGACGCGCCGGATTCTAACTTTAACGATAATTTAATGTGTGTTAATTTGTATAACAAATTTATCTCGCTTCGATTTTTTTGTTATAACATATTGATTAACCAGTACTATTTGAGAATCTATTAAATTAATTGCTTGTAGCGAAAAGCAATCAAGTCGTTATGACGTTTTGCGCTCGAAAGTTCTAATAGCATCGAAACTTGTAGCAATTTAACAATTAAGAATTCATATTATTTTTGTTTCTTCACTTATTCCTTTACGAAGTTTGTAATCAATAAAAAATTCTCCCCTCGAAGTCACGCAAGGAGATATCTATAAAAATATTGTATACATCAATGGCCCCAAAGTGTGAAAACGTCAGTCGTATTTATATAATAACGATAACAAACACGATCTCGGATTTTCCTTCACAATAGTATTGTTGGAAATTGTAACAGGAAAATTGTGGAAAGTTAAACGAAAACTGTGTAAATCTCACGGGATGTTTTGATAAGCCGAAACGACACGGTTATACGCGGAAGTCGACATCATTGAATGGTAAACATTCCTATTGTGGCTCGTTTTCCGTAACGTGATAAAGTTTTTCATATAAGACATTCTACCTTTACTATAAGTACCATAACTATTAAATAATCTGTGTTATCATGAGTTGATATCGAAAACTCGCTCGCTATCGACTGCGTAGAAATGTACAGTGCCTCTAGCGGTCACTTAAAGGACTACCTACATTTTTTCATAGACTTTTTACGCCGTCGCAAGCGAGTTTGTGAACTTTGTGATAACTCATTGTAAGGCTGGTAGTAGGCAACTAGACATATCTGTCTTATAATGTCTCTTATAGCAAGATTATTTTAGTCTTATTTCGGAGTTTTGCATTAAAACACGTCACTCGTTTCTACTAAAGAATAATTATTTATTTAATTTTAAGCGTATCATGAAATGTCTTTTTAACCTTTTAAGGGCAGAGTTTTTATTACTTATTACCAAAAAATAAACCATATGCTATAGAGATAAGGGTTATAAACAATGAAAACTTTAACGTAAGGCTCGTTAAATTGTTCAAGCGAAGTATGATGGAAAAACCTCGTAAATTATTTGTAATTTACTTTTATAAAAGGCTCTAACGTCACTAATGTGGGTGTTCATTTGTTTTACAGTATAACATAATGTCACCTCTACGTCATTCGCCACAGAAAGGTGACTGGTGTCAATCACATTGCAAATACACATAGAAATATGCAATTTTGTAGTCGCAAACATTATATCTCATGCTAGATAACATAAAAAATACTGCAGTGACTATTAATATTATTTTACTATCATTATGAAAGTCTATAGTCAGTAATGCTTTTATCAATACTAATAAGATTGATAAGTTATCTTAATTATGGGATTTGTGAAATAATTGTGTGTATTTCAATCAGGCGATATTTTGTTTACGTATAAAAAGTTGGTTTGTTTCTGTTTTGCGAAAGAATTTCTAGAACTCAATGAGTCTGATTTCAATTCTAACAGGAAAAAATAAGAGAAACTTCGAGCATTTTACAGCAGTATTTCATCCAAAAATAGGATCGTAATGAGCGCGACGCAATTTGAATAGGTGATTGACAAGTTTGTATTGATAAGTTTCACGAAACTTTCAGGTATTTTCTAGAATCTTTACAGTATGTGCATCATCATGTCAAGTTCGCCCACGGCATCGGCTGCAGGCCACTTGGCTGCCGCTGTCGTAAGCGCGCTCGGTGGCCGTGTCCGGCCCAGCCCGTCCTTGGCCAAGCCACGGTCAAAACCTATCGTATCGATACAACGGTCCAACAAGCGGCGGTGCGTAACTTCCGCGTGCCGCTTATGTCACACTTTTACCCTGGGAATTCACGTAAATCGATAATTCAACATTTAGAAATCATTCTACGTCATTCAGACCCCGAGGGTGATCTCCCCGTGACGTCAGCGCTACGTCGCTCGTACCAACAGCTACGGGGTCACGTGATGCGTCTGTAAAGTCCCTGCGACCCCGGCGCGTGGGTGTCTAATACGTCAAAAGCGTAAAGCGCCGAATAATTGAGTGGGCGCCGCACGTTTCGCGAATTCAGAAACAATTCCATCAACAAATTGGATGAACTTTGTACAGCTTCGTGTACTGTAATTTTGTTATTACCCTTCAGAGTAACGAATTACATAAATGTTGAGGAGACCGGTACATTTGCACTGAATATGAACTAGTACATAAGGAGTGTCGATTACATCAGCGGGCGATCGTGCCGGGCGGCTAACTGCGCAAAATGTGAAATCTGTTTAAATATTATCGAGAAAACAACATCGGAATGTTGTGTATAATAGCGTTGCTAATGACGCGGGCGTATTGTCTCCATACGTCGATGACTTCATGTCGGGTATCATAACACTGGCAATGACACGACCCGATCACGGGCACCCGTCGTACGTATTTAATATTCATGATATACGCCCCGTTTGTCATTGTAGTGACCTATCGTGTAATTCCTAAGCAAGTTACAATTAACACATAGATTTGAATCATTACTTTTGGCAAAGATAAACCACATTGCATCATAATTATTTGTAAATCAAAGCTTTTGTGGAATATCATTTGGGGCTAATTAATGAATAATTAGTCAGTGCAATAATAATAGCAAATATACAAGTTCGTTACGAAACAAATTGCATTGAAACACGTTTGGCTCAGCCCTGAATAAATTTAGTGGCAATACAATACAAAATGCAACAAAACAATTAATAACTATTTGGCAAACAGCAGTCAAATGCAAAGTACGTTACGTCATGTCAGGCATTGTTTGTCCCGCGTTACGCAACGCGACCGCCAACTAAGGTCGGATACACGTTCTCATATTTATTATACGTATTCTTCAATCTCAACTCTAACTCGGCGCGAGGCCAGATTTACTAAAAGAGTACCGTTTCGCAACCAAACAGATTTCAATGTCATTGTGCACGTTCCCGATTGACATGCACGGTTAGTTGCGTACCGATATAGGCATTATTCATACACTAGCGGATTGATTGTATTTAAATTTTTAAGCTGGAATGACGTCATTTTTTGTGACATTTAACATGACAAACAATTATTTTTCTTTAATTATCAGTGAACGGAATGTTCCTTCTTGGTTCCCATACTTGTATAAAACAAAACAGCTATTTATCAATTTAAATTCGATTGCTCTACAATTTAACCCAAATGCAAATTGTGTATCACAACAAAATTGCACATAATTTAGCACTGAATATGAAATAGACTAAATACTAATAAATTCAGAGTCGCAAAACTATATCGCTTTATGCAATAATATAGGAATTCAAAGTCAAAATGTGTTAATTACTCGCAAATAGAATTTGAGTTATTGAGAACGTTACGAAACCTTATTGAATGTCAAAAATGCGAAGCTAGAGGTTGGACAGGTTATCCAAACGTTTGTTCAAATCATTGGTTATCATGTGAATGGATTTTGTGATCGACAGTAATGTTGTAACAGCGGCCGGGTGTGCAACGCGGTGTTCCAGCTTGCGTCATTTCCTCTTGTTGACCGTGAACTGAAGTTACGTCAGATAGAATTTCGGTCGACATTAGGATGCGCCCACATCGCGCTCCGAAGAGGACATCGCCTTAGGATCCCACTCCTTGCTTTGTTAAACGGGATTTGCTATGTGGGCAGCGACATTTAAAAGCACACTAACTCAGGGCATAGTCTACGTCATTTCCGCGTCTTAAGATAAACACACGGTATCAAACATGTCCGGGGATTTCGTGCGGTGACTTCATCGTTTGGCTAATTAACCCATTACTTTATCTTTGTAGGTAAATTCCAAAACCCATCTAAGTACTTAACAGTTCAGCGAAAATAGAACTGATAGACACTAATTACAAGTAACTCAATCAGCTATAAGGAAAAGCGTAGATATATTTACAATATATAAGTTATTGTACGACAGTTTCTAAGGTGAATACTAATGAAGAGCATGCACACAAACCGGTTGTTATTCAGTCGTGCGATATACAATTGCTAAAACAAAGACTGCGACGTGGCAACAATATCTTTATTTAGTGCGAACATATGCTATAAACAATGAGCACGATCAATATTGATAGTGAGCTATTGATAATTTTGATATCGATAGCATTCAGGAAATATGTAGTAAATAGTTTTAAGCATTACGTTTTCCTATAAACGTTTACGTAACGAAAAAAAGGGTATTAAGATGAGTATAACATGAAATCTCCTACGTTATGTCCGTATATTTTTAGTGACGCACCCAAAGTGCAGATTGAGGGTTATCGTAATTCAGACTGTAGCACCAAGCCACTGACCAACCGGTTGTGTTTTAATTTTTTTGCAGACGCCACGAGAGGTAAACGATCGCAACAAGAAATCGGCTGTACGAATATCACCTAGGGTTGTCAATTGATAAAGGAATATCTAATAGGATCTAAATTCAATACCAAGTTTACTGATGCCCTTTGAAGTTCTATTATAACCAAAAATTCGAATGAGTAGGCGTATGCTTACGTTTTTCCTGAAGGACGAATATTTAAAGGAATATACCCTTTTATTACGAATTTATATTTGAGTGCCGCCCCCGCAGTTAAATATTCGGCGCGCCGAGACGTTTACATGTAGGTTGAAATTATATGTATCTTCATCCAAAACGAGGGTTAAATTAAACTGTGCTCACGCGGGATAGTCTATTTTTGTCACAAGGAAATGATATTTTCGAAACGGAATTGTGATAAAGACAAAAGTAGCGACCTATCGCTGGTAGAATATTGAGTGTATTGAACTCTGGAGCCGTAACAGGAAAAATCTATTACAGTAGGAGCACTTTAATATTTGAACTGGAACTAAATAGACGTGGTCAATAAAAAAAGAGAGACTGTATATAGACAACTTTTACTAAAAAACTTGACACGAGCGAGGTATGAACAAAAATGGCAGAGAATGTAGAAAAAATAGAAGTGTAAAGAAAGAAAGAGGCCATTGCCAACATCCACGCACCCTAGACAGTCATGAGAATATGAAACTGATACTTGAATATTGTATTACAAAACACATAGAAGTATGTCTTTTACAACATTTTCTTTGAATTGAAATTTCTATTTTCCAATATAGCAGAACCACTCAAGATTTACGACATTAGATCGGTAGCTGGGGTCAGTCGCCCGGCCATAAAACTTTTAATGTGCAAGAACTATCTAAGTTTTGCACTTCCTAAGCCTTCTTGAATAACGCCTCAATATTGAGAATCTTTATATTATAAATAACCCGGGGGATCTGGTCTTGTTCTTGTTTTATGTCTAGACACTGTTCAGATCACTTTGCAAATTAATGGCTTACGTATTTTTGTAACTTTGTAACTTCAATCTTTAAGAATATACTGATTTAAATAAAATCTTTCGTGATTAGATAAATATTTGTGTTTTGAGAACATAAAGTCATTGTTAAATTAGATAAAATCCCTTACAATAGACGCATATAGATTTTCCAAAGTAAATTTATTACAAGCTATATTTAGGTTCATTTTAGGGTACGATATAAATAGGTGCTAGGGGATTCGGGGGTAGTGACCCGATAGAAATTTCCTATGATTCATCCCTGCACCCCTCTTTTGTTGCCCTTTGGTTTTTTTAGCTCCCTCTCGGATGACGTCATCGGTGCATTGACGCATTCTACCCCGAACGGAATTCATCACGAGCTGTCATTGCCTCTGATTCATTGTGTATATTGTTTCTTTGAAATCATCGGTTTATTTTTATGGTCAGAGAGCGCAGACCGCAGGACCTAATATTTTCTTTTCTTGTTCCGTCTTTGTCGGGCAGACGCGTAATACCAGAGGGCACTCTTGTGTAATTAGAACTAACTACTTACAAGTAATTAGAAGCGAGTTCGTTGCACTACTTCGTTTGATAAGAAACGATAAAGTTCTAGTATTCACGATGCATTCTATAACCTAACATGAAATTGTTGAATATTTACGCTTTAAGTGCACCTAATAATAATGTGTTGTTTTTGTATATGTGCCTCAGTTAGTGATATAATTGGTTACGTCATTCAGGTGATCACTTATGTCCACGATAGTTTTGTGTTGTTTACGCTGGGTGGTTTTCGGCGGTCAGCGACCTTCTAGTCGCGGATACAGTGGCAGCCGCGCAGACGGCGACGCGGGCGGATCGCTCCGAAACGGCGTAACGCGCTCCGGGCAGGTTTCGAGATACAACCCAATAAAAATAAGTGCACGACTAAATAAAATCAGGAGCTTAAGTTTCTCGCAGGCTAGCACTGTTGCCAAGCAATAAAAACACTGATCTTAACTCGTATGGAACGGTACGGAACGGCGGCGTTAATATTAAAATGTTGAATGCGCGTGGCGGCGGCGGTCACTGATTCCCGACTTGGAGTTCGCCTTGTTCTTGGTGGGTAACCAAGCGAGACAATTCCTCGACAGGGCACAATTACATCGCCTCTGCTTCCCAACTAATTGTTGCCACGTGCATATTTTTTCCCTTTAACGCGGAGTGAATGCACCTATGGTCGCGTGCGCCCGGCGACTGTGAAACTTTTTGCATGGGATTTTTAATGAGCGTGCCTTATGCTCCCTGGCTCGCGCGAAGGTTACCTCGGTTCACCTCGCCTTTATCCAGCGCTTGAGTCGTTCGCCGTCGCCCTCAGTCACGAGCGCGGTGACTCACACCTTGATATCATGACATGACACCAGTAAACTGTTGTCTCCATGAGTGCGACATCGTAGGATGTCCGAGAGAATAATCAATTGGAAGTGTTTGTGTGCGGTAAGACCTGAACGTCGTACTTGAATTGTTTTCTTTAGTGTCCATTTAGCCAATGTTAAATTAAAATGCAATGGTGTTCTTGACATGGATTCGCGTCTAATGCACATGTGGTGTTGTATGAACCCAAGACGCGGTCGCGGCCTCATGCAAATTCGCAACGCGATGGGTTATCGTAGTCGTAAACTACGAGAGGCAGGCGCGCGCGGCGATCGTTGGCCAACAGCTGCTTGGCTTGGCCCTAGCTAGGTACTAAGTAGGTACATTTTCAAATGTGAGTTGCAGCGAGATGTAGGCAAACGGAGCGTGTCACAACACACAGGCGGCGGTATCGGCGGATAAGTGCGCGGTTACGCAAATCCGCAGATATGTCGGCGCGAGCGCAGGCGCGCCGCTTGCACAAGGTTTCGCAGACCTTTGTTTTACGCAACCAGATCGATTTAATAGCTAGTCGTGCGTTTTCTCAGCTGTGTGCCCAACAGTAGAATAATTTAATCATATTTTGTACAAAAATATTTCAACCATAATAAATTAGAGTAGAAAAAAATACACAAAAATCAGGAAGGAAGAATCGGAACCTAACCCTCCGGACGCAACAATAGACCTGTTGTGATGTGCCCCCTTTTTAGCAAAGTACGTAAACATAAGCCCATTATCGTTTCCACTGGCAGTCGGATTTACTTTTGTATGTATGACACTTATGTCCGGCAATTCATATGACACAATGAGAATCACACTTTGTAGTCCGTCCAGCTAGCCGGGGCGACATTTGTCTGCAAATACACTGTCCTTCGTCCGGTAGCCGCATCCGGTCTTTTTGTACCACCAAAAAAGGTGCGAACATACGTTATTTATAGTCGTGACGAATGCCCGTCTCGTCCTCCGTCGTCGATTCATTTATTTTCAGAGCGAGGGAGAGGCGTAGGTGTCGTAAAGAAAGCATTCCGGTTATTTCATGGATGTATATTTTCACGTTATCAAAATAAAAACGTTTCGACTATACAAACTCGAGCGATCTTCAAAGTTCAAGGAATTTTGACGGCATAATAATGCAGTGAGCATCGTTTTTGTATTGCGTTTAAAGTATCGGTTCCGCACGAGTGGGAGCTTGCCGATGCAGTGCCGGCCGCCGAGCCGCGACATTGGCACACTTGTGCACGACCTCCTGCCTGCCCCACGCGAGATGCCACCGAGGCCACCCGACAAACGCCCCAAAACTAGACACACCATCTCGCCGGAATTCCGGTACGCCTGAATCATTAGGTTAAATTCGTACTCGGTGCGCCATCATTCATTCTCCCCAAACGGCCACACCCGCGCGAAACATACCGATGTGCGTGCCAACTACGCAGTGCGGAGTCTCCTCGTGGTCAGTAACCAAGGGTCTGTTGCGTAAGTCCAACAATAACTCTCAGAATGGTTCTGCTGCACCAAAAGTTATACAATTGGCGAAACTGAGACGCACGGGTGGATTACTGTGCGCCCAGTATTATGCAAATGCATCGTCGTAATGTGGCAGTGTCTTGCTCTTGCACCACGAGCTTTGGCAACTCGGTTTCAAAACGTTTTCAAAATAAGTCAGCGTAGGCGCTCAGGTAAGATCGCCGATCAACCGCTTCTCGGGTATCTGCGATTGCCCGGGGCATCTATCGAGAACACGATATAATATTTATTGCGTGCCGTTTATGAAATCATGAACGATCGCATGCGAGAAGAATCCCAGTTTAATTCGCTTCTAAATGAGCTTCCAATTTAGAAGGAAATGTGGTGGCAGCCGGTGGCCGGGCCGGTATGCGCCGCGGCGGCGTCTGCCGGGTGGCGAGGCGCGCGTCTACCGCGGACCAATTTGGCACATCCGCTGACGAGCGCCAGCGTACAACAGTAAATATCGTCCCGTTAGGTACGCAGACGTGCGAACCATCATGACTCTGGTTTTGCACAGATATGTAAAATTTCAACATATCTTACGCCGCAAAGAAAATTAATAATTCTGATCTGTTTTAATCCAAACATGGTCATGTTTCATCCATCACTTATAATTAATCACGTTCTGAAACACTGCTTGTAACAAGATTGCGCAGTCAGTCAATAGTCAGATGCCATTGTAACAACGTCATTGTTTGTACTGCATTCGATCATCCGACCCTGCTTCTGAACACCGAGTTACGCAAAAAACTCTGGTTTTGTTTTCTTACCTGGAACGATACGCCGGTGCTACGAGTATTATTATTTTGGCACGGAGTAGGCGGGACGGCTCGGCACAATGCACCGAGGACAACTTTTATACCTGAAATGTTTACAAAGGATTGCCATACCACTACGGAGCGCGGGCACCGCTCTGTCTGGTAAGATAGGAATTTGTACTTTTTTCCATTGTAAACACTTGCGCAGCAAATTATAATTACAAAAAGTCACCACAAAAGACTGTTTCGGCAATGTGAAAAATTACACTTCCGCTTACATTTTCTGTCGGCAAATGCAAAATTAGAAATGGATATTTCGAACAAAGGCAGTTTGTATTCAAACATCCGGCTTTCCGTCAAAAAATCCGTGATGTATCCAGAATTGAATTATTTATTCGAAAACAACTTGTTTGTTCGAACTGATACATTGTCATTCACTTCCTGGAAATACGATAGTAATTTTATTCTATTGCGTACGTCGTGATTTATAATAACTGAGATGAGATCAGAGTACACGTGTGCTACAGTATTATCTGCAGGGCGCATGGAGCACGCTACCTGCGTTATCGGCCTAAAGCGACCTCGATTTCCTCTCCCAAGGCCTGCGCCCGGATATTCCGAACGAGATTTCTCTTGATAGTTTCCAGTTTCAAGAAATTAAGATATCATTTGTAAAAATAAACTCATAGAGCCACACCGAGCAGCAGTGAAAGTAGATTCCGGAGAATGTACACTAACGGAAACTTAACCCAGATTGTACTAGGCCAGCTTTGGACACTTATCGAATCTATCATCTTATCCTGTTTTTACAAAAAAAAAACAATTCGTACTTTGCAATTTTCATATCAAAGGCTGACCGATAAGTGCTTTTGAAAATCTGTTTTCTTACTAAAGGAGGGACTAGAAAAACTAGTGTTGAGAAAATCCTCTTCAAAGCGTCAAAGAGAGCGCAGAATCAATATTAATGTTCTTGTTTACCTTTGAGCCGGCCGGGATGAGATCGAGGAGAGATGCTGATCGCGGGCTCCGCCGGATGACTCGAATTTATAATCAGGGGTGCCTTTATGTCGCGACCCGTGACGTGAGAACGGAGGTCGAAGGGCGGTACACTTGCTCATATTGCACCTTCTCGTAAACACCCATTCTCACGCTAACTACAGCTGTATATTTTAGTGACCGCGGCGACATGTGCATAATCATTAGAGTTTATTAGGGAGCCACAAGGTCAGCTGCCCGTATATGTAAATAGCGCATTGTTTGACCTGACCATCTGAACAATCTTGTGTTTTGATAAAAAGTGTCCTCTGAGAAAGTAACACGTGTTTGCCGATTCCATTTTGAGGCGATTTGGGTAGATACAGCTGCTGACCTAGAGATGAAGGGCCGTTAATATTTTGAAAGCAAAAAGCGACATTTCCGATGCAATCCAAACACATGCCTAATATGGAAACACATCTGCAATATCCTGTCTAATCAACGGTAATAAAGGCTTCTGCGTGTCCAACCGTTTATTTTACTGTTTAAGCATCCTAGGCTTCATTGTTGCAATTTCATAAAATAAAAAACTTGGATGTAGCCGCTGCACCGCAAAAGTTTGTCTTTTGCCAGGAGTTTCTGCGTAATAACCAAATGTAAAACATTCCACCTTTGAGCGGCAACTTCGGCAAAGGCTTCTTCAAGTCGTAGCGTGCTCTGCTATTACGTAAAGGGTAAAGCAAAAGTTTTTACATTTGAAGCACGGCCGCAGTGCTTCCCGTTCCGCATCGCAAACCGACGCTTTTGACAACACTCGCTTTGATGATGCGACGTTGAAAAGACTATTAAATTTTACCTTTTTCCTGTCTATCCGTCCACTCTCAAAGCGGAATGAATTAAAACCGTAGCGTAGATACAGAGATAGCTCTCGTTTGTGCAATATCAGCGTCTGTTCGTCTATAGCCTAGTCATATTTTGTAGCAGAACCAGTCTGTGGCTAGACTAGGGCCGCTTTTGAAGCCGCGCTGCGAATGTCACCAGGGACGAGTCTCGGCAGAGGTCAAAGAAACGATTGTAGTAAAGTCAAATCCCGATGTGTGCGGAGGCGTACCGAAAATTGTCTCGACGGGGACGCCGAGGATAAGTAGGTACACAAAGGTTGGTTATTGCCCCGTTCTACATCGCGCCCGTGGGATGACGGCGATTAATATGGATCCAATTGGATTTAAAAACACTCTACCTGCCTGACTTATTTCAGTAGCAAAAAAAACGATTTGTTTGTATACGGATTTCGATGTTATCAATATAATAGAAAAAGAATTCACCTTATTAATTCCACAATCATTTGTGATAGGGGCAGGTGAATGGAATTTAATTTGAAGACCCTACAGGAATGTGGTCGTTAATAGTTACACAGTGAGGGTACATAATCTATCCGCTTGATAGTTTTTATCAAGGGTTAACTGGGATCACCTGAGCGGATAAGGGCGGTGCAGGTACCCGCATGAGAACAGCATAGGGGTGGATGGAATCACCGGTTGCCCGTAGACGGTGCGGCATGCGCGGCGAAGTGCGGACGGCACTCACGCACCGCGCGCCGGCGCAGTGCTGCGAACCCTTGACCCGATTGCGGCGCGCAGTATTGTACGCAGCAATGACACCGTTCGCCTTGAGCCGCTAGCATTGCCGGAGATATTCGCAACAATGGAGGCCAGATAACATTTCAAAAGTTTGAAAATCCGGTGGTTGCTACCGGTTTTAATTATAAATTGTTTAATCAATAGCTCCAATCATTATTTTTTACGTGGCGCAATGTTTTATTGAAAGGACCGATAAAAAATGTCCATGATCAGGAACGCGACGGGACACTGGCGCCAGCGCTTCCTTGCCGCCGCGGTACAGTTTATCGCAAACTACCTTCATTAAATCGACATGTACCGCATGTAAATTATCATAATGAATGACTCGATAAAGAGTCATCACGGCCGAATGTGGCGCTATTGACTCACGAAAGGAAATAACGCGCTACTTAACAATACAACGAACACTTCCGTTTCCCTTACGATGTTTTTATTCGTTTAAAATTTGGGTTTTCTCACGATAGATCTTTAGATTAGGCGATAAAAAATACAGAGGAAGCGATCGATCGATCACAGGCGAGCCGGGTCGATCGCTTGAGATATCGGCCACGAGGGGCATGTTGCGTCAGTTTTTCATTGGCAAAATTTAGCACACGGCAATCGGAACCGCGGCCGACCGACTTCGTTGTAGTGCTGTAATACCAGATAATGCCATATCGCAACCTTTTAGAGATTTCTCTACATTGAATAGTATATGAAATAAGCTGTGAAATATTACTCACCTCTGTGGATCCGCAAAGACGAACTTCCTCAATTTGAGATCCCTTAACACGATGCCTTGTTCGTGACACGCCGCGACCGTCTCAGCCATTTGCCTGAACAGCCTCCGGGCTTCGTGTTCCCGTAACCGTTTCCGCGCTCTCACATACGAGTGGAGGTCGGAATGCGATCGCGGGAAGATCAGGTACACCCTCTTATCGCCGACTAGAACTTCGTGGATTGGATTGACGTGCGGATGCCCATCGAGGCGATAGTGGGCTTGCAATAAACTGCTGCAATCTCTTGATACCACCTGTGGACAAACAAAACGTGCGCCTTATAGCATAGCACTCGAAAAGGTATGTTGATGTCATCGTATTAATGATAAAACGAAGGTTTCCATTTCGAGGTCTTTTCCGGGAAATTCGATTAAATATCCTTAAGGCTGACTGCTGCATTTTTAAAGAGCATTATGGGGTCAAAGCAATTTATTTCTCTACGATGACCCAGTTAGGGTCGATTGCGTGACTCGTGGTCTACTATTGTTGCAATTGAACTACATTTAAGCGATATCAAGACGATTACTTTGCATTGGAGGTGAAGATAGACGTACTTTTGACCTCAAGATTAAACATAAAAGAAAAATCATTTGAACAAATATTAACGTTTACAAATAAATAACTCGGTGAAGTACGAAGTATGAACAGTGTAAAAGCGGTTAGCAAAATCTATGTGATATAGATTCAAAGGGGAAATATTTTCAAAGCGTGATTGAAAAGGGCCAAGTCTAATGTGAATAATAAGGTTGAAACATTTTAGTGAATAGACTGACCCTTCTTTGCGAACATCGCATCGTTCTATGTGATCAAATACAATCTGACGAGGGACACTAAGTTTTGAAATCAAAGAGAATAAGCTAGAATAGTTAACGACTGTGCCATGAAACTGGTTTTAAGTTTTACAAACCCACATGATGTCAAGAGGGAATGGTCAGTTCTAGGTATTATATTAAAAGGAAATTCGTCGAAGACCTAAATGTACAGTCATACTTTATTTTAGTGCGCAATGAAAGTGTCAACGACATTATGAACATGAAGTCCAAATCGGCTTTTTGTAACCCCGATGATGAATCACGTCGCGTGCTACAAACAATTTCTTTTTTGAGCCAGTAGCGCACAAATAGTTGGTTATTCTAGAACCACTAGTCACCCCAGACGTATTGACGCGGTTTTCCAATTTAGACGACGCTGGCCCATGTACAAAAATAAAACATGACCTATTTGAGGTGTTTGCTAATAAAACCGACACATTGATAAGAATTCGCCATATTGACAGAGCACTTGATAATATTTGAGTTCGAATGCGCTTTACGGGAGCTAACCTACTTAGCGTTATCAATATTTGCTTAATCGTACTCTTGCAAAATATTCACGTGAGTACGTTACGATATTTTGCAATCAACAAAAATATTGAACACTATATTGATAACTCTTCTTGTTTGATTCGAAATGATTTGCCTACTAAAGTATTTATTACGGCGACACTGAGAGGTAGACAAACTGGATTAAGTCCAGTTTAATTCTAAAGCCTTGGCCTTCAGACCCATTTTGTATGTTGCCCAGACTCAAAACGGTTACATTTGCATATAATATGTTCCATATAGTGGCCTAACGTAGCGTCTAGCGAACCAAAGTATATAATCTATACAAGTTGACACTTTAATTAACATACACCATAACTATTGTTGTCTTCAAAGCTACTTTTAGACATTATTCTCTAAAGGCAACGCCAGTAACTGTAGATTCAATTGTTTGCAGATTGATTGCAGCATACATGAGTCCTGTATTATGATATTCTGCTACAATTAGATTACAGTCGCTTAGTATCTCTAGCTTTATGTGCGGCGTCGAAGCTAACGTTCAAGCTTGAACGGCAATGAATGTGTATGTTGTCGTTCGTTCGCGTGGCCGGTTAGTGGGGGCCGCTTGGAGGGGGCCCGCTAGCCTCGTGGTGACATTCGGCGATCGGCGCGTTATCAACGTCTATTTCACAATGTCAATGAGAAGGTCATGCCTATTTTTGAGTCGACCCGGGTTGTGCACGTGTGCTTATCAATTATCAAGTTGTAGAGAGAATGATAACGATCATTACAAGCTTGGACTCGGAGTGATGAGCGCTCACATTGCGTAGGTAGGTATAGCACGATACATGTTGGTTTACAAATGTGGCAGTCATGTCGGCAAGACTCGGGTGTTGTAAATACGCTCGGCATTTAGCAACTACACCATTGCCTCACTTAACCTTGCCAAGTTCTCACGAGGGAAGTGCCTATTCTGTGCCTTGACAATACCCGTATAGGCCTTTGTTAGGACTGGAACTATGTATCCTGTGTTGCCTAAAATTAATTGCTATTCAGTTTTAGCGTAATATTAGGAAACGACATTTGGCGTGTGTCATTGAGGCCTATATGAATCATGGGTGCAAATATGGAAAGGTGTGGTCACGCATGAATAATAATTATTCTCATATTTCAAACGTTATTACAATTTTGTGTCACAACAACGCATTAGATGACCTAAAGATGTCAAAATGTATTGTAACTTGTAACAATTATAACGTTGGTAAGTAACGTTGTTATTAGCTGTTATTAAAGCGGTATTGATTGCGAAAGTCGACACGTACATGACATTGTAAAAACGGCGATGGCTGTGGCCTACAAGTGCGCTCGAGCAGAGCGGGACCGTGACATATAAAGTATGACATCGGCTCCACACAGATGCCATGTAACAAATAACAATGCGCGAGATTTGTGAAAAAAATATATTATTGTTATAATTATCCAAATAGCGGATTATAACAATGACAACAAATATTTCGTGCGACCCGTAATGTTTTATTTTTGAAACGTGCACTATTATTTCGCGAGATAATTCAATTAATATTAATTAGATACTAATTACAATTACGATATATGAGGGTAAATGTCAATTTATAAAATTACTGTGAAACATTCGAATAATTGCGATGAAAGGAACACACTATGTGGGCATATTATTGAGTACTGAACTTATCTCTCCATGGGGTCTCAGTCCCGTGGGATAAACCGAACCCCTTGTTTGGTAGATTATTTATATCCATGGAAAAACATTACATAATTTAATATCACTACTGCGAAATTATATTTCTTTATTTATAGCCAAGTATGGAGTTTGATTTGATGGTTTTCTTTCGCCATTTCTTTTAACAGTGGTCATTTTGTTTTTGTTTCCGAAATGGTAGTAGCTTATAGAGTAGATTAAATTACACAAATCATTTATTATTCTATGACTAGAGTGCCTGACTAAAGACCTACTTTCTGAATAAACGTTTTGAATTTCTGATGGTAAGCATAACCATAATCATCCCACTGCTGGGATATGGGTCTCCCTTCAATCGAAGGTGTTTAGATTAGAGCGTACTCTGCCAATGCGGATTGGCAGAGGCCGGTGTTTTCAAACGACAACAGCCGGGAACGACGCGACGGCTTAACGTGCCCTCGGAAGCACGGAGAAGCTCGAGGCAACGAAACCCATCGAAACGCTGGCTAGGGTCGACGTCGCTTAACTTGAGTGTTTATATTAGAGTGCGACACACAGCGACGCTAGCGAGCTCCTCTTCGTCTGCCGATAACAATAAAATTGCGAGACGAGAACAATAAAATTGATTTCAGTTAATAAGATCAGACCTTAAACAGGTAAGTACTATAAAAGGTTTTATCTAAATATAGTCGAAATATGGATTATAAAGGTAGCGAAACACTATGTAACATTATCACAATAACATAAGAGAGGTAGGGCACAGATAATCCGCTCAAATCGGAGCAGCCCGTCTGGGGAAGGACCTCCACCTTACAGAAGATCGTAGCCAAATAGCATTGGTCTCGGCCATGTTGTGTTTCTACTACGGTGAGTAAGGTTGGAGTTGGGAGGGTTGGCAATGCGTGGGTATTGCAAGCGTCTATAGGCTACGTACGGTGATGCTTACCATCAGGCGGGCCGTATGCTTGTTTGTAACTTTGTGGTATAAAAAAAATAACAATTAGGTACTTTATGATACGTGTAAACATAAGGTTTCATTCTATTGGCACATAACGCGAAGCCCTATAAAAAGTAGACTTGTTATGGACCGAAGGTTCTTTAAATGGCCACTTTACTGTTAATCAGTTCTATTTTAAGCTTATTTACGTTTAATTAGGTAAGGACATAATGAGCGTAAGAAATTTTAAATTTCATGACAAAACATAATGAATTTTCTTTTAGAAATGATTACATCAAAAATATAACTTGACGTCACAGATTTCAATTATTTTGCAATATCTAGAGTACCTATTGCAAAAATGAACATTCTTAGCGCAATATAGGACATTTTAAAGTTCAATAAGTTGCGTCTGATGTCTAATCGATTGTACCAAAGCTTGAAAACAACAGATTACGCACTATATCAATCACAAAGCAACGCAACAGTGTTGAAACGAGGCGAAATTTCAACACGCAATATGTCGATCCTGCTTTACTATGGGCCACGAGACGTAGATTAAAAATTGTGATAATAAAACTGAATATAATAGAAAATTTACCATTTAGAATGTATGTTAATTGGGTATACTTTAGTAGCTCAAAAGATTTGTCGAAATAACAAGTTTATCTATTCATTAATACTTCAAAAAAATTAATAATATTTAAAAAAAATGGAAACTATACAATAATGAAGGGTATTTTGACGTATGGTATATTTGTCTCATTGTATCTCCCAAACGGATAATCAGATTTTGATTATCGTTCTTTTTTCGTTAAAAAAGGTAACTTTATCAAGAGTCTTGAACTATGAATTATGTTTATTTTTAGTAGGCGGCTTGTTAAATTTATAATTTAAGTTTTATACTTAACATTATAGAAACATTGTAAAGACCTAAAATCTGAGTTTCAACAAACTGTATTACATTTTATTTCGACAATATGTAACTGCGACATGACTGAATTCCGACAAAGCATTTGGTTTGCAATGTTTGATGTAATTTTTACGTTTGAAAATTTTCAATGAACTTTTCGGCCTTTGAGCTGTTACAATCTGTTTGGCTCTTTATGACTTTACGAAATGTTCTGGTTTCCCCAATCTTACAAGATTATGGTTATTTATTGAGGGCATTGACCTATCTGCTGCGTCCATAAACAAACACATTAGCATATCCGGTAGGATGTTTAGTTAACATTGCAATTTTTTTAATAAAAAAAAAAACTTCATTTCTTCAATTACCATTTTATCGGTCATTGACATCATTTTTTATTTTCTCTCGCTAACTACCAACATTTAAAAAAAACACCGTTCGACTTTTAATTGACAGGAAGCAGGTCATATTATAGGTACCTAATTAGATTGCTTTTGACAATCATGGGAAAATATTGTAATTATGTTTATAAACAAAATACGGGATTTAATTATTGTAAAAATTAATTAGACTTTTTTTTTAAAATAGGATATATTCCTCATTTTGTCCCTCAGTTTTGTCAGTAAAAAAAAAACCCCAGTCTTCTAAGATTTTATTGTTTGTTTGCATTTTTTGAATAGTCTCCAAAACTACTGAACCGATTTGAAAAATTCTTTGACCTTTGGAAAGCTAAACTATCCCTGGGTGACGTATGCTATTTATAATATTATATTATATATTATTATAATAAAATTAGAGATCCTTAAACAAATCCGTATAGAGCCGCGGGTCGCTTCGCTAGTATTAAATGGTACGGACATTATTTTATTAAGTCGATTTTATTATCGCTAAGATCTAATTAGGTAACAAAATTTTTGACCTACAGCCATTTTGCCATTATTGTATGTCATTGTGGCAATAAATATCAGCTATTCTGTAAACTCAAGCTGTTTAGTAATTGCCTATTCTGTGCTAATATTTAAGTGCCACTTATTTGGGATTGCTTAAAAAATATTCTACAATGTTTATTACTTATTTTCTGATATTTTAGTGATTTACTAAGTATCTATTTTGTACTTTACTAGTATAAAGTATTAGAACAGTTTCAACTAATCTCTGGAAATACTAATCGGATTTGAAACAATATTTTTTTTCTATTTGATTACTGATTGATTGATAGCCTTCTGAAGGTTTTAGGATATTCGACAACATACACTATGAATGACCATAGCATAGCAAATCAAGGGCAGACGCGGCCGCGGGGTTAGCTAAATAGTCATTATTTACCTATTTTTAATTACATAATTTAACACATTCACTACAATAGGTATAACGTTTGCCTTAAGTAAAATTTTCATAAAAATTGAATGTTACATGCATTGTGAGAAATTGACTGTACAATGTACATAATATCTGTTGGTATCTACCACTATAGGTATTTAATGATGTTATCTTACTTTGTATAAAGGAAATGACAATTGTAATCGCGTATTTTTCAATTGATTTTATCGATATTATAATACAATAATTAATTTCCTTCTACCACATAGATCTAAACAAAATAATAATATGTTATCTCTTTCTTTCTGTAAATAAAACTAAATTGTGATTTGACATTATTAACAATGTCAACTTATAGCCATAAGAAATGTGAACAAACGAACTTCTAACAAAGTACCTACCTATGTATATTAAACTCGGTGCAATCGAGTAGGTACATAAATTGTATTATGTTAATTATGTAGGATCAACTTAGTACTCATAATTACATCAAAAAGGTTTCATTACGAATAATAGTAAAATCAATCATGATAAAACTATTTATACTCTGTGGCAATAGCTACCTTCATGTTTTCACGCAACTATTATTAAATTTAGCATTGGCTTCATGCGATTTTGCGAATAATCCATACTAATCCGAAGGTCATATTGACAAGGTTTACAGGTAGATAAAAAATAATAGTAGCTAGGTAACAGATAACTGTTTGCAAAAAACGTAAAAAAAACTGCCCCAACGATTATACTGAACCCTAATAATAATTCTACCTACTTATGGCTTGTTTATTCGACTAAATTAGAAAGGGTGCGACAAAAATAGGCTACCTATTTCGAACGAAGGTTCAAAGGGTCTATTTACCTTCTATAATGTGAAAATAACAAGATTATAAGTTGTTTTGACGTATATTATATCGATGAATACCAATAATGTAATTCTAAATAAAATTTGGTATGATTATATTTTACGTAGGTACCTAATTGTTTACAAAGAAAATAATAACTCACTTTGCAAACATATTCCTCTTGCGTACGCACGTCCACACATCTGCATAGGGATGATCCTTCCACTTGTTCTAGCAGCAGGTACTTCTCGGCAACGAGGGCGGCCTGGAAGTGGTGCTGCGGCGGTGTGGGGCTCGGGCTGGCCGGCGCTGGGCTGGCGGGCGAGGCAGGCGATGCCGCCAACCGGTCAGCAAGCACCGGCGACGGCGACCGGTCCTCCGCCTTGGCACTCTCCCCCGCTGCGGCCGGCAGCACCACCGCCGGCTTGCTCAGGCGCAGCGGGAACAACAACGATGGTGATCCCGGATCCATCACAACACAACACTGTCACAATATCACACTGATGTTCACAAACACACACAACACTTAAAACGACCAGGAACTATGATGATATGAACATGATCTGGAACAAAACGCAAACAGAATTTAAAAACCTCATTGCCCATAGCGTTGCATTTGCGAATTTATTGCGAACACCGATGTTACAAAATTTAAAACGAAACAACTACTACGAGACAATCGTCGATTTAGTAATGTTATTTAGTAAGGGGAAATTACGAATGAAGTACGAACCTTGAAATGATTCGCCCTGAGTGGATATCGTACCAAAATTTGACTGTCCGTTGCGGCGAATATCGTCGCTAAATTGCGTAAAGAATTACAGGAAGTATTTCCGAGTAATTCGAGCAGGAATGACAGGCCAATATTTTGGGCCGGTGTCCGCTCGGGTTGTTGTTAAACTAAACGAACACACGACCGACTCTCACTAACGCCATTGCGAGACTGACGGCAAAAGCGGCTTGCCGTTTTTCGGCGTCACCGCGGCGTCGTACGTCAGTCGGCAGCAGCGCTCGCGAAGCCTCGGGCCGGCAACCGATCCAACGTCCAATGTCGACACAGCGTCAGCTTGCGTAGTACGAGAGAGTACGCCATGCGTTTGTAAATGAAACGATTGCGCGCTACCTGTCTCTTTCTACGGTACTAAATGTTGACTTTGTAGAAGAGGAAAGAACGATACCATTCATTTACGTTTGGCAATGCATTAATGTCAACAAATTAAGTATTTCAATACTAATTTTTCACAAGACTGACAATACTTTATGTTTTATCCTTTATTGCCTATAATGTTTTGAAATTAATCAGATATACTTGTGAGATGTGATGATAATTGAATTAGAACTATTAGCACAGATTACCTAATAGATAATGGGATGAGTATAGGAAGATTTTTCCCAAGTTACGTGGGTATTTAAAACAAACAGGTAGGTACTGAATACTGATGAATAAACAAATGGTAGGTATATATTGGTAATTTTTCCATAGATACTGGGTAATTTGTCTGTTATCCGGGAAATCCCTGAGGGCTGAAGTTTGAGAAATTTATCTGGCTAGCTTCTGACCGACTTTTTATTTATCTAACTACCTACTTAGTTTACCTGACTAAGTCTTTAATTAGGTAAGTGTGTAGGTAGATACTTACTAACTTACTATCAAATAAAAATTTGTTGTGTTGTTATTTTTGAGGCAGTGCGGATGAGAACCCATTCAAGTATTTTGTATTCGATGGAAAATATTCTTTTGACATTGACAGTGGCAGCCATAATACTAATGTGCCATTAACTTTAAAAATAGATTTAAGCAATTCACCGATTAACAGCTAAATATTATGAAACACTAGCTGATGCCCGCGAAATCCCGTTGTTCCCGATATCTGTAATAAAAACTATCCTGTGTGTTAATAAAGTTATAAAATATTCTACTTACTACTAAAATAATCTTCACAAACTTCGCATTAATAATATTTTTTTAAAAGCCGTCACCCACGTTTACCTATCGTCGCTTGCAATACTGAGGGTATCACTCACGCGTTGCCAACCCTCCCAACCCCAACCCTCCCAAGTGGAGCTCTGGACACCTTACTCACCGTAGGAACACAACATGGCCGAGACCAATGCTATTTGGCTACGATCTTCTGTAAGGTGGGGGTCTTTCCCTTCCCCAGACGGGCTGCTCCGATTTGAGCGGATTATCCGCTGTGCCCTTCCTCTCAATAAAATTAATTAGTAAGGATAAAATAACCAATAAACATACCTTCTAGATATTATCTGAACACTATTTACCACAAGTGACCTGCTCTTTGAAAATCGTAACAACACTGACATGCATAAATTATCTCAATTGACGTTTAATGTTAAAAAGTTGCGCAACTTTTTTTTCTAATTGTGCAACTGTATGCAACCTGCAACAGCTGTGATGACTGTTCAATTCTAGTGACTCGTCATTTCTGACTAGAAAACTGGTAAGTTGACTGGATTTTGTGACACATCATATTATTCAAGTTTGCTATGTGTTGTTAAAGTATTTTTAATTGTTTTTTAACTGTGTTCAAATATTTGGCTAGGACCAATTAAAAATACCAAATACTTATAGGTTTTCGGGACATAAACTGATTAGAAATAAATAAACAAGATAGAATAGCACAAAAAAAATAGAAAAAAAAGTAAAAAAATAACAAAGAAAGAGGTTTTATACTAATAAAAAATAATAATTGTTGTTTTATAAGATCGTATAATATTTCCCATTATTCTGCAAATGCTTTAGTTTAGTCTGTAGTACCTATGATGATGATGAAATGATGAGTAATAGTATATAGGTAGGCACAGGTAGTGAAAGAATGCAGTTGCATTTTCGAGGGAAGTCCCGAAAGGTGTTTCTTGACCAGTTCTATTTCCATTCCTTAATCATTTAATCAGTTCAATATACATAATATAATATAAATTATGTGACCAAGTATATGTACCTAATTAATCCCTTATCCTTATATTAACAAACAAAGATCACCCAAGATTTAACTATAATTTATTTAGTTCTTTTCGTACTTCATTTACTCCGAAAGGAGTGCCTGCATGGTAGAGTAGAGCATTTATGAAGAGGGCTATCTCGATCGGAGAACTACCAACCTCTTACAGAATATGGGCAAGCAGCAATGTATCTATAACATCATTGTAATTAACATTATTGAAAAATTATAATAAATCTTTTTATTATCTGACGACCTCCGTGGAGTAATGGTTACCATGGCAGACCGCCCTGCCAGGAGGTCCGCGGGTTCGAATCCCGGTCGGATCATGATGAAAAACGAACTTTCTCTGATTGGCCTCGGCCTCGGGTCTTGGATGTTTATCTATATATGTATTTGTTATAAAATATAACATCGTTGAGTTAGTATCTCATACACAACACAAGTTTCGAACTTACTTTGGGGCTAGCTCAATCTATGTGAATTATCCCTAATATTTATTTATTTGTTTTATTTATTAGAGAACCAGTTTCTGAGCTTAATGCGTTTTAGAAATTAGTAAAACAAACACACAGACAAAGGTAGGTAAGTAGGTAACCTTATTGTCTTTTCGTTTTAAATAGGTAATCTATCCCTTTGTTGTAAAAATATCCTATCATTATTTCGTCACATTGATAAAATTATAATAAGTCATGGTATTAGTTAGCATATAGCTATCTGTTCTTCATCATCATCACATTTAAAATGCTTTGTCCTAAATGCCTGACTGGTGGATCAACGCATACGTAGAGACCTAAAACTTCGAGAACAAAGAACACAACGTTCTTTGTAATACGTAAGTAGATTTAGAAGGAAGACAAACAGAAGAAAGAGGCACCGCAATAATCTTAACGGTTAGCCTTGGGATCGAGAGAATCAGCATCCAGGAGACATACCTTTTTTATCATCTTAGTGGTATAAAAAGGGAGGGAGGGCCTGACTTTTCCTTCCTTTAAGACATCAAAAATATAAATCTATACATATTAACAATAAACCGGTTAAAAGCTAGGTTACTCTGCAGAGCAATCGCGATTTTAATTTTAATTCTGTATAATTTCAAATGCAAAATTAACAGCAAATCCTAATTTGTACCCTTGAAATTTTATACTTTACTAACAATTTGGTTAGCATACAATCCGATTTCATTTAGTTTAGTATTTAGTTAGCGCTAGTCTAGCTGTAACGAGTACCTAAAATTAACAATCCAATGGCGATCGTGCTGAATTATCTTCAAGAGTAAGGGGGCAGGTTTAAAAGTTATTATCAAAAATATATTTAGAAATTTCTTAATTTCGAATGTCAAAAGAGAGATAGCAAATAGAAATGCGAAAAGTACCTTTGTTTCCTACTCTTACTTTGTATTGTTATTGATCGATTGGAATTATGACTTGCGAATTTTCCTATTGTTTTATCAAAATTTCCTGTTAGTCTGATAACGCATACTATGTATTAGGCATAGGCACTCGTTTAGCTCGACAAAAAAAATAAGACAATACAACTGTATTACCTAACTAGGTATACACATAAAACTTACGGACTAGTGTTTTTGCAACAAGGCGGTTCAGTTCGTACTTGTGCCTAAGAATATAAGTACTCATTACTTTTATCTCCACTGTAAGGTCTATAGTTTTTGTGATACATTAACATTCTTCTTATGATAAAATAACTCAAAAACGCCGATAAATAATAATTTTATGCATGAAATCTTTCACACGAGTCTGCCGCGATGATTCAGGCATGCATCACCACACGCACTCCCTTTGTTCGACCGCTGTTACTCAGGACCTGCATTCCTGTTCTCTGAGGCACGCCGAAGCCATTTGGGACGCTTTACGGATTCCTATTTGGGAAGGACTTGCTAAGATATAAATCTATAATATCTAGACGCCGCCGTAAGTCAGTATTTTGATAGTATGGCGAGAAGGCGAGATGCGATCATTACTAGCGGCATCTGATTACATTTATGACGCGCTCCGTTGATTGAATTAATTTTAAAAGGTTAAAAATTTATTTTGCATGATACCAAATAAAAAAAACTAATACTTATTAAAAAATTTAAAGACACCCTTGGTAGTGTACCCGAGATTGGCAATAGAAAATAGAAATGCGTTGAGGGAAGTATCTGCGAACCTGTGATTTCACGCAGGCGTTTATTATTATTTAAAAAATACTAATTCGTAAATAAAGACATTCTATTATTAGAGATCATGGCCTAATAAGATATTTTTAAAAATTCCCATGGGTACGCGGATATTGAATTGTCCTCTAGTTATCGTTTAACAGGAATTTTTTTACATGTCCTAGTTTAAATTATCTTTTATTCTACGAACAATGTTCTTAGAATAAGAAAATGGAATAGATAAGTAAGTATGTACCTATAATACGTCAATTGGATTGATCGATTTGTAAGAATACGATAAAATATAAGTACGTAATTGATTCAAGAATTTAAAATTCCGTACAATAACATCACAGAACTCTACCCCTAACAGTCCAGTTTCAACTTTGAACTTTTAATTTTTATCATTCATCAACGCAAACATTAAATCTATTGAAGAAAGTTGGTTGATGTGCTCTCGACTGCACTACCACTGAATCATGGCTTTTCTTATATCGATGTTTAATTTCGTAAAATTAATAGAAAATTGGTGCAGTGATGACTAATGTGTATGACTCATACATATTATTAATCTAAGTCTAGAAGAATTAATCTTAGTAATAAGTAGATAATAAATAATAATTAATGAAAGAAGCAACCAGAGCCGGAAACATGATTCAAGTATTCTAAATATTGCGTAAAGAGACTTACTCGAATTTCGATTTATCAACAGTACTTATTCTTATTTATTGTATATTGTAATTATGTACAAAGTTTCATAACGATGATGTTTACATTGTTAACAAAAATCTTTGTTCTTTACCCTGGTTATCTTTTTCATGGGTTGGCTGTACCACATGAGTAAAGGTGTACTATGAGTAAGTAACACTTTTACTTTATAGTCACCAATTTAGTATTTCAATCAGCGGCTTTATCATCCAGGTCTCCAGAGCTCCAATTGGGGGGGTTGGGAGGGTTGGCAACGCATATACCTCCGGTATTGCAAGCGTCTAGATAGACTACGGTGACGACTTACCATCAGGCCGGCCGTAGGCTTGTTTGCCACCTTTGTGGAATAAAAAAAACAGTTAAATCTAGTCTCTACTCAATCCGAAACGCTATATTGTACATTCATACAAAATATAAAACAAGCAAGATGCACTTGAGATTTTAGACTAGATCTAAATTATTTTTATTTTGAGAATAGATTGCTTGTTTGAAAAAAAAATAAAAAGTAATTAATAAACAAGGAAACCCGCTTGCTTGTTTGCTAAAAAAAAGTTATTAATAAATAAGGAATGTTGTAGATTTCATCAGTTTTCTTATGAATCCTACACGTCACGAGTACCGCACCGCACGTACATTCCATTATCCTATTAACTCATTTATAAAGAACAGAAGTTTTACCTATGATTCCTTCGACTTGTAGGAAAACAACGGCGCCTATGTGTCATTACATAGGTTTTGTTACTGGATATACGCCCTTATCACAAGAACATAAGACACGACGGTACTTGATATGACTGTACATATGTACCTACATAGTAAATTTCCTTGATAATTTGCCATCGTCTGTGTCAGATAAGGAAACAGAGTAACTCACATTTAAATGAGCATTTACATAATGTACTTTGATCTTACCTTACCTATCTGTTTCAAACGGATAATATCGTAAAAAAATGTAGGAAAAACCATTTTTAAAATTACGCAATTAAAAACAATAAAAAAAAAACATTGCGTGATTGTGAACATTGATCATTTTCCGATACATTGATCCGTTTGCGAATTATTTACATTTAACGTGCCAATTTTCGTTTTGCACGCCCCCCCTCTATCTCCGAAAGTCTTGTGTTTAGAAATTCGAAAAAATTCATGGTAGTAGTCCATATAGTAATGAACCTACAAGGAAAACTATAACGGTTAAGTAGGCTTTACTAGTTACGTAGTTACCGAGTAATAGCCGACGAACTTATAAAATAAAATTTCTTTGATGAACACTTACAAATGTGATAGAATTTGATATTGGACTCAACTGAAGGCAAGCAAAGCACAGCAAATACGGAACCCTACATTGTGCGTGGTCCGACACGTACTTGCCCGTTTTTTTTTTGTTTTAACTTTTAACCTTTTACACAAAATCGTTCGAATGGAAATTTCGTAAAAGTTATTTTATTGTAACTTTTGTATGACTTCTGTGACAAGACAGCCTGCTTCCTGGTGAACTAGCTAGCGAATTTTTATTTGCACTATTTACTTACCCATACTACTACATACTTTCATATAAGAAAGAAAATATTATAAAGAGGTATAGTTTGTTAGGTTGTAGAAATATTATTTGACGAATAAATTGAAACCAATTTTTGTTTGTGAGAATGCTCACGAGGCTGGTATTAAATAAAGCTGAAGATTGTTTGGTTGAAAATGAAAGCATTAATATCAGGAACTATTGTTTCACATTGAAAAATCTTTTGGTGTTGGACAGCCCATTTATCGAGGAAGACTCGCTATGTAGACAAAGTTGCGCGGGATAGTAAATATACAATGAGATTCTCACTTTATCATATCGTAATATAATTATAAATAGTTCATAGAATGTTAACTTCGCGCAAGTTCTTTTAGTACAAAAAACGTCCATTTCAAACCACAAACCTTTTGTCGGCTACGTCCGTTTATGGTCATCATTCCCACGCCACCAACGTTTTGTTTGTTAAGCAAATATTACTTGAAGAGAATTGGTTTAGCTACCAACTGCGGATGATCTGATATGACCAGGAGCATAAGGATATATCCATCTATAATTACTAAGTATTGTTTTATTTCAAGAATACGAAAAGAACAAAATAGGGTTGTTTCCAGGGTCAAAATAATTACTAAATGGACACGTATTTTTTCTTTTTTCGATTAAACAAAAAATAACAAAGATACAAGGCATAAAAATTTAGGAGTGAAGTGGGGGCCTTTGACGTCACCCCGTGCGAAAAAATGCCACACGGCGTGACGTCACACGTAATTTTAATGGGCTATATCTTTGTCATTTATTGGTCCAATTTACAAATGAAAAAATGAGCGTCACTTACCTTTGAATAATCCAAAAGACGGACTAATAACATTTTTTACGGCAACAAGCCAATTGTTTTAGTGTGATGTTTTATCATAATCGTGACTTTTTCTCCGAAAAGAGAACGGAGCCGTCATCGATCGAGTAGATTGTAGATGGCTAGGATAGGTAGGACTCGTATTGGTCGTAGTCCATCTAAATGACGAGTAATATGCAAATCAAAAATGCTATAGGCCATGTTCCACCTTGATCCGAGTTAGTTTTTTTAGTCCCTGTCCGTCCCGTGATCCTAGTGCGAAATTATTTTAAAGAACCAGAATTTAAGTTCCAACAAGAATTTTGTATGTATACATTCTCGCGTTTTAGCAAAAAAAAAACAAGTTTTAAAACTAATCCTGTTACGACTTGTTCCCTATTTATCTTTTTATATTTTTTTATGCCATTTAGATAAACGGTTGACTCGTGATTTACTTGTTTTCTTAGTACATAATATTTATATTCAATGTTTTTTTTAATATGGTATAAGTAGGCACTTACCTGGGTCAATGCTGTTGCATTAATATAATGGATGTATCGTCGCGTGGGTGATTAAAGGTAAAACATTCAAAGACAATGCCTTTTCGAAGGAAATTCGTCACAAAACTTTATTCATGATGAGCCACAAACAACCTTCACCATGCAAATACATTACTCATATTTTAAAGTCTGACCAAAAAACATTGCGAAATTCAATGACTTTGTATTGTGGTTTATGTGGTGTAACCCTTATGTGTAATATGTTATATGGTTTGAAGAAGGCTGTTATGTGGGCTTTTATATTCCCGAAGTTAAGCGAAAACGAGATTGTTGACGGGTTCTTCGTCCCACTTCGTCTTACTTTTCCTTTGTCTTCTAACTTCGTGGCTAACTTCACTTCACTTGGGTCAACTTCGCTTAACTTAAAGTACTTGAAGTTCTCTACCAAAATAGTAAATTATTTTATTCAATATTTTTTTTTTTATAAATCAAAGGTCTCCCTCCATTAAAGCCTCGGTCGGATAGATAGAGTCCAAAGGTAGAGTTTAGTTGCAAGGATATCATGAGACGTCAGTAAAGATTTTAAAGCAACTGTATGTATGGTTAAAATATATCCTGTTACAGAGTTGGTCGCAGATGGCCTGTTTATCGTCATATATCATTAAAAAAAAGTGTTTATCACAAAATTAAGTAAACATTTAAAAATAACGAACCGCGGAAGCATATATGACACACCACTGACGTAGTAAGGGCATGACCATGACAGATATTATCATTTTAATCGGTGCCTACACGACAAGTAAGCAACGCCTTGAATATTTCCTGATTCACTATCTTTGAAAAGGTCTTGTCTTTATTTTTTTTGTGGAGGAATAAAACTTTTAGCCAGTATTTAATTCTACATTTATTTTGTCAGCATTATTTCTGTATCTGAGGTTGCCTGGAAGAAATTGCGTAGCGATAAGGCCGCCTCTTGTATTTCTAAATTAATTTATCCGTGTATACTGTAATTTTTGTTTGGTGCAATAAAGAGAGTGTATGTAGTAATTAAGAGGTAGGGCACAGCGGATAATCCGCTCAAATCGAAGCAGTCTGCCTGGGGATGGACCTCCACCTTACAGAAGATCGTAGCCAAATAACATTGGTATGTGCCATGTTGTGTTCCTACAGTGAGTAAGGTCTCCAGAGCTCCACGTGGGGGGGAGGGTTGGCAACGTGTGAGTGATACCTCCGGTATTGCAAGCGTCCATAGGCTACGGTGACGGCTTGCCATCCCGTATGCTTGTGATTTGGACCTTTGTGGTATAAAAAAAAATCTCTAATTATCTCTTTTTCTTCTTTAGTTTGACAGTGACAGCTATATTTTAACCGTTTTATTGTGAAAAAAGTTGACTCTACTTTTTTTATGCTTATGGCATTTCTTTTATGTAGGTACGTAAATACTTTTTATTAGTGAAATAAGTGGAATTACACTAAAACAGTGGAATTCAATGATTATTAATTTAAAAAAAGGTTAATAACCAGCCATGAAAAATATTGCACATCCGTCCTCCCTCACTATGTTTACGATACACTACACTGCCAACAAGACGACATATTTTACAATAAATTGTTTTGTAGCTTCCTTATTATTAAGTAAACTATAGTTACATTAAATACAGAGAAGGTACTTCCATATAATACCTCAATATCTACATGCTTTTTAAGTTTCCGTAGTAAACTAACAACAACCTTTATAGTTTTGCCATGTCTGTCTATCCGCGGTCTAGCGCCTAGACGCTTAATACTAGAAAAGTATAATTTGGCACGTTTACAGTGAAAATGTCTCTATGATAAAGATAAAATATTAAAAGTTTTTATTCACAAGCTCGGGCTCTCACAGGGAATTGGTCGGTGTTCGTGCGTCGACATTTTTTGGTAAACAACACGTTTCATAGAATTCGTCCCTGTCCCTGAACAGCGACCAATAAAATTCCTTAGAGGCACTTCTTTCTAGTCAAAGTGTACAAATAATATTAATTTGTATATTTTGTGCACTTCGATTAGAAAAAGTGCCAGTGAAGGCCTAGTCTCCGAAGTCCGAACCTATTAATAAATATGTTCTTAAAGTGACCGCTAGAGGCACGATTTCTTTCACAAACACGCCTTGAGAGTTTTCGATGCTTACTTTCCGACTAATTTGTATCATCAAATTCACAATCATTAATTTTATTTATAAAAAAAAACTAATTACTAAAACCGTCTGAATTAAATGACATCTTGCAAAAATTGCAAGCTTGCATTGCATCAGCATTGCATTTTAAGTAAGGTCAGTGCAGTCGACATGAGTCGAAGTCGCGCCAAGGAAAACTGGCCACCAAACCAATTAGAGAGGAATTTTGTGGGCTGGGAAGCATGCAGAATTGGAGCAATGCTAAGTCCAGGCGTGGGATCACGTTAAACAAAGATAAAATATGTAAAATCGTCATCGATGATGTTACAAAAGTTTTTTAAAATTCATTTATAGTATAGCTTCTCAACAGTGAAAGAATTTTTCAAATCTGTCTAGTGGTTTCGAAGACTTATTCAATTCAAAAACAATCAAACAATAAAAATGTTCCTCTTTTTATATATTTTTATATGTATAACAAAAACAAAGATGTTTTTCCATATTATTTGTTCCTCTTTTTTTTATATATTTTTATATGTATAACAAAAACAATGATGTTTTTCCATTTTTTTTTATTTTTTTTATCTTTATTATGGCATAAACAGAGCACAGTGTAAAGACATATTACACTGTCATATGAGTATGTTTTGAGTGTCAGAACATTTATGAAATAGGTTAGCTCGAACGGGGAAGTACCACCTCTCGCAGAATATCAGCGTAAAGTAACGTTTCGTTCGGTGAGTGAGAGATCCGTAAGCCAAATTCCTTTTTCTAATCCTTTTTCTCTGTACTCCCTTCATCTTAGCAGGCGACGTACCTATTGGTAGGTGGTCCTCGTGCTTGTTTGCTTACTGTTGTCTTCTCTGGCTTAGATACTTCTTAAGATTATGTAATTCCCATGGGAACGGTAATGTTATGGTAGGGATCACGTGTAGGGCTTGTAATATTCGTCCATTTTTACTTCTAAAACTACTGTTCGAATTATTCGAATTTTACGAATTTTTCGAATACTTTTTATCTAAAAAACAAAATATCCTTCTAAATTGAATGTAGCACATAATATCGTAGATTTTGTAAAACTCTGTAGATTATGATTGATTGATAGATTGATTTGTAAAGAAAAACTATAGTTTATTTAACATTTATTTGCAAAGCACTAACTAAGTTAAATAATCAGTCTCTTTTTGTTTGGAAAACCGTCAGTTAAAGATCTCTTAATCTCTTTTAGTAACAAAAATGTAATAAATATGCTTTTTAAAAGAAGCACACGTATTACTTCTCAAGCATATACAGGGTGACAGGTTATAAGACCTATTCCTTAAAACTGGTTAAACTAGAGGTTATTTGCAACAAATTAGCCCCCATTAAAAGGGGGTCGAAAGTGACCGGTTACCAAGATATTGGTGTTGAAAATCCCCTTAACTAAAATAGTATTTGTTTCTCCGCACTCAAGTGACACATTTTTGGAAGCTGATGAACTAGCAACTATTTTTAATCAGAATGCGGGTTTTTAATGTTTAATATCCCCGAAATGATAAGGTCTTAAGTGTCAAAACTTTAAATACTTTTTTCGCACCTTTTACCATCGACATGGATTACACGAAAAAAATGAAAGACACTTGGCGTACAAATTATATAGATAACTGCGGAATTTCATGACCTTTCCATAAAGGTAAAAATATTGATTAATTATGAACCAATAGAAAAAAAATTGTCACCCTCGCCGACTATTCAAGCACAATCTTTTCGCTAGTGTTGCCAGTAGTGTTAATCAAATTTGATATAATTTTTTGTGCATTTCGTTCACATCTGTGTATAATTTATTTGTATTGTTGTATTATATAATATAAAGTATTCGAAAAATTCATATTATTCGAATACTAACACTTACATAAACAGGTTTCAGCAATGGACCACGCAATATTTTCGAGAGAGTAATCAATTGTTTTAAAGTCACGTGTTGAGGAAATACGTCACAACTTCACGTCACGGTATTTCCGACAAAACATCATCAAATCAAGTTGAAATACGTGATTTCATTAAGTTTCAATTTCTTTCTCAACGTTTCACAACATTTTTAGCAACTCTATTTTAAGAGAGGTAGGGCACAGCGGATAATCCACTCAAATCGGAGCAGCCCGTCTGGGGAAGGACCTCCACCTTACAGAAGATCGTAGCCAAATAGCATTGGTCTCGGCCATGTTGTGTTCCTACGGTGAGTAAGGTCTCCAGAGCTCCACTTGGGGGGGTTGGGAGGGTTGGCAACGCGTGAGTGTGATACCCCCGGTATTGCTTACGTCTCTAGGCTACGGTGACGGCTTACCATCAGGCCGACCGTATGCTTGTTTGCCACTTGTGTGGTATAAAAAAAACTCACAAAATCGCAAACACGTTGAAACACGTGAAAAAAAATCTGCTTTTGTTTTCTTTTGCAATACATTCAACACATAAAACCACATAACACACATAAAGTAAGCCTTCCTACCTGTAATTGAGTGATTTTTAGTGGAAAATTAGAGCTTATTAGTTTATAGGTACCTAGTTGTAACTGGAAAATTTGGAACTTCTCAGTCGTGCACTCTTGCCAGAGTGGTCGTGGTGACGTCAGGTCTTTCGTCACCGCTTCTCTCGTGATGCGACGCCATGTTATGCCGCATGCAAACAAGCAAGCGGGCCACCTGATGGAACGTGGTTACGATCGACTATAAACATCATTTACCAGATGCTCTATCATTGCCAATAGGGAGAGTATATTAGCCTACATAGCACTAGCCCATTCATAAATGATCTTAACTCCAAACTTTTCATGTGTGACATAGATAGCTTGGATAGCGTCAAACGCTGATCAATCATTATAGAGAAAATCGAATGAGGTCCTGTGAATCAGACGTAGTATACGTAAGTAAAAACAGCGGGTTATTCTCGGAATACATACATTTAAAATCTAGTCTCACTCAATCTCAAGCTACCTTGCTCTACAAATATAAACCGATAGATAGCGCTTAATATTGATACTAGATTTTAATCTAATGGCGAATAGGCTTTAGGGCAATGATTGCAGAATCGATTTTGATTAATTGTTTTTACATAAACACAGTTGTCGGCAATTGTAGACCACGCAATATTTTCAAGAGAGTAATCAATTAAAGTCACGTGTTGAGGAAATACGTAAGTATATTTTGATACGCCACAGCTTCTCGTCACGGTACTTCAACAAAACGTCATCAAATGAAATAAGCTGAAATACCCAAGATTTCGTTAAGTTTCAATTTCTTTCTCAACGTTTCACAACATTTTTAACAACTCACGAAATCGATACACGTTGACACGCCTGAACAAAAAAAGTTTTAGTTTTCTTTTGCAATACATAATAACACATAACAAAAAGGCTTTCTACCTGTAATTGAGTGATTTTTAGTGGAAAACTTTTTTTTGGAGCTATAACTTACTAAAAACAAATTCGTTAGATTCGTGTTTTTATGTCGTAGTTGTCATACCTCAGGCAAACAAGCAGGCCACCTGATGGAAATTGGTTATGGCCGTCTATAAACATCAATAACCAGAAGCTCTATCAATGCCTGTTACAAAAAGGGAATAGGGAGAGTGTATTGCTGCTTTACATCCCTTATATTTGTTTTCTCCCCGGTCAAACTAGCCAATTTCATAAATGCTTTGCCACTCAAAACTTCTCCGGAAGGCCGTATACAGAAAGAAAGCTGGCAGCCTATGCCGATCTACCAGCGCTTGTAAGCGCTGGTCCATTCAGGTAACAGCTACATAAAGCAAGCAGATTGGAGCGTGTTGTCGTAGTTTTTAATTAATTTCAAATAGCGGTGCCAGCGCTGACCAGCGCGTGTCGAAGATTGTCGTAACTTGTCGGCGACGACGTTCGGCGCTTATCGGCGCTGGTTCATAGAGACTGCCTGCACCGGTTACATGCGCGGATCTATAAGCGCTGGTAGATCGGCATAGGCTGCCAGCTTTCTTTCTGTAACGTCCTAACGCTCCAATCCATTCCATGTCAAACGCTGATCAATCATTTATAGATAAAAATCGAATGAGGTCCTGTGAATTACACGTAGTATATACGTAAGTAAAAACAGTCGGTCCATTCTCGGAAAAAACCATTTAAAATCTAGCTCAGTCTCAAGCGTTACCTTGCTCTAATATAAAACTATAGATAGCGCTTAAAATTGATATTAGATTAAAATTGTTTTTATTACGTTCTTATAACAGTTGGTGTATTGAAAAAAATGTGTATTCATTTCTAAATTCATGTTTACTTTACCTTATTTTTGATATGCGACATTAAACACATATTTATCATTAGTCGGGTTGTTTTGCCTCACGATTTTCTTGGAATGCTATTACGAGTAAGAATAAATAACTCAGGATTTTCCCGAGAGATCAATTTTATTGTGAGTCCATGATTGACATTCTGCGTAGTTCATACATTAAATATATATATGTAAACAATAAATAATGTTGCGTAATAAAAAAGTACTTATAGTGATTGCACAATATTTTATCACAAATACTGTACAGTACTGTATGTAAATAAATACTAATAAAAATTGACAAAATGTTGAATGTTAAAAGTTACAATGTGAATTCATTCAAAATATTTAAAATCCTTAATATGATTTCTCAATAAAATATCAATAATGCAATATTCAAATATAAGTTGCTAGTATCGTAATGTTAAAAAAAAAAAAATCTTAGGCGTTGAACTCGACGGTTGGATGTGTTTACAATACGTAGTAGGTAATAAAAAATCTCTATAGTCGATCGATACTTACTATAAACTAATATGCTTTTGATTTACCGAAAACGAAAATGTCAGGCAAACTGCTACGAGAAAATAAAACGAGATGGCTCGAGAGTCGAGATAAAGGAGGGTGGCGTAAAAGACATGAGGCTTATATATACCCTGGGTCGATGAGAGCTGATGATTCGATGAATTCATAATTGTTCTAGCTAACTGGGTAATTTTCTGGGATATAAACTACTGTCCCAGAAAATCACTCTCCGAAAGAAGTAAAAAGTGGCATGGAATTCCGTATGGGATATTTTTTTTTTGTTTAATTGAACTTGTTTGTAATGTCGTAACTATTAAGTAATCTGTGGTAATGTTCTGGATAGGGTGGGGTGGGGGTTGGGAGAAAGGGTAGAGGAAGAATTTGAGGAGAGGCGATTTATTTTGCCGTTAGCAAAAGTCGACGTGGGAGTCGTAGGCACAGCTAGATAAATTATATCCATGAAATTGTAAACATAAATCCATCGTAAAATCACGAAGTTCTTCTACATGGACCTTGACAGTCGGCCGGCGGCTTGGCATTGCTACTCATTATGAATTTCACTGTTATGAAATATTGCGTTAACGTTCTGAAACCATACATTGCCTAATAATTTGCGTACCAATCGAAATAGTAAAACGAATTTCTAGGACATTTCAAAGTTTATGATGTATTTTTATACAATTACTTATGGAAATAGCGTCGCATATGTGCTACAGAGCGAAGCGCTACCAACATGTTAGTAGTAGGATATTGGGCTTCCTATCCCACTTACCGATAGGAAGTATTCAGACGCACAAACCCATCTCGTTCTGTCGGCGTTCGCCTCCATCACGATGGGTTAGTGCATCTGAACACTTCCTATCGGCAAGTGGGATCGGAAACCCAATATCCTAAAAATTAACGTACCCTATTGAATCGACGGTTGCAGATGGTTGAAAGCAAAAAATCAGATCAGATATACTCATGTCTTACGCAGAAGTGACTTATACAATACATTAGGTTGGCGCGTGAACCCAAAGTGGTTTTTGAAGTCCGATTCGGTCTCGTAACAATTTGTATTTTTCCGTGGGAAGGGTGTTTGCCCGCCGCACAACCCCCATATTGCTGGAGGACCACAACCTACGTTGGTCGGCGAGTCCATCGGACTTAGCCGGGTAGCTAGCTAGGCTGTGCTACCGACCATTCCCCCATCCGCCACCCGGGGGACGCCCCCCTGTGCTGTGAGGTCCAGCACGGGGATTGCTTATCATTATACAATAATGAAAAGTAAAAGTTCAGGTCAGATAGACTCATGTCTTACACAGAAGTTAGCAATAAGCGTTTTTCCATGACCAGATTGGTTCAAAGAACATCTGAACGTTAGGATATCTTAGAAAATGAAATTGAAATATAGGTCCGATTGACTCATGTCCATCTATAGAAAGTTGCTTTTTTTCTATAACCAGATTGGCTCGAAGACATCTAAATTACAATTCCATTTGATTATTCTACTAAGTATATAAAATAATGATAAGTCCAGGTCAGATAGACTCATGTCTTTCACAGAAGTTAGCAATAGCGTTTTTCCATGACCAGATTGGTTCAAAGAACATCTGAACTTTAGAATATCTTAGAAAATGAAATTGAAATATAGGTCCGATTGACTCATGTCTATCTATTGAAAGTAGCTTTTTTCCTATAACCAGATTGGCTCGAAGACATCTAAATTTCAATTTCAATCATTCATAATCATCGGCATACATTTAATGACATTAGCGTGTGGTTGCAAACAATAACTTTAAATTCAGGTCAGATTGACTCACGAACTTCCACAAACTTTGAGATAAACTTATCACACGTTTACTTTCTCATCTGTGACCAAATTGGCTTGAACCTCGTCTAAATTTTAGATTATTGTTTCTATTAAACTTAAATTTGGGTCAAATTGACTTAGATCGTTCCACAAAATTAAGAGATAGATAATGCTCTCAATTTCTGTGGCCAGTTTGGCTCGAAGATCTCCAAATTTAAATTTAATTTAATACAGCTAACAGCTCACGCTAAGGTATGTCACACGCTACCGAGTCTATGAATGAACCAAATGAGTCACAATCCCCTGTACTTATACGCAGCGAGCGAGTAAAGAGCCGTTTCCACAAGATAGTCGTTACTAACATAATTTACTTCTCGTAAAATATAATATACATTTACACTGTTAATAAAGTATCATTGATGTGTAAAAAATACCAAAATTATCATTGAGGTGTAAAAAATAAAAAAAATATGATATATAAGCTTATTTTGTCTTATAATCTTAACCATCAAGTAAATCGGTAAAAAGAAACAAAAAATCCCTGGATGGAAACATATTTATGGGTATATCTGAATGCTACAAACATTGCTTAACTTAATCCATAAGTACCACAATTAAAACGAATTTAATTATATGTGTTTATATTCATCACCTACAGAGTACATAATATACCTACCTATATTATGTAGTCACAGTCCAAAAAAAAAATGAAATGCAGACGATATATAAGATAAAGCTAATTTAAGGTATAAGGTTGATTAATGTAAAGTCTACTTTAGTGTATTATTGCTGACGCGAGATTAAGAGTAATTCTAATGGGTATACACGTTTCAACTAGTCTAAACTGTTTCTCATGAAATCTAAGTCTACACCTTATCAGCATCCTGTTCCTGTTGTTGAATGGTAAAATTATATTACCTATTAGGAATTGGGGATCCGCTTATAAAGTCGACAAACAATCAAAACTAAACATTTATTCGGAGTATACATTCGGAAATATTGTTTTATTTTAATTTTTGTCATCAATGTATATAATGAATAATAACATAAAGAGAATAAATAATAAAATAGCATACCAGTCGGCAAGCGGTATCAGTTCAGTTGGTGTGAGAGCCAGCGTACCCTCCATCATCCTCATCATCAAGATATTCCAGAGGTGTATCACTTGATGGTAAGTATTGAATTGTTACACATTATTTTGAAGAAATGTTCCAACAATAATGTACTACGGAACCTACGTTATTCGGAACGAGTCTTTCTTGAATTAAAATTTATTCATTACCGAACCGAACTTTGGCTTTGTAGCTATGTAATTAAGGTTCAATTTGTAATGATTTTTTTAGCTAAAATAATCATAACAAGAACCCTCAAAATCGGCTTCGGCTTTGTAGCTATGTATTAAGGTTCAATTTGTAATGAAAAAATATATTGCTGAAACTGCATTTATTTTTAATAAAAGGGATTTAATTTAATTAAAAATCCACAGTTGTTGATCAGTCTTTCATAAGGTGAAACACCTGAAAGTCAACGTTCCAAATTACTTATTAACCAACATGTAAGTGAGTATAAAGTTATTATTCATCAATCTGGTGTACCTCTCGCTGTGGCCAAGACACCCTTAGCCGTCAGTACGATCAGTTGCATGAGTCTGTGTAACTGGCAGTGAGTGGACACTAGGGTTGATAGGTCATAACATTGTCAGGGTAAATCCTACGATTTTTCATCACATGTCAAGCAACTACAATCCCATCCAGCATTTTTGATGGGTTTAAAAAATCGACTTCTTCGTGTATCAGTAAAAGTTACATCCTTGACTGTTGTCTAGGTACATATCAAGTCAGTGGTTGTCAGATGATTTAAAAACACTGACACCAGCTAACCCGCAGTTGACTTCTACTAATTACCACAAAAGAAGGAAAAATTTATTGAATTTTAGTGTCTGTCTCACTATTGTATCATACATTAGATTAACTAGAAGTTACTTTGATTAGTTTAAAAAAATATTAATTCTTGGTATGATTTTAGGTCGGACTACGAAACAGATTACTCGAGCAAGGTAGCTAAGAAGCCTAAGGCAACCCCGAAGCGGAAATCTGAAAAAGCTCCGATCGCGACCGGATCCAAAATAAGGTATTTTTTTTGTACAGTTATATCATCGACAATAATAGTAAAAATTTACACAAGCTGTTTTTTTTCAATGCAGTAAGGTCTTTAATTTTATAGAAACATACTATAGTCTCAGGTTCGAATCCTGTTGCGGAAATTATTTTTTCATGAGCTAATAATTTTATCAATAACCCCATATATGTTTGCTGCTCAAACAAGCATTTACGTAGGCTTAGATGTCTCTGTCCTTTATCTCAAAATACATACTTACTGGTGTTATAATTAATGTAAATTAATAAAACCTTTATTTTATTTACAGTAAAAAAACGAGTCGGAACGCTAGTGCGAGAGACCTGTTCCAGTTGGAGGGGGATGTGGAGCATCGTCCCCCACCAACCAAGACGGACCTCCCAAATACCCTGGTGAGCAACGTGGCGAACGGGAAGGTAAAGCGGACGGTAGACATCTCAGGGGAGTTTTACCTGGATGTAAAAGTCTACCACAAAGCAGACATCCTTTCGACGCCTGCGGACCAGCGGTGGAAGAAGGCGTCCGTCACGTTAAAAGTTCAATTGGACAGAGAAACGCCGCAGTGGGACGCGCTGCAGGCGTTTATGTTACGGGCTCACGAGCTCTTTAATGACTCGGAGCCCGTATATTTTAGTGATAAAAATTAATTATTTTTTTCATTTTTATTCATGTTCACATTTGTTGTCTGTCTCACTATTGATTTTTTTACTTAGTAGTAGTACTTAAAGTTTAGTTTTAATTAATTTCTGTTATTTAGTTATGTAATCATATTAAAAAAATAAATTCAAGTAGGTATTTAAGATATTTTGTTAAATATTAATATTAATTGCATTAAATATTTTATTATTAAATTTTTTATATTGGGATATCCTCAAAATGCCTTTTTGCACAGTTTGCAATTTAACTGTTGAGCGCAGTCACTGGACAGGTCACTTACGCAGTACTAAGCACAAAAATAATAATGTTTCATATTTTTGCGATGGTGTTGAGATAATACATTCGGCATTTCGAAATCGCATTGCTTCTTATAGAATTGTAGATATCAATGATAACTACGCACTAGAAACATTTTTGAACAATATTCGAGATAAAGTCAAGATATTAATAGACAAAACTCTTAAGAAACATATTTGTGTAAAAATTAATTTTGAATATTTCGCTTTGTTTTATATGTTTAAAAATGATAATCAAGAGATGAAATCATTTGGCACTAAAAACTATACAATCCATCAGAATTATGATTATAATTTATTAATATCTCAAATCAAAAACACATTAACAAAAAAGATAGAAGAATTCCAGGGCCGTGACAGTGGGTGGACTTTCTTGAGTAGTTCTCATATAGAAGTCAATGTTAACAAATACCAACCTTTGCGCGGCTCGGGTTTTATTGAATTGTCGCCTCCGATTAAATCAAAAAAAGCATGTATAAATATTCACAATAATGATGACTTTTGCTTTCTGTGGTCAGTTGTAGCTGCTTTATATCCAGCTAAGCATCATCCTGAAAGAGTATCATCATACCCTGATTTTCGTAATGTTTTAAATGTAGAAGATATAACTTTCCCATTGGGTTTCTCAGATATTGAGCGGTTTGAAGTAAATAACCCTGATATTTGTATTTATATCTATGGTTTAAAAAATAACACCGTAATAGGACCTCTTTACAAACCGAAAACCTTGAAGGAAAAAGTAATTCATTTACTTTATTTAGAAAGCGGTAATTTATCACATTACTGTCTCATTAAAGATTTGCCTCGTCTTGTTAAAAAACAAATAACGAAGCATCATAGTAAGCTGCACTTATGTAACGCGTGTTTAATGTTTTTTAATTCAAGCGATGATCTTAGTTCTCATAGCTGTGGTGGTATTGCTACTGAATTACCTCCAAAAGGCTCGTTTATTCAATTTGAAAATTATCAAAGAAAGCAGATGGTACCTTTCGTAATATACGCAGACTTTGAAACAATGTTAGAAAGGTACGAATCTTGTGATCCTGATCCATCTAAAGCGAACACTGTGACGCGACAGCGACATGTGCCTGTGGCCTACGCCTATCATATTACGTGTACGATAGACGAAAGCTACAATCGTTACGTTTCTTATCGCGGCTTGGATTGTGTTGCTAATTTCATAAAGTCAATATATAAAGATGCACATAACATTCATAAAATTTTGAAAAATAAAGCTCCCATGATTTATACAGATGACGATGTTTACGATTTCGAAAACGCAGTGACATGTCATATATGTGATCACTTTTTGTTCGGCGACAGAGTTCGGGACCATTGTCACGTGACTGGTAAATATCGCGGCGCAGCTCATAATATTTGCAATTTACAATACAAACTGCCAACGTTTTTACCGGTATTTTTTCATAATTTATCTGGATATGACTGTCATCTTTTTATAAAAGAATTAAGTACAGCTCCCGGACCTATTAAAGTGATACCTAAAACAAAAGAAAACTACATTTCTTTCACAAAATTTATTCCTATAACTACTGAGGAAAGTATGCAGATTCGGTTTGTAGATTCATTCAGGTTTTTAGGAACTAGTTTAGACAAACTGGCTAGTACTATGAAAAAACAGGAGTTTAATCAATTAAAATCTTACTTTCCCGATAAAAAACAATTTAATCTGCTTACACGTAAAGGAGTGTATCCGTACGATTACATGTCTCATTGGAGATGTTATGCAGATACGTGTTTACCTTCTAAAAATAATTTCTTTAACTCATTGACTAACGAAGCAATCACTGATAAGGATTATGAACATGCTCAGTCTGTTTGGGCAGTGTTCAATATTCAAAATATGGGAATGTATACAGATTTGTATCTGAAAACAGACGTTTTGTTGCTTGCAGATATATTTGAAAGTTTTAGAAAAACATGTAAACGTTATTATAATCTAGATCCCGCGTTTTATCTTACAGCACCGAGTCTATCCTTCGATGCTATGCTTTTAAAAACAAAAGTTAAATTAGAATTGATCAGCGATATTGAAATATATAGGATGATACAAAAAGGTCTCAGGGGTGGTGTTTGTATGTGTTCTAAAAGACATGCCAAGGCTAATCATAAATATTTAGAATCTTACGATCCATCCCAACCAAATTCATTTATTATGTATTTAGACAGTAACAATTTATACGGTTACAGTATGTGTCAACCATTGCCGTTTTGTGATTTTAGATTTATGAATAATCAAGAAATTGACGAATTGCAATTGAACGTGAAGGACATTAGCGATACCGCGGAAAACGGATATATTCTTGAAGTAGATTTAATATACCCTGCTATATTACATACTGAGCATAATGACTTTCCATTTTGTCCCGAAAAATGCTTACCACCCGGTGGTAAAAATAAAAAACTTATACCGAATTTATACGATAAATACCATTACGTTATTCATTATGTAAATTTAAAAAAATGCTTACAGCACGGATTGATACTGAGAAGGATCCATCGTGCTATTGTTTTCAAGCAAAGCTGTTATTTAAAGCAATATATTGATCTTAACACTCAGTTACGTCAAAAAGCAGAATCTGCGTTTGAACAAGATTTTTTCAAATTGTTAAACAATAGTATTTTTGGAAAGACTCTAGAAAACACTGAACAAAGAATAGATGTGAAATTGGTAACCAAATGGTGTGATAATAATAACAAAACAAAAAAGGTAACTTGTGCTGAAAAATTGGTAGCTAGCCCTTATTTTCATAGTGCTTCCATATTCTCCGAAGATTTAGTGGCAATTCAAATGAAGCCTTCACGTGTTATTCTCGATAAACCGATATATATAGGATTTGTTGTGTTAGAATTGTCGAAATGTCACATGTATGATTTCCACTATTCTGTAATAAAACCATTTTACGGTGATCAAATTGAATTGTGCTACACTGACACAGATAGTTTAGTTTATAATGTAAATACATATGACTTTTATAGAGATGTTAAATTACACTTTTTGAAATATTTTGATACCAGCAATTATGATTCTGATAATGAATATAATTTACCCGTTATCAACAAGAAGGTTCCAGGTCTTTTCAAAGATGAAATGGGGGGTAAAATTATTAAAGAATTTGTAGGACTGCGCTCAAAGCTTTATTGTATTAAAACATTAAACAAAACCATAAAAAAGGCAAAGGGTATAAGAAAATGTGTTACCACAAATTTGAAATTGAATGATTATAAAAATGTATTGTATAATTGCAACATCATACGGAAAAAAAATTTATTGTTTAAGTCAATAAAACATGAAATATTCACTCAGAGTATAAATAAAGTAGCTCTTTCTAGCAACGATGATAAACGCTTAATATTGTCTGATAAGATATCCACTTTAGCGTGGGGCAATGAAGCTATATTGTAACATCATTTTAATGATTCCTTTATTGTTATACTTAGATGGATACCCCAAATTCCATTAATTGTAATTAAAGTTGTAATAGATAATAAGTACTCTTATTAAGATTAGATTAATTAAAAAACAAAAATACTTAACAATTTTATTATTACAATTACTATATTAAATCAATGTGTAACTATTTACTTATCTTAGTTTGTACATATATTAAGGTTATATTGAATAAATAAATATTATTTTATAATTACTCATACAGGTGTTTTAGTTCAAATTCCGTTGACAAAGCGCATCGCGCACCCAAGCAAGTTCAAACAAGCTCAAACCTGTTCGATGAGGCACCTACTTCCTCAATTCTTTACCGCGCATTAGATCAAATTTCAAGTTATCGCGAATCCCGATGACAATCAATCCTTTATTTTACCGCGCATTAGATCAAATTTCAAGTTATCGCGAATCCCGACGACAATCAATCCTTTATTCTACCGCGCACAGGTGTTTTAGATCAAAATTCAATGTTATTCAATGTTACACATCGAAGAAACACGTTTGAGCCTGTACGTATATCTACTTCCTCCATCCTATTCCACCGTTCGTTTCCGTCATTCATTTTGCAGCAAGCTGTCGGAGTGGTAACATCACCTAAGTAGAAGTCAACTAAATTGTAAGTATCTATTGAATACTATTTGACCTAGGTATGAAGATATTCCTAATATTTTCATAAATATTAATTTATCTTTAATTTATTTCAGATCATCATTCATCATGCCGGATTCTGAAGACATATACTTACAATGCGCACAGCGTTTTACACCGCCAAGCACTGCAAGCTGGCATATTCCTGAACCACGAGAATCCGATGCGAAGAGGTTGCGAGCTAAACCACAAAAGCGGAAGCATCCAGTCTCGCAGTCTTTTGTCATCAATAACGAAAAGAAAAGAGGTGTACGGCTGATCCAGATAAAGGTGCTGGATATTAGCGGAGAGCAAGAACCAGATAGTGATGAAGTGATAGTGTTAAATGCGCAATATTTAGTCAGTGATCCGGTGGACAATATTATGAGCGAAACACACTCATTAGTTAACAAAATATCTAAAAAACTTTGCGGAGAGTATTATGATTTTGTGTAATTTTGTAATTTTTGTGTAATTAAGTTATTGTATTTTTAAGTAAGTATTAGATAAATAATTAGCTTAACTAATTTCAATTTCATGTTATTTAGTTATGTATTATTCTTAAAATAAATAATTCTAGATGTGACTTAATTAACTTGTAAATAAAAAATATTATATTAATTTAAGATTTCTGTTTCTATGTAGATTATTGTAGATATTAAGTTGTTGTAGGTATGATTTTTGTAATCAATCATTTCTTACATTTCATTGTGATTTAAATAAATATCTTGCTAAAATAAAATTAAATTTAAGTTAAGTTTGTGTTAAGTTATTGTATGTGTTAAATTGATGTTTTGCATTGTAATTCGAATCTGGTTGTGTAATATTAGTAAAGTAACTTGTAATACATGTTTTCTGAGGATAAAAATAAATACCAAGTATATATCATAAATCAAAGTTTTATTTATGTTTAAAAACCTTATCATTATACCATTTTTTTACACAAATTACATTTTTTAACGCACACATTTTATTATGATTTATACAGTTTAATTCTTTTCCTTTACAATAAATTTTAGACAGTTTTGAAATATTAGGACATCCCTCGTCTTCTAAATCAATCACCAAGCATTCGGAGCACATATCACTGATCCATTTAGTTTTCTCTAGTCCTTTAGTTAAAATTTTCATGTTGGTTAAATAAGGAACAATTATTTGCTTGAATTCGTGATACTCAATATGACCTTCACTCCAGTAGATTCCGCGATTTGCTTCTAACCATCTAACATGCTTTTTTTCTTCTTTTGTTAGTGTATTGAAATTATAGGGTGGTTTGACTAGGAACATTAATGTGTACTCTTGTGTTGCAATAGCCAATTCTTTCACAATGAAATTATTGTGAATATCTTTGAATCCTTGAATATCCACTATTATAGTGTTTGAATTCATACTTTCTTCACTATGTTGCTTAATGGTCTATACTCAACAATGCAGTCGTTAAGAATAAGACAATAAGCAGCTGTTTGATCTGGTAAAGTTGCTTCGCTTTCGATTTCCACACTTACATCTACTACAGCTCCCGTTTTTAAATTATCATTTTGTCTAGAACAGTCTATGATAAACAGTGGTCCTTTATTTTTGAACTCTTCTACGGAAAGTAACGGTTGATCTGAATGACACCCGTAATACGACTGTTTAAATTTTGCGTATTGTTCATATATTAAAGCATACGCATTCTTAGAAAAGCTTGCGTCATAATTTTCATACGGATAATAAATCGAATTCAAATATACTTTAACGTTGCGTAAGTAGCAGTGATCAAAATATGACATATCAGCCGTTTTATTGTCCTTTCGTTGGCTCTGTAACCCTAAGATTACGTATCGGGGTTTCTCAATTTGAGAAGAAGTTTTGATAGCCCAAGTATGTTTTGAAGTTCGAGGTAACAAGGGATACTCATACAGATCCCAGTTTCTAAATGTTAGTTGAATAGCGCGATCTTTCTCTAAAAGTCTAAGTAGTTGTATTTTTTCTCTATCAGAAACTTTAACATGAGGTACTCGCCATATTAATTTATGTATTTCTGTACTTTCAATAAATTCATCATCATTCAATAGTAGAGCATTTAAATCGGTATTGCTTCTCAAAAGTATGAGTTCATGTTTGCAATTAGCAATAACTTTTTTGTAATCTTCAGCAAAACCAAGAATTTTACTAAGTGGAATAGAAGCTGAAAAATATCCACCTTGATTGTTTGTCGTTCCATCAATATCCCAACCCCAAGCTTTAGATATTCGCGATTCACTTCTACTCATAGAAATTAACGATTTCATTGTCGATGTAATACCAGCATTTTTTATTCGATCAATTTCAACTCCATTTAACTCGTATCGAATATCTTGGAAGAGATATAACAGTGGATTATTGGTAAAATGCACACTTCTTACTCTGTCTCTCTCTTTTTCATCTGATGCTCCTTTATAGACTTTAACAGTCCCTTCCAAATATAATGTACTTGCTGATGGTAGCACATACAAATCTTGCTGATTGATGGGTATGCGAATTTCGTCATTTCTGCCAAAACTCGTGACGTACGGTTTGTATGAATGATACTCGATGCTGTCGATGGTATTGTCGTAACTAGGAGTCGATAATATATCTAAGATATTCATTTTAACAATCCTATTGTTCTCAGGAATAACTTATTTTCGTATGACAAATTCTTCTTTCTTTCTTTTTTGATTGATTTTTTGATGGTTGCTGCTTTATGGACAGCTCGTTCAGGACTGGTGATTTGAGTGTGTGCGGTGGAGTATTTATTATAGTCAATCATTTTTTCTTCAGATGTAAGTACAATTGTACTTCTTCACCACGTAAATTGATTAAGTTATTGTTTATGTCCAGTAATCTTATTTGTATGCAGTTAATACTTGTTTGACTTACTGGGAAGTAAATAATGTTCTTAGGGATTTCTATGATTCTATAACCAGGAGGCACCGATGGTGCAAATTCGTAAATAATATGAGCGGGCTTTCCGTTAATATACGAGCCTGTGACTATATCACATTCAACCCGCACCACTGTCGTCGACAAAATGTTGATTGGATACTGCGACTCGTGTAATTTATTTGCTTGTAAAATCTGCCCACTAAAACCTATTAGTTTCCCCAAAGAATTAGCCTTTTCAAAGTCTACATTTTTTGAACAAATTATAGATGTTTTCAGTGTATTATTGTTGCAATAGAGTTTTAAAGTGGTATTTTCTATTTTAGACACTAGATAATCATTAATATCTTCAAGTTCATAAGCGCCCTCTGGTATTTCAATTACTTCATTTTCACTATAATAAAACTTATTATTATTGCTGTCGATATTTGGAATAGAATTGAAAGTAGATAAATATAACAATGCACACTCATAATCACCATCAAGTTGTAATGTTGGGGAATGTGTTGAAGACAGAATAGATGAGTTACCAGTAATGGACAGTGTGAATGACATTGTGTAAATGAAGTAAATTAAAGAAAAATATTTATTTTATACATATTTATTCCAATAATCTATTAAGTAAGATAAACATAAATGACCACAATTGACAGTATAAAATTTTTGATATCTTGTGTAATTGTACAAAATATTATAATTTTTAAAATAATTCACTATTTCCTTTGGAGGTTTTAAGTCACCAAAGCTGTCAAAATATTCACAATGGTTTTTGATTTTCACGTAAGCCACCCAATGCGTACCTTCATTCATAGAATTGTCTAAATTAACGATACCACATTCGATACGTCTAGGTTTTTTTGGTAATTGGTCTTTCATAAAAACTCCTCGAAAATATGGTATTCTTTTAGAGAATTTTAGGATATCTATATTAGTAAGCGCTCGATGGGGTAGCTTCGTGACTAGTTTTTTGAATTGTTTACAAACAAACCGTTTCCTTTTTTATATGGTTTAATATACAATCCTTTACCTAAAGCAATAGATTCCATTACTTGATTATGACGCTGAGATTCTTGTAAATTTTTTCGAGCTGTTTTGTACTCGTCCACTGTTTTAGCAATACCTGCGGCACCTCCAGCCAGTGCGCCTAATGCAGACAGTCCAGCAAATATTGGTATCAATGGTAAAACTCCACCTGATTTAGGTAGTGGTATAACACGTGGTAAGGGAATCTTACCATTTTTGGGAAACATTTTTTTTGCAGCTAAGTAAGCATGTTTAATAATTGCTTTGCTGTTTTTATTTCGTTTTTGTTTCTTAATTCGAGAACGAATTCCTGATACTAGGGATCTGAATGTCTTTACACCTGATCCAGTCTTTAATTTTGCTTTCATAACTTTACTTACTAACCAAGAGGCTAGTTTTTCACCCTTGCCAGCATCTTTAGATCGAACACGACTATTTGCCATGTTTAATAGTATTGTATCCGCTTTATGACGATTCGCTAAATCTGTGTACTTGGAGTAGGCGATATCGTGATGCATACAAGCCTCGTCTAGTTTGTTAATTCCTCTATCCCCTCGCAATAGGCGTTCACGTAGTCTTGTTCCAGGACCACAATACTGATATCCTGGTAAATGGGCTTCGAATGGTAGGTTATTTATTATAGTGTTAACTAGTCCGCCTCCCCGCATTACTAATAATGAAATGATATATTTTTTATTATACTGTCTTATATATTTAGTTTACAATAGTTTTTGAATCAATCCAGCTATTATAATTTTCACTGAAACCTAACCATTTCACGTATAGTTTATTTCCTTTCTTTTTCATCACTTTTTCAATTAAATACACAGAAGGATGGTGAGTTCTTTGAAGTTCTTCTTTGTAAAAGGCACCTAAAACTTGCTGTTTTCGTTGATCTTCAATAAAATATGTTTCTGGGTTAGTATTATTTACTTTTATTATTTTAAAAATTTCACTAGTCCAATTAGGTGTGTAACCTTTTTGAAAGAGATTTTTGTATTTACTTATACGTACAAAGTCCCCTAATTTAAATTTAGATTTATTGGTTTTAGGGGTTCGTCTGTGTGAGTTTAAAATATTTTTCATAACAATTGATTCATTCAAATTACTAACTTCAGAGGGTTTGTACTTTATAGTCCTATGAATCGAGTTATTATAGGAATTCACAACATCGTCTAATGGTTTCCCCGTCCACTTATAACTACCATTGAAACTAAGAATTTTAAACAGCTTTGTTTTCAATGTTTTTATCAGTCTCTCTACTATTGAAGCTTTTTTTGTAGAAAATGTAGAATAATGATTTATTTTGAAATCACCCATCAACTTTTTGAACAGGTCATTATAAAATTCTGTTCCCATGTCAGTTTGTAAATTGTTAGGATGACGATTACTCTTTTCCAATAAAAATTTAAAAGCATTCGTAACCTCAATCTTTGATTTAGTTTTCAATGGCATTGTCCACGCAAACTTTGAGAAGCAATCAATCACTACTAAGATAAATTTATATCCTTTATTGTGTGATTTAAGATTATTAAAATCAATCAGGTCAGCTTGCCACAAATCATCAATGTTCCTTAAAATAACTGGACGTCGTGTAAAATTTCTTCGAGCCGTTTTATGTAATTCATTAACGACTTCTTCCTTAACAGAACCCATTACTGTTGTTAAATTTTGTCTTTGTCTAAGTGATGGCTCTTCAGACACTGATCCATAATTTCCTTTACTTCTACTTTTAAATCTTTTATCATGACTTCAACGTCTGTTCTAATTTTATGCATGTGCTTGTCAAATATTTCATCAATATCCTTCTTTGTATACATTTCCTCTGCAAGTTTATCAACGTATTCTTTATTTACAACTTCATCTGCAGCTACAGGATACTTTACACCACGTAATGTGTTCATCTTCAAATTAAAATCACCGTGTTCTGACTTTACTAGTACATTTTCAGAAAAGTCGATATTATTTGAAAATACTGAAAAACGCATTCTTTTATGAATATGGTGACCAAATTTATCCACATTCATTTCGAAGGTGTGATATATTGTCAAGCTGGAATTTGAATGAAACACTCGCAACTTATGATACCGTATTTATTTACTTATAAGTCCACATTCACGCAACTCTTCTATAATTGAAATTATTTCATTGTCCAATCCTGTGTTACCTGCTTCCTTCGATGCAATCAACAGTTTTAATCTTTCAACCAATTCATTAGGATCATCCCAATAAATAAGGTCTACATTTTTTCGCCATTTCTTCATCACCGGAAGACCTTCTCCTTTTAAAACGCTATCCTTTGCTAACTCGGGGTCTTTACAGTGTTTAAACATTGGTTTAATAATTTGTAAATATTTTTTACCTTTATTACTTTTGATCGGCTTTCTTTCATCGAAATCTCGTCTATGAGCATTAGTATATATCATCAAAGATTTATAATTACGAAGATCATTTCGTGTAACTATTGTTGGGTCAGGATTTTTGCTACACAATAATTCTCTTAGTCCAGGTGTAGTAACATGTTTCTGTACACCTACTGTGATAAAATCATCATTAAACGTAACGCGAACAGAGCCTAACATCAGCTTACCCCGTTCATGTCTAATCCCAAATGGAACATTTTTGTGCACTTCACTGCTTAACGACCAAGACGAAATATCATTATTTGGAGTGTTTAACGAATGATAACTAGCATCATTACTATCATCTGTATCAATATGATCGCTGTCACCATCACTGCCCTCTCGAGTACCAGAATTATCACTTTCTTCAATGTCTTTATTATTATGTTTTTCAGATTTTCTAAAAAAATCTGATTCGTCTTTTATGTCTGATATACGTTTTGTTAAAGTTTTAGTTGTTGGCGTATCGTATTCATCTTTATCTATGTATGTTTCTGCACTGTATTTTTTCTTTTTTGCATTAATTATTTCGGTAAGAGGACCAGTGACCGGCTTAAAGACTGTCTCCAGTACATTTTTATTTTCTATTTCTTTGTCACGTAATTTTTTCACCTTTCTTTTTACTGCCTGTGCAGCTTCAACAATTTGTTTTTTTAATGTTTGCTCCATTTCACAACTGTTTTCACACCTTGTAGCTTCAATGTTAAATGAATAAGTAATGCTGAATTTAAAATACAAAAGTATTTATATGATCATTAATCAAAGACAACAAAAGTGTCGAATTTATTCCTATAGCAGCCTTCATTTTTTTTACAGTCCTTGTCTATAACTAAGTAACTGTAAGGCTCACACCAAATTCTTGTACACATTTCACGGAATTGATTCCAGGTCATATCTGTATTTACATGCTCATCATACACATGACGCATATTTATTTCATCTTGTTTAAAAAGTATTATTAGATTGGCATTATCTCTAATAAGTTGTTTTGGTATCTTAGTATAAGTTTGATTTAAGTAAAAGCAATCTATATTTTTATGTCTGCCCATTGCAAAGTAGTCACGCATGCTATTTTGTTTCTCGCATGCTACGTCGTCAAAGATTATTATTGAATCACATTCCGCATCTTGAGGATTAATCACTTCTTCTTTGTCATTATATTTCGAAAATGAGATACCTGGTACCGAATTTAAAACTTTTTCTAAAAATATATATTTCTGTTGATGAAGCGTTTTTGAGTAAATATAGACGTTCCTAAAGCTTAATCCATTCTCATGTAAAAGCAATCCTATAATCAAATTTGTTTTACCACAGTTAGACGGGCCACATATGACACATCTCACAGTGTTAGGTAGTAGTTTTCCATGACGACGTATTTTACTTTTTGGTTCTAAACACATATTTTCAAAGCGAAGTGATTGAGGTTGTTTAATAAATTTCATTGCAACCTAACTCTTTATGACTACTAGACAAAACTGATTATAATATGTGAAATACACACTTATATATAAACTGAATGTAAATGTTCCATTTGTTACAATCATCGATTGGTTAGTTAGCGAGTGAATAAAAAAATTGAACTGGACTCGCCGACCAAAATGGGATGTGGTCCTCTAGCAATATATATAACACCCGTCCAACGGAAAAATACAAATTGTTACGAGACCGAATCGGACTTCAAAAACCACTTTGGGTTCACGCGCCAACCTAATGTATTGTATAAGTCACTTCTGCGTAAGACATGAGTATATCTGATCTGATTTTTTGCTTTCAACCATCTGCAACCGTCGATTCAATAGGGTACGTTAATTTTTAGGATATTGGGTTTCCGATCCCACTTGCCGATAGGAAGTGTTCAGATGCACTAACCCATCGTGATGGAGGCGAACGCCGACAGAACGAGATGGGTTTGTGCGTCTGAATACTTCCTATCGGTAAGTGGGATAGGAAGCCCAATATCCTACTACTCATGTTCCTCGCTACAACTGGCTACAAGGAACATGGAGAAAAAGAAGGAGATACTTGCGGTAACAATTAGAATCTAATCGTTCTCGTTCCCACAATATGGACTTTGAAAACCTTATACACGTAACCCTACTTTAAAAAACTTATGAAGGAAATATTAACAGGCCATCAGGTCGGAAGTGCTTATAAGATAAAAAGTATTTCCTGTAAATCTATTTGCAATATAAATGCTTTTATTTATTACATTAAGGTTGACATCAGACGGACTGCATCGCAGCGACCGCGCGCGGTCGATAAATTTAACTGCATGCAGTTGAACGTTCGACTTCGTGCAGTCATGATATCACGCACGCGGTCGGCTGCAGTCGAGTGAAGTCAGTATCAACTACATGCAGTCGTGCCTTCAACTGTAGCCGACCGCGCGAAGTTGATATCAGCCCCCTTACTCTTGAAGATAATTCCGCACGATCGTCATTGGATTGCTAATTTTAGGTACTCTTTACAGCTAAACTAGCGCTAACTAAATACTAAACTAAATGAAATCGGATTGTATGCCAACCAAATAGTTAGTATAGTATAAAATTTCAATGGTACGAATTAGGATTTGCTGTTAATTTTGCATTTGAAATTATACAGAATTGAAATTAAAATCGCGATTGCTTTGCAGAGTAACCTAGCAGACTTCACTCGACTGCAGCCGACCGCGTGCAGTTGATACCATGGCACGAAGTCGAACGTACAACTGCATGCAGTTAAATATATCGACCGCGCGCAGTCGCTGCGATGCAGTCCGTCTGATGTCAGCCTAATTGTTCCATTCCCATGGGAATTTCAAATGGACAAACCAGATTAAAATGGTTTTAAAATTAGCGACAATGACAGACAGGCACCCAACCTTTGCGGTTTCCAATGAATCCAGTTTGAACATACACATTCTGCGCCACCATAATGTACCATGTATGTATATGTTCTTTTGTTTTTATTTTTCTACTCTAAAGGTTGAACCGTACGTATGTAATGTAGGCCAGAGGACCCAATTGAATAAGGATTTAATTTCTACCACAAGGTTTTATAGCGACCGCGCACCGCGCGAAGTTGATATCATGACTGCACGAAGTCGAACGTACAACTGTATGCAGTTAAATATATCAGTCCGTCTGATGTCAGCCTAATTGATAAAGAAAACAGCCCTTTCTGTGCAGCCAGGAATCATGAGTCGGGACTTTGAAAGTGTGTACATCATGGCAATAGATAATCAATACTATAATAGTATCGACATATAGAATCCAAATTATCGATCTCCCTTTTAGTCTATACTAATATTATAAAGAGGAAAGATTTGATTGTTTGTTTGAAATGAATAGGCTCCGAAACTATTGGACCGATTTCAAAAATTCATTCACAAGTAGAAAGCTACATTATCAGGGAGTAACATAGGCTATAGCTTTTCCCGAAATTCAATGTAGTTCCTACGGGAACGGGTCCGAAACTTCACGCGGACGAAGTCGCGGGCAAAAAAGCTAGTGAAATAATATCAGTTAATATAGTATTGATCCCCGGCAACAAACTATCGATGGTTTGTTGTACGTTACTTTACTATCGATTCGATATTATTGTACCCGACAGTTACTAAGACTATCGATATGACGATAGTACAAGCTATCGATGAGCAATTGATGTCTATATCGATAGTTAGTTCGTCCCAATACTAATATTATCAACATCCTTTGCTATCAATATACAATTTACACCTATTTTGCATAGATATCACATTATTGCGCAATAAAAGTCACGCCATTCAATAGGTGATAATGTTTCTTAGATATAGAGACATACAATACGTAAATAAGTAGTCTAACAATGCATGTGCAAATATCACGTAGGCGTTATTTTATCCAATTCGGAAATTAAAATTGTTGGCGCTAAGATATTATTAATTATACCTAATACTACTATCCGTGTCAATATTACAATGTAAGTAATCGGCTAAAGTATGGCGGACACCATTGCTGTGGGTTTTCAGTTCTGGAAACGTCCTCTCGATGAAACTGACAGCGTTGCGTTTCAAAAACTATTATGACGCTCTACTTTTTGTATTTGTTAAAAAATATATTTACATTCTGATTTACTTTATATAAAAAAATACTTGAACCTTATTTCAATTTCATGCATAGGTTATAACACAGAGGAGGAAGAACGAGAACACCTGATAATGAAGTGGTAAGAAGTCAACTCTGTCATGGATATCCACGATTACAAGAATCTTGGATTTGTTACCCACCTACGGTGAAATGAACAGAAAAGGGGAAGGAAACAGGAAATAGGAATCAGAACAGGTATTAGGATTACGACTCTCTGTCCCCTATCTTTCATACAGGGGTCTATCTCTATCACCAGTATTTCACTGATATTCTTATTTTATGAAGAAAATCTTATCAATCTAATTGGATTTTGTCGTAAAATCACAATTTACACATACTACGTAAGCAAAATGTTGACAATAACGTAAGCAGAAGTCTGACTTCACCTTACGACAGGACCTCATCAATTTGACGGTCGGTGGACATTCGCCGAACACTTCCGGCGACTTGTGCCGCGCTTGAAGGGGGCAGCCGCCGCGCTAGGCAGCCTGCTCCCCAACGTCGGCGGACCGAGTGTCGCCTGCCGCCGCCTCTATCTAGGGGTGGTGCGGTCTATGGCCCTCTACGGAGCCCCCATATGGGCCGACGCTCTGACCCCACGCAACATGGCCCTGCTGCGACAACCACAGCGAGCCATGGCGGTCAGAGCGGTGAGGGGATACCGCACCATCTCGGGCGAGGCAGCGTGCGTGTTGGCGGCGAGTCCGCCTTGGGAGCTAGACGCTGTGGTGCTGGCGGCAGCCTACAAGCTAACCGCCGAATCCCGTGTCGGCGGGAACCCATTCCCGGATGGGGTCCTGCGTTGGAGGGAGATTGCCCGGGAGTCCCTCATCCAGGAATGGGCGCTGAGATGTGAGGAAGGGCTGGCGAGGGCCGGCAGACCGAGGCGGCGCACGGTTGGCGCCATCTGTCCGGTCCTGGAAAATTGGATAGGGAGGCGCCACGGTGCGCTTAGTTACCACGTTGTGCAGGTGCTGTCTGGCCACGGGTGTTTCGGCTGGTACCTGCACAACGTGGCTCGGAGAGAGGAAACTCCGGAGTGCCACGAGTGCGGCCGCGTGGAGGACACGGCGCAGCACACACTTGAGGAATGCCCGGCGTGGGCTGCGCCACGCGCCGCGCTCGTGGCAATTGTTGGCGATGACCTCTCGCTCCCGGCTGTTGTCAAACAAATGGTCGAGAGCGAGAGGTCGTGGGATGCGATGGCCTCCTTCTGCGGCGAAATAATGACGCAGAAGGAGGCAGCGGAGCGAGTGAGGGAAGCGGATCCAGCCGCCCCCCCGCTCCGCCGAAAAAGACCGGGCGGCAGGCGTTTGGCCCATGCCCGGCGACTGCCACCCTAACGGGGGCTTCCGGGCGGCGGGTTGGGGAAACCGCTGCCCATTAGAACGGAAGTCCCCGAGTGTTGCGGCGCGGCGCGCCTAGTCGTGCGCGCGCCGCCAATCGTGCCGTTGCCCAACAAGGGGGTCTTCGGACGACCGCCGGTGGGGCAGCGGTTGTATCATTGTTCCCGCTGCCCCGCCCATCTAGGCGGATGAGGTGGCAGTCAGTCAGGTTTTTAGTCGGTATACCCCAAGTGGTTAGAGGGGGATCCCGACATACCCCCGCCGCTCCCCAAGTGGCGGGGCATGCAGCAATGCATTTTCCTGACTTAAAAAAAAGGACCTCATCAATTTAACGTGATAGAAGCGTGGTCACTAGTGATCAGGTAAATTTGTTTTAACATTAGATAAAACCGGTTAATTCTGGTTAATACTGTTTTATTTCTAGTTAACACTGGTTATGACGAATTCGTTTAGTTTAGCTTCTATTTGGAAATGACACACGTGATGATCAGGTACTACGTTAGTACCTACTACAAAGGAATTTGAACTACAAACAAAAAACATAACACGATATTTAATGAATATAATAATTAACTAAGTAGGTATCTAAAGATAATTGTATTGAGATCATGCTGTCACGCATAAAGCGGTCTTGGAATAAACGCCCTGGGGTGAAAAACGCCCTAGAGGTAGACACAAATGAGGTGGAAAGATGATACTTTGAGATTGCTTAATCAAATTGGATACAAATATTACAAATAACGCAAGACCAAGGAAATGGAGAAGTCTGAAGGAGGCCTCACATTGGTAGAAAATGGCTTAGAAGAAGAAGTCACGCACGATGGAAATACGAAAATGACGTGGATACAAAAATGCTTAGGTAAAAAGTAATATGTGCAAAAATTTATGAAAGTTGTAATGTTGTGTGTCAAAAGCAACATGAGCTTTGAGAGTTCCTTTTTGAAAAAGGATGTTTTTTTATGGAAAGGATGGTAAAGATGACCTGACTGACGTCGATGATGAATCACGCGAAGTATCTATTATACATCATACGTCATCTAGCCTATATTTTACATCTATGGTTTGAACAGAACAGAATTGAAGTTTGGTTCAACAGAGGCAAACTTTTAAGTATATTTCACAGCTAATTGTTAAAACAAATATGTAAAACAAGTCCTTATTTCATTGGCATCAAGGTGTTAATTTGGTTCCATTAAATCCGGATCCTTGTGGGAATTTAAACAAGGACTCAGTGGAAAATAAGATATGTAAACATACCCCTTTAAGAGGGTTCGAACAACTACAAGTGATTTGAATAAGGTGGCCACCACAGAAATTTATTAAGGGATTTTACCGTTGCAATGCCCGTTTTCAACAACGCCTCCTATAGTTAGAAATGACCTAACTGGAACAATCTGTATGACATTTGATTGTGTTCTATGATTTCTATGAATTTTTTGGAATTTAATTTAATTTATAATGTATTTTATATTTTGTTGTTCATTATTGATTTTTTATTTTATAATAAGTAATTTTATGTGATTTTTATTATTATATTATTGTGTTCCCGGCATAGGTGAAACTGATGTACTAAACTCACTAAACTCCATAGTGCAATGTCAACCAGCCCTCGGTAACTTCAGTTATATAATAAAAATAATTCTATTCTATTCTAAGATTTCGGCTACTCCTGGAGTTCACCTGGGTACTCTTTTCTTCGTCTTGTTTATTAATGACATCATCAGCAGCTTTTGTGCCTGTCTTCTTTACGCCTACCATTTCTAAAAACATACCTTTATGTCTAGGATCCCTGATTTCTTAAACCCAAAAATATTGTTTCATAAACGTTTAATTATAAATTCGACTAAAATAGCCTACAGCCTGGATTTAGGCTGTCATAATTGTTTTCAACAAAATAACTATGTTTTATTTAATGGAGTTAATTTAATATATACCTAAAAGTTGTCCCAGTGAGCCAAGGGCAACCGGTGGACACACGAACGAGGCCTAAACTGTATGCCCTTAAAGGTAAAAGGATTTGTGCAATATAATTATCCCATTTAGAACGTATATTTATAACAAAATTAATCCAGATTTGTAGTGTTTTTTAATTACGTATAACGTGGTAGGTTTATAAACTGCTAAATATTAAAATATAGTTTGGGTGCTTTTAGAAGAATAGGACTAGACGGTCAGGTAAAATCAGTCATATTCATTATCTGTAGAATTTATTACACTAATATGCTTAATTTAATAATGTAGAGGGCCGTGACGTGAGACACACACGGGATGGTTTTGTGTATAATTGTTTTTTTTATTATTAAACAGGTATTTTTCATTTTTTTTAATTATTTTAAATGTATCTATAAATAATATGTTCAGAAATGTGTCGATGAGATCACACAATAGGATCGGTGAATAAGTCTGGTGAAATAGATAATTATATTCGCATTTTTTTTTGAGTGGTAGAGCATTTGTGTAATGGCAATGGCTAGATCAGGGAAGTACCATATTCTCACAGAATACTGGCGTGAAGCAGCTATTACGGAAACTCAATTTCGACCCTATCATTGTAAAGGTCGTGGGTGCCGCAAAGGACCACTGAATAATGAAAAGAGGGGATCCAAAACAAACCCAGGCTCCGGCGCAAAAATTTTGTATTCCAGATTTTAGAGGATACTTATAAATACTATTATAAACTATCTCTATCTCTGTCGTGTGGCTAACACTTTTTTTTGCTCATATAGGTTTGTAGGCGTTCATATAAAACTACATAAAACTTTCTCTACTATGAAAGTGTCCATACGAAACAACGAAATACGTAGTCCTGTCAAAAAAGACATTACTAGTTAAATAAGGTTCAAAACGTCAGTCCGTATTTTCGGAATTTCCTTTCATGGTTGGCCCCATGAGTTGGCCCGCTTATTCCACAATAAGCGGGAAACCCTGAGTCGAAAAACCATCCAAAAACCCACGTTTTTTGATGGTTTTATGGAATTATATCACCTCCTTTTGATTTTGCCAACATAAATATTTTTTGTTTTATTACTTTTTTTATCATTTTTAACGTCAGTGTGTATCTGAAGCATGAAATAAATGAATTATCTATCTATCGGATTTTGCATACACTACAACAGGTTCAGGTGGGAAACTTTTGAAGCCGATAGGATCGAAGAAGGAAGACTATGCGACCTGGAAACTGGTCGCATTGCGGAATTCTGCAGAAGGAGTTTAAGGTTTTCTGGGGGGAGGTCGTCGGGGCCACAGTAACAACCGTATCCACACGGGAATAGGGTGTAATGAGTCGAACAATGACGATGAACGATGCTTATAGAATACGGCTATAGTTCTATTATCTCACTTAATCATCCGCAAATAGAACTGATAAGGTTTGGTACTGACTGTACTGTTCACAATTTTATTGCAAATTTATTTGCAGTAATTTCTAAAAATAAAGGTGAATATAATCTTTCCTGTTTACATTATTAGCATCATACGTGCTGTCATTGTTTCACCTTCAATTTAAAAATAAAATTCATGGATAAAATTTAAATTTACAATGTAATAAATAAATGTTATTAGCCTTCAAAATAAAAAGATGCTGGCCATGCTCACTCCATACAGAAATTCGTTATACCCTAAGTTTGCCTTGAAAATATTACTTTTAGCAATACGGACGCTTTGTATCGGATAAAGTCTGTCTATATCTATATTAGTAATAAACGGAAAACTTACTAGTCTGTAAATTTTCCGTCTATATTGTATTTCGGGAATGCAAATCTCGCGAGATTGGGGCTCAAGCGAGATCCCGCGAGTTTATGAATAACAATCTGCGAGATCTCGTCAATTTCGAGATCTCCCGAGATTGGCACTTTTGTGTGTTTTTTTTGCAAATAATCACAATATTTTAATAGATTAGGAAAAAAAACATAAAAATAATATAGCTAAGTATTATAAGATCAAAATTCGTTTCAAAATTTTACGATTCAATGTGGTTCCCCGGGAACGGGTCCGGGACTTCACGCGGACGACGTCGCGGGCAAAAAAGCTATTTTTTTTTTTTTTTTTTTTTTTTTTATTTTTTTTTTATACCACAAAGGTGGCAAACAAGCTTACGGTCCGCCTGATGGTGAGCGGTCACCGCAGCCTATGGACGCTTGCAACACCGGGAGCATCACTCGCGCGTTGCCGACCCTGTAAAAATCTTTTAATGCCCTTTTTGAAGAACCCCATATTATAGTCTAAAGGAAAGACCTCGGCGGGGATCTCATTCCACAGCCTCAGCGTTCGCGGGAGGAAACTCCTCTGAAACCGCGTAGTACGCGACCATTTTGGTTCTAGTGTGTGAGGTTGGATTCCCCGCCGGTGACGAGCAGTTCGATGGTAGAAAGTGGCCGTAGGCATCAAGTCAAACAATTCCTCGGAACAAACCCCATTATACAAGCGGTAGAACACGCATAGGGAGGCGAAGTCTCTCCGCAGACTGAGGGGCTCAATACCGCTTGTTAGCTCGGGATCGTCGACAATCCTCATAGCACGTCTTTGAGTTGAGTCTAGAGGTCCAAGTTGGTACGCCGGCGCTCCAGCCCATAGGTGAGAGCAGTACTCCATGTGGGGTCGGACTTGAGATTTATACAATACAAGTCTCTGCCCCGGATTGAAGTACTGCTTCGCCCTATTCAGCACACCGAGCTTTTTCGAAGCCAACTTGACCTTGTCTTCTATGTGACTGCGAAACTGGACGTTGCTTGAGATCTCGACTCCAAGGATCCCTAAGCTGCCGGTAGTTATTAAGGGTGTCCCTTGGAATTGTGGGGCCACTGAAAAAGGGGATTTCTTCGCGGTGAACGCGCAGACTTGTGTCTTGGTGGGGTTAAATTGGACTAAGTTACGTCGTCCCCAATCGCTCACCCTGGTTAGGGTGCCTTCGATTTCAGACACAAGTCGTTCGCGGTTCTCCTCCACTACGGAACGAGGGATGCTAGGCCGGCCCGTGTAATAGGTGTCCCCGGTACTGTCGTCTGCATAACAATGAATATTATCTACAGACAACATATCATTGATATGCAGCAGAAAGAGGGTCGGGGATAGAACGGAGCCTTGTGGCACGCCAGCATTAATGTCCATGCGGTCCGAGCAACTGCCGTCAACTATGGCACTTATGCTTCTGTTGGATAGAAAGCTGGCTACCCATTTGCATAGTCCATCGGGCAGTCCGTACGATGGTAGCTTCGATAGAAGACCCCTGTGCCAGACCCGATCGAATGCCTTCGCTATATCTAGGCTGACTGCCAATGCCTCACCTTGACTCTCAACGGCTTGAGCCCATCGGTGCGTGAGATACACTAGAAGGTCTCCTGTGGAGCGACCATGGCGGAAACCATATTGCCGGTCGCTGATGAGGTCATTATCTTCTAGGTATCTCAGCAGCTGCGTGTTAGTCACACGCTCCATTACCTTTGAGAGTAGGGAGGTTATAGCTATTGGCCTATAGTTCGACGGATCTGATCTGTCGCCCTTTTTGGGCACAGGGTGCACAAAGGCTATCTTCCACGAAGTCGGAACTTGCCTAGTGGAATAGGAGAGCGCGAACAGGCGCGTCAATATCGGACACAACTCAGGAGCACACCGCTGAAGCACCACTGCCGGTATACCGTCAGGCCCACTCGACTTATGAATGTCAAGAGACAACAACTCACGCCGGACTTCCCGCTGGGTAATGGATATTTCCGGCATGGAGTACCCGCACCACGTGAGAGTAGGCGGTTCGGTGTCTCCATCATCCATAGTCGAGTGTGAGGCGAAGAGAGATCCCAATAAATCAGCCTTCTCTTTCGCACTGTGGGCCAGGTCACCATCGGGCTTACGGAGCGGTGGCAGGGACGACTGACAGAAATTTCCTTCGGCAGCTTTGGCAAGCGACCAAAAAGCGCGGCTACCAGAAGGGTACTTCGCAAGTCGCTCACCAATTCTGCCGACGAAATCGAATTTAGCTCTGGCGGTCACTCTCTTACTGGACCTCGAGGCAGCATTGAATATCCGCTTCGCATCACCAACACCTGGTTCTTTATTAGCACGGGCCGTGGTCCAAGCCTTATATGCAGCTTGCTTAAGTGCTCTAGCTTCGCTGCAGACCTTAATAAGGTCTGCAGCGAAGCCACGGCCACGGCCGTTTCGCAGTCCCGGTGGCAACCAGCGGGTTAGGGATAAAACATTCCATACCCGCCAGTATGGTATTCGCCACCGCCGTTGCGCAGGTGTCAGGATCTTTTGATGCGAAGCACAGCTGCCTCCACGGGTACGATGCATAGAACTCACGCAATCCATCCCAGTCTGCTGACTTATAGTGCCACACGCGACGCTTTCCGCACGGGCGAAGTGAGTGAGGTCGCGTACAAGGCACTTTGGTTCGGATAAGGCAGTGGTCAGAGGAGCCAAGCGGCGCTTCCACAGAGATCGAATACCTATCCGGACGTGAAGTCAGCAGAAGATCCAGTAATGAGCTTGTATGACCCTCCACATCTGGTATTCTCGTTGGAGAGTTGACCAATTGGGAGAGTCCATAGGTCAGAGCCAATTCGTGAGCAGCCCTTCCTGCAAAGTCTGTCGTTCGTGAATTCAACCAATCAACGTGGTGGGCGTTAAAGTCGCCTAGAACGACCAACTCTGCGGAAGGGTACTGTTCGTATATCCTGTCAGCCGTCAACTGCAGGTGCTCAAATAATCGAGTCGTGTCCGAGTCACCGCTGTGGGACCTGTAAAGGCACGCGTAGATACGTGTGGACCCACTGTGGTCTACGCGCAGCCATAAAACTGACAGGTCCCGGTCTTCAAGGCCACTTAGACGGCGACAGCAAATATCGTCCCGTACGTACACACACACACCGGCGCGGCGAACAAATTTTTGCTCCAGCCTGTAACCCGGATAAAGTAAGTACGATGTGTCGGCCGGGCAGGATATTTGCGTCTCCGTCAAGAACAGAAGGGTCGGCTTCGCAGTCTCCAGATGCCAATGGACTGCATTCATGTTGGAGTGAAGCCCCCGGATGTTGCAGAAGTCCACGTCGAGTGTGGACGGGGGAGCCGCTGTGGTACGATTCCTTCTATTGTTTTTCTTGGCCATTGTTGGAGGGGTTTAAAAGATTAGGTGAGTCGTTGTATCGGCAGCACGGGCGACAAAGAGGTTGCGGTGATGACCCGCAAAATGCTAAGGGGTCTCGCGGATTGCTGGTGCGGCGGGCGGAAGGGCCACCAGTCCCCCCACCCAGAGCAGCAGTCCGGTCCACTCCGGTCCCCGATTCCGGCAGACCACCACTCCGGGGGATTATGCACAGGCTGGCGGTTCAGCCTCCCGGGGCGGGGATTACAAAGCGGTCCCCGGGTTCGGGAACCCAACTATCCTGCGGGCGGCCAGCGGTCAGCCGTTTCACTGGTTCTCCCTGACCGCCGCACTAACATGCCCCTGTGCCCGCGACAGCAAAGTGCAGTTATAAATAAATATGTATCGTATTTTAGAACTATGACTAATTTACTAGATACTTAATGTAGGTAAGGTTTCTAGGATTTCAAAACATAGATAATAGTAAACAATGTTAATTGTAAATTACGCCCTAAATGACATCAGTTTGAATCACTCTCAGGGGCATTCATAAACGACGTGACTGACAGGTGACAATCCGATATACAGTGCCAGAAACTTATCTGTACCGGTGGCCAAAACTAGAACCAAATACTATAGAAACGAGTAATACCAAATACTATAGAAGACTAATACCCACAGCTCTTGACGTTTCTCATACAATGACTTGGCAACCTCCGTTCACCTCATGCCGCTAGAGGCGCTATAACATTTTGCATACAAAAGTTTTGAAATCGTGCACCTCATGCCGCCCTCATGCCGTAGGGGCGCTAGTGTCGCGTCTTGCCCGAATTCTTCCGAAGCTGTGGGTATTAGTCTTCTATAGTATTTGGTAATACGCACAGCTCTTGACGTTTCTCATACAATGACTTGGCAACCTCCGGTCACCTCATGCCGCTAGGGGCGCTATAACATTTTGCATACAAAACGCACAAAAGTTTTGAAATCGTTCACCTCATGCCGCCCTCATGCCGTAGGGGCGCTAGTGTCGCCGTCTTGCCCGAATTCTTCCGAAGCTGTGCGTATTGACTCGGTAGAGTTTCTATAGTATTTGCTAGAACTAAAGAATACGCCTTGATTCGAAATTCGAATATTTTTTTAAAAGACAGTAGGACAAGCGAGCCTCATCTCATGGAAAAGCAAACAACGCTGCCCAAACATCCACGACTCCATTTTACGAATTGACCAATCATTTTTATTTAAAAAAATTACACCAACTGTTTACATGACAACATTAACATTTAACTTTACATTTTGTACTAGCAAATGCTAGCATGCAACTCATTTATAGGTAAACACAGTGATATTAACATAAAATTAGACATTAATGTGTATGATATTGAAATTAAAATATTGGAAATTTTGGTGCTCGAAATGTCTCCACTCCACGTAATTGCGAGCATCGAGTTGTTATTTCAAGACATGACCCGCTTTGCCCAGCTCCTCGTCGTCAGTGGAAAAGCATCCGAAAAGCGTAGGTAATGGCCATAAAACAAGAGACGTCAAACATTGACTATTTCCTAAAAGTGACATCATTATAGCAGAATAGAATTTAACCCACATGTTCATTGACCTATCAAATATTTAAAAAAAAAAACTGTCAAATATTCCGTATCGTCATGCAGACATGAGTAATGAGAAATTGTGAGTTTGTGACTAATGTTTACAGGCATATTGTGAAGATAACTGTATCGCTGACTGTACATTCGCTGTGCGATTTGCGCTGTTGTTCGTATGATGACTCATATTTTAAAAAGTTATCTGATTTTGGTTATCGTTCTTTACGTTTATTTAAGTAATGAACAGCATACATATCTATGAAATCAGTAAAATTGCATTCTTATCTTCTTCTTACTATCCTTATCCTTTACGTGGGGTCGGTACAGCTTGTTAGTCTTTTCCATAATATCAGTGGTCTTTTCATTTCTTCTCCAAAAATATTCTTCACACGCTCAATCTATTGGATTCTTAACATCATGATTACTTTTATTGATACAAGCTTACAAGAGACATAAACAAACTTAAAAATCAAATAATTCAATGTTAATATTTTATATCAGAAAAATATATTTTAACTCCTAAGAATCATGTAAAAAATATACAATGACAAGACAAACACCTTTCCGCTCTTGGTTGATGTAAAAATATTATCTGGCGCCTAAATCCTTGATTAAAAATTTAGCGCCAATTGGTATAGTCATTATATAAAAAAACGGTCTATCAGGATATAATATTGGAAACTGACGCATAATTATGTGAAATTTCATACGCATTCGTAATGAACGATTTCATGACTACAACACGCTTTGTACCTACGTAAGTTAGAGTTTCGTTGGTTTGTTACGGAGATTCTGTCGTAAGATTGTTAC